>CM066034.1:263206915-263806915 GCA_033557465.1 Ichthyophis bannanicus
CGGAACATATAAGGCTGATGCCGCATTGAAGGGAGCGGGGTGCTCCTTGGGTTGGGAGAGACATCACTGTTGGGGTCTCTGCCCGGTGGAAGGCAACTGGAGCCTGCCTTTGCTAATAATATGGCGAGGTGGGCGGTAGGGGGAATGGGGGGGTGGATGATGCACCACCTTGCTAATATACAGCTGGTGGGGGCATCATCCGGATTGGGGGGGGGGGTTGGGGGGGAATGTTATTTGAAATTTGAATGTTGTGTTGGCCCATGTTGGGACGGTGTTGGATTTGTTAATAAAGCTGCGACCAAAATGGTTATTCCAAATATGCTAGTGTGGCGTGTTTTGTGGAGATTGGGATTGGGGGGGGGGGTGAAGGGACAAGGCGGGGTTAGGTGTCCCTATGGCAGCAGGCGAACCGGGCATCCGGATACCTTGGTTAATCCTGATGCGCCCGGGGCCCAGGCTTCGTCGTCGGCGGTTCCCGCAGGGGCGGGGGGGGGAGAAGGCTGGACACGGCGTCAGCGCGCCATCCTCACGCCTGTGTGGGGCGGCGTGATTGGCTGCCGGCGGTTTGGGGGGGCGGGGCAGAGCGGCACGGAATGCGGGGAGTGACCGCATGGTCTCTCTCTTCTGCCGGCTCTGTGAAGAAAAAGGTGTCCCAGCCCACCCACCCATGCGTCATGGTGTGGGAGTGGTGGGGAGGGCAGGTTGTCGCAGCTTGGTAGGGGGGGGAAAGGGGGGGTTTTGAGTGTTGGGCGGGGTAGCGAGCTAGCGCTCGTCGACCCGGCGGGACATATAAGGCTGATGCCGCATTGAAGGGAGCGGGGTGCTCCTTGGGTTGGAAGAGACATCACTGTTGGGGTCTCTGCCCGATGGAAGGCAACTGGAGCCTGCCTTTGCTAATAATACAGCGAGGCGGGCGGTAGGGGGAATGGGGGGTGGATGATGCACCACCTTGCTAATATACAGCTGGTGGGGGGCATCATCCGGATGGGGGGAGTTGGGGGGGAATGTTATTTGAAATTTGAATGTTGTGTTGGCCCATGTTGGGCTGGTTTTGGATTTGTTAATAAAGCTGTGACCAAAATGGTTATTCCTAATATGCTAGTGTGGCGTGTTTTGTGGAGATTGGGATCGGGGGGGGGGGGGGGTGAAGGGACATGGCGGGGTTAGGTGTCCCTATGGCAGCAGGCGAACCGGGCATTCGGATATCCTGGTTAGTCCGCAGACACAGCTTTTATGACTCCGGGGACATCTCTGTTCTTTGGAGATCTCTATGCCTTTTTTCATACATCCAAGGCACAAATAGGGCTTCTGAATAATCAAATCACATCAGATGCTCTTGCTTCTCACTGATAATGCCTACCCTGTCTTACCCAAATAAAATAATCTGTTTTCCTCATTTCACTGAGATAGGGGGAAGAAAGGCTTCAACGTTAATGGACAGAGATGCCTCTAAACTCACTCAAATATGTTAGTTTTGCCTTATGCCAAGACTTAGCATAACATGTGATATCAAATAACAGCCTTGTATGAAAATCTTGTCCTTTTTGACTTTTTATGACATAATGCTGTGTCCTGACAGGTTCATATGTTTTAAATTCATTCTATTTGCATTATTTCATGGTGCATTCCTCTGCCTTAGGTATGAATTCTTTTCGGGTTAATTATCTTGTTTTTAAGGCATCATGGTAATTTGTACATCATAATGCATCTAGAGAGAGAAGAAAATGCTGCAGTTAGTTCCTTAAAACCATAGAAACTCTCTGACTGATAAATAGTAATCAAGTCTTCTTTGACCATTTTATTTCTGACCTTTTAATGTCTTCTGTACGCAATGATTTTGTGTCTAGTCTGGACTTAAAACACCATCCCTGAGGGTGTTAGTTTTATGTTGCCACTTAAATTTCAACTTCTATTTTCAGGATTGAAAGATAAATAATTGTCACTGTGGTACCCAAAGGTTTATCAGGCTTCCAGATCTACTGAGTGGGTGTACTCTATGATACATTTGAAATCTTTTCAGTATTCTGGTTGCATCACAAGGTGGAACTGTCTTGTGTTATAGAGAATTCTTTCACAGTCCCTGTCATCAAAATCTGCCGTATCATTTTTCACTGAAAAAGAAAACAAGACTCTGAAACCTGGCCTATCTCTTCTGAAGGTGGATTCCTCCTTTCCCTTGTTTTTATCATTGCTTTTGTACAGCTTGATGATACAGAGCATTCCACTAGCAGTATAAATAGCTGCAACGGATACATCATGATTGCTTGCAAAAAGAGATTTTCTGTTTTACTCGGGGGCAGTTTTGCAAGCAGATTTGGCACAATAATTGATCTGAAATGAGAGGAGGGATGGGTGGATTAAAGATAGCACAAATATCAGATGGAGATACTACAGGGCTTAATTTTTCATTAAATTATTTTCTCCAAGCAGTTCCAGCATATGTGAAAACATAAGAATTATAGAATTGGGTCAGATGAAAGTGCACTTGGGCCATCATCCTGTCTCTGATAGTGGCAAGTAACAAGCTGTTTTCAGGATATCCACAATGCACATGAATATTCTTATACACTGAAGACATGGTATAAACAATTCTTTTTTATATGTATTCAATGTAGATATCATGAACATCTGACAGGCTACAGGGTCATGGGGACAGATTTAGGCAGCCCTGTCTTAGAGGAACTATTAAACATATTCAAACAATAGCTGCAGAAAAAGGCAAACTGATCCATTCAGTCTGCCTAGTTGTTGCTGTCTATACTGCCAAGCATATAGTCTAGTCAACAGTTTTATCAGGTGACCGTAGAATTTTGTTTCTTATTTTTAATTCCATGGATTTGGATTTTAGATTTAACCACTAATATATTCTAAATCCAAATTCAATAAGGTGCAGGAGGTGTTCCTTTGTACTCTTTCCTCCAAGGTACATAAGCATGTATAATCTCTCTCACACACATCCTGAACCCCTTCTTTCCCACGTCTAAACAATAATCCAAACAGCTACTAACAGCAGGGTGATCATTGCCTGTGTTTTCAGCCTCCCATATCCCTATGGTTTATCTGTTTGTTACCTCATTATCATTAAGGTGCTGGTCAGCAGAAAACATTTATAGGCTGCTAGACAGACTCAGCTATGCAAACTCTTACTTCAGTTTTTACAATAGAAATATTGTAGAGCATGTTTAAAGTTGATCATTGGCTGACAGTTTTCTTTAATTATTGATAAAAGTCAAAGAAAATTCTTATATATTTGCAAGGAAAGACTCCTCAATATTACAACATGGAGAAACACCATTTGAGATCACCCAGAAATTGTAGTCCCTCCTCAGCCAGAATGACTTCCATACCATACTTCAAGCCATGGTCATACCGGTTCTAGACTACTGCAACACACTATACAGATTATACTATACTATACTATACAGATTACAAACCTCTTGCATTATGATCCCAATGTACAACATAAACTGTAAATAGTTTTACAACCACCTCGGTTGTTGAGATGTATATAGTTACCCTTGTTATAGTCCCATGTTACAAACCCTGTTACAATGTAAGCAAAAGATCCTTTGTTCTGATGCAAAATTTATGTTATTTGTAAACCGCACTGATACCAAAAAGCGCGGTATAAGAACTGTAAATAAATAAATAAATACCAGGGCCTACCAGCACCAAAAAGATATCCATATGTGTTTTATTGACAACAGCAAGACTTTTGACTGTGTAAACCATGAGAACCTCTGGGATGCATCTGATAGCTCTCTTACACAACCTTTACATTGATCAAGAAGTAACAGTTTGAATGGAACAAGGAGAAACAGAATGGTTTAAAATCAGCAAAGGTGTACAACAAGGCTGTATACTTTCCCCTTACCTTTTTAATTTATATGCAGAACAAATCATCAGAGAAACAGGACTGTATGAAGACAACCGAGGTGTGAAGATTGGTGGAAGACTCATCAACAACCTTCGCTATGCTGATGATACAGACATTACTGGCTGAAAGTGAAGATGATCTTAAACATTTGCTTCTCAAGATCAAGAAAGATAGTCTTAAAATAGGCCTGCATCTTAATGTTAACATGACAAAGATCCTGACAACTGGAAAAATCAATAAGTTCATCATTGATGGACAAGAAATTGAAATAGTTGACAAATTTAACCTACTTGGATCTGCAATCAATAAAGAAAGGACAAGCAAGAAATCGGACGATGCATTGCTTTCGGCAGAATGGCTATGAAGGACCTAGACAAGATTCTCAAGAGCAGAGATGTCTCTATCCATACAAAGATTTGACTTGTTCAGGCCATGGTGTTTTCAATAACATCACATGGATGTGAAAGTTGGACAGTGAAAGTTGGACAGTGAAAAAGAAAGACAGGAAGAAAATCGATGCCTTTGAATTATGGTGCTGGCGATGAATAGTGTGTATACATGGACTGCCTGAATAACAAACCAGTCAGTACTAGAGGAGATCAAACCTAAGCTTTCCTTAGAAGCTCAGAAAACAGGACTTTGACTTTCATACTTTGGGCACATCATGTGAAGAAAGCGATCGCTGGAGAAGGACATAATGCTTGGCAAGGTAGAAGGTCAAAGTAAATGAGGAAGGCCAGCAATGAGATGGATTGATACAATAACAGCAGCTATGGGTGCTACTCTATCAACAATAAGCTGCTTGACTGAAGAACAAACAGTTTAGGTCAACTATTCAGAGGGTTGCCATGATTTGACACCGACTCGATGGCACTTAACAACAACAACAACCAGCATTCACCCCCTGCAAATGGCCCAGAATACTGCTGCCCGCACCATCACTGGATCAGTATAACACCCATTCTGTACCAATTACACTGGCTCCCAATGAAGGGTCGTATCAGGTATAAAGCAACACTCAATATACTCAAAATCCTACAAAACAACTCAGCAGTCACTACAGGGCCAAATAGAAAGGGAACCCCAAAAATGCCCCAGGAAGCTAAACAACAACAACATGTTGATAATACCCAGCGATTACACTAAATCCAAACAGACCACATCTAACAGAGTGCTTTCTCTATTTGCCTTGGCCTTATGGAACTCCCTCCCGGAAGACATCAGGGACACAAGGATTTCAGAAAAAAGTTAAAGACATTCCTGTTTATAGAGATTTTGGTAATATCACATAGGGCATCATAGAATGACCGCCCCTACTGGTATCGTCCGTACTGGACCCTGGACAATGAATAACTGCTCCCAATCCTGATGCATGAGCCCATAATGACCCTACGAATTGTATATAGGTTATTGCAATCTAGGTTAATTTACCCTGAATGCCATGTTACCCCACCCTTACAGAAGCGCGTTAATGTAAACAGTTCAAGTTGGAATGTAAATCGCCTTGACTTAAGGAGAAGGTGGTACAGAAAACCCGTTAAACAAATAAATAAATTTGCTCTTAATTCCTATTGAACAACACAGTGATGCAGGCCCTACCTGGACAAATATACCCGTTCAGCAAAAGAGCAGGAATCGACCGTCAGATAACGCCCACATGGGCAATCTCTGAAAAAGAGATCCGTGTCATAGAGAGGCAAGCGCAGGGAGGCAATATTGGAGTATACATGTAAGATCCCCTGTGCGATGGGAGGAAGCAGT
Source organism: Ichthyophis bannanicus (assembly GCA_033557465.1). Lineage (NCBI taxonomy): Eukaryota > Metazoa > Chordata > Amphibia > Gymnophiona > Ichthyophiidae > Ichthyophis > Ichthyophis bannanicus. The sequence continues at coordinate 263,212,554 of CM066034.1, forward strand.
TCAATGCAATCCTCGGGCAGATGAGCAAGGATGGTACGTGGGGTTAAATTGTGTAGTGACCTGCCAGAGTACCCATACAGTGGTGACAAAACAGTCAGGCAGGCCCTACAAGCTGCCTGTGCATGAGCCCTATGGGTCTGGGCTGATAGATAGCAGCAGCATGGCATTGAAAAGGATGGCGAACTTCAGCCCAGGTGAAGGAAGGGTTAGGACAGCCGTTATAGTTGGTGATTCGATCATTAGGCATGTAGATAGCTGGGTGGCTTGTGGACATGAGGATTGCCTGGCAACATGCCTGCCTTGTGCGAAGGTAGCGGACCTCACGCACCACCCAGATTAAGTCTTAGATAGTGCTGGGGAGGAGTCTGCTGTCTTGGTACATGTCGGTACCCATGACATAGGAAAATGTGGTAGAGAGGTTCTGGAGGCTAAATTTAGTCATAAGAACATACATAAGAACATAAGATATGCCATACTGGGTCAGACCAAGGTCCATCAAGCCCAGTATCCTGTTTCCAACAGTGGCCAATCTAGGTCATACATACCTAGTGTGGTACAGTGGAGCCAAGTGAGCTTAGTGGGAGTGAAGAACTCACCTCAAACTTGGCTAGGCAGAAGGATTCAGCATGGCTAGGAAGGGCTGAGCAGCCGGTGCCATCAGCACAGATAGAACAGAAAGGGTTTAAAATGAGGTTTCCTTTCCTGAGCAGTGACGCAGATAGAATTCAGGAACCTCATTACAAACACCTGTCCCCAGTAGCTGACGTAACGTGCAGAGAGGGGAGGTACAAAGGGCCCTGGTTAGAACCAGGAAGTCAGATTCGGTTCCAGTCTCAGACAAGGAGTGAGACTCATGCAAAGAGCAGGAAGGAGAGCACGAGAAGAAGTCCAAGCAGTTACCTGAAAGAAAGCAAGCAGGACTCTGAGGAGGAGAGTGGCAGTCAGATGCAGGTGGAGTTCCAGCATCAGGCAGGCAAGTCTCCGAGGCAGAAAGAGTTCCAAAGTCCCAGGAGACGTTACAACTCCCAGGGAAGCTTTGGAGGTCTGGGAGGACCAAAAGCTCTTAAGGGAAGCTCCAGGCAAGAGCAGTGGAGCAGTAGAGAAACGAATCTCTGGAGAGATAGTCCCCGAGAGGATTTCCCTTCAAGCAGGAAGTGGGACACTAACTCCGAGGGTTTACCCAAACCACGGGGAAACTTTCTACATGCCGGTAAAGCTTTGCTGAGAGAAAGAAACCCCACAGCTGACTCCAGAAGCACACAGAAGGTAACAGGGTTAAAGCCTTATGCTGGGGAGAGACGAGAAGCTGGGAGTTTTTACAATCCATGTTTTGAGCAAAGTTTTAACATAGGAAAGTGAACAGACTTCCCTGTAAGAGAGCCAGGGGAGGCTGGCCATAAAGAGACTTATTATACAAGAGGTTTTTACAACCTGAGCTAGACAAGTGTCTGGGAGAAGAGAGAGTCTACCTTCCCCCAGCAAGTGAACCCAGCACATGCTATGAATGTGAGCCGGGCTGTAACAGTCACCATCCAGATGTAATACAGGGGGAAAACAATAATATTTATCCTGATCCTGAACCGATGGACTGTACGATATGCTTGTCTGATGAGATAACATCTTTATGCTGAACTGTCTTGTAAAAGGAACAAGAGAGAAGGAAAAAGTATTCCAGCTGTTTTTGTTTAGTTTGTTTCATCGTTCTGTATATGTTTGCAAAGAAATGATATCCGCCAGGGAACGGGAATAAACCCTACTTTAATTTACCACTCTGACTGACTGACTCTGTATACAAAAGAGAAAGCAGATCAAGGTATTCACAACACCCTAGGCAGTCGCCTAGTGGACACGCGGAGTCTCCTACTACAAGGCCCGTGACAAATGGCGTAGTTGGCAGGATTTTTTCTTTCTGGAAGCAAGCCACCAGGACGTGCACAAGCTCAGCAGGAGGAGCGGAAGTTGCCACGCCCGGAAGGATCCAGAAGGAGCCGGAGTGGACTACAGCGCACAAGCACCTTCTCAAAGCGAGACCCTCCACCTAGTCCAGGTAAAAGGTATTTGGGCATAGGCTGGGGAGGATCCAGAGTGAGAAGGGGTTGCTCTTTGAAAAAAAAAAAAAGTGAAAAGGGCAGAAAAAGTCTTTTTGTCCAGCGGTACCGCACTTGGTGTTGTTGTGATTGTGTTTTGCAGAGTAACAGCTGAAGATGGATGTCCAGGAGGTTCTGCGCTGGATGAGCGCCCAATTTGAGAAGCAAAGGGAGCTGGCTCAGCTGAGTCAAGAACAGGCCCTGGCAGCTCTCCAGGCGCAGCAAAAGCCCCTGACAGACCTCGTGCAGACACTGTTGGGAGAACCACAAGAAAAGAAGACACCAGAAGGCTTCAGTGGGGTAGGCCCACCACAGTGTGGGATATGGACATTTGGACACATGACAGATAAAGACAATTTTGATGACTTTATAGAGTCATTCGAGAGAGTAGCTCTCCACGTGCACTGGCCTAAGGAGCAGTGGGCGGTTAGATTCGCCGCATCCCTAAAGGGAGAAGCTCAGGCAGCGTACCGAGCAATGCCTGCCGCTTTGGCAGATGAGTACGCAGAAATCAAAAAGGCAGTAAGGGATAGGCTAGGCCTAACACCAGCTGTGTACCGTAGAATGCTTAGATCCACAAAGTTACAAACAGGCGAAACGCCTAAAGCACTGTGCCATAGGGTGCGCAGTTTAGTATTAAAATGGTTAGAGCCTGAAGGTAAAACTGTGGATAGCCTGATTGACCAAATTGTCTTAGAGCAGTGTTTTGAGGCAGTTCCCTCAGATATAAAAGCCTTTTTAACATTGCAAGACTGCACAACCTCCATAAAGGCAGCGCAGCTAACCGAGCGGTTTCTAGAAGCCGAGCTGGCTAACAAGAGGCCCAAAAGCGCTGAGTGGAAGTTGGGCTGCACCAGTCCTGCAAAGTTAAAGGAAGGTTTGCCAATAGACACACATTGTATGAGAGAATGTTTGCTTAAAAGAAGTAGTAATAATACTGTTGTAACATGCTTTAAATGTGGAAAGGTAGGGCATGTAAAAAGGTATTGCCCAGACCACACAGCCTTGATAACAGGAGGTAATGAGCGTGTGCCACAGGGATTCCGCCTTGATGTGGAGGTGGAAGGGGTCCCGGCAAGAGCCTTGCTAGACTCGGGGGCCGATCAAAGTATGGTCTCCCGGAAATTTTGGGACCTCATACAGGCCAGAAAGGATTTTCCCCCGAGTCAGCAAGATGGAAAGGCCAGCATAAAATGTGTGCACGGAGCGACCACCCAGTATCCTCTTTACAGAATACACATTAATGGTTTAAGCACCCGGAGAGAGATCCGGATAGCAATAATCCCTAACTTACCATACGATATCGTACTAGGAAGGGATTGGCCACCCTTTTACCGAGGTATGGGGGAGGAGACACCCATAAAGGGGGGTATGGTGTCCACCCGCTCTCAAGCAAAGGCTGAGGAAGCACGGGGTGAGTCACCAACAGATAACTCTGATCACACAGGGACAGAACACGAACCTTCAGGAGAGGAAGATGAGGTTCTAGAGGAGGGCCTAAGTGAACTTCCCCATCATGAGAAATTAATGGGCACCCCCTCTAAGGAGGAAAAGAAAAGTAAAGGCGATAAACGCCAGGAAAGACACCACCGGGCTCAGGTGAGGGCTGGAGTAACAGATAGGCAAGGTTTACCCTGGGTACCCAGTGACCTAGTGAGGAAGTTTCCATCATTTCCAGGGGAACAAAAGTCAGACCCAGTGCTTAAACACGCTTTTGAGTTTGCCCAGAAAGATAGGGATGTGCTCCCAAGGTTCTTAATAGAAGAAGACATTCTTTATAGAGAGAGCAGCAACCCTCACACTGGGGCCATTAGAAAGCAACTGGTGGTTCCCACTACCTTTAAAGCCGTAGTATTACGACTAGCCCACGATCACCCGGTTGGAGGGCATAAGGGGATTCAAGGCACTCTAGACCAGATCCTAGAGCGTTTCTATTGGCCGGGGGTCTTCAGAGAGACAAAGCGGTTTTGTGAAGCGTGTCCCTCATGTCAGCGGGTAAGTGCTGTCAAGCCAATAGGAGTTCCCCTAGTGCAGACCCCAACGATAACTGAGCCAATTCATCGGATGGCAATGGACATAGTGGGTCCATTGATAAAAAACCCCAGAGGGTATCAGTATATCCTTGTAGTAATGGACTGTGCTACAAAATTTCCTTGGGCGATACCTCTAAGGAACATATCGTCCAGATTTATAGCCGCAGAATTGATTAAACTGTTCTGTGAGGTGGGGTTCCCCAGGGAGATGCTGACAGATAGAGGGAGCAATTTTGTTTCCAAGCATCTAGCGCAGGTATGGGATGCGTTTGGCATCCTTCACATAAAAACCTCGGCATACCATCCGCAGACCAATGGTCTGGTCGAGCGTTTTAACCAGACTCTTAAACAGCTCTTAAGAAGAGCATTGGATGGACAGATGGCTGACTGGGATATTCTACTTCCCTTTACCCTGTATGCCAGTAGGGAGCGTATCCAAGCTTCACTGGGAACATCTCCTTATGAGCTGATGTTCGGGCGGGGCGCCACGGGGGGTCCTTGATATTCTAAGAGACCAGTGGGTCGAGCCCGAGGCAGAGGAAATAGGGGTTCCCCAGTTTCTGTGTAAACTCCGAAGTCGCCTACAGAGGGTTTCGCGAGTTGCAGAAGAACATGTGCAGGGTAGTCAACGAAGCCAAAAGAAGCACTATGATAGGGGCAAAAAGATGCGACAATTGTCCATTGGGGACAAAGTGGTGGTAATGGTCGCTGACCCTGGGCCCAAATTCGAGGCCCAGTGGAAGGGTCCATATACAGTAGTGCAGCAAAAAGGTCCAGTGACATACGTGGTAGAGAACGACAAAGGTCGTCTCCAAACCTACCACGTCAACATATTGAAGCCTTGGCAGGAGAGAACGGCCGCAGTTAGCCACTCTTGGAGAAGAGGAAAGGGTAGAGCAATAGGAGCGGACCGGGAGGACTCCTGGCACCACAATTCAGTACTAGACAGTGGGTTCGGCAGGAAGGGTAAGATTCCTGTGGGGATTCCAGGCTGTGAGTACGATTGTCCCACATCCCGGAATGTCTTAAGAGGGGGGATATGTGATACAGTGGAGCCAAGTGAGCTTATTGGGAGTGAAGAACTCACCTCAAACTTGGCTAGGCAGAAGGATTCAGCATGGCTAGGAAGGGCTGAGCAGCCGGTGCCATCAGCACAGATAGAACAGAAAGGGTTTAAAATGAGGTTTCCTTTCCTGAGCAGTGACGCAGATAGAATTCAGGAACCTCATTACAAACACCTGTCCCCAGAAGCTGACGTAACGTGCAGAGAGGGGAGGTACAAAGGGCCCTGGTTAGAACCAGGAAGTCAGATTCGGTTCCAGTCTCAGACAAGGAGTGAGACTCATGCAAAGAGCAGGAAGGAGAGCACGAGAAGAAGTCCAAGCAGTTACCTGAAAGAAAGCAAGCAGGACTCTGAGGAGGAGAGTGGCAGTCAGATGCAGGTGGAGTTCCAGCATCAGGCAGGCAAGTCTCCAAGGCAGAAAGAGTCCCAAAGTCCCAGGAGACGTTACAACTCCCGGGGAAGCTTTGGAGGTCTGGGAGGACCAAAAGCTCTTAAGGGAAGCTCCAGGCAAGAGCAGTGGAGCAGTAGAGAAACGAATCTCTGGAGAGATAGTCCCCGAGAGGATTTCCCTTCAAGCAGGAAGTGGGACACTAACTCTGAGGGTTTACCCAAACCACGGGGAAACTTTCTACATGCCGGTAAAGCTTTGCTGAGAGAAAGAAACCCCACAGCTGACTCCAGAAGCACACAGAAGGTAACAGGGTTAAAGCCTTATGCTGGGGAGAGAAGAGAAGCTGGGAGTTTTTACAATCCATGTTTTGAGCAAAGTTTTAACATAGGAAAGTGTACAGACTTCCCTGTAAGAGAGCCAGGGGAGGCTGGCCATAAAGAGACTTATTATACAAGAGGTTTTTACAACCCTGAGCTAGACAAGTGTCTGGGAGAAGAGAGAGTCTACCTTCCCCCAGCAAGTGAACCCAGCACATGCTATGAATGTGAGCCGGGCTGTAACAGTCACCATCCAGATGTAATACAGGGGGAAAGCAATAATATTTATCCTGATCCTGAACCGATGGACTGTACGATATGCTTGTCTGATGAGATAACATCTTTATGCTGAACTGTCTTGTAAAAGGAACAAGAGAGAAGGAAAAAGTATTCCAGCTGTTTTTGTTTAGTTTGTTTCATCGTTCTGTATATGTTTGCAAAGAAATGATATCCGCCAGGGAACGGGAATAAACCCTACTTTAATTTACCACTCTGACTGACTGACTCTGTATACAAAAGAGAAAGCAGATCAAGGTATTCACAACACCCTAGGCAGTCGCCTAGTGGACACGCGGAGTCTCCTACTACGAGGCCCGTGACAAATGGCGTAGTTGGCAGGATTTTTTCTTTTCTTTTGGAGGAAACCCAGCTACACTAACAGCCTTTACTACATCCTCCGGTAACAAATTCCAGAGTTTGATTACACATTGAGTGAAAAAATATTTTCTTTTATTAGTCTTAAATAGTTTACCCTGTAGCTTCATTGTATGTCCCCTAGTCTTTCTATATTCTGATAACTTAAACAATCGATCTACGTTTACCCGTTCCACTCCGTTCATTAATTTATAGGCTCATTCACTTTAGACCTCTGACTTTGTTCAAATGAGCCAGTTGTCGAGGTACAGCTGTACCAGAACTCCTTCCTTGCAGAGCTTCTCCACCACTACCACTATGACCTTGGTAAAAGGTATGGGGCGCCATTGCCAGACTGAACAGCAACATCTGAAATTGGAAATGCCCAGTGGAACCGCAAACCGGAGGAACTGTTGGTGTTCCGGCCGTAGGGGGATGTGCAGGTACGCCTCCATCAAATCGAGAGAAGACGGACAGCCACTATGAAGGACTGCAATTTAGGTAGGAAGTTGAAATCCAGAACTTCCAGGGTAGCGTTCTCCAAAATGCTTCTCGTTCCACGCACAGGACCCAAAAGGCAGGCAGAGCTCTGGAGTCTCAATGCGTGGATGAGACAATGGTGCAAGAATGAGGGTTTTCGATTTGTTAGGAATTGGTAACATTCTGGGGAAAGGAGGGGCTCTTCTGAAGGGATGGGCTTCACCTTAACCGGGATGGAACCAGGCTGCTGGCATTAACCTTTAAAAAATAGATAGAGCAGCTTTTAAATTAGATAATAGGGGAAAGCCGACAGTCACACAAGAGAGCATGGTTCAGAAGACGTTATCCTTGAAGGATACGAGGTACTACCAAAAGCAGAGAGGTTCCAAAAAAGAGTAAAGTAGCTCAAATGCCCTCGAGTATGGAGCAGACAGAGCTTAAAGATCCCAAATTACCCATGCCTACCAATAGCCAAATTAATATGAATAAAATACAGTCTGTAAAATGCTTGTATGCAAATGCTAGAAGTCTAAAAAATAAGATGGGAGAGTTAGAATATATAGCACTAAATGAGAGGTTAGATATAATTGGAATCTCAGAGACATGGTGGAAGGAGGACAAACAGTGGGACATTGTGATACCTGGGTACAAAATATATCGTAATGATAGAGCTGATCAAATTGGTGGAGGAGTTGCGCTCTATGTTAGAGAGAGCATTGAGTCAGAAAGGATTAAAATTTTGTAGGAAACAAAATTTGCGGTAGAATCTCTATGGATAGAAATTCCATGTAAAAAGGAGAAGGCAATGGCAGTGGGGGTGTACTATCGACTGCCTGTCTAGAATGAACAAATGGATGATGAAATGCTCAAAGTAATCAAGGAAGCTAACAAAAGTTACAGCACAGTAATAATAATGGGTGATTTCAATTACCCCGGTATTGACTGGGTCAGTGTCACGGCAGGACATTCTAGGGAGGTAAAGTTCCTAGATGAAATAAATGACTGCTTTTTGGAGCAGCTGGTTCATGAACCAACCAGAGGGGAAGCCATATTAGACCTAGTCCTTAGTGGAACACCAGAACTAGTGCAAGAGATAAGGGTGTTGGGGCCACTTGGCAATAATGTTCATAGCATGATCGCGTTTGATTTAATTAGTGGAGGAGGGATAGTAAGGAAATCCTCAGTACTACCTTTTAACTTTCGAAAGGGAGACTATGATAAAATCAGGAAAATAGTTAAGAAAAAACTAAAAGGAGCTGTTGCAAAGGTTAAAGACTTACATCAAGCTTGGGTGTTGTTGAAAAATACTGTCTTGGAAGCCCAAACCAGGTGTATTCCACGCTTTAAGAAAAGTAGAAGGAAGTCCAAAAACCTGCCAGCATGGTTTAAAGGTGAGGTCAGAGAGGCTGTTGTTGCCAAAAAAGCATATTTCAGGAAATGAAAAAAAAAGCCAAATGACGAAACCTGGAAACAGCACAAGCACTGAAAAGTTAAATGCAAGGCATTGATAAGGAAGGCAAAGGGAGAATTTGAGAAGAAGCTTGCTGCGGAAGCAAAAACGCGTAATAAAGACTTTTCAAGTACCTTCATAGCAAAAAACCTGTGGGAGAGTCAGTTGGTCCATTAGATGATAGAGGAGTTAAAGGGCACTAAGAGGCGACAAGGCAACAACGGAGAGACTGAATGAATTCTTTGCTTCGGTCTTTACTGAGGAAGATGTAGGGTTGTTACCCATGACTGAAGTGGTATTTAAAGGTGCAGAAGAATTTAAGGCAATATCGATACATCGGGAAGATGTATTACAACTATTAGATAAACTGAAGAGTAGCAAATCATCTGGGCCAGATGACATACATCAAGGGGTGTTGAAAGCACTGAAATGTGAGATTGCAGACTTGCTATTAGTAATCTGTGAACTATCATTAAAATCATCTCTAATACCTGAAGATTGGAAGATGGCGAACGTAACACCAATTTTTAAAAAGGGTTCCAGGGGTGATCCAGGAAACTACAGACCAGTGATCCTGACGTCAGTACCGTGAAAAATGGTAGAAACCATCATAAAGAACAAAATTGCTGAACATGTAGATAGTCATGGCTTAATGGGAGACAGCCAACATGGCTTTAGACAAGGAAGATCTTGTCTTACTAATCTGTTATGTTTTTTTGAAGATGTGAATAAACAGGTGGACAAAGGTGTGTCGGTTGATATAGTGTATCTGGACTTCAGAAAGCCTTTGGCAAGGTCCCTCATCAGAGACTTTTGGCAAAACTAAAGAGTCATGGGATAGGAGGCAGGGTACTATTGTGGATCAGGAACTGGTTAAAAGATAGAAAGCAGAGGGTAGGGCTAAATGGCCAATTTTCCCAATGGAGAAAGGGATCTGTGCTGGGTCCGCTGCTTTTTGACATATTCATAAATGACCTGGAAAAGGGAATAACGAGTGAGGTTATCAAATTTGCAGATGACACAAAACTATTTAAAGTTGTTAAAACCCAAGAGGATTGTGGAAAATTGCAAGAGGATCCTGATAAATTGGAGGACTGGGCATCAAAATGGCAGATTAAATTTAATATGGACAAGTGCAAAGTTATGCATCTAGGGAATAACAACCCAAATTATGGTTACATGATGCAAGGTTCCACATTAGGAACCACCACCCAGGAAAACGATTTAGGAGTCATTGTAGATAACATGTTAAAACCCTTGATCCAGTGTGCAGCGATGGCCAAAAGAGCAAATAGAATGCTAGGTTTCATAAGGAAAGGAATGGAAAATAAAACAAAGGATATTATAATGCCTCTTAATCATTCCATGGTGAGACTGCACCTTGAATATTGTGTGCAATTCTGGTCGCCTTATCTTAAAAAGGATATAGCGTTATTAGAAAAGATTCAGAGAAGAGCCACCAAAATGGTAAAGGGAATGGAAGGATATCCCTATGAAGAAAGGCTAAAAAGGTTAGGGCTCTTTAACCTGGAAAAGAGATGGCTGAGGGGAGATATGCTAGAAGTCTATAAATTAATGAACGGAGTGGAACGGGTAGACGTAGATCGATTGTTTACGTTATCAGAATATAGAAAGACTAGGGGACATGCAATGAAGCTACAGGGTAAACTATTTAAGACTAGTAAAAGAATTTTTTTTTCACTCAATGTGTAATCAAACTCTGGAATTTGTTACCGGAGGATGTAGTAAAGGCTGTTAGTGTAGCTGGGTTTAAAATAGGTTTGGATAAGTTCCTGGAGGAAAGGTCCATAAACCATTATTAAGAAGGGACCCAGGATATCAATGCTTGACCCAATACAAATATTGTGGAACCTGTGTCTTTTGGGGAAACTGCTAGGTATGTATGACCTAGATTGGCCACTGTTGGAAACAGGATACTGGGCTTGATGGACCTTGGTCTGACTCAGTATGGTATATCTTATGTTCTTAGGTACGAGGCAGTGCTATACCCAAGGGAGGGCCGGAGGCAGAACCTGAGGCTGGCTATGGCCATCTGGAGAGGAATCCAGCTCCGTATGCATAGGTAAGGAGACATGAAGGGGCAGGGAGCACAGAGGCCAGGGTAGACACACTGGCAAAGGCACAGATGTGTGTCCGCACCTGCAGACAGGGATGTGGGGACCAGACACATGCTGGAGTCAGGAGAAATGTGAGCCAAACAGAAGCCAGCCAGGGTCCATACCACATAAAGTACAACACTGCCAGCCCCAGCTGGCAACATCAGTAGCCATGTCTAGACACAGCATGTGAAGACGCTGCAGCTTCCCCTGGTAGGGGATTTATTTATTTATTTATTTAACTGTATTTATATCACGCTTTTCACCGGGTCAAAGCGGCGCGATGGGGATGGCAGCAACATCACATAGAAGCCACAGTGGAGGCATGGCTCTGCACACTGAATGTACAACTGACCCCACATGGACCCCCCACCTCTCGTTCTCAGTGACTACAGTATGTGACGCACTCTGAAGCCCCTTGAGTTTCACTTCAGAATGATGCACTGCAAGAGGTCCAATCTATTATAGGATTGCACTGGGTGGGGCCTGGCTGCACCCCATTGCTGCAATCTATGGTGTGCACCTGTAGGCCTTTAAATTACCCAGATGCATACATCCCAGACTGTGGCATGGCATGGAATGGCTGTACAGGGGCACACGCGTCATGTACCTGCCCATGCAGTCCCCTTCTGGGAGGTCTGCCAGCCAGAGAAGGAGCCCACCAACCACAGCAGGCCATGTTTGGGGGACAACTGTTCTAGCTGCAGTGGGGAATAGGGGAGGGTGCACAGTGGGCACTGACAGGTGGCATGACCTTATGGCCTGCATGTGAGGCATCACATGCATGTGTGGTGCCCCCGGTGCTGTGCCAGTCTCACCCCATGGCCAATGCGCAGGCACACATGTAATCCTCTCTACCTCTCTATCCACAGTCAGTGCTGCAAGCATCACCACCGAGCAGGCAACTGCACTAGAACATTTGGCCTGACATACATTCTCCAGCAGCTCATTCACCAGTGATGAGGAGGAGAAGGAGTCCAGCAGGACAGAGAAAGAGGACAGCACCACAGAGGGGGAGGCCACTGAGGAGCCTGAGCTACTGCTGAAGGAAGGGGTGGCAGTGGATGGGTCCACAGAGGATGGTGCGGAAGATTAGGAGGAGGTGGAGGTGAAGTGGGTTGTGGGGGCAGGGGAGCCAGAGCCGGAGGTGATGGAGGTGCGAGAGACAGGACCTGCAGGTGTGGAGGGGGCAGTGGTGGGGCAGGTGTGGAGGCCATGGAAAGGCCAGGGGAGCTGGAGGTTTGGTAGCAGTCAGGGGAGTCAGAAGAGGAGGAGAGGTATGAGGATTGAGAGCTGTCAGGGGAATCTGAGGAGGAGGAGGAAGAGTCTGAGGGTTCAGAACAGTCAGTGGTCAGAGGAGGAGGAGGGGTCTGAGGTTCCAGAGCTGTTAGGGGAGTAAAGAAGAGGAGGAGGAGGAGTCTGAGAGTCTGGAGCAGTCAGGAGGTTCAGAGGAGGAGGAGGTATCTGAAGGTCTGGATCAGTCATGGGAGTCAGAGGAGGAGGAAGGGTCTGAAGGGGATTCAGGGGAATGCAAGCATCACGCACCAAGTGACCCATGGATGGGGTGCAGAGACATGGTCAGCCATCATGTACCTGAAGGAGGAGCCAGTGGAGGAGCAGCAGGCTTTGCAGTGCCTTGCACTTCCCAGCCAGGCATTCTCATGCCCATCCCACAGTGCCATGCCCCCACCACAAGGGCTGGCACAGCTGGACTGCAGGGCACTGCAAACCTGGAGGCCTCATGCCTCTTCCATGAACCCCCACTGCCACAACTGCACCCATGGGACCGGCATAGACTGCCCACACCAGGCCATGCAACACCACTGCTCCCACAGCAACTAGTGAGGGGACACTGGCCACCTTGTGGCAGAGATGTGCCTCCTCAGGGAGGGATATCCAAGCAGCAGCACAGGCCATCTGCAGGTACCTGTACAATCTGAGAGCTGTGGTCATATTCCACTGCCAAGCAATGTTCCCTCTAATTTTCTGTAGGCTGTGTGCGCATAAAATATCAGCTGTGCAGCTTCTGAAGGAAGGTTAAATTTTTGTGCGCCACATAACGACACTCAGAATTATATACTTTAAAATTTGACTACACGTCAGAATACAGTATGTACACCACATTGATTGCACTAGAAAATATTGTAGAACTTGTGAAAACCATAAATACACAACAACTTTTAAATTTTAAGACGTCTGTGTTGTTTTCTATCAGAATCAGAACCGTAATGTTTGTGCGCTCTCTTGTAAAGTATGTGTGCTCGCTCGGCGTGGTGTGTGCGCGTGCACACGTGCACAGCTTAGAGGGAACAGTGCTGCCAGGGACCCTCAGCACCACAGGCCCACCCCATGGCAAAACATGGGCAGATGTGGGCCACCAACCTGGAGACTGGTCTTTTTGGGCCATAGGGTATGCAGTCCCTGTAGGGTGGGAGCCACAGTGTGTACAGACAGTAACTGGGGTCCACCACAGGTGGCATACCATTATAGGAACTGTATTATAGTAGGCTACAGATGTTGCCAATATTATATGTGAATGTGTTTTGCAATAAAGTGCCTCTGGTTTGTGATCCCATTGTGTTGTCATTGTAGACAGCAACAGGACTGTGTGCCTGCCATGGTGGTGCTGGGGACTGTGGGTGGCAGGTCCCCATTCATGAGCATAGAAGGAGTATCCTGTCTGTTGCATCACTGTACACAGGTACAGCGCAGTGACATGGTACCAATACACAGCAACAATATACCACCAGATGTGCATGGGTACAGTGCCATGATGCAGTACCCATGCATAGTGACACCACACCACCGGATGTGCATGGTTACAGCGCTGTGACACATGGAGACCACCACTGCTGGCCTCTTGCCAACCACTGCCTGCCTCTCACCATAGGTCTTGCCAACCACTGCCTGTCTCTCACTATAGGTCATGCCTCGCACCATAGGTCATGTTCTGGCCATCCATTATGAATATCCCTTGTCTGCCTGGTGTACGGCTATGGTGGCATATGGCAGCATGCCCTGATGCTGATATTTGTAGTGACAGCACACTAAATGTTAGATGTATACCGGATATGGATGGGGCGTGGCATGACTGGGTATCACATCCACATATGTAGGAAAGGACCAACATGGGTAACCTAATACTGCCATAGCTCCTGAGCATCACAATGACAGACACAGCACCTAAAGGCCCAAAGCGCACAAAAAAAGGCAAACTGCAGAGACCTCCATGGCTCTCAGACTCATCATTCAGCGACGTACTCCCTCTTTGCTGCAGAGGATGCCAGCTGACAGCTGCTGCATGGCAGGACATTGTCAGGAGAGTAAATGCTGTCCACCATCACAACAGGGATGTGGAGGATATTAAGAAGAAGTGGTGGATTCAGTCACAGGGCTGGTCCAGCAGGCTGCAAAGGAGAAGTGGGCCAGCAACATCCGGCTGCCACCTGAGCACCAGCGCACTCAGTACCCTGGAGAAAGAGGTCCTCCTGGTCATTGATGAGGTCTCCATCTCCAGGGTGGCTGTCTTTGACAGCTTCAACCCAGACACACAGGAGGGTAAATAGAGGTTGCTCCATGGCCTGTGTGATACCATGATGTGGATGTATGTGTCCCTGCCATGGATATGTCTACTCAGGGCCTGACTGTCCGTTTTGGTGGGATGGGGGACAGTGCGTGATAGGGGGCCCCCCTGCCCATTCCATGGTATGGTTGGCAGCCCCTCCCGGCCTCACATTGCACCTCCAGACACTTCCCTCTGACACATTTGTTGTCCCACAGATCTGCCTGTGACTGAGCCCTCCTAGCCTGGAACAGATGAGGTGGGGGGAGCATCACCACCCACAGCTTATGACCCCACTATGCAGCTAGGATGCAGAACAGCCACAGAGGCTGGTGTGGCTGCCAGGACAGAGGAGCCAAAGACAGGTGAACCACCACTGGCTGAGCTACAGTTTCACATCCTGGATGAACCGGAGGACATGGGGGCATGTGTGTATTAATGCCCGTAGCATGGGAAATAAGATCTCTGAAGTTGAAGCTTTGGTGGGAGTGGCTGACTTGGATTTAGTGGCAGTTACAGAAACATGGTTCACAAAAAACCATGACTGGGATGTAACTATACCTGGCTATACTTTATTCAGAAAGGACAGGGTAGGAAGAAGGGGAGGAGGAGTGGCACTATATGTAAAAACTACTATTAAAGCTTTGGAATTACAGAGCTTAAAAGGGAGAGAGGAGGCATTGTGGGTTAAACTAGAAAGAGGGAAAGAGAAATCTATTTACATTGGTGTGCTATACAGACCTCCCTCACAAGAGGAAGAGGTGGACAGAGAGTTAATTGAAGACATACGCAGCATTGCTAGGAAAGGGGAAGTGCTACTGCTAGGAGATTTCAATATGCCAGATGTTGATTGGCACATTCCTGCTGCAGTATCATCTAGGAGTAAGGATATCCTGGATTCTCTACAGGGAGAACTATTCAGGCAATTGGTAACAGACCCCACACGTGAAGGGGCCATACTGGACTTGGTGCTTACCAATGGTGAAAGTGTTTCTGATGTTGTAGTGGGAGATCATTTTGCATCCAGTGATCACCAGATGGTGTGGTTCAGTATTAGGACTAGGGCTGTTAAAATCCATTCCAAGGTGAAGATCTTAGACTTTAGGAAAGACTAACTTTGCAAAGATGGGCCAATACCTCAGGGAGTCGTTAGTGGGATGGGAACAACTGGGGGATGTAGAAAAACAGTGGGCAAAACTGAAAGGGGGTATTTTAAAGGCAACCAACCTTTTTGTTAAAAAGGTAAATAAAGGCAAAAGGAACAGGAGACCGATATGGTTTTCAAAGGAAGTAGCTGAAAAAGTGAAGAAAAAGAGGGAGGCCTTCTTGAAATACAAGAGATCACAGAGAGAGGAAGACAGGCATCTGTATTTGGAAAAACTTAAAGAAGCTAGCAAAGTAGTCAAGAAGGCAAAGATTCAAAAGGAGGAGGAAATAGCCAATGCAATAAAATGGGGGGATAAGACATTTTTCAGATATATTAGTGAGAAGAGGAAGGGCAAAAGTGGTATTGTCAGACTCAAGGGTGCAGGGGGGGAATATGTAGAAGCTGATAAGGATAAAGCGGAATTGCTTAACAAATATTTTTGTTCTTTGTTCACAGATGAAGAACCAGGAGCAGGACCTCAGAAAACACCCACAAATAAGAACAGAAGCGAGGGACATCTTGAACAATTTTCAGAAGACTGTGTTCGTGAGAAACTAGCTCAACTTAAAGTAGACAAAGCGATGGGACCGGATGGGATACACCCTAGAATACTGAGGGAACTTGGGGACGTTCTAGCAACTCCACTGACTGACCTTTTCAATGCCTCATTGGAGTCGGGAGTGGTGCCAAAGGACTGGAGAGAGGCTCATGTGGTGCCTTTACACAAAAGCGGTAGTAAGGATGTGGTTGAAAACTACAGGCCGGTTAGTTTAACTTCAGTGGTAAGTAAATTAATGGAAACGCTGTTGAAAGAGAAAATAGTGAGGTTTCTGGAGTCCAGCGGATTACAAGATCCGAGGCAGCATGGATTCACCAGAGGCAGGTCTTGTCAGACAAATCTGATTGATTTCTTTGACTGGGTGACTAGGGAGTTGGACCACGGGAGAGCTCTAGATGTTGTGTATTTAGATTTCAGTAAAGCCTTTGACACTGTTCCTCACAGGCGACTTATAAACAAACTGAGCACCCTAGGGATGGACCCTAAAGTTACTGCTTGGGTTAGAAATTGGTTGGGTGGGAGGCGACAAAGAGTACAAGTAAATGGAGCTCACTCTGAGGAGAAGGATGTTACCAGTGGTGTGCCCCAGGGATCTGTCCTTGGTCCGATTTTTTTTAACATCTTTGTTAGTGATATAGCGGAAGGGCTGTCGGGTAAGGTTTGCCTCTTTGCGGATAATACCAAAATCTGCAATAGAGTAGACACCCAGGAAGGTGTAGATAACATGAGGAGGGATCTAGCTAAGCTTGAAGAATGGTCTAGAATTTGGCAACTGGGATTTAATGTTAAAAAATGTAAGGTCATGCATTTGGGCTGCAGCAATCCAAGGGAGCAATACAGTATAGGAGGTGAAGTACTTTTGTCCACTAAAGAAGAGCGGGACCTAGGCGTAGTTGTGTCCGATGATCTTAAAGTAGCTAAACAGGTAGAAAAGGCGACAGCAAAAGCTAGAAGGATGCTCGGGAGCATACGGAGAGGAATGGCTAGCAGAAAAAAGGAGGTGATAATGCCTCTGTATAAGTCTTTGGTGCGACCTCATTTGGAGTATGGTGTGCAATTCTGGAGACCGCACCTTCAAAAGGATGTGAACAGGATGGAGTCGGTGCAGAGGGTTGCTACTAAGATGATTAGTGGTCTTCATTATAAAGCATATGAGGACAGACTTAAGGATCTTAATATGTACACCTTAGAGGAAAGGCGGGATAGAGGTGATATGATTGAGATGTTTAAATACCTCCGTGGCATAAATGTTCAGGGAGAGAGCCTCTTTCAATTGAAAGCAAGTTCTGCGACGAGGGGACATGGGATGAGGGTGAAGGGAGATAGATTCAGGAGTGATATGCGGAAATATTTCTTTACGGAAAGAGTAGTGGATCCATGGAATAGTCTCCCAGTGGAGGTGGTAGAGATGAGGACAGTAACTGATTTCAAAAAAACATGGGACCAACACAGAGGATCTCTAAAGCTAAAAAGTGGACTGTTGTAGTTGTTGTTATGGAAGGACAGACTAGATGGGCCTTGTGGTCTTTTTCTGTCATCATGTTTCTATGTTTCTATGTTTCTATGATGATATGGACCAGGAGCTACTGCAGGAGGGGGCATGTCTGCTGGCATGCACTGAAGGCATCTAGTCTGAGCTGTGTGACATCCAGCAGGAATTTAAGGCTGCAACACAGGCGAGGGAGGCTGAACTCCAGGAGTTGTGGGAACACCAACTGAGTGTGGAGCACCACAAGGAGGCCCATTTGCATCTGATGAGGGAGATGGAAGCCTATCAGGCCACAATTGCTGGTGCCCTAAGCAGGTTGGTGGTTCTCATGCAGCCCAGGGGGCGGGGGTTGGGGTGGGCTGTGCATCACCAGAGCCACTTGGTAGCCCATACCCATGTGCAGTAGCCTGCTTCACAAAGGAGGGTGATGATACTGCAAGCATCATGTCTGATATTATTCCACTGTGTCACAGTGCCCACATATCCAAACGCCCATGGCTGGATGCAGAGCCAGAGGGTGGAAGCGCTCAAGGGGGAACCTAAACTCTGTGCACACTGTTGTTTAATAAAGTCACATTATGGTAGATTGTGTGTGTTGCCACTATCATTAGAATATCTGACAGATGAGGTGGGCATGGTTGGCCAGTGTCTGGGTTTGTTGTTGGCTCCCTGACTGTGCTCCATCCCCCTCATCTGCCTCTGTGGCCTTTTGATCCTCTGCTACCTTGGGCTCAGCATCTCATATGCCTCTGTGTCTCGTGGGGTTCTTCAGGATGCAGTGTGCTCCAAAGATCTTGGAAATCCCTTTGGGCTGTATAGGAGCTCGCCCTCACTCTGGTCCAGGCATCAGAAGCGGCTCTTCGTGACCCTGATGGCTCTCTCCACAATCGCCATGGTCCTCTGATGGGCCACATTATATCACTCCTCCTGTGGGGTCTGTGGGTGCCTAAGTGGTGTCAACAGCCAGGTCTGAAGGGGATATCCATGGTCACCTGTGGGGGCATTGAGAAATGTGCACATAAGCATGGCACATGTGTTGGATGTGGTGAGGCTTGCAGGTGCACATATGCTGGGTGTGGTGATGGAGGTAGACATGTATGTGGCCTGCACAGCTGCTGCCATGTGGCTGTTCATCCTGGAGCCAGCTCTTGCTCTGCCTCATGTACCATGTTGGTTCATGCCATCTATTCAGGGCCCTGGGGTGTCTCCAGGATATCTCCCCTATGTGCACCATTGCAAGCTGCCCGCATGTATCTGCGGCACTACAGCACTTGCCCACAGTGGTCATCATGGTTCACATTACACACCTCCCACATATCTCCCTACATGTTTGCATGCCACATTGCATTTTACTACATTAACTGTGGGTTGTGTGCCTGTCTGGGGGCTCACAGATGTGTACACTCACCTAGCACCCAGGCATCACTGAGGTGTCCACCAGCTGCTGCCTGTCTCAGGCTAGACTGGCCAAGTATGAAGGCATCTTGACAGGACCCTGGGTACCATGCACACACATCGGTGATGGTCATGTTGGCATCTACCACAACCTGCATATTAATGGAGGTGTAGTTGTGTCTGTTCTGGTAGGGCCTCTAGTCCTGCCTGGGTGCCCTCAGTGCAGTATGTGTGCAGTCAATAATGCCAAGCACAGAGGGGAATCCTGTGATGTCATAGAATGCCTTCATGGTCTCCTGCCACTCCAGTGGTGTTCTGGGGAAGGCAATGAGGTACCATATTTACCACAGCAGGGCTCTGATGACAGCACTTATGCAGTAGCTAACTGTTGTCTGTGTCAAGTCAATGGTTGCCTCAATAATGTGTTGGAAGCTCCCTGTCACCAGAAATCCTATGAGACCTTCACTGCCACTGGCAGTGCCTGGCTTCTGGTGGTGGATGGCTCCAGGACCCCACTGTGGGTGGTGCACAACTCTGTGATTGTGGCACCATCCAGCTGGTATCACTGGTACACCTCCTCCTCCTTTGTCAGTTACAGGTAGTTCACCCTAGGCCTGTGCACACAGGGAGCATGGTACCAGCACCTGAGGTTCTGGCCCACTGCCCGCCACATCCTCCTCTGTGCCCA
The DNA here is from genome assembly GCA_033557465.1 of Ichthyophis bannanicus. Taxonomy (NCBI): domain Eukaryota; kingdom Metazoa; phylum Chordata; class Amphibia; order Gymnophiona; family Ichthyophiidae; genus Ichthyophis; species Ichthyophis bannanicus. The sequence goes on from CM066034.1 coordinate 263,231,965, forward strand.
TGCATATTGGCCACGTCTTCACCTCTGGTGGAGCCTGTGCAGTGCCCACATGGCATCTCTGCCAGTCCTGCATGGTTTGTCCTCTACATGGATTGGCAAATGACCTTCCCGCTATTGCATCTTTCCGTACTATATGATTACACCAGTCTATAGGATGCCCACTAGCGTTCTGCTGTCCTAGGTGCCACTGACCCTTGCATAGGCTTATGCAGTTTGTGGCATCTCTCAGCGCCACACAATCTGTTCAGAAATCCGTGTTATGCAAGTGTTGTGGGGCCATGGCCCATTATGACCTCACGGGTCTGCAGTTAGCATTGCCCGGTTAGGATGGATTTTCGAAACAATCTGCTTTATTGAGAATCTAGTGTACATGGTTATGGCATCCTTCCATGAGTAGGTATATCTGTTTTGTGCCCAGCCCGTACCTAGCTCTTTGAAAATCAGGCCCTGTATTCATTCCTATGTTTTCCCTAGAAAAGTAAAAAAAAAAAACAACAAAAAAACCCTATAGAGGATTCTATTATAAGAACATAAGATATGCCATACTAGGACAGACCAAGGGTCCATCATGTCCAGTAACCTGTTTCCAACAGTGGCCAATCCAGGTCATAAATACCTGTCACATTCCCAAAAGGTATACAGACTCCATACTGCTTGTCCCATGTGTAAGCAGTGGATTTCCTTGGTCCTCTTAAATAATGATTTATGGACATTTCCTCCATTCTTCCTTGTCCAAACTTCTTTTAAACCCAGCTATAGCAACAGCTTTTATTACATCCTCTGGTAACGAATTCCATAATTTGATCACACATTGAGTGAATAAATATTTTCTATTATTAGTCCTAAATGGCTGCACTGTAGCTTCACTGAGTGTCCCCTAATCGTTCTACTTTTTGAAGACGTAAACAACCAATCTACATTTACCCATTCCACTTCATTCATTATTTTATATACAAACTTCTGGTTGAGCTATGGATTTATCTCATCATTTGCATTTTTTTTTTACAAAAGCATGATTTCTAAATTTATATGAGCAAGAATACCAATCTTTGTGAGCAATGCTATAACAGTGCACCAAGGTTAAAAAGACAACATATTTGCCTTTGTGCCTTTGTAAAATTATCTCCCCATTCTGAAAGTTGCTTCACAAAATTACATCTGCTTCATGGAAGAATTAACTTTGTGCATGAATGTGCCAATAGAAATCAGCGCACATGTGTGTAGTTCATAAAATACATACATAACTGCAGATCTCAGATTCTCTACTTCCATGAATGTATCAATATCTGTCTTAAAAGTCAGCATCCATTTTTAAACTTGTATACACCTGGTGCAGTTTTAAAATGCCGTTCTACATGTTACTTACTCAAAATTATCCCTAAATACGTTAGATAGTAGCAAAGAAATAAAATTAACATAACATTCACTTTTGTCACCATTGGAAAAAAAAGCCTGCATTGCTATGTTATCCAAAGATTTCTACTAATACTAGAGTGGAACAAATAGAAACAATGGCCCCCAACATTCAGCAGAGGTAGCTAGCTGATCTAACGCAACTAGCCACCACCACCAATTTTTAAACCAGGATATTCATTGCCGGAGTCATATCTGACTTGCCTGGATTTGCCAGAAGCTGCTTGGCTAACTTCCTTGGTGAAAGATAGTCTAACCTCCTGACTTTCACCATGTAGCTATAACCGGTTATGGCCAGGTGCCGCCCTGGCTGCCCTGATGCTAAGCGCATGCAGCAGCCTGATATTGAGCCCATGGTGGTCACAGGTAAAAGTGAAACTGATATTCAGTACCAGAGACTATCTGACATCTGAGGCTGAATGTATGTTTTTTGCTGACAGCTTTTGCACTCTGGTCAGCGGAAATATTCAATCACTAATTAGACAGAAAAATTGCATAAAGTTAGGACAACCACTGACCTATCCTAGCTTTAAATTATTATTTATTTGGTGGGTTGAGAACCCTCCACCAACTGTACAGCTGCTGGGACCACCCCATCTATGCCCACAGACCGCCCTGGCATTATCCAAGGCAGTCTGTGAGGTTATTGAGCAGAATCAGCCAATTAGTGCCACTAAGGGGTATGTTTACTAAACTTTCTAACGTGCGCGCCACGCAAATAGTGCGCACTAAGGTACCTTAGCGCACGCTAATGACGCTTTACGGGGCAAAAATGCGCTCTAGTGCGCGCTTACGCGCGCAGCGGCGCAAACGAGCGCTGAAGGCGGGGAAAGGCTCCCAGAGGGCAGAGGAAGGCTCCCCAGGGGTGGAGAGAAGGGATCAATGGGTGGAGAGTGGGAGGGGAGAGGCTCCCCGCACACTAACGAGGTTAAATTCGAGGCCAAAAATAACGCAAGTGAAAACCTCGCAATAGAGCCCATTTAAAGGGAAGAGAAACCATTTCTGTCAGCAATGTACAGCAAAACCAGGGAAACCTATAAAAAAGTGATAAGTGTGATACATGTGCACAGAACAAAAGTACAAATAAACATTGAAAAGGACCCCAACAAAATAAAAAAAATTCATAATCAAGCTGGGCAATAGTGATAGTAATGGGAAACATCAAAACACACTCCCAAGAAAGCCCCAAAAAATAAATATGAATTTTGGAAGGGTCTACGCTCCGTCCCCATACAAGGTGAATGATCCCACAGTGAAATAGCACTGATCAGGGTTTCCCTCTCCATTGGACAGGTTACCTATGGCATGCACATGTTCCACAACAGCAGGGCGGGCATGTCAGAATGGGCAACTGGACAGATGCTGGGAAAGGGGATACAGAGGGCTGCAGGCGGCACATGCTGTGGTGCAGCTGGGGCACAATGCGAACTAGGAAGATGCCTAGATGGCACTTAGGAATCCTGAAACTGAACTGCAGCCAGACAGCAACTGATGAGGGTCCAACATGGGCACGAGAGTGTCTATCACAGTGTCACAGGGGATAGTACCCAGCAGGTACCTCCAAGAGCACAGAACATTGGCAGGCGGTGTTGGGGGGAAGCGTGGACGCCTATGCAGGCACCCCTACCCCATAACACGCACCATAGGCAGCCGCCTACCTGCACACTGGATGGCTTGAGACTGCACACCACCAGCACCACCAGCAGAAGGGCATGTCAGCATGTTGGCAGAGGGGTACTGGTGGTGGAGGGGGGCAGTGGCAGCTGCCCAGAGCCGACCATGGCCTATCCCTGTGTAGGTGGGTGCCATGCACTGCAACAGATAGGCTCTGTCTGACAAACAGCCATGGTATCTCCAGGGACTGAACTGTCTCTGTGAACACAGTGTGGTGTGGTGAACACAGCCAGTGTGTTCAGGAGTAGAAGGTCACAAGTTCAAGTCCCAGCTGGGGCTACTGCCAATCCAGTCTCCGTATTTTACCCACTACTAAACCGTGATAGTAAGGACAAACCTTTATTGCAGAGAATATACGCATGGTTCAAACGCCTATATTTTACCCCACTGAGCACAGACACCAGAAACATGTGCATTACCTAGAGCAGAGTCCCCCAAATGCAGTCCTGGAGGGCCACAAATCATTCAGGTTTAATGCTGTCTGCAATAGAAGGCCATATTAGCATGGTGGCGGAGGGGTACTGGTGGTGGAGAGGGCAGTGGCAGCTTCCCAGAGCAGAACATGGCCTAGCCCTGTGTAGGTGGGTGCCATGCACTGCTACAGACAGGCCCTGCCGGACAAACAGTCATGGTATCATCAGGGAATGCACTGTCTCTGTGGCAACACGGTGGTGCAGTGCACACAACCAGTGTGTTTGGAGGCAGAAGGTCACAGGTTCAAGCCCCAGCTATGGTGCCTGCCAACCCAGTCCCCATATTTTACCCACTACTACAACATGCTAATACAGACAGAACATTTAGTGCAGATGACGTAAACATGCCCAAAACACCTACAGAGCAAAGACACCATAAACAGTTGCATTACCTAGAGCAGAGTCTCCCAAATGCAGTCCTGGAGGGCCAAACACCATTCAGGTTCCGTGCTGTCTCTAATAAAGATGCCTGTGCTGCATATCTATGCACCACCCCCATGGTATGCAGATGTATCTCATGCATATTTATGAGGGACAGCATGAAAACCCGAACAGTGTTTGGCACACCAGGACTGGAGTTTCGAACCTCTGCCGTAAAGCAGCAGCCAACAGGGGCAGACACACCCACACCCACAGGCTCCATTAGCCAATGCCTCCTGTAGAGGCAGGACATTGGGCCCTGTGTGCATCTCCCATTACTAACACTTGCATACCTTAGCAATGCCACCCTACACCTGGGAATATGGTACACAGCTATCAAAATTTGCTATGATTACTGGCAGATAGCAATTCCTACGTTAAGCACAGTTTGCTGATTGAGCTCCATCATAGCAACCTTTCTGATGTCTGTGGAGTGTGCTTCAGGTCTGGTCTCTGACAGTGTTTACCACCCTGGGGAGTGACCCCCAACAGTATTGGGTACCATATCCATGCCTGCACTGTGCCCAGGACTGGTGTGGTGGCCAGGGCTGCTAAACTCCTCTATAGTAGCACAATGCTGGCATAGGTGTGGGAGGTGTGTCTGTCTATCCAGTGTGTGGTGGCTGCAAACACCCTCCACAGCCCACACTGCCAGCACTGTTGCTAATATTGGCCTGCCAATATGCATAATGAGGAGCAAGGTACCATGGGTATAGCCCGGACAGGGTGGCCTGGCCAGGATGCATCTGCACAGGGCATAGGGCACTGGCTGGGACATTGTAGTGTCCGGCCACCACCTGCACAGACAGGGTGGCCACAGCATGTCCTGCTGGGAGATCACTCTCACCCTGACTCTGCAGTGACCAGAGCATGGCTAGGCACCCCCATAGTGCTATATAGCATTTCTCCCATGTGATATTTATGGGTTTTCTTTTGGGGCCCAGTCACTGACTTATCTGCTTGTTATGCTGACATCCCAGTTCTGGGTGCACGCTATTCCACCAGGAACATGCACTATGGACTAGCTAGCAGACTGTCTGCAGCTGGTATGTGTCTTGATGGAGCGCCTTGCAGAGTGCAGTGGCTGAAGGCTGGCTGCAGGAGAATATCAGATAGTGGTGGGGTGCAGCTTAGCATATCCGGGCTTAATGTCTGTCTGCTCTTGCGTTATGGATGTGTGCAGAGCTGCATTGACTGCCCTGTAGGGTGTCTGTTCCCCAGCAGGACTGGGGTTGATGGTCCCCTCTACTGCCACCATTGCAGGGAGGTAGAATGTGGATCTGTTGGTGGGTGATCCTGTTTACCACCCTCAGCCCTGGAGGAGGCGGAGGAGGGTAGTGGTACATAATCCTCCTAGGGGTCCATAGGGGCTACATCTGACTGAGACATACAGATATATCCAAGGTGTGTCTGCAGAAGCTACCTATCACACACATTAGCACTGTTGGGGACCTACAGCGTGGCCTATCTCTGCTGTGGATCTGGTGCTGGTGCTGGGCGCCCCACCTCACCCTCAGGGTGAGTGTAGTACCTGCACAATGTGACGGTGTGTAGCTACTCTGTGCCAGTACCACACACGGTCAGTTCCCCCTACCTGGCCGAGGTGCTGTGGGGGTGCATACCTCATCTTGTGATCATCTGTAGACTGCTGATTTGCATGTGCAGTGCATCATGGGTATGGGTGGGTTAACCCTATCCTGGTGATGACAGCAGACTGTTTGTGTGGTGACTTGTAGTCCTTCTGTAGCCAGCCAGGGGTTTGCTAGCAACTATAGAGCTGTAGCCCACTGGTTACTTCACTACCAATGGAGTCAGAGGTCATGGGTTAAAATCCACAGTGGGGTTATTTGATAGGGTTGTCCAAAGCATTATCTATTTTTAATGTACATTAGTGCTGCCAGCAAAAATATCATCAGCGTACTGTACCCATAAGGTGCCTCAGAGGCCGCTTTATAGGGCGCCCTATAGGGCACCTTATGGTTACCGTCCATATAAGGTGCACTATACAGTATCCTATGGAGCGACTGATAGGGTGCCCTATAGGGGACATTATAGGGTGCCGTGGCGGACAGTGCACTTTATAATGTGCCCTATGGAGTGCCTTATAGGGTGCCTTATGCGGCACCTTAGGTTACGGCACGTGAGGGTGTGTTTGCTGGCAGCAATTAATAAAATACAAATAAAGTGCGGCAGGACACAATACTTACATGTCAAAGCTGATGGCTCAGCCAGTCTTAAGTATTAGGCACACTGGGGATCAAACTCATGACCCCTGTATTATCAGTCAGTGCCTTAACCATTGTGTTACACTACTGTTCCTCCTTGCCTGTCAGCGCATCTACTTAAGATTTTCATGCGTTTAAATGCACAGTGTTGCCATCAAAAACAGTGCTATGACCTTGCCGTGCCTCATAGGGCACCCTATATGGCCCCCTATAGGCCACCCTTTAAGCAACATTGTAGGGTGCCGTGGCGGACAGTGCACTTTAAAATGTGCCCTCTGGGGTACCTTATGGGGTGCCTTATGCAGCACCTTATGTTACAGTGCTTTGAGAGAGTGCGTTTGCTAGCAGCAGTAATTAAAATAAAATTAAAATGCCTCATAATGCATTATTATACATAAATGGCAGCACCTCAGCCAGCCTTATTCATTGGGCACAGTGGGGGATTGAACCCATGACCCCTGCACCATCTGTCAGTGTCTTCACCATTGTACTGCAGCCCTGTTTCTCTGGTTGCATATCAGCGCACCTGCTTATGCTTTCCGTGTGCGTTACTCGTGCGCTAATGTGCGCGGCGCACAAGAGTGCGTGGCGCACAAGAGCGCGCACGCTAATCCCATTTTGCTATTTTTGACCGGACCGCCCACTCCTTATATGGCATCCTGCAGACCAACGCAGCGCGCACATTAAGAAACTTTAGTAAACATACCCCTAAGTATTTGTTTCAGTGGGACTTATGAGGTTTACACATAACTCCATTAACCCTTTTGAATATTGGACCCAATGTGCATTGTGGCCAGAAAAAGTACCTGTAGAAAAGGCAGCTTCAAACCTCTGTGGGTACCCTTTCTGGGGGCAATAATCAAACCAAAATCACCCTTGTAGCTTTGTTTAATCATCTGTACAAAATACACTGGTGAAAACTCCACACTTTTTTCACCTATTTGAGAAACTGGATTCTTGCTCTCAAAGTGAACTGATCAAATGTTTGACGTGAAACAAGCTCATTATTCTGCAGTACTATGAGGCTTATAGTCAAAAAAGTTGAGTACACACATTTAGGCATCTAAGGCATCTTCCAAAATTAGGAATCTATTTTTAGCCAGCTGAAATTTTATCTAAGGCCCAATAACCACATAAACCCCACTGAGTCTGATATTCAGTGGTACTAACCTGCCAGTGCTGCTGAATATCCCCATGAACCATCTTCCCACAATCTGAATAGTGCTGGGAGAGTCTGTGGGTAGGGCTGGGGGCAGTCCCTGCACCTATATGGTCAGAGATGATTTTCAGCCAGCTAACCAGATAGGTAATCACTTAAGTTTAAGACAGGTCAATGGATGTTCTAATTTTATGCACTTTTGCTATCTAGTTAGTGGATGAAAATCACCACAGACTAGATAGCATCAGAGGTCAGCGGCAAAAGTGGATGTTCAACACTGGTGGATATCTGGCATCGGATACTGAATATCTGATTACACTTTTGCTCTTGGCAGTCAGGAACTTGACAATCTTGGGCCCTTGTATTTTAGGACCTTTAAATTTTAGAACCATACAATTTAAAATCCTAAATTTAGGCCTGAACCCTTCTAATTTTTTGTGTTGATTTAAAATTCTATACCTAGTTCTTAAAATCAGTGTTAACATTAGGAGAACAAACAGAGCAACAAGCTACAGGGCATTCACATTCTACGCCCCCAGTTCTATGGAACTCATTGACAAATAAATTAAGAATAATGACTGACCTAAATGCCTTCATAAAACTGCTTAAGACACATCTATTTGCAAAGCATTTTGGAAACAATAAACCTACCACAAATGTGGACCCTACATAAGAATATCACCAAACCCACAGCAATAGAACATCAGTCTCAATACATTATACATTAACCTTTCAACAACTCCTACACTTGTTAATACTCATAATTACAATGTATTAAATTACATTAGAATAAGTAATATGATATTATCAGTTAAAAAGTTAATTATTATCTATAACCTTATTTCCCCCTCCCTGTTCAATTAGAAACACATTCATTGTAAAATGGTTTATATCCCCTTATATCCCCTTCCTATTCAATTAAGAACATGTTCATTGTAAAATGGTTTGATAAATGTAAACTGCCTTGATTTCAAGATAAGGCAGGATATAAATAAACTAACTAAATAAAAAGTTACTAAATAAATAAATTTTCTCCTACCCTAAATCTTCCCTATAGCTAACTGCTTTATATTTCTACATTTAGATACTCAATCATAGTAAAATTTCAAGGAGAAAATTGAAGATTCTAGCTCTCAAAGTTAGGATTCTAAAATGGTTATTTTAGAAGCGTCCCCACATGTCAATAGCAGCATTTGCAATGCAATGCATGCCTTTGAGTCAATGCTGACTCCTGGCAACCCAGAAGCTCCTGGGTTTTCTTGGCAGTGTCACTGGAAGCAGATTGCCAGGCCTTTTGTCTGAGGCAATGGAAGGTTAAGTGACTTGCCCAAGGCTGCAAGGAGTGCTAGTGAGAATCAAACCTTGGTTACTTAGTTACCAAGCCAGTGTGCTAACCACTAGGCTACTCTTCCAGCATTTACATGTATGGAATCGTATACAAGTGTGAATGCCATTTTAGAAAGTGGCTATTTATACATGATCATCCACCATGTTTAATATTCCAGAAGACATGGTAAAGGCAGGGAGAGGTTTTGGTTTGGGTAGGCCTAACTAGCATTACCAACTGGCCGGTTTTTACATGGCCAGACCTGCTGCCAGGAGAGATCTAAAACCCGCCATTGAAAAGCTGCTTTTTTGCTCTGGCCAGGGAACGGGAGTGGCCAGAACAGAAAACCAACTTTTCATCTCTCCTTGTACCCTGCGGTGCAGCCTCACCTTCTTCTCTGCTTCAGCCACGGCTTCTTTGTCTTACAGAGTTGCGCCTGCAATACCACTAAAAATTTAAAATCAAAGCAAAATCAGTGCGGAGCCTTCAGGCCTTATGAAACCCCTGCTGCTGCATCTTGCCATCAAAAGGAAGTGACACTAGAGGGGTGGGATGCAGCAGCAGGGGTTTCATAGGGCCGCCACAGGTGACGGGTTTTTGTCTTTCAAAAGGTTGGCAACCCTAGGCCTAACATATCAGCGTGTATTGCTTATTTTACAAGGGGAATCCACATTGCTAACAAAAAAATCTAGATATTGTCATTTATACCTATCCCAATGCATGAATAAATTATTTTTTTGAAGGGGAAGGTATACATGTAGAGGTCAGGCCCCCCTGATATCAACTCCCCGATCCCTCCTGGTCCTTCCCTGAACTATTTCATTCCCCCTCCCCCCAAGTCAAGTTATCCCTATAAGAGCTCCCAAGTCAATGTATCCTCTCCCCACCTGATCTTGAATCCTGGCATAAAGGAAACACTCCTGAAGATTCATCTGTACTACTCCTAACCACCTCAATCCCATACCTGCTTCACTGGTGTTTCTGGTATCTAGTAGTTACAGGATCAATCCCCAAGTGGAGGAACTCAGAGACGAGGTAGCAAGGATGAGAAGCATTCAAGACAGCAAGAAGTACATTGATGATATGCTCCTTATGTTCTTGATAAGGCAGGCAAAGAGAGAATTTGAGAAGAAGCTTGCTGTGGAAGCAAAAATGCAAAATAAGGACCTTTTCAAGTACATTCGTAGCAAAAAACCTGTGAGAGAGTCAGTTGGTTCATTAGATGATAAAGGGGTTAAAGGAGCACTAAGAGGCGACAAGGCGATAGCGGAGAGACTGAATGAATTATTTGCTTCGGTCTTTACTGAGGAAGATGTAGGGATGTTACCCATGACTGAAGTGGTATTTAAAGGTGCGGAAGAATTGAAGGAAATATCGATACATCGGGAAGATGTATTGCAACTATTAGATAAACTGAAGAGTAGCAAATCACCTGGGCTGGATGGTATACCTCCAAGGGTGTTGAAAGAACTGAAATATGAGATTGCAGACCTGCTATCAGTAATCTGTGAACTATCATTAAAATCATCTCTAATACCTGAAGATTGGAGGATCGCCACTGTAACACCAATTTTTAAAAGGGGTTCCAGGGGTGATCCGGGAAACTACAGACCGGTGAGCCTTACGTCAGTACCGGGAAAAATGGTAGAAACCATCATAAAGAATAAAATTACTCAGCATGTAGATAGTCACAATCTAATGGGAGACAGCCAACATGGCTTTAGACATGGAAGATCTTGTCTTACTAATCTGTTATGTTTTTTTGAAGGAGTGAATAAACAGGTGGACAAAGGTGAGTTGGTTGATATTGTGTATCTGGACTTTCAGAAAGCCTTTGACAAGGTCCCTCATCAGAGACTTTTGGCAAAACTAAAGAGTCATGGGATAGGAGGCAGTGTACTATTGTGGATCAGGAACTGGTTAAAAGATAGAAAGCAGAGGGTAGGGCTAAATGGCCAATTTTCCCAATGGAGAAAGGTGAATAGTGGTGTACCCCAGGGATCTGTGCTGGGTCCGCTGCTTTTTGACATATTCATAAATGACCTGGAAAGTGGAATAACGAGTGAGGTTATCAAATTTGCAGATGACACAAAACTATTTAAAGTTGTTAAAACCCAAGAGGATTGTGAAAAATTGCAAGAGGATCTTGATAAATTGGAAGACTGGGCATCAAAATGGCAGATGAAATTTAATGTGGACAAGTGCAAGGTTATGCACCTAGGGAAGAACAACCCAAACTATGGTTACACGATGCAAGGTTCCACATTAGGAACCACCACCCAAGAAAAAGATTTAGGCGTCATTGTGGATACCATGTTAAAACCCTCGGCCCAGTGTGCAGCGGCGGCCAAGAGAGCAAATAGAATGCTAGGTATGATAAGGAAAGGAATGGAAAATAAAACAAAAGATATTATAATGCCTCTATATCGTTCCATGGTGAGACCGCACCTTGAATATTGTGTGCAATTCTGGTCGCCGTATCTTAAAAAGGATATAGCGATTTTAGAAAAGGTTCAGAGAAGAGCCACCAAAATGGTAAAGGGGATGGAAGGATACTCCTATGAAGAAAGGCTAAAAAGGTTAGGGCTCTTTAACTTGGAAAAGAGACGGCTGAGGGGTGATATGATAGAAGTCTATAAATTAATTAACGGAGTAGAACGGGTAAATGTAGATCGATTGTTTACGTTATCAGAATATAGAAAGACTAGGGGACATGCAATGAAGCTACAGGGTAAACTATTTAAGACTAATAAAAGAAAATATTTTTTCACTCAATGTGTAATCAAACTCTGGAATTTGTTACCGGAGGATGTAGTAAAGGCTGTTAGTGTAGCTGGGTTTAAAAAAGGTTTGGACAAGTTCCTGGAGGAAAGGTCCATAAACCATTATTAAGAAGTGACCGAAGATATCAATGCTTGACCCAGTACAAGCATTGTGGAACTTGTGTCTCTTGGGGAAACTGCTAGGTACATATGACCTAGATTGGCCACTGTTGGAAACAGAATACTGGGCTTGATGGACCTTGGTCTGACCCAGTATGGCATATCTTATGTTCTTATCTTATGTTCTTATGTTCTTAAAGCATCCAAACTCTCTGACACAGGTTAAAATGGGATGCTAGAGAATGAAGAGAATTGGACACGAGTCAGCAGAGTCTACAGAATCAACAACTCAGCTCCTCCAGCTCTCAAATTGAAGAACCAGTTTGCAGCTCTGGAAGTGGAGGAGGTGAAAGCATCCCTGGAAAAGGAAGAACCAGAACTCAAGCACCCCAAATTTGCAGAATCAGTGACCACAAGGAAATGAAGGGTAGTGGTGGTTGGTGACTCTCTTCTGAGGGGTACTGAGGCATCCATCTGATGACCAAATTTGATGTTCAGAATAGTATGCTGTCTGCCAGGTGTCAAAATCCAAGATGTTACAGAGAGTCTGCTGAGACTCATCAAGACTACTGACTATTATCCAATGTTACTCATCCATGTTGGCACAAATGATACTGCTGGGTATCCCTCCAAGTATGTCAAAAGTGATTCCATGGCCTTGGAACAGAGGGTGATGCAGATAGATGTGCAAGTGGTGTTCACTTCAATCCTTCTGTTGAGGGTAAAGGCTGAGGTAGAGAAGCTATCATCCTGGAGTTGAATGCATGCTTACATGGATGGTGTCATCGAGAATGTTTTGGTTACCTGGACCATGGGATGACTTTTTAAGGGCTGAAAAACAGAGATAGTGCCCATCTATTCAATAAGGGTGAACATATCTTCTGCAGAAGACTGATTAAACTACTGAAGAGGACTTTAAAATAGGTTTGTTGGGGTTGGCTGAAGAAAGCCCCCAGTAAAATGAAAGCCCTCACGTAAATAAAGCTTTTAAATACCTCTATTGAATAAGTACAAAGGGCAACATTTGGAAAGCAGTCTGCTTTAATGCCAGTAGTATGGGAAATAAGATCTCAGATGTTGAGGCTTTAATGGAAGAGGCTGACTTGGATTTATTTATTTTATTTATTTATGTATTGCTTTTATATACCGCACTCTTTAAAATCAGTGCGGTTTACAGATAACATTTTTATGCATATCAGGATGTCTGTTATGCACTTACAGTGAACGGGAGCTACAACTTGGATTTCAAACTAGGGGAACTATCTACAGTATCTACAAACTAGTGTGAGTTACAGAGACATGGTTCACAGATAAGCATGAATGGGATATAATTATACCAGGCTTTATTCAAGAAGGGGAGGAGGAATGGCATTATATATAAAACATAATATTAAAGCTATATAATATATAGCACTAAAGGCTTAAAAGGGAGCAAGTAGGCACTGTGGGTTAAACCAGAAAGAGGGAATGGGAAATCCATTTGCACTGGTGTGATATACAGATCTCCTTCATAGGGAGAAGTGGACAGAGATATAATAGAAGACATATGCAGTATTGCCATGAAAGGAAAGATGTTACCGATAAGCAATTTCAATATGCCGGATGTTGATTGGCACATCCCTGCTGCAGTGTAATCTAAAAGTAAGAAGATCCTGGATTCTCTACAGGGAGAACTATTCAGGCAATTGGTAACAGACCCCACATGTGATGGGGCCAATACTGGACTTAGTGCTTACCAATGTGGAAAGTGTTTCTGATGTTACAGTGGGAGATCATCTCGCATCCAGTGATCACTGGATGGTATGGTTCAGTATTAGCACTAGGGCTGATAAAATCCATTCAAAAGCAAGAGTCTTAGACTTTAGGAAAGCTAACTTTTTGAGATGGGACAATACCTCAAGGTAACATTAGTGGGATGGGAATGCCTGGGGGATGTAGAAAAGCAATGGGCCAAACTGAATGGGGATATTTTAAGGGTTACAAATCTTTTTGTTAGAAAGGTAAATAAATGTAAGGAGGCCACTATGGTTCTCAAAACAAGTAGCTGAAAAGGTGAAGAAAAATAAGGTGGCCTTCATAATATACAAGAGATCGCAGAGAGAGGAAGACAAGCATCAATATTTGGAAAAACTTAGAGACACTAGGAAAGAAGTCAGGAAAGCAAAGATACAAAAAGAAGAAGAGATAGACAATGCAATAAAATGGGAGGACAAGACATTTTTCAGATATGTTAGTGAGAGGAGGAAGTGCAAAAGTAGTACTGTCAGACTCAAGGGTGAAGGGGAGGAATATGTAGAAGCTAATGAGGATAAAGCAGAATTACTTAACAAATATTTTTGTTCTGTGTTTATAAATGAAGGGTCAGGAATAAGACCTCAGAAGACACCCACAAATCGGAGCAGAAGTGAAGGGGATCTTGACAATTTTCAGAAGACTGTGCTCGTGAGGAACTAGCTAAACTAAAGTAGACAAAGCAATGGGTCTGGATGATATACATCCGAGAGTATTGAAGGAAATTGGGGAACCTCTAGCGGTTCCACTGTCTGACCTTTGTAATGCTTTTTAAGGTTGGGAGTGGTTCCAGAGGACTGGAGAAAGGCACGTGGTCTTATTACACACAAGCAGAATCAAGGATAAGGTTGCAAACTACAGGCCAGTTAGTCTGACCTCTGTGGTGAGTAAATTAATGGAAACACTGCTAAAACAGAGGATAGTAAGTTTTCTGGAGTCCAGTGGATTGCTGGATCAGAAGCAGCATGGGTTTACCAGAGGTAGGTCTTGTCAGACAAATCTGACTGAGTTCTTTGACTGGGTGACCAGAGAGCTAGACCTAGGGAGAACCCTAGATGTGGTCTACTTGGATTTCAGTAAAGCCTTTGAAACCGTTCCACACAGGTGACTTATAAATAAATTGAACATCCTAGTGAAGGACCCTAAGGTCAAAAATTGTTTGAGTGGGAGGTGACAAAATGTACAGGTACATGGAGCTCACTTTGAGGAGAAGGATGTTTCTACTGGTGTGCCGCAGAGATCTGTCCTTGGTCCAATTCTTTTTAACATATTTGTTAGTGATATTGCAGAAAGGCCGTCAGGTAAAGTTTGCCTCTTTGTGGATGATACATGTGCTGGGATCTACCTAAGCTTGATGAATAATTTGGCGGCTGAGATTTAATGCAAAAAAAATGCAGAGGCATACTTTTGGACTGCAAAACTCCAAGGGAGCAGTCAGTGTAGTGGGCAAAGTACTTCTGTCCATGAAAGAAGTGCAGGACCTGGTCTTGATTGTTTCTGATGACCTTAAATTGGCTAAAAAGGTAGAAAAGGCAACAGAAAAAGCCAGAAGGATGCTTGAGTGCATTGGGAGAGGGATGGCAGAAAAACATGAGGTGATAGTGCCTCTGTATAAGTCTCTGGTACAATCTTAGTTATGTATGCCAACAGGATGGAGTCGGTGCAGAGGGTGGCAACTAACATAGTTAGTGGTCTTCATTATAAATCATATGGGAACAGACCTAAAAATTTTAATATGTATATGTTAGAGGAAAGATGGGATGGAGGAGATATTATAGAGATGTTTAAATATCTCTCTAGCATAAATGCACAAGAGAAGAGCCTATTTTGATTGAACATAAACTCTGTAATGAGTAGGTATGGGATGAGGGTGAAAAGGGATAGATTCAGGAGTAATAAGTAGAAATATTTCTTTACAGAAAGTGTGGTAGATGCATGGAATAGTCTCCCAGTGGAGGTAGTAGAGATGAAGACAATATCTGAATTCAAGAAAGTATTAGACATAAAAGATCTCTAAAGGGAAAAGAAAGAGACTTTAGCATTTGATATAGAAGAACAAATGGGATAGACCATATAGGCTTTTTTTGCTGACTTATTTTTATATTTCTATCCCAGCAGAGAGGTTCCAATAAAGATAAAAGTACCCCAGATGTCCTTAAGTTCAGAGCTGAAAGATCCAAATTACCCCTATCAACTGATAACTAAATTAATATGAATAAAATACAACCTCTAAAATGCCTGTATGCAAATGCTAGAAGTCTAAAAAATAAGATGGGAGAGATAGAATATATAGCACTAAATGAAAGGTTAGATAGGATTGGCATCTTAGAGACCTGGTGGAAGGAGGACAACCAATGGGACACTCTGATACCTAGATACAAACTATATCACAATGATAGTGTAACCCGCCACCAATATACTCTACCCTATCTGTTAGAGAGGGCATTGAGTCACACAGAATTAAAGTTTTGCATGAAACAAAGTACACTGTAGAATCTCTATGGATAGCAATCCCATATAAAAATGAGATGGCAATGGCAGTGGGGCTGCATACCAACCGACTGGCCAGAATGAAAAGATGGATGATGAAATGCTAAGAGAAATCAGGAAAGCTAACAAAACATACAACATAGTAATAATGGGTGATTTCAATTACCACAGTCTCAACCCATCAGGATATGTCAGGGAGATAAAAGTTCTAGATGAAATAAATGACTGCTTGGAGCAGCTGGTTCATGAACCGACAAGAGGGGAAGCCATTTTGGATCTTTTACTTAGTGGAACACAGGCTCTGGTGCAAGAGATAAGGGTGTTGGAGATACTTGTCAATAGTGGTCACAGCCTGATCACATTTGCTTTAATAAATGGAAGAAGGATGGCAAGGAAATCCACAGTACTACCTTTTAACTTGAAAAGGGAGAATAAGGGGTATGTTTACTAAACCGTCTTAATGTTACCGGCACTAGTTGTAGCGCTAACGTGAAGAATCCCATTTAAGGAAGTGGGCATTCCGGCGTTAAGCTATGTATTACGTTTGATTCCTCGCATACAATATGGCAGTCTGAGACAATTCCTTTTAATGCGTGTAAAGGACACATCTGAACAGTGTGTGCTGCCAATCGAAAAACCCACGCTGCAGTGTAGTAACCTGATGCGCATATTAGGGCGCCCATCCCAAGGCGCCCTATGATGCACCTTAGTTTGCCACCCTCCAAGGCACCATATAAGGCGCCCCATGAGCTGGTGCAAACTAAGGTACATCTAAAGATTCCCAAAGGAGGGCAAGGTGATGCCTGAAAAGGTGGCCAGTGGCAGTAAGGAGTCCCAAGTTGAATAGCACAAAATGTATGGCCCAAACACAGATGTAACCCTACCACTGCACAGAGTACCAAGGAAAGCCAAACAACAACGTCTGGAGGGTAGCACATGGCGGAGCTAATGGATCTGTCAAATCTGCATGCAGCTCATGTGGCAGCTGGAAAAGTGCAGAAACATTTCGGAGGCAGCTGGAACGATGCATAGGGTGATGGTGATGTAAAGTGCCAACATGAGATTGTGTGGCAGAGGATGCGAATAC
This sequence comes from Ichthyophis bannanicus, assembly GCA_033557465.1. Taxonomy (NCBI): domain Eukaryota; kingdom Metazoa; phylum Chordata; class Amphibia; order Gymnophiona; family Ichthyophiidae; genus Ichthyophis; species Ichthyophis bannanicus. The sequence goes on from CM066034.1 coordinate 263,248,906, forward strand.
GTGTCCACCAGAGCAGGTAGAGGTGGCAGCATAACAGGAGGACAGAGGAGTAGCAGTGCCATGCCAAGCATACACACTAGAGGCAATCATGAAGAGCCGAAAAAGCAGAAAAGGGTCACAGCGCTGGACATGGGGCGGTAGTCCGCACCATAGGTCACACAAATGAGGTGAGAGTGGTCTGTGTGCTAAACACTGATCTCCAATATATGTCTGCCTGACACAGCCACAAAAGGGAGTTGTGCTGCACATTCTAACTAAAGGAGGCCCTCTGTGGGATTGAACCCATGACCACTAGCACATAAGTTAATGCAAAAAGCAGTATGCCTACCCCACCAACGTGAGTGGAACAGCAAAGACTGCATATAACAACACTGCATGGCCCCACACCAAAAGCCTACTGTATGCCAGGAAAAGGCAACCCCAACAGTAACCATGATGTAATGCACATGTAGAAGAGCTGTGTACAGTGTATATCACAGTTTGCAATTGGTAAGAGAGCCACATATACACAAATGCACATACACAATAAAGTGTTAGGCTGTCCAAACCTCATGCAAAAGAGCAAAGAAAAGGAACCCAAAGGGCAGCAGAGGATGCTATATGTAGCAGGGCAAAATGGGGAATAGTACTGAAAAGGAGCATGTGAGAATTGAACCTGCAAACAGAAGCTGGAACAGATCAGCTCAACAACAGCAATAACAGACACCCAAGCATACCAGCCACATGGACAGTACAAAGGAACAGCCATATGTAATAGCTAATATGCGGCACATAGGCTGCACTGTGCTGTACAAAGCAGCGATGGAAGGGTGTAAAGGAGAGCTGAGGAAGCTGCAGTCAGCTCAAAGTCAGGTTAGCACAGCACAAGGTAAAAGGAAAAAAAAAAAGCATGTGGGAATCAAACCTGCGATACTCCAAGGCACATCTCTAACAACTATCCCAAACCACCACTACAGAGACCCTGCAAATATGTTCCATAAAGGAAATGTGTGTATGGGAAACCATAACACTCTGACGTGGCAGACAGCTGCCACTGTACAAGGATGTGAGCACAGGTGGACCATGTACATCACCAGTAAATCAAGAAATACATGTGTCAGTGTGTTGAATCAGCAGCAGAGACAAATGTGTGTTAAAGACATTTTTTTTGAAAGGTTAATGGACATATCGTATATACTGTGTGTCATGATATGAAGCTACTTGTTTTACAGTGAACAAACTGAAACCACATTGAGTAGGCCAGCTACCCACATGTCGCGTAAAATTCACTGGCCCCCCACAGATGATGAGCAGTACAGATAATATGCAGTAGGTGCATGGTGTGTACTATGCAGTATCCCCATACCCCCCACTTGCTGCTGCATGCCCCAAACGCCTTTTTCACATATGTGTGCATGTAGACAGTAGGTAGGGCATGATGACAGCCCAATGCACACCAGTCATGAAGGTATAACGAAAACATATCTGCCCTCAAAAAACAGGTGGCACATACCTGCCAAAACATACGTATCAAAATCCCTGCAACTGCACACACACACACACATACATATATACACATCACAGATGTTGCATAATGCATAACATAGCAAATAAAGTGCCATATACATCCAAAACCACATTTTGCAAATGCCCAATCCGGATATGTTGACATGATCCCAGAAAATACATAAAACGCAAACTATCACACATACAGAGATAGCACTATGCAGAAGGTCTGCTGAAACGGGTGTTGTGAATACAGTATGCGTATACATATGACACGGCACATGGAATGCACCTATGAAGGACGAACACGCACACCCACACTGCCACACTGCCAAATTACTGGTGCAATGTGAGTCCCGGAATGTCATGAGATAAAGAAGACTGTGCAGACATGCATTGCTATGTCTGTAAATCAATGTAGAGTGGCACGTCTGTGCACTAACCAAACACACTAATCTGTATATAGAGGTTGAAAGAAAGGTCAAACATGGCCCAGTAACCGGCACAGAGGCCACACTGCCACATGCCCTGGTGTACCAACATATTCAGTCACATGCACCTGGAACGTGTACGGTAAACAATGACACAGTGATGCCCCACATGCACTGTAGCACATGTGGTGATGGCAAATATTGACCGAAGATGTTGGCGCACATCAAAGTAGTGTGGTGGTAAATACCGTGTCATGTTCAAGTGCAGGGTAGCCCCACAAACACCAGAGGACCTATACGATGTCACCCCTGTGCCACACGCATGGCTGTATGCTCTTGGTGAACTAAACAGATGAGGATATCCTGCGGTGCAGGTCACACACATAGACAACATACAGTAACACAATGTTAGATGGATGTACAACATGCAACAAGTATGTCAGTCCCTGCTGCACACGTAGGGGCCTGTACACAGTGTCCATAGCACAAATAGCCTCTGCAAACCAACATGTCCCATGAAGACTGTCCGTGAATCACTGGGCCTGCATACGCAAGTGGTATATCCCAATCTGCCACAGCACACAAAAGGTCATGTATGTCCCCTGCGATGAACACCACACCCAGCCAGAGCACGGCAGCAACATTGTGTAGGACAGGCCGCCTATGCCAAATGTAGCAGTCCAACATCAATGTCCATCAGAAGCATGTGGGCCACATGCAGAGGCAGCCATCCTATGCCACCATATCCCAAGGACAGCTACATGGTCCTGTTGTGGTTTACAGACACTTGGATGATGTTGCCTGCAGATGCAGTGTAGTCGATTTGCAGTGTGTGTGCTCTGCCCTGTATCAGAAGAAGGATAAACACTGTCATGGTATGTTGCACAGAACACCAGGGAACATTGCAGGTAGGCAGACAGCAATTTGTATAGAATGCAACGCCAGACATGCAAACATGAAATTACCACAACACATAACACAGTGCATATTGTGGAAATGTGGCCATTGAACCATACATGAGCATGTCCTATGGATATGGTCATGTCCATGCATATGTCACACAGGCGCCTCACTGCTCCACCCCATGTCCATCAGCGTTGGTGCATAGTGACCCCACAGGATAACTCCCTGAAAAACACAACACAACGCAAGCTTAGAACGTATGATGTCATTTCCAAAATATACAAGATGCAACCTACCATCTGTCTGCAGAAAGTGTCTGCTAGGGACTCTCTGAGGCAGGAAAAAGCAACACAATGTCACAGTGAATACAGAAGAGGCCACAGGAATGTATAGAATCACCATATCCCCATCTCCAGCTGTCTTTGGTGAATGTCCAAATTAGGGCATAATCTGTGATACTGAAATGCTGATGGATAGTATTCTGAGGGCACACAAGAGATAGGTCAGGTCACAACATAAAACAGAAGTGCACAATGCATACATGGTCAAAAGCAGTAGGTTACAGATAGCAGAGTCCACAACCCTCCACAGATGTCAAAACACCACCCACCACATGAAAATACAAACTGTATGCACACTGTACCCTTACACACCCATGCTAGAAAAACACACACATACAGAATGTTAAGGTGAGCATGCCACCAGTAGCAAACGGCCTATCTGTGGACAACTTGAGATCAGTGGAGACAGCTCTTGGCCAAAGCAATGCTACACAGCATTTGGCTGATGTTACAATGTCATAGAGGGGTGTACGTGTGGCCCACCACCAGAACACCTAGGGCGTATGGACACACGCAGCTCTATGGGATGTGTTCCAAAAACAGTGCTGGAGCAGATGAGCTGGGCAGGAACACATGTGCCTGTGTGTGACAACAATAACATATGGGGTATGGGGGTGTAGACCAAAGAGGTGAACCACAACATATGTGCATTGGACAGATGCCCCCAGACATGATCTGTGGCTGACTGTCCCCACACACCATGTAACTGTATGTCCATCTACCTATTCACCTGCACGTTGAGTGGGGTACAGACAGCTGCCAGTGAATCACAGCACCAGGGAGGTCACACAACATATCCTGTTGAGGGATAAACACACCAGAAACAAGCATATGTCATGTTTGAGCTGTGTAACACACACAGCACCATCACGTCATCTCCCCTCCTGCCTCCCAAATCCATTTCAGTCTGGCTTTTGTCCGTCACACTGTACAGAATTGCCCCTGCTAAATTCCCCAATGACGTGTTAATGCTAAAATGAAAGGCCCTATACCCCATATGCCCCATTTCATCAACTCTCTGCTTCCCCAGACACTGCTGACCACACCAAACACCCTGATATACTGTCCTCACATGTCCACACTGCCTCCGTACCAACCCCCTGCACCCCATAGCTCACCCGTCACACCTTCAGTGTGTGTTGAGATGGTCCCACCTCCCCTGCGTGCCTGAACCCATATGCTGGAACACAGGGATATGTCCTGTGTCTACATGTTCCAGAGCTCCATACCAAATGCTGTGTTAGGGCTATCTGATCCCCTGCTGCTCAGTGACAACTGTATGCTGATGAGTGCCAAATATATCCCAACATCCCTGAAAAGCCCCTGCCAATCCAGACCCTGAGCTATGTTTGCATGTCTGACAGTGCTGGCCTGATGTATCCACGCTGCCTGAAATGGAACTTGGCCACGACCCAACATCTAAGCTCCCTCCGTAAACCCCACCCCCATACTAGGTGTCTGTGTATAGGTTGCAACACATTGCCTCATGTTGATATGCAATGTACGGGTTGTCTGTGACCACTCCCTCTCCTCCCCCACATATTAGTGGTTGGGGCAAGATACTTCAGGCCGGAAGGTTGGGGGTTCAAATCCCACTAGAGGACAGCAACCTTGGGCAGGAAGGACTCGGGTTTCTAGTCCCACAGGTGCTCCTTGTGGTCTTGGGTAAGCCACTTAACCCTCCATAGCCCATGTTCCCTGTAAAATAGTTATCTCCAAGTTATAATGCCCTGTTCAATGTAATTTCAGTTTGTTCAATGTAAACTGCACTGATGCAGAATAGCGCGATATATAAGAGAATGTAAATAAATAAATAAATATACGCATCATATAGCTAAGACATGCAGTGTCATTCCAGATAGCATGAGCAATATCCCCCCATCCTCCCTTAACACACAACTAAAATGTGAATGCACCCCTCAGTCACCCCCTGATCTGCCAGCTGTAACCTACACCGTGGTGTTATCCCCTTGAATCAGCTGTGTCTGTCCCAAACCAACCAACAGGCCGCTGCATGGCTCATCATCTGCCGGACGTGCCATGACCATAATACTGCTTCTGTCAAATAACCTCATTGGCTCACAATCCATGTATGCATCCTGGTGTAGTTACCCAGCTGAGCAAATGATGCAGTACCTGTGTGTGTATTCTTTACCTCCCCTCCAGAATATTAACTCCTGCCAATACTACTACCACTGAGCATGTAAATATCGTTGCCAGTCATACACAGCGCTGTACACAAACATGTAACGCACAGTCTTTGCCAATCAGTGTATGTTATGTGACCAATGCGTCAATATCCCCCGTCGTGACATCCACACATCTAGGCAAATGGTGCCACCTACGTCCTGCATTCCTACTGCTGACCACACACCGCACTCCATTTACAATGCTGCACCCACAGCTGAAACCAACAACCTGTGAGTGATCGGCAGCCACCGTCCCCAAATCCCGACCAAGTTCCTGTGTACGGTAACGCACCCTCCTTGGGCAGGTAATCCAGTCTCATCTGACCCCTGTGCATCCGCAGTTATCTCCTACACCCCCCACCTGTGTTCCCCCTGGACTATTCTGAATGCTCTGATGGGCAGGGAATGTCCCCTATATGTCTGTGTAGTGTTGTGTATGACTGGTATGGCTATACAAATGTTCAACAGTAGTAGTAGTACATATGTCTAGATACCAATGAAATATCCAACATATGCAGTACTTTCATGAGAAGCCCGCTGCAATCAGCTAGCACCTGGCTGCCGTGCCCTCACATGTGTCACCATGGCCACGTACAGCATGGCACGTAAGATCATCTTCTATATCCTCATTAATTTGGACTGGGAGATTGTGCCTGAGAGCAATTTTGTACAGTATGCAACAGGCCAGAATAATCTTTGCCAGAGTCATGTGTTTGCATTGAAAGGCCCCGCCGGTTCTATCCAGACACCTGAAGCGACTTTTCAAAATGCCAAAGGTGCGCTCAATGACTGAGCGGCTGGAGGCATGGGCCTCATTGTACCTCCTCTCTGCATGTGTCCGCGGCAGACGTACAGGGGTCAGCAACCAGGGACGACACCCATATCCTGCATCAACTGTAGAGAAATAGTAGGAAGGTAAAGCAGAGGCTGAGCCACATACACATGCACACAAGCATGTACATGCAATCCAACAGCACATACAGGTCTCCCAAGAACATGTTACAGCACATGCTGACACCCAACATGTATGTGGCAGCGTCTGGAGGTGTGAGACAGGGACCACAGGGTGGGGGTAAGGTGTCAGCTGTAACCCACAATAACACATGCCTAAACACCCGTAGCTGAAAGGTAGTAGTGCTGGCTGCAAAATCATCAGCCACACACATGGCAATTTACCCTTGACAAGGTTAGTGATGCACACATTTTCGAGCGTGTGATAGCTATGAGATTTCCCACACACATGGGTTGAAACGGGAAAAGGCCCCTGAGCTGCCCCGAGAGGATGTCTGACATAACAATATACTGTTGAATATACGTGGAACATACATGTGTCCTGTACTATGCACACACAAAGCACACAAGGTGAAATGGCCAGATATGTCAGAGGTGAAGGTTCCACCAACACAAAACACCGTACCAAAGATGACCTTGAAGGGAAGTGCCCCCCCCCCCCGGACACACAAAAACGACACACAAACACAACTGGGGACACCTTGCAAACACAGACATGTGCACCTACGTGTACCCAGAGGAACACCATGTGCACGTCTGAGCAGAGAAATACCTACCCAGCAGTATACAGTCCTCATATTGCCCAACCTCAAACTGTCCGAATAGTGCTGAGTGATGTAGGATAAAGGAGTCATGTTTGGACCCTGCAAACCTACGGACCACATTCAGAATATGCATATTTGCATCACATACAACCTGCGGAACACTGCCTCCCTGTCTCCCTGTCTCTGAGAGGGTCCAGGCAACATGTGTGCAATCAATAGCTCCCATCACATGTGGTATCCCGGCAACCTCTTCAAAGGCCTGGTTCAGGGTCCCCCACTGTTGCCTAGTGTTGGGAATTGCAATGTAATTCCCCACCTGGCTGACCATTGCACACAGTACCTGGTGAAGACAGCGTGAGAAGGTGAGGTGGTTCATGCTACCCAATGCGGCCACAGATGACTGGAAACAGCCAGAGGCAAAGAAATGTAGGGCAGCCAGAAGCTTGACCAAACCCGGTATGGCATGTGACCGACTGGTCAGGGGCTCGCGGTAAGATCTGAGATCCTCAAAGAGCTCCCTAATAGCCACTGTGTCCAGACGGTACAGGGAGATGACCTGGTTATCACAGATGTCCTGGAGCTGGGCCCTGAGCCTGTAGAGGCGAGCCTGGCGAGGCCGCAGCTCAGCACGCCTCCTGCACCGTGCCGGCTAAGCCCTAGCTTACATGGCCTCCACAGCTGCAGGTCTGAGTTGCAGCGGGTCTGCACCCATGCCCTGTGCCACAGCGCCATGGACATCATCACCCATGCTAGGCAACCGTGGGTCCTGAGCACCCTCCAACGCACCTGCAGCCACCACAAAGGCAGCCATCAGCACAACAGAGCTACCACAGACAGAGGGTTTTCCAGCCTCTCCCTCACCCCACCAACACTGCCCTCTACCTGTCCCTCACCTCACCTCCTGAACCCTATGCCTGCTCACCACCTCACCTGCCCCCACCACCCCAACACCACCCTTCTACTGCTGCTCACCTCACCTCACCCCACCCCACCACACCTAACCCCACCTCACCCCACCGCAACTCACCTCACCTCACCTCACCCCTCCTCACCCCACTGCACCTCACCCCTCCGCACCTCACCTCACTCCACCTGCTGTATACCTAATACCTCACCACGCCTGCTCTATACCTCACCTTCCCCCACGACCCCAACACCACCTCTCGCCTGCTGCTCACCTCACCTCACCCCACCTTACCTCACCCCACCTCACCTTACCTCGCCTCACTTCACCCCTCTCACCCCACCGCACTTCACCTCACCTCACCTCACCTGCTGTACACCTGACAAATACCTAACCTCATCTGCTCTACACCTCACCTACACAAAACCCTCGGCATGTACCATGTATGCATTACAGGTAAGCACCTTTCATCCGGTGTGCGTCTGTGTGTGCGTTGCACATGCCCAGCACCATGAATGCGGTGTCTGTGTGTGTTGCTCATGTGCATAGGATCTGACCATGACCCGTGCGCATATGTTGCCTGAAGCAACACACAAGCATATGGCGTACGCGACGTGCAGGCATGGGGCCCTGCGCAAGTGACACTTGTGGACGCCATCCACTGTGTGGGCTCCTAATCACGGGCATCATGCATGGAGCCCCCCTCATGCAGCGGTCCCTAGCAAGGCACATGCACAATGCGCACAGTACACTCGCTGCTGTGCATGTGCGAGTGGCGTGCGTTTGTCGCCACACATGCACACATAGTTCACAATGCGCATGCACAATGTGCATAACCCCACGCCCCCGGGTAAAATGCATAAAAAGGCCACCACACGTGATAAACACCGAGGGTTTTGTGTAGGCGAGGCGAAGAGCAGTCGTGGAGAGCAAAAGGCAGGGTGATAGCAGGTGCGGAGAGGAGAGGAAAGGTGAGGTGAGCATCAGGTGTGAGGGAGAGGAGGTGTGGTGAGGAGCAGGCGTGACGGTGAGGAGGTGAGGGGAGGTGCAGTGGAGAGGGAAATGAGGAGAGGAGAGGAGCAGTGGAGAGGGAGAGGAGGAGAGGAGCAGGGGAGAGGGAGAGGAGGAGAGGAGCAGTGGAGAGGAAGAGGAGGGGTGGAGAGGAGAGGAGGAGAGAGTGAGGAGGAGAGGAGCAGGGGAGAGGGAGAGGTGGAAAGGAGGAGAGGAGAGGAGCAGGGTAGAGGTAGAGGAGGTGAGGAGGGGAGCAGGGGAGAGGAACCAGGTGAGCAGCAGAGGAGGGAATAGTAGGCAATGACTGGGATAGGTGGTAATGTGTGACAGGGAGGAAGAGGCCACAGGGAGCAGGGAGATGGAGCAACAGCCCATGGCAGGAGGGGACGAGGGGGAAACCCCTGAACAGCAGACCACAGGGACAGCAGGGATGGATGGGCCTGAGGAGGCCACCCAGTGCCAAATGGAGGCGTGTCCCAGTGCCAGCGGAGGAACGGAGGAGAGCGGTTTGATTCAGCCAGCAGGAAAACCACATCCTGCTGGCCAGTGTGCTGTAGTGTTATAAGGTACTCTATGGGTGGCTGAGCTCCAGCACAATGGTGGGGACACACATACACATGTTGGAGGAGGTACAGGAAGCCGTAGCACAGGCCGGGGGCCACCCAGGAACCTGGACAGACTCAGAAAAAGATTTAATGACATCAAGCGTAGTGTTCGTGACAAACATGGTGGCAGAGAGGTGACATGCCATGGGCACCGGTTGGGGTGCCCCCTTTGTTCTAACCCTGTCACCCCTGGAGCAGCAGCTTGCAGAAAGGCTAGGCCCCATCTATCTGCGTGGACTGCCCGAAACGCTGGACACCGCCCATCCACAGGCAGGTAGGTCTGAGATATGCAGCACACATACAGCTCACGGCCCAGCACATGCTGGCCATGGATGGGATGGTGGGGGGCCTATGTCCTGAGAACACGTGTGCCCCAACACAGGCAACTGGGGGCCACACCACCAGCAAAACCTGGAAGGGTCTCTACAGGGTGTTTGTGACAGGTACCTAGGGCTGTGTCCACGACATTCACAGTCCTGGACATAGTAGAGCACTGAACAGGTATACAGCACCGGTGGGGGGGGGGGGCAGCCCATCAGCCAGTTGGGTTGCCCCCCCCTCCTCCACTGTGCAAGAGAGGAAAGGAGCACCGTACATACGGGGAGGGCCTAACACCTTCCACCCTATTATCCCAACACATGCAGCAGCTATTTGTACCTGGCATATAGGTCACACAGAAACATCATACATCTGCAGCCAGTCATGCATCACAATATGGCAGGGGGGAGCATACAGGAGGGACATGCATCTAGCCCTACACACATTGCCCTGGGGGGCCCTGCACCCTCCACCTATAACAGCTATGACGTGTGTCTGACATTACCTGTCCATAGACATATCCCAGAAAAGTGACAGAGAACGGCCGCTCACACTGAGAATATGAGGTGGACATAAACCCACGCCAAAGACCACATCACACACATATCAGACACATACTGCTCTGTCATTGGCCAACATACAGTAGGGATCCCCCATCCACCCTCACATGACATTGGGGTGCACATTCCCAAAGCTTCAACAACTGCACCTAGCCCAACCCCCACACCACCTGGGGCCAATCCCTATACAGGTACCGCAGTTCCAATGACACCCACCCATGGTGCAACCCCATGCCCAGCATTGCTCCACCCATCCCCCAAAACAATCCACCACACCCACAGAGTACTGGATAGCTGTCCACCCACAGTGCACAGTGGTTACCACAGCGGCAGTCCCCACACACGTCTGGCAGACCCAGACGCATGCTGCAACACTTACCATGCATACCACACAGGCCAATGCATAAATATCGCTCGCACACACTATGACAGGCCACAAACACATTCAGGGCTTCCACACGCATTCCGAGCACATGTAGCACTAAGCCCACATCCCAGGTCACCCGCACAGTGCGTACCTAGTGCTGCAAACAGTGGGCCTGGCACCTGCCACCCCATCCTCCCCAAACACAACATCTAATGTGGCACAGCTCCACCAGCGCAAGATGCTTCCCCACCCCCCACTGCCAGGTACAGCACACTATACGCACATGTGTTCTCCGCAGTGAAGGCGCAGGGACAGCAGTTACAGGTGGACAATAAATTGCTGCTGATGGGGATGTACTACACAGGTGTACATATGTGCTCTGTGCAAGCCCATCTTTGATGTGTACCCTGTTCCACCCCCCAGGTGACATCCAGGCCATGGAGGCATATGAGGAGGTGGATGCACCAGAGCCAGAAGATGCTGAGGGGGCAGGGGTCGCAGAGTCCGAGGTCGCGGCCAGCACTAGTGGTGAAACCCCAGGGACCAATGTGGTGACCGAGGCAGAGGACGTCCACACCCCACTGGGCTGTGGAGGGCATGGAGTCAGAGGGGAGTCAGCACACAGTGCATGCACTGGGGACATTAGGCGCCCCACCCACCAGCATGGATGTGATCCTAGCAGAGCTGCGGGCTCATAATGCCTCATCAAGGCAAGATGCTGAAGGTGGGAAACAGAATAAACAGCAAACCCCCTGGGAGTTGGGGTAACATTCACAATGACATTCCATGTGCTCCTGAATATAATGACACCATAGCATGTAGTTTCGTTTGTTATGTGGGAGTCTCTGCCATGTGCGATCACCCTTCTTGTAGCATGGGTCATCTGTTGTCATCATGTTAATGAGCCCATACATCTGCCCGCTATTCCCCTCCATATACCCCAAGGAGACGTACAGCAGTAAACACCTATCCCAGATCACCAAGACAGCTTACTCAGCAGACCCCTCTTTCTGGGTAACAGTACCTAGCATAGATAGTCATAGTAAACAGTCTGTGCACCAGGTTCAGAGCAAACAGCGCCCACAAATACATATCTGTGTGTCATGAACCCCACGTTATCCAGCCTATCTCATACAACCAGTACGCAGATCAATCATTGACCCAATGAACGGTGACACAGTACCATGTGTCATATCTGGGGTTCCCACGACCCTCCATCATTACAATTTCCTAGCCTGTGGATGGATCATGGGACACACAGATGTCAATATGGTACTGTCGCGTGCATGATTGCTCTGAGAACTGGTCTGTTTGATATGCCAGACATGTGCATGAGTCTCGGTGGAAGGTACAACACATGTCTCACACATCACATTGTGTCTCACCCACAGGCACTCATCAGGCTCTGATGGCCATTTGGGAGGAGGTCAGCCAGCTGAGTGCCACAGCTGAGGTGATGGCAGCGGCGCTAGTGCATATTGCGGATGCCAAGGAGTCCATGGCTGGGCATCCCCAGCAGCCAGCACCAGCGCCAGAGGCAGCACCAGCAGAACCGGCACAAAGGGGTGGCTTGGGCCGTGGTCACTGTGGCCGTGGGCGGCCACACAGGTTGCAATTGTGGGGAACAGGTCACTCTATCTGTGACAATAAAGACATCTAAACCTGTTTATACCTAAGTGCATGTCTCCAGTGTTTGCCACCATAATCCACTGAGTATCCTGTCCCCCATTTTGTCCCCCTGGTCACATGTGCCTCCCCATTTCCCTTTGTGGTGGTGTGTCTTTACTACCACCAATCAACGCACATACGTTATACCATGCCCTGTGTGCCATGCACCGTGCCATGTGTGCACCCTTCTACCTATGCGTGGGGGTATACCCTACCTACCAGCCTACACATCACAGGCAGCATGCATTTGACCATAGCTGCTGGGACACACAGCACAGCGGGAAATCACAGGGGCACCAGGGGACACAGAGGCCTACGCACATGGCCAGCCCGCACACCTGAGTGTGGAGACGGTCCATGTCTGCCACACATACACATAGGGATCTACACACATGTCATAAGAACATAAGAACATAAGATATGCCATATTGGGTCAGACCAAGGTCCATCAAGCCCAGTATCCTGTTTCCAACAGTGGCCAATCTAGGTCATACATACCTAGCAGTTTCCCCAAAAGACACAGGTTCCACAATGCTTGTATTGGGTCAAGCATTGATATCCTGGGTCCCTTCTTAATAATGGTTTATGAACCTTTCCTCCAGGAACTTGTCCAAACCTTTTTTAAACCCAGCTACACTAACAGCCTTTACTACATTCTCCGGTAGCAAATTCCAGAGTTTGATTACATGTTGAGTGAAAAAATATTTTCTTTTATTAGTCTTAAATAGTTTACCCTGTGGCTTCATTGCATGTCCCTTAGCCTTTCTATATTCTGATAGCGTAAACAATAGATTTATGTTTACCCGTTCCACTCCGTTCATTAATTTATAGACTTCTATCATATCTCCCCTCAGCCGTCTCTTTTCCAGGTTAAAGAGCCCTAACCTTTTTAGGCTTTCTTCATAGGAGTATCCTTCCATCCCCTTTACCATTTTGGTGGCTCTTCTCTGAACCTTTTCTAATAACGCTATATCCTTTTTAAGATAAGGTGACCAGAATTGCACACAATATTCAAGGTGCAGTCTCACCATGGAACGATATAGAGGCATTATAATATCTTTTGTTTTATTTTCCATTCCTTTCCTTATGATGCCTAGCATTCTATTTGCTCTCTTGGCCGCCACTGCACACTGGGCCAAGGGTTTTAACATGTTATCCACAATGACGCCTAAATCTTTTTCCTGGGTGGTGGTTCCTAATGTGGAACCTTGCATCGTGTAACCATAGTTTGGGTTGTTCTTCCCTAGGTGCATAACTTTGCACTTGTCCACATTAAATTTCATCTGCCATTTTGATACCCAGTCTTTCAATTTATCAAGTTCCTCTTGCAATTTTCCACAATGCTCTTGGGTTTTAACAACTTTAAATAGTTTTGTGTCATCTGAAAATTTGAAACCCTCACTCGTTATTCCATTTTCCAGGTCATTTATGAATATGGCAAGAAGCAGCGGACCCAGCACAGATCCCTGGGGTACACCACTATTCACCTTTCTCCATTGGGAAAATTGGCCATTTAGCCCTACCCTCTGCTTTCTATCTTTTAGCCAGTTCCTGATCCACAATAGTACACTGCCTCCTATCCCATGACTCTTTAGTTTTGCCAAAAGTCTCTGATGAGGGACCTTGTCAAAGGCTTTCTGAACATCCATTATACACTATATCAACTGACTCACCTTGGTCCACCTGTTTATTCACACCTTCAAAAAAATATAACAGATTAGTAAGACAAGATCTTCCTTGTCTAAAGCCATGTTGGCTGTCTCCCATTAAGCCACGACTATCTACATACTGAGTAATATTGTTCTTTATGATGGTTTCTACCATTTTCCCGGTACTGACGTCAGGCTCACCAGTCTGTAGTTTCCCAGATCACCCCTGGAACCCTTTTCAAAAATTGGCGTTACATTGGTGATCCTCCAATCTTCAGGTATTACAGATGTTTTTAATAAAAATTCACAGATTACTAATAGCAGGTCTGCAATCTCATATTTCAGTTCTGGCCCAGGTGAATACCATCTGGCCCAGGTGATTTTCTACTCTTCAGTTTATCTAATAGTTATAATACATCTTCCCGATGTATCGATATTTCCTTCAATTCTTCCGCACCTTTAAATACCACTTCAGTCATGGGTAACATCCCTACATCTTCCTCAATAAAGACCGAAGCAAATGATTTATTCAGTCTCTCCGCTATTGCCTTGTCGCCTCTTAGTGCCCCTTTAACAACTCTATCATCTAATGCATAGGTGTCAAACCTGTCCTGGAGGGCCACAATCCTGCCAGGTTTTGGGATAGCCCTAATGAATATGCATGAGATATATATGCATTAGAGATAGCCTGCCAACCTGACTGGTGTGTGGCCCTCCAGGACTGGATTTGGAGACCACTGCTTTACACCTCTGTCATTTAAGATGGTGAGTGGGCAAGGTACAGATGTCCTAGACATCAAAAGGGTAGCTAGAATGTGTCACATTCATCCTCGATTCTCACCACCACCAAAAAGATGTCTAATGGACAATATTTTGGTGGTGGTGAGAAGTGAGGAGGAATGTGACAAATTCTATCTAACCTTTTTGATGTCTTGGACATCTGCACCTTGCCCACTCACAATCTTAAATGACAGAGGTGTAAAGCAGGGGTCTCCAAATCCAGTCCTGGAGGGCCACAAACCAGTCAGGTTGGCAGGCTATCTCTAATGCATATATATCTCATGCATATTCATTAGGGCTATCCCAAAACCTGGCAGGATTGTGGCCCTCCAGGACAGGTTTGACACCTATGGACCAACTGACTCTCTCACAGGTTTTTTTGCTATGAATGTACTTGAAAAAGTCTTTATTTCGTGTTATTGCCTCCGCAGCAAGCTCCTTCTCAGATTTTCCCTTTGCCTTCCTTGCTAGTGCTTGCGCTGTTTCCAGGTTTCATCATTTGACTCTTTTTTCCATTTCCTGAAAGATGCTTTTTTTTGGCAACAACAGCATCTCTGACCTCACCTTTAAACCATGCTGGCAGTTTTTTGGACTTCCTTCCACTTTTCTTAAAGGGTGGAATACAGCTGGATTGGGCTTCCAAGATAGTATTTTTCAACAACACCCAAGCTTGATGTAAGTCTTTAACCTTTTCAACTGCTCCTTTTAGTTTTTTCTTAACTATTTTCCTCATTTTATCATAGTCTCCCTTTCGAAAGTTAAAAGGTAGTACTGTGGATTTCCTTACTATCCCTCCTCCACTAATTAAATCAAACGTGATCATGCTATGAACATTATTGCCAAGTGGCCCCAACACCCTTATCTCTTGCACTAGATCTGGTGTTCCACTAAGGACTAGGTCTAATATGGCTTCCCCTCTGGTTGATTCATGAACCAGCTGCTCCAAGAAGCAGTCATTTATTTCATCTAGGAACTTTATCTCCCTAGCATGTCCTGCCGTGACACTGACCCAATCGATACCGGGGTAATTGAACTTACCCATTATTATTACTGCGCTGTAACTTTTTTTAGCTTCCTTGATTTCTTTGAGCATTTCATCATCCATTTGTTCATTCTGGCCAGGCGGTCGATAGTACACCCCCACTGCCATTGCCTTCCCCTTTTTACATGGAATTTCAATCCATAGAGATTCTACAGCAAATTTTGTTTCCTGCAAAACTTTTATCCCTTCTGACTCAATGCCCTCTCTAACATAGAGCACAACCCCTCCACCAATTTGATCAGCTCTATCATTACGATATATTTTGTACCCATGTATCAGTGTCGCACTGGTTGTCCTCCTTCCACCATGTCTCTGATATTCCAATCATATCTAACCTCTCATTTAGTGCTATATATTCTAACTCTCCCATCTTATTTTTTAGACTTCTAGCATTTGCATACAAGCATTTTAGAGACTGTATTTTATTCATATTAATCTGGCTATTGGTAGACATGGGTAATTTGTGATCTTTAAGCTCTGTCTCTTCAATACTCTAGGGCATTTGGGCTACTTTATTCTTTTTTGTGACCTCTCTGCTTTTGGTAGTATCCTTCAAGGATACATTCTTCTGAACCATGTGCACTTGGGTGACTGTCAGCTTTCCCCTATTATCTAGTTTAAAAGCTGCTCTATCTGCTTTTTAAAGGTTAATGCCAGCAGCCTGGTTCCATCCCGGTTAAGGTGAAGCCCATCCCTTCGGAAGAGCCCCTCCTTTCTCCAGAATGTTCCCCAGTTCCTAACAAATCCAAAACCCTCATATCTGCACCATTGTCTCATCCACACATTGAGACTCCGAAGCTCTGCCTGCTTTTTGGGTCCTGCCCGTGGAACGGGAAGCAATTCGGAGAATGCTACCCTGAAAGTTCTGGATTTCATCTTCCCACCTAAAAGCCTAAATTTAGCCTCCAGAACCTCCCTACCACATTTTCATATGTCATTGGTAGCAACATGTACCAAGACAGCAGACTCCTCCCCAGCAATATCTAAGACCTTATCTAGGTGGTGCATGAGGTCCGCTACCTTCGCACCAGGCAGGCAAGTTACCAGGTGATCCTCACGTCCACCAGCCACCCAGCTATCTACATGACTAATGATTGAATCACCAACTATAACGGCTGTCCTAACCCTTCTCTCATGGGCACATGGCCCTGAAGAAACCTCCTCGGTGCGAGATGGTTTTACATCACCTGGAGGACAGGTCCTAGTTACAGGATCACTTCCTCCCACACCAGGGTGATGCTCTCCTATCACATGACCTCTCTCCTCCATGGCAACAAGCATGCTGCCAGACTGGAGGTGGGACTTCAGGACTATATCCCTGTATGTCTCGTCTATGTATCTCTCTGTCTTTTTTATGTTTTCCAAGTCTGCTACTCTAGCCTCTAGAGAACGGACTCGTTCCTTGAGAGCAAAGAGCTCCTTGCACCTAGTGCACACGTAAGACCTCTCACCAACTTGGAGAAAATCATACATGTGACATTCAGTGCAAAGACTGGAAATCCCCCATTTCGCTGCTGGACTGCTGTCTTCATCTTAGTTTTAAGCTTATGTTTAGATCTTAAGTTCTTTACTTACTAAAGGTTGCTATGGATTTTTTTAGTAACAAAACTGTACCTAATACTTTTAATATACCTTGTTCATCTGAAGCTTAATTAATCTCAAGTTCTTAGTGTATGACTGATTTGGATAATGAGCTTCACCTAAGATCACCTCCTTTCCTTTAAGTTGTGTAAGTACCTATAAAGCTAAGATTATCCCATGGGTGGGTGGGTGTTGGGGAGGGAGGAAGGGAAATAGCACTTATTAAAAGAGGGCTGCTACACAGTATCCTGTCCTGTGCAGCTCATGTAAGCTGTGACCAACTTCCTGGGTGATTAACAGTCCTTGCTTGGATAGAAGGAGTCTTTCAAAATGGCCTTTTGACCTGCCACCTAGTGTTAACACCTACTGAAAAGGTTTCACAGGTCTCATGCCCCCTAGGTCGAAGGCTTCTTTGTAAAGGTCTCTAGAAGACTATTTGTTGCTAAAAGAGTACTGACCCTGTTTTGCCTTTTATGCTAAGTTATATTCTGATTTGATTTAAATCACAGCTCTTTGCTGCTGCTAGGCTCTGACTTGTTATGTTAATTTAAACTACAAGTTCACTGCTGGTTTCTAAATTTAACCAGAAAGCTCTCTTCTGTATTTTAAATGTAAACTAAAAGTACTTTGCTGATACTAGGCCCTGAGTGACTATTAAATTTAAACTTCAAGCTCTCTGCTGGGTTCCAGATTTAACCAGAAAACTCTCTTCTGTATTTTAAATTTAAACTAAAAGTACTTTGCTGATACTTGGCCCTGAGTGACCATTAAATTTAAACTACAAGCGCTCTGCTGGGTATGAAATGTAACCAGAAAGTTCTCTTCTGTGTTTTAAATTTAAATTTAAACTGCTGCTACTAGACCCTGACTGATTTAACAAAAAACACTGGGTTCACAGATTAATTAGCTTTAATACAAAGAAGTGCTTTCAGAAAATTCCCAGAAGTATATACTCACAATTGCAGATCTCTCTCCAGAAGTAGCAGTCCCTTTTTCTAGTCCTTCAAGCCTGAGGATCACAGAGCTCTGGTTGAGCTATTTATGCCTGTGCTGCTGAGGTAAGCTGTGATCAACTTCCTGGGTGATTAACAGTCCTTGCTTGGATAGAAGGAGTCTTTCAAAATGGCCTTTTGACCTGCCACCTGGTGTTAACACCTATTGAAAAGGTTTCACAGGTCTCTTGCCCCCTAGGTAGAAGGCCTCTTTGTAAAAGCTTCGTGCTCACCAACAGTGATAGCATGTCGAATGTCTGCGTGAGTGCCCCTGTGAGCAACAGTGAGCATCACACGGTGTGGTTCGAGATAAAGGCCATGGTACAGGCCAATCATAAAGTCCTGAACTTCAAAAACACTGACTTCAATAAAATGGCCGAGTTCCTAAAGGAGGAGATGACGGGGTGAAAGGAGATAAGGGAAGTGGAATTGCAATGGGCTAAATTAAAGGTAGCAATAAAAGGGGCAACAGATAAATATGTAAGAAAAGTAAATAAAAACAAGAGGAGAAGGAAACCTATTTGGTTTTCCAAAGAAGTGGCTGCTCAAATAAAGGCAAAGAACACAGCTTTCGCAAAATTCAAAAGCTTGCAAACAGAAGAACACAGAAATAAATACCGGATCAAACTCAAAGAGTCAAAAAGGTAGTAAGGAAAGCAAAATCAAAGGCAGAGGAAAATATGGCTAAAGATGTTAAGGGTGGCGACAAAACTTTCTTCAGGTATATTCGGGAAAGGAAGAAGATCAGAGTTGGAATTGCAGGACTCAGAAGTGCTGGGAAAGGACTCATGGAAAGTGACATTGAAAAAACAAAATTGCTAAACAAATACTTCAGCTCTGTTTTTACTAAAGAAAATCCTGGAGATGGACCAGCTGTGACTCCCAAATATAAAAATGGGAATGAAGTAGATATCACACCATTCACAGAAAATGAGGTGTTAGAAAACTTGCTAAACTGAAAGTGGACAAAGCCATGGGACCGGATGGGATACATCCCAGGATACTGAAAGAGCTCAGAGAGGTTCTTGCAGGACCGTTAAAGGATGTCTTCAACAGATCCTTGGAAACAGGAAAGGTTCCTCAGGACTGGAGAATGGCTGATGTACCTCTACACAAAAGTGGTGACAGGAAAGAAATGTCAAACTACAGGCCCGTGAGCCTTACCTCAGTGGTGGGAAAAGTAATGGAGGTGCTCCTGAAAGAGCGAATAGTGAACTTTCTCAAAACCAACAGGTTGCAAGATCAGAGGCAACTTGGTTTTACCGAAGTAAGGTCTTGCAAACAAATCTGATTGAGGTTTTTGACTGGGTGACCAAGGAACTAGATCAGGGGCATGCGATGGATGTCATCTACCTGGATTTCAGCAAAGCCTTCAATACTGTTCCTCATAGGAGGCTTGTTAATAAAATCAGTAGCATGGGGATGGGTCCCAAGATGGTAAACTGGATTAGAAATTGGTTGACTAACAGACAACAGAAGGTGATGGTACATGGAGCTCACTTGGATGAAAGGAAGGTGATTAGCGGGGTGCCCAGGGTTCGGTCCTGGGCCCGGCACTGTTCAATGTATTTGTGAGTGATATTGCTGAAGGCCTGAATGGAAAAGTCTGTCTTTTTGCAGATGACACAAAAATTTGCAACAGAGTGGACTCCCCCCCGAAGGGGGGGGGGGTTAACATGAGGAAAGATCTACAAAAGTTGGACGAATGGTTTAATGTTTGGCAACTATGATTTAATGCGAAAAAGTGCTGAGTCATGCACTTGGGTAGCAGAAATCCAAGTGAAATGTACACGATAGGGGGTGAGAGGTTGGTGTGCACGGTTCAGGAGAAAGACCTTGGTGTGATTATCTCTGATAATCTCAAGGTGGCAAAGCAGTGCGACAAGGCGGTGGCAAAAGCCAGGAGGATGTTGGGCTGCATACAAAGAGGGATTATCAGCAGAAAGGAAGAGGTACTTATGCCACTGTACAAGTAACTGGTGAGACCTCACTTGGAATACTGTGTTCAGTTTTGGAGACCATATCTTGCAAAAGATGTAAAAAGACTGGAAACTTTTCAGAGGATGGCGACCAAAATGATTTGGAGCCTGTGTCAGAACCCTTATGAGAAGAGACTTGAAGACCTAAATATGTACACTTTGGAGGAAAGGAGGGACAGGGGAGATATGATTCAGACCTTTAAATAAAGAGAAATGATGAACAAACAAACCTCTTCCAAGACGGGGAAGCTGTAAAACTAGAGGGCATAACATGAATCTGCAAGGTGGTAAATTGAAAAGCAATGTTAGAAAATACTTTTTCACTGAAAGGGTGGTGGATGCTTGGAATGCCCTCCCGATGGAAGTGGTGGGGGCAAACACGGTGACAGAATTCAAAACGGCATGGGACAAACACAGTGGATCCCTTTACAGCAACAGGATAAATACAAAATAAACTGAAACATATAACTTCTGAACCATCTAACGTCTCAACAAATAGGGGTGTCCTAGATGCAGAGGTGGGTTCACCCCCAAACAAAGACATGGAGAGGTGTGGCCTGCACCTACTCTTGCCATCTTCCTGGGCAGACTAGATGGACCATGCTGGTCTTTATCTGCCGTCATCTACTATGTTACTATGTAAAAGTCTCTAGAAGACTTTATTTGTTGCTCAAAGAGTACTGACCCTGTTTTGCCTTTTATGCTAAGTTATATTCTGATTTGATTTAAATTACAGCTCTTTGCTGCTGCTAGGCTCTGACTTATTATGAAATTTAAACTACAAGCTCTCTGCTGGGTTCTAAATTTATCCAGAAAGCTCTCTTCTGTGTTTTAAATTTAAACTAAAAGTACTTTGCTGATACTAGGCATCGAGTGACTATTAAATTTAAACTACAGCTCTCTGCTGGGTTCCAAATTTAAACTAAAAGTACTTTGCTAATACTTGGCCCTGAGTGACCATTAAATTTAAACTACAAGCTCTCTGCTGGATATGAAATGTAACCAGAAAGTTCTCTTCTGTGTTTTAAATTTAAACTTAAACTGCTGCTACTAGGCCCTGACTGACTTAACAAAAAACACTGAGTTTACAGATTAATTAGCTTTAATACAAAGAAGTCCTTTCAGAAAATTCCCAGAAGTATATACTCACAATTACAGATCTCTCTCCAGAAGTAGCAGTCCCTTTTTCTAGTCCCATGCTCATGTCAACAGTCTGTCTGTAAGGGAGACATATGACCATTGTGATGTATTAACACAACTGTATTTACAAACATATTTAAAACAAGAACAGTCTACAGCAGCCCACATGTAGGGTCCCGGGAGACAGGACTGCACAGTGCACATGTGTGGGTGCCACCGGGATCCTCACATGCTGCGTGGACGCCCATTAGGGGATGGCTGTCGAGATGCACCGCCCATACCGGCCGCACGCTGCATGTGCATCTCGACAGCCATCCACTGAATGGCGCCTGCCAGCCACCGGATGGTGCGGTCCTGGGCCCACTGGCATTGCAGCACGCACCTGCCACTGGCATTGCAGGACGCACCTTCCACCACATACACACCAGGTGCCCGGTGTCTGTGTGGTGGCATGTGCGTGGGCCCTGTCTGTGGCAATGGGTGGCGTAGCTACACCCAGACGGGCACCATCGCTGCACACATGCGGCAGCTGGCAGGGACCCACAGTGCCCTGTGCTGTCCTGTGTATCCTCCCACCCTCCCCCCTCCACACCCCCTGGCACCTCCCACCCACCCTCGCCCCCCTCCCCGCTCTCCTCCTCAGCCCCCAACACATCACACACACCCTCACCCTCACCCTTCCCTTCTCTTCCCTCACCTCCCTCCTGCCCCACCCCACCATCCACCCCCTCCATGTCCCCGTCGTCCTTTTCCACCTCTGCCTCCTCCTCCTCCACCTCCTCCTCGACCGGCTGGACTGCAGCTGTGGGGCGTGTTGTGGGGGGCCCTGAGGTTGATGGTCCCTCACTAGCAGCAGCATCTTCTGTGGGGGAAAACAGTCATTAGCACACCATCATGCAATTCCAATGCCACATAAACATAGTGTGGCCTCCCACAGGCTGTTGGGCCACTGTGACATGCTGTACTGTGCTGCAGAGGCCGCAACACTCACCGCCATGATGCTGCAGTTCTCTCCTTTGGAGCCAGTCCAGAACATCCAGGCAGTGCAGCCGCTACTCCCGTCACTTTTTCTGTAGGTCCTCCACCTGGGGGGAATGCAATGGGGCCAGATATCTCTGGTGGGTGCCCAACACATATCACACATCACTGCGAGCAGCAGGGTGCTGCTGATGCTCAGGCCAGTAAGTCCTTTACTACCTGTTGCCAGCACTACCTGCATGTATGGCTGTGGGTCTGTGCATGTGTGGGGTGCCACCTATGTGTCGTGTGAGCAACCCCCCGGAACACCCTTACCCAGTTCCTACGCTCTCCTTGCATGACATGGCAGCACCATGCCATGTGTGGGGTAGGCATGCTGGTCTCCAGCGGAGGTATTTGTTAACTCCCTGTGTGGTCCGACACACACCTGTGTGCTTGCCAGACCTACACACATCAGCTATGCCACCATGATATCTTTATTGGGACATGTGTAATGTGTTCTGGCATCGCGCGGGGATTGGGTGGCCCTGAACCCATCACCAGGAGCCACTACCATAACACCAGGCTGTCTACTTTACCACTGTGGTCAGGACTAGGGAATCCTGTGAATAGGGCAGTTATGGCCGAATGCAACAGGAGCATGCACTAACACACCTAGCTGGGCTATAGACCAATGTAATCAGGTCCAGGGCCTCCTGGGGTTAGGGCAGAGCTGTGAAACCCCAACAGATAAAGTTAACCTAACACCAGGATTTATAATGGACCACTGTTATAAGGTCCAGGGCCTCCTGGAGTTAGGGTAGAGCTGTGAAAATGAAACAGATGCAGGTACCCTGCACCAGGATCTGTAATAGACCTCTGTAATCAGGTCCAGAACCTCCTGGGGTAAGGGCAGAGCTGTGAAACCCCAACAGATGCAGGTATCCTAACACCAGAATCTATAATGGACCTCTGTAATCAGGTCCAGGGCCTCCTGGAGTTAGGGCAGCGCTGTGAAACCCCAACAGATGCAGGTACCCTAACACCAGGATCTATAATGGACCTCTGTAATCAGGTCCAGGACCTCCTGGAGTTAGGGCAGAGCTGTGAAAATGAAACAGATGAAGGTACCCTAACACCAGGATATATAATGGACCTCGGTAATCAGGTCCAGGGCCTTCTAGGGATAGGGCAGAGCTGTGAATCCCCAACAGATGCAGTTAACTTAACAAACACCAGGATCTATAATGGACCTCTGCAATCAGGAAACAATACAGAGATGAGGGCAATGTTTAAAACTCACAACTTTTATTGGTCCTTATATGATAGGGGGGGGGCAAACCCAACACAGGCCGTGTTTCGTAACGTACTTCTTCAGGGGTGAGGCACACCATAGACTATAAAAACATCATAATAATATGTCAAAAATAACATATAAATAACTAAAAATGAAATATGTTAAAAACATAATTAAAAGAATGAATAAGAAAACTGAAAATAAAACATAAAACGTTAAAATGAAACTAATAACAAACCTTATATGTTAACCACATGATAAAAGGATGATATGTATAATAATGAATATGTATAAATAAAAATGATAAAACATTATAAAAAGAATTATATAAATAACACTGGTCAACAAATTTTTACAAAAGTCATGTTACTGAAATAAAAATAGTCATTTTTTATCAATTTTTCTATGCTGAACATGAATATGACAGTGAAATTGCAAAGTTGGCTCTAGTTTTTTTGTAATCTACAAGAATTAATGTTTACATCACAAAATGCATGTCAATAGTAAATATAATAGGCCTTCGGTTAATACCTGTAAAAAAAACAAGTCATAGACTACTTAGATTTTTTCGCCTGTCTTTTGTATAGCTGTTCGGGAGCTTCTCTGCAGTAGTCAGCCAGCATTGTAGAGGACCATTTCCCTGGTATCTTTGCTCCATCGTTGCGATATTCTGGTGAAAACGTTCGCCCTGTTCATCACTAACCATACCACAGTTGTCAGGAAAGAAATCGAGATGGGAATCAAGGAAATAGATCTTTAGAGACATATTGCAGCCAGGTTTCTGATACTGCATCAGCATGTCTTCTACTAGTTCCTTGTAGTTTTCTGCCCTAACATTCCCGAGAAAGTTTGTTGACACTAGGCGAAAAGCATTCCATGCTTGTTTCGCATCACCCTGCAGCAAGTTGTTGAACCGGTCATCTTTGAAGAGCTCTCAAATCTGAGGACCCACAAAAACTCCCTCTTTAATCTTTGCTTTGCTGAGTCAAGGGAATTTTCCATGCATGACTAAGCAGACATTACAGTAATCCAAGCGCGAGAGAACTAGTGAGCAGAGTAGAGTAGACATAGAGGAAGAAGAAAGAAAAGGACAGACAGCATGGAGTTGTTTTAATGCAAAAAAAGAACGTTGAACAACTGATGAAATATGACCTTTAAAAGTAAGGTCAGAATCAAGAGTAACACCTAAATACCTAAGGGAAGAGACTAAGGGAATAGGTGATGAAGAAAGTACCGGTACAAGAGAGGGAGGGGAGTGCCCAAAGGTGAACCAGATTGCTGTAGTTTTTTTGAGGTTAAGGTGAAGGAAGTTGGAGGAAATCCAAGAGGCAACGGCGAAGAGACAATCATTCAGAGGGGTAAAATCTGGAGCAGAGGAATCGGTATGGTATAGGAGAACAAAAAATCATGTAAAAACATAAATACTATATGACAAAATAGTGTGTGTGATCAAAAAGACATGTAGATCATGAAGCAACTAGAAACTGATAAAAACTAAAACAATAGTACAATTAAATAAATAATTATAATAAATCATATATAAATGATAACCTAATGTATCAATAAATTCCAAAACAAATTCCAAAAAGAGGAGAAATCCAAAAGGTAGGAAATTAAATTGACAATTAATTTTTTTTTTATAAAAAATAAAAAATAGTAATGAAAAAACTTATAAACAGAAGAGAGCAGGAGTAAATAAGAACCAGTTACCTTAGGACCGTGAAGGAACTGCCAACTGAAAGTGAGGTCTCTATGACCCTAGGTTATATTCCAGTTTCTGTAAAATCCAATAATACCTAATTAGAACTGAACCATAAAGAAAACCAATTGAGCAAGCTCAATTTAAACCACAAATAGTCCATAAAGGTTCAACTGTGAATATGTGATATGAAATACAAATGTAATCGATCCAAACAATGATTGAAAAAGACAATTGAAACAAATGTTTTGCCTGGGTGGTTAAAGATACACGAAGGTGTGTGTGTATTGTGCATACTCCATATATATTAAAGCATATACTACGTGCCACACACTGGTCAAAATACTAAAATTGTAAATGTATGCCGCATATACTCAATGAATCTTATAAGGTGTGGTGATCCCATCGCACACCCCAAGGAAAGAAACCATAATATATCAAAATAAATAAATAAACCATGCATAGGTCTATCAGCCATGAAAACTCACAAAACAAATGCTAAAATAAAAATAAAAAGCTTGGTTTAAAAGAGGGAGACAAACAACCCAGCAGGAATATAAAAAAATTTAAATCTTACAAAATAACCAGACACCAGATCCGTGCCACATCATGAACTTTGTGAAATAAAAAACGCCGACGCATGCGTGTCTTTAAGTCCCCGTCTGACCGCGGGAAAAAGGGGGGGGGGGGGAAGGAAGGTGGGCCAGACCGGCTATACATCCTGTGGGCAAGAAAGCGGCAGGGAAAACAAACGTGTATCAAGCCTTAAAATAAAATAAAAAATTGAAACAATGAATGAATAAATGAACTACTGATTCTAAAAAAAGAAAACTCATGATATGATGAAAATTCATGGATACTCTCGCGGGTATTGCCAAGCGATGATGAACTGTAGACATTTCTAAAACAATGCCAAAACATGTGATATGTCACATCATGTAAACAAATAGACTCTTCTAAAAAATGTCATCTGAGGTCCAGGTAAATGCCGCAAGATTGCAATACTAGGATGACGTGTTACAAACTCTCTTCCTGCGATTGAACAAAAGATTTATATATGTGTGTGTTTATTTAAAAAAATAGTGTTACGTGTTACGCATCTAATGCATATCTGAACTTGTGTGCTTAAAACTGCTAAAACCACCGAAACTCCGAGGCACAGAAAAAAACAAAAATGCACGTGTTCAAATATTAATAAAAAATTATGAACATTAAAAAAGTGAACAATAAATGGCGCAGTTTAAAAGTATATATACTGTAACCATGAATGCATGAATAAATAACTGATAAAAACATAAATAAATGACTAAAAAATAATATGATAAATATATGAAGGCTGAATTGCTGCATTAAAAATACTATTCAGAGGCAGGACCCCTAAAAAAAGTGAAAATGAAAAAAGGTCATAAACATAAAATATAGATGATCAAAGGAACACCGAAAGATCTCTTTCCAAGTTTAACCCGTGTGGTGTCAATGCAGGTCACAGGACATACTGTCCACTGTGGCTACCAGGATAGGATAGAGACAACAGTACCCATAATTCAATTCACATGCAGAACAGCAGTCTACATCTGCTCCCCAGATGGGATATGCACCTCTACAGCACGTCAGCTTGGTAGGGGGGACTGACCGTGCATGTTACTGCCACTGACTACCTACAGTCTCTGCCATTGTGCGTGTACTTTGATCACCCTGAGGGTGAGGGGGGTGGCCAGCCCCTGGTCTGCAGTACCTGAGTTAGCTGTTCTGGCTTTGCTGCAGGTCTCCATCAGTGCTAGTGTGTGAGAGGTATTTGCAGAGGCGCCAGCGAATGCCCTGTTTCTGTTTGGATTTGACAGTCATGTCTGCCCGTTGTAGACCGCGATGCAACCAAACTGGTGTATAGCCAGTGTGCTTGCCATGGTCACTTGTTCTCAGAGCAGGGTTGTATGTGTGGACTCACATGATGATGATGTACATATCAAACAAGCCTCTCTGGGTCAGGGCAAGGGACATGACCTGGCCCCAACATAACCACATTCTGAACATTCCCAGAAGGGGCAGTACTGCAACATGTAAATTGCTGACTGAACTGGTTTCTCTTTCCTGCAAGGTTTTCAGTGGCGTTAATTTTCAGACCCTGATTTCACAGCGTTAGTGTCCCTGGGGCCTCTCCCCGCCCACTCTCCGCCCATTGACTCCTTGTCTCCATCCTCTGGGGAGTCTTACTCCACCCTGTTCAGTCAACAATGTACAGCAAAGGCAGGGAGACCCAGTTAAGTGATAGTAGTGATACATGTGCATTAACAAAACATGCAAAAACCAGAGAGATGAGAAGAACCAAAATAGAAATACAAAACACCGAGCTGGCCAATAGAAAAAACATTGATAAACAGTAATCAACACTACCCATAAAGAATAAAAAGGAAGATGTCACGTTTGGAAGGGTCAATTCTGATTTCCCCCACAAAGTGAATGTTCCAACATTGATAGTGTTGATGAGGGTTTGCTGTGCTGTATATTTGACAGCTTACTTATGTGGCTTTCACATGTGCAGCAACAGCAGAGTGACCATGTAGAAAAGGGCAATATGGTGATGGTGTAAATGGTGTACAGGGACTGCAGGTGGCACAGACACAGGGTGGACTAGGCAGATGCCTAGTTGACACATAGGAATGTAGAAACGGAAAAATAGCAAGACAGCAACTGACCAAGGGCAAACATGTCCAGAAGTGAATGTCCCACTGTGTCCCAGGGGACATTACCCAGCAAGCACCTCAAAGGGCACATAACATTGGCAGGTGGTGCCGGGGGGAAGCGTGAATGTCTAGGCAGGCACCCCTACCCCATACCACGCACCGTAGGCAGCTGCCTACCGGTACACTGGATGGCCTGGGACTGTGTACCACCAGCACCATCGGCACAAGGGCATGTCAGCATGGTGGCAGAGGGGTGCTGGTGGTGGAGAGGGCAGTGGCATCTGCCCACAGCAGACCACGGCCAAGCCCCGTTTGCACACCGTAAGTCGAAGTGCATAGAAGAGCTGTGATAATAGCTACAGAGGTGTACAATGCTTAATACAATGCTTGCCGAGACAGTTAATACAATGCTTGCCGAGACAATGCTTGCCAAGACAGTGGTCATGAGTTTGATTCCTCTGGGTGCATACAATAGGGCAGTCTGAGACAATTCCTGTTAATGCATGTAACGGACACATCTGAACAGTGTGTACTGCCAATCAAAAAACCCATGCTGCAGTGCAGTAACCTGATGCACATATTAGGGCGCCCATCCCCAGATGCCCTATGATGCACTGTAGTTTGCCACCATATAAGGCGCCCCATGAGCTGGTGCCGGTGGTGCTGGTGGTGCGCAGTTCCAGGCCATTCAGTGTGTCGGTAGGCAGCTGCCTATGGTGTGGGTTCTCAGGTAGGGGTGCCTACATGGACATGTGCACTTCCCCCCGGCACCACCTGCCGATGTTATGTGCCCTTTGGGGTACCTGCTGGGTAATATCCCCTGTGACACTGTGGGACACACACTCATGCGCATGTTGGTCCCTTGTCAGTTGCTGTCTTGCTGCTTTATAGTTTCGGCATTCCTATGTGCCACCTAGACATCTGCCTAGTCCGCACTGTGCCCCAGCTGGACCACAGCATGTGCCGCCTGCAGCCCCCTGTATCCCATTTACAGCATTAGTACAGTTGCCCTTTCCTATGTGCCCACTCTGCTGTTGCGCACATGTGCACGCCCTAACAAACCTGCCCAATATAAATGACAAAAACCCTGATCACCGCTATTTCAATATGGGATCATTCACTTTGTAGGGGGACAGAGCATAGACCCTTCCAAACATGATATCTTCCTTTTTACACTTTTTCAGTAGTGTTGCTTTATGTTTATCATTAATATCTCTATTGGCCAGCTTGGTTATTGGGATTTCAAATGTGGTTCTGGTCATTTTATATGTTTATTTGCCTTTTTGGTTCCTGCACATGTATCACTACTTTTCTGGGTTTCCTTGCCTTTGCTGTATATTGCTGACTGAAATGGTTTCTGTCTCCTGCAAATGTGCCTCTAACGTGAGGGTTTCACTGGCGTTAGTGTTCAGACACGGATTTCACAGCGTTAGTGTGCCTTAACGCCGCTGCCGATGTTATCGCACGATACGTGATGTTATTGCGCTATAATGTTACATTATCACATGATAATGTTACGTATTGCACGATAACATCACTGCTGCTACGTTAAGACGGTTTAGTAAACATACCCCATAATTTACCAATGGCTGTCAAACTATCAGCTATACAACATTCAATGTATGTGTGCATGTATTTATTTATTTTGTTTACAGGTTTTGGTAGGACATCACATCTGATATTAACCAGTCCTTTATCTCGTAGTGGGCAACATAATTGAAATGAGCCATCAGGTTTATATGCCTCTTTACAGATGAAAGTGTGTCACCAGCTGAGACAATCAGTCTCTGCCCATCAGCATCAGCGCAAAATACCCTGATAATTCTTGTGTAGTTATTTATTTATTTTATTCATTTATTTAAGGGTTTTTTATACTGCCTTATGAAGTAATCTAGGTGATTTACAGTGTGAACAACAGTGATACAATAAAACATAGGAACCACTTACAAGTAACACAGTATTTTAGAGCTAAATAATATAACATAGCAACGAGGTTCTATATATACATGATTGGATTATTATTATTTATGGTATAACATATACACTGCAACATATAAACCATTATAATAGCTCATTGTGTGAAAGTCAGTGGTTTCACTGTTCTTTTGGTTATAACATTTTTATTACAGAGCAGGTGTTATAATGATTATAGTGCACAGAAGGATCGTTGGTCATGAATAGATGGGGAGGGTGATTCATGTCTGTGTATCTTGAGGAGGGGGTCTTTCATTTTTTATGCTGGGTATAGGTTTCTGTTTTGTACCAGGGCGCGGGCAGGGTCCCGGGCCCGCCCGTAACCGGGTGCGCGGCCCGGCGCGGGACCCTGCTCGGCCATGTGGAGGCCGTCACGCGCGTCAGCGTCGATATGCTGCGCGCATCATTCAAAATGATTGGCTCCGCTCCTTCAGACCTGAGCGGAGCCAATCAGGTGAGAGGGACGCCATGTGCTCCGGAGCTTGCGGCTGGCCCGGAGCACATGCGAGCGGGCGCCCGACTGGCAGCCCACCCGCCCACCCATTAAGCAAGGTGGGAGTACTTAGTCGGGGTGTCGCAGCTGGGGGGGGGAGGGGGACAGGGTGTTTAGTGCGGGCGGGATCCCGGAGGTCCGGGGTCCGGAGCCTTAGGCGACTTGGGGGAGGGGGCAGGGTGCCCTCGACCCGGCCAACCCCTGGAAGACTTTTGCTAGTAACATGGCAAAGTCGGATAGGGGTTGGCGGAAATTGGCCGTTGGTGGGGACCACGGCTGGAGCGGAGGCGTGGCCGCCTTGCTAGTTGCACGGCGGGCGGTTCACCAATCCGCGGGGGTTGATTGGTCAATGTACCTGTTTAATGTTAATGAGTTGTTTTAAATAAAGCTGCGACCAGTTGTCACCAAGAGTCGATGTCAGTGCCGTTATTGGGAATGAAGGGGGGGGGGGTTGGGGTAAGAGGGTGGGGATAAAGAGAGAGGGGGCGCCGGGTCCGGCTACCCGGTTACTTCAGTGTTGTCAAAGTGTTCAATGAAGAGATGCATTTTTAGGTCTCTCCGGAAAGTGGACAAATCAGAGATAGATCTTAGCCTATCTGGAAGCATGTTCCATAGCGATGGGGCAATGTATGCAAAAGCTCTATTAGTAGTAGCGTGTTTTTTGTTTTTTTTTTGTGATATTCAGGTGGGACAACTAAAGTATTCTATATACATCCTCTTCTTTGGTGATCGTTTGGTGTTGATTTTATTAGATTAGGGATGAAAGAGCTATATTTCGGATCACTTTAAATTTATTTATTTTATTTATTTATTTAACTGGTTTTATATACTATTTTTCTGCAAGGCAAAATGGTTTACATTGAACAAGTAGTAACATTTACATGGAACAGTTAGAACTATGGAAAAATTTAAGTTTATTTAAGTTTTTGAAGCTATGATGTTACAAGAGACTATTTGCGTTTTTGAAGTTATGATGTTACTGTTCAAACTTGCAAGTTCTTTGTAAAAGTTAAAGTTAAAGTTATTGTAAACCGCCTTGATTAAATGAAAAGGCGGTATAGAAAAATTGTTAAATAAATTAAAAACTGGTAGAAATATTACATTGAACAAGTAGTAACTTTTGTATGGAACAGTTGGAACTATGTACAGATAACTGGTATAAATATTTTATTGTTACAATTGAACACGAGAACAAAATGATTATTTACATATGGCATAGCTGCTATGCGGTGAGGCATTGTGTTCGCCTGCTAATGGGGAGTGTGTGGTGATAAATGTGATCATTAGTAATTTATATTTTATTCTACAATGTATTGGTAGCCAGTGAAGAGCACAGAGTATCAGTGTTATGTGTTCAGAGGAATGTGCTTTGTGGGTAATGTGTGCATCCATTTGTTGAGCTATTTGGAGACTGAGTAGCATTTGCTTGGGTAAGCCCTGTAGTAGACTGTTGCAATAATCTATATGGGGAAATATCATGGCCTGTAGTACTGTTTTAAATTCATTGCTTGGGAGAAGTGATCTCAACTGCTGAATCATTCTCAATTTGTTGTAGATGGTTCTTGTAGTAAGTTTAATATGGGATGTTAAGCTGAGGGTTTGATCGATTGTGACTCCCAAGTATTTTATTTCCTCTTTTACTTCGAGAGTGGCCTCTTTAACATCAATGGTAGTTGGTGGGGATAGGTTTTGATTTCTGGTAATGAATAATACTTCTGTTTTTCTATAGTTTATGTTTCGGCTATAAGCTTTCAGCCATTGAGCTATTTCATTGAAGCATAATATCATAGGTTGTAGAATGGGGTTGGTTATATCAAAGAGAAGATATAACATTATGTCATCAGAACAGATGGCATATCCAATTTGGCATAGGGGTATGTTTACTAAGCAGTCTTAGGGGTATGTTTACTAAACCGTATTAACGTGCGCTCTCCCACGTTATCGCGCAATAAGGCGCCTTAGTGCGCGTTAACGCGCACTAAGACGCAAACGAGCGCTGAAGGCAGAGAAAGGCTCCCGGAGGGCGGAGGAAGGCTCCCCAGGGGCGGAGAGAGAGGGTCAATGGGCGGAGAGTGGGAGGGGAGAGGCTCCCTGCACACTAACGCTGTGAAATCCGAGGCTGAAAACTAACGCCAGTGAAACCCTGGCGTTAGAGCTGATTTAAAGGGAAAAGAAACCATTTCCGTCAGCAATGTACAGCAAAACCAGGCAAACCTACAAAAAAGTGATAAGTGTGATACATGTGCACGGAACAAAAGGGCAAAGAAACAGTGAAAATGGCCAGAAGAAAATGTAAAAAAAACATAACCAAGCTGGGCAATAGTGATATCAATGGGAAACATCAAAAAACACCCCCAAGAAAGCTAAAAAAAAAAAAAAGATATGAATTTTGGAAGGGTCTATGCTCTGTCCCCATACAAGGTGAATGAGCCCACAGTGAAATTGCGCTGATCAGGGTTTTCCTCTCCATTGGACAGATTTCCTATGGTGTGCACATTTTTCACAACAGCAGGGCGGGCATGTCGGAATGGGCAACTGGACAGATGCTGGAAAAGGGGACACAGAGGGCTGTAGGCGGCACATGCTGTGGTGCAGCTGGGGCACAGTGCGGACTAGGGTAATGCCTAGCTGGCTCATAGGAATGCTGAAACAGTAGAGCAGTCAGACAGCAACTGCTGAGGGCCCAACATGGGCAAGAGTATGCTTCCCACGGTATCACAGGCAATAGTACCCAGCAGGTACCCCCAATGGCATGGAACATTGGCAGGCGGTGCTGGGGGAAAGCGTGGACAGCTATGCAGGCACCCCTACCCCAGAACCCGTACCATAGGCAGCCGCCTACCCACCCACTGGATGGACTGAGACTGCGCAGCACCAGCACCACCAGCAGAAGGGCATGTCAGCATGGTGGCAGAGGGGTACTGGTGGTGGAGGGGGCAGTGGCAGCTGCCCAGAGCAGATCATGGCCTAGCCCTGTTTAGGTGGGTGCCGTGCACTGCAACAGACAGGCTCTGTCTGACAAACAGTCATGGTATCTCCAGGGAATGAACTATCCCTGTGGTGCACTATCTCATGGTGGTGCAGTGAACACAATCATGGTGTTCAGGAGCAGAAGGTCACAGGTTCAAGTCCCAGCTGTGGTTCCTGCCAACCCAGTCCCCATATTTTACCCACTACTAAAACGTGCTAATACAGACAGAACCTTTATTGCAGATAACAGAAACATGCCCAGTAAACCTACATTTTACTCTACAGAGCACAGACACCATAAACATGCGCATTACCTAGAGCAGAGTCTCCCAAAAGCAGTCCTGGAGGGCCAAACACCATTCAGGTTCCATGCTGCCTATAATAAACATGGCTGTGCTGCATGTCCATGCACCGCCCCCATGGTATGCAGATGTATCTCATGCATATTCATTAGGGACAGCATGAAAACCCGAACAGTGTTTGACCCACCAGGACTGGAGTTGGGAACCTCTGCCCTAGAGCAGCGGCCAAAAGGGGCAGACACACCCTCACCCGCAGGCTCCATTATCCAAAGCCTCCTGGAAAGGCAGGATGTTGGGCCCTGCGTGCATCTCCCAATACTAGCACTTGCATACCTTAGCAATGCCACCCTAAACCTGGGAATATTGTACACACCTATCAAACGGTTGCTACGATTACTGGCAGATAGCAATTCCTAAGTTAAGCACAATTTGCTGATTGAGCTGCATCATAGCAACCTTTCTGCTGTCTGTGGAGTGTGCTTCAGGTCTGATGTCTGACAGTGTTTACCACCCTGGGGAGTGACCTCAACAGTATTGCGTACCATAGCCATGCCTGCACTGTGCCCAGGACTGGTGCGGTGGCCAGGGCTGCCAAGAGCCTCTATATTTGCACAATGCTGTTGCCAGTGTAAGCCTGCCAATGTGCATAATGAGGAGCAAGGTACCATGAGTATAGCCCGGACAGGGTGACCTGGCCAGGATGCATCTGCACAGGGCATAGGGCAATGGCTCAGACATTGTAGTGCCTGACAACCACCTGCACGGACAGGGTGGCCACTGCATGTCCTGCTGGGAGGTCACTCTCACCCTGACTGAGCAGTGACCACGGCATGGCTAGGTTTCCCATAGTGTAACATAGTGTTTTTTTCATGTGATGTTTATGGTTCCCTTTTGGGGTCCAATCACTGACTTATCTGCTTGGTGTGTATGCTGACATCCCAGTTCTGGGTGCATGCATCTTCTCCAGAAACATGCGCTATGGACTAGCTAGCAGACTGTCTGCAGCTAGTATGTGTCTGGATGGAACATCTTGCAGGGTGCAGCAGCTGGAGGCTTGTTGTTGGAGAATGTCAGATAGTGGTGGGGGGCAGCTGAGCATTTCCAGGCCTTCTGTCTGCCTTGCCTTATGGATTTTATTATTTTTATTTATTTATTACAATCTCTTATATACTGCACTATTTATCATCAGTGCGGTTTACATAAAACAAAGTACCATAACAACAAATTGTTTGGTTTTACAGAGAACAGGAACAAACAACTTGGATAACATAGGGAAGTATGACTGCAACTATTTACATATGTACAGTAAGCTTGTGTTACAGATTAGGTACTATCTAAATGGAAGGCTAGTATGGAGGAGATGCAATTAGGTTGGAGTCTGGCTGTCCTGGTAGTAATGGAGTAATAAGTGGTATTTGAGTGCCTTCTTGAATTGCGCTAGATCGGTAACAGCACGAATATCTGGTGGTAATGTGTTCCAACATTTAGGGGCATAAAGGCTGAAAGCCCTTTTTGATGTTGCTATTGTGCATTTTGTTGAGGTCCTTGGGATTACTAGAGTGTTAGTTGATGTAGGTCTTCTAATTCTGTTTGGCGGGGTGGACTGGACGAGGTCAATTAATGAAGAGGCAGTGATGCCATTGATGGCTTTGAATGTGAGTAACAAGGTTTTGAACAAGAGTCTTCCATGTGTGGGTAGCCAGTGGAGCTGCATTAAGATAGGCGTTACGTGGTCGCATCTCGATGCTCCAACTAGGACTCTGGCAGCGGCATTCATGGCAAGTTGCAGAGGATTCAATGTAGACTGTGGGAGACCTTGAAGATTGGCATTAGCAAAGTCGAAGTGAGGTAAGATTAGGGCTTGGTATACAGTCCGATAGTCGTCTGGGTCTAATAAGGAGCGAAGGTGTCTGAGTGTCCGGATTTTGAAGTATATGGCTCTGTGTTGGATATGTGTAGCTTCATGTCCAGACGTTGATCCAAGGTGACTCCTAAATATCGAATTGTGGATTTAGTTTGGAGCTCGGCTTCTTTCACGTTTATATGAGGTGGCGGGGTGAAACTCTGGTCTCTCGTGATAAAGAGCACCTCCATTTTCTTGTGTTGAATGCGGAGGTTTTGAGACAGAAACCATTCGGACACTGAGTCAAAACATTCAATCAGTGGGGAGAGGTCCATTTGTGTTGTGGAGAATGACATGAAGAGAAGAATGTCATCAGCGTATATTAGACATTGAACCTTGAAAGACCTGATGATATTGCAGATGGGTTGTATGTAAATGTTAAACATGAGGGATGATAAGGATGACCCTTGAGGAACACCTTGTCTTTGGTGGAAAGGCTCAGATGCTGCTGCTCCGGATTTTACATGCTGCCATCTTCCATCAAGGTAAGACCTGCACCAATCAAGAGTGATGTCATTGATGTCCTTTTCTTTTAGTCATTCTAAGAGAAGACAGTGGTGTACCGAGTCGAAAGCTGCAGAAATGTCTATGAAAATAAGTACGAAACCTTTCTCAATTATCTTAGCTAGGAGGGGTATACTAGCTATGGGTCTGTAAGATTCTACTTTACGAGGGTCGAGCTTAGGGTTTTTTAGAAGAGGTCTAATGGATGTTTGCTTGAGTGCTGAGGGGAAGGATCCAGTTGTGAAAGATAGGTTGACTAAGTTGAAAAGATCACGTGGTTTATTTAGTGATCTTTTGAGGGTGTCAGAGTGGAATTGTTTCATTTTTGTCAGGACCGCTTCTCTGTGAGCAGAAAGATGTATGCTATAAGCTGTCTGGTCTTCTGTGGATCGAGTTTGGCGTGGCCCTTAGGCTGGGAACTAAAAACAGGAACTAGAAACAGCCGTTCTTTGCCCAATCAAGGACATTTGCAAGCAACGAATAATCGTAACCTCAACTTATCCTGGAAAACCTGGCCTAAGTCTCATCAAAACAGGTACACAACACGCACCTTCACATGCTACAGCAAGCCTCTTTCTCCTGGGACATTATTACCCTCGGCCCAGATTCTTCACCACACTGACTCTCAGCTGTATCAAATTCCAAACATTGCTGGTTGTATTACATCATTTGTGCTAGTCTGATTACTGCCTAAACTAAGAGCTTTTAGTATAAAAGTACACGTTTCTCAACTTTAACAAACTGGAAGAAGTGCCTGTCTATTGCATAAGCTGTGATAGTCTGATTTCTGCCTGTTTTTCCATTCTTCCAAGTTTTGATTCTCTACATGTTGCTTACATACCAATGCACTTCATCAAACTCTCACACCACATATACTTAAAAAGCAACTCAACTCTATACCCCCTAGGCTGCCTTGACCTTCCTCAAATACTGAGATTAACACCAATCTCTCTCAGTTTGTCGTGCCAGTACCTCTTATAGATTGCTTTAATAACTTCAACTAGATAGCTACCCCCTAAGACATCTCTCATCCATGTTCAAGTTCAGCAGCAAATTCCAAATGGCCCCTCCTACCACTGCCTTAATCTGCTTTCTCCTTTTCCTTCTAAGTTGGCTCGGTGAATCCCTCACCCTACCACAGGCAGCCCACCAAATTCCTATACTTCAGAGTCACTCCAAAAGATGGACAGAAGCTGCATTTCCTCACCTAAAAGGAGATAACTACACACGGCATTCTCACTTATTACACATAGCTCTCCAATATACCACGAAAACTAAACAAAAGGATCCCCCACAAGCACTAAATTGTGCCCTCATAAACGCTCGGTCAATCCGTAAGAAATGGCCACTTGTCGCTGATCTAATATCATCCCATAATCTCGATATACTCATGATAACTGAAACTTGGTTATCAGATGTGGATAACGTAATCATCAATCAACTATTACCCACTAACCTCTCCATCCACGCCCGACACAGAGAGAACAAGAGAGGAGGAGGGGCTCTCATTCTATCTAAGACTGACCTGCAGTTCCATACATTAGACTGAACAAGCTCAAACAACCTAGATATCCTATCCATCACCAATAATCATTGCTCTATCAACTTGATATATAGAGCACCATCACCCTCCACTGATGATCTTTCCAACATACTAGACCTAGCAACTAATACTCGCAAACTCAACATACCTAACTGGATACTGCACTCCAGCAAGGTCTATAGGGGACATTATAGGGTGCCATGGCAGACAGTGCACTTTATAATGTGCCCTATGGAGTGCCTTATAGGGTGCCTTATGTGGCACCTTAGGTTATGGCACGTGAGGGTGTGTTTTCTGGCAGCAATAATTAAAATACAAATAAAATGCCTCAAGAAATAATACTTACATGTCAAAGCTGATGCCTTAGCCGGCCTTATGCATTAGGTACACTGGGGATCAAACTCATGACCCCTGTATCATCAATCAGTGCATTAACCATTGTACTACACCTCTGTTTCTGTGTTTGCATGTCTGGGCGCCTACTTAAGATTACCATGCATTAACGCGCTTAGCAGCGCGCGTTATTGCGCAATAATCCCGTTTTGCTACTTTAAGACTGAAATGCCCACTCCTTTTATGGCAGCCTGCACACTATCGCCGGGCGCACATTAAGACGGTTTAGTAAACATACCCCTTAATGTGCAGCCGGCGTTAGTGTGCAGGATGCCATATAAGGAGTGGGCGTGTCGGTCTTCAAGTAGCATTTCTGGTTACCGTGCGATAAAGGGAGCCGTGGCACGGCAATGCACGTTAACCTGAAGTAGGCGTGCAGACCAACAAACACAGCAAGAGAGAGGTAGCAGAATGGTTAATGCATTGACTGCTGAGCCAGGGGTCATGAGTTCAATCTCCCAGTGGGGTAATGAGTAAGGCTGTCTGAAGCATTACCCTTTACTATAAAGCAGTGCTGCTAGAGGCATTTTCCTTTTTACTTTAAATCAGTGCTGCTGGAGGCGTTTTCCTTTTTACTTTAAAGCAGTGCTGCCAGCAAAAACACCCTCACAGTGCTGTAATCTTCATGTGCAGTGCATCATGGGTATGGGTGGATTAACCCTATCCTGGTAACCACAGCAGACAGTTCATGTAGTGACCTGCAGTCCTTCTGTAGCCAGCTAGAGGTTTGTTCAGAGCTGTAGCCCACTGGTTACTTCACTGCCTATAAAACCAAAGGGTGTGGGTTTGATCCCACAGTGGGGTTATTTATTGGAGCTGTCTGGGGCAGTTTCTTTTTTTTAATTTAAATTAGTACTGCCAGCAAAAACACCCTCACAGTGCTGTAATCCTCAGGTGCCCCATAAGGCGCCTTATAAGGCACCTTAAGGTTATAGCACTGTGAGGGTGTTTTTGCTGGCAGTACTAATTTAGATTAATAAAAGAAACTGCCCCAGACAGCCCTAATAAATGACCCCACTGTGGGATCAAACCCACATTCTCTGGCTCCACAGACAGTGAAGTAACCAGTAGGCTACAGCTACAAACAAACCTCTGACTGGCCACAGAAGGACTGCAGGTCACCACACAAACTGTCTGCTGTTGTTACCAGAATAGAGTTAAGCCACTCATACCCATGATGCACTGCACATGCAAAGCAGCAGTCTACAGATGATCACAAGATGGGGTAAGCACCCCCACAGCACCTAGGCCTGGTAGGGGGTACTGACCATGCGCGTTACTGGCACAGAGTAGCTACAGACCGTCACATTGGGCGGGTACTGTGCTCACTCTGAGGAGAAGGAGGTTACCAGTGGTGTACCACAGGGCTTTGTCCTTGATCCGATTCCTTTTAACATCTTTGTTAGTGATATTCCTGAAGGGCTTTTGGGTAAGGTTTGCTTGTTTGTGGATGATACCAAAATCTGCAATAGATTAGACACCCAGAAAGGAGTAGATAACATGAGAAGGGATCTAGCTAAGGTTGAAGAATGGTTCAGAATTTGGCAGCTGAGATTTAATGCTAATAAATGCAGGGTCATGCATTTGGGCTGCAAAAATCCAAAGAAGCGGTACAGTGTAGGGGGTTGAGATACTTCTGTCAATGAAAGAAGAGCGAGACCTGGGCATAATTGTGTCTGATGACTTTAAAGTAGCTAAATAGGTAGAAAATGTAACTGCGAAAGCCAGAAGGATGCTTGAGTGTATAGGAAGAGGAATGGCCAGCAGAAAAAGTGAGGTAACAATGCCTTTGTATAGGTCTCTGGTGCGACGTCATTTGGAGTATTGTGTGCAGTTCTGGAGACCACACCTTCAAAAGGATATAAGCAGGTTGGAATCGGTGCAAAGGGTGGCTACTAAAATGGTTAGTGGTCTCTGTTATGAAGCACTTTTTTAGCCTTACTTGTGCAGATTTTGTCCATATTTTGAGAACATGATGTGCATAGGTTCCTTAGGACAAAAAATAATGAAGAATTTCAATAGGGTGAATTCAGTGGAAGTATGAGTAGAAGAGAAATAAGGGGCAGGTTCCGGAGTTTTCAATATTGTAGCATGTCGGCATTTTGACAAAGGACAATATTGGGGTAAATAAAATATCGAATGTGACGAAACTCTCAGTGAGTCAGCTGGATTTGCTCCCTCTTTATATATTTAAGAGAATTTTGTATGTTGTCTCCCCTTTTATGTTTTTTTTTAATCTTTGCCAGTCTTCCCATTGCCAGCTTCAAAGATGACAACTCATTTAAAATACATCCATAAGACTATTAGATCATACCTCCCAATTTGATCATATTACTCTTCTGCTGATTTATTTTCACCGGCTTCCCATATACTACTGTATACAATACTAAATCCTTACTCTGGTTCCCTAGTTTTACAAACAGGTATGCCACCTATCTCTCTTTTCTCTTCATTCTCCACACTCCTCACTCCACTCACTTCATAACTGCCTTCATTTCCCCACTACCATATGGGTTTGAGTCCCCAGGGTGCCAGATGCAGAAGGCTGGCTGATGCAACATCCTGTACATGATACAGTGAGTGAGGGGGCATGTATATGGTCTATTTTTTGTAGGAGTGCAAGAAAACACACCCACACATTATATAGTGAGTGTGGGGGCATGTATATGTCTTGTATGTGTTGTAGGGGTGCTAGCAAACACACCCACACAGTGGCGTACCCAAAGTTGCTGCAGAAGGCGCCCCTGAACGCACAACATAGGCCACATTATAAAGTGGAGTGTCCAGTGAGGCACATCAAAATGTCCCCCATAGAGCAGTCCATAAGGGAACATAAAGGGAGCCAGATAAGGTGACACATGGTGGGCCCATGAGGCTCAGAAGGTAATATTACGCGGAGGGGCTGTTGCCGGTAGCAGTCCTGTGTATGTAAAACATATAATGCAGCAGACAGCCCTATAAAAGGAGTCCATTGTGGGTCTGAACCCATGACTACTGGCTCCACAGGCAATGAATGACCCACTGGCATGCAGCCCCATAGCTACTAACCACCCCCTGGCTGTCTACTGAAGGGCAGCAGGACACCACCCAACTGTCTGCTGTTTTGGCCAGGATCTGTACCAATGCAGGCATTCCCATGGTGCACTGCACATGCAGACCAGCAGTCCACAGATGAACACAAGAAGGGGTACGTACCCACATAGCTCCCTGGTATGGTACGGTGAAATGACTGTGTGCGTCACTGCACACAGTAGCAACAGACAGTATCCCAACAGGGTGCCCCAGAAGAAGCTAGAAAATGTGTCAGTGAAGGCAGACTGACCATTAGCACAATGGGTAAGAAACTGCCTGGTGCTGCAGGGTCTGTGAGTTCAATTCCACCTGTGTGCCCAAAGACCAAGGCTGCCTGCAACAGTACCCTCCGCAAACAGTAGTCACACATATGTTGAACCAGTCACCCCTCAGCCTGAACCATAGATAACCCCATTTTGTTGTCGGACACAAAGAACATGAGAGGTATGAAAATATGCCCACCACCCCTCGTTGGGAGTGTCCGTGTAATCCAGAGAGGCGCAGCCCCCAAAGGTAGAAAACACTGTGAATCTGCAGCCAGAACTGGGTGTGTGAAATGTACAAAGTCAAATATATACACAAATCAGGTAATAAAGGAAAGACCACATCAAACTGTACCAGAAACAATGCAGGGGACAACCCAATTGCCCTGCCATTGGAATCCAGCATCAAACAGCACCAGGACATGCTTTGTGTGCCACAACTATGGGCCCTGTACTAAGTGGATGTGTCCCTGCAAGGTGGGCGTATCTGTGGATGGGTGTGCGACATGGCCCCTACACTAGATTAGTAATGTCATAGGTAGTCTGGTTTGTATGTCCAACAAGTTCTGCTGGCAAACACCCACCCACAGGGATGTAACTTGAAGGTGTCATATAGGGTAACCTATGAAAGCCACACCAGAGGGCAAAGGCTAATGTTCACTGTCTGCCACAGCACCCCATAGGGCTCTCCACAACGCCCCCATAGGGCATGTTACAGGGTCCATGATGAGTCACTGTGAGGAGTCTGTAGTGTGAGGGCGTTGCTGTTGTTAGCACCAATGTAAAGCAAGATAACAAAAAGCCCCCCAAGGTGCCCAAAATGACCCACTGTGTGTTAAAAGCCATGACCTAGGGCCCCACCCCCAAGCATGGAAGCAACTATATGCTCATACTGCCAGTGCACATAACACAGTCACAATAATGAGGTGGCCAGCTCCTGGAGCAAAACTGCCAAATGGCCCAATCACCCAAACCAAAAGCACAGAAGTCGCACTATGTACATGCAAGGGCTGCCTGACAAAGAAACAAAGCAAGGTCTCAGCAAACAAGGGCATATGGCAAACACAATCAAGACCAAGGTCATGATCATTACCAAATATAGAAGGCCCAATAACATCACAGACCGCTTTTCAAAACGAAATGTCACTGGCAAAAGCAAAAGCAAGAACAAACATACTATGGTTAGTGTGCGCAAAAACATGCAGATGTCCGTAACAGCTGAAACCAAACCCCCTGACTGTGCATCGAGGGGCGCCATGTCGTCACCCAAGGTGCCTGCTGGGTTGCTAAGGATATGGGAGTATGCAACACTACCCATGGTGCACTGCAGATGCACAGCAGCAGTCCAGAGATGACCATAGGAGGGGGTAGGCGCCCCCACAGCGCCTGGGCCGGAAGGGAGATAGGAATATGTGCGCCACTGCCATAGAGCATCAAACGACAGTAGGCCAACAGTGTGGGCAAGAACAAGCCTGAAAAGGTGTACCAGTACAGTGTCAAGACAGGTGTCCAACGTTAACTGCAATATGCGGTAAATCGGGATAGGAGAGTGCTGATAGAACTGTGGCCCATAGAACAATATGGCACGGTGCATCAAAAATGGTATGTTTGCAAAGGTCAGTGTGCCCTAGAGGCTGCAAGGTGTGCCTGGAGGGCCTGCAGGACCTGGGTGGAACAGAGACAGATGTAGCACAAACACCACCTAGAGCCCACAGTAAAGACAATGAACAGGCGACAGTTGGAGGGCGAGCAGGGAGTTAACGGACCCCCAAACATGACAGCATCACACGTGTATGGCATCAGCGCAGAAAAACATGCTGGTAGCAACAGCAGCACAGCAAAGGGTGTGGGCACCCTGGTGTACCGGAAAAACAGTGTGTGGCAGGTGAGGAGAATATGTGTCCCCCAGTGGAGGGTGAAGTGGCCAGAGAAGTGAGCAGAAAATGCAGAGCAGGCACAGGACCAACAAGCAAAAAGAGATGCCATGTAGACAACGGTAGCAGGGTAGGATACGGGGCAACAGTCCACAGCAGCATACATGACACCTCACCCCACAATGATGCAAATACATGGAGCAAAGGATGGACAGCAAATGTGATCACGATAATATGACCAGACAGGTAGCAGAAGCCAAGAAACCAGTGTTACAGCGACAACAGGTGTCAGTGCGGGAAAGGCAGAGGAAAAGAGGAACAGAGAGAGTGCAAAGCTATGACCACTCGGATGGAAAGCACTGGAGAAAAGAGATGACCTGAAAAAAAACACTGAGGCACACAGAAATGGATGCAGACAGGACCACATCATGCCAACATCAAAGACCACAGCTGCGTGGCAGGAGACAGAACCACAGAGCGTAGGCAAAATGCAGTACACATGTGGAGGAGGGGTCCACAGACAACAACACAGTCCACAGGTGGGATGGAAGACACAAATGAACAGGTCCATACACACACACACACACACACACAGCAGCAGATATAATGTACTGTAAACAACATGCAATTGATCAGGGGAGTGACACATGAGGGGTGGAATTGGATAGGCCAATGGAGGCCCATTTGGATGGGCTGTGGAAAGGGGCACTGGACTAAAAGCGGAGCATGTCAATCACCAACCAGATCAGGGATGAGGCCCAGGCTAACCCACATCAGCAGAACCAGTGCACAGGTAGCTCATCACATGCACCACTCCAGAAGGAGCACTACTATTAGTCCAGATAATGTGGCACAGGGACAGCAAACATGCCACATGGACAGGAACAGCTCAAACATGTATGGGTGGGCAGAGATGTGACGGGCCTGCACACATGATATGGCCAAGTAAGCAGCAAACAAGGAAGAAACAGACAACGTGCAGGTATCA
Organism: Ichthyophis bannanicus; assembly: GCA_033557465.1. Lineage (NCBI taxonomy): Eukaryota > Metazoa > Chordata > Amphibia > Gymnophiona > Ichthyophiidae > Ichthyophis > Ichthyophis bannanicus. Next base: position 263,293,320 of record CM066034.1, read on the forward strand.
CCGAAAATGTAAAGCCACCGAGTGTCAATGAAATGCGGTGACCCAACCACCAAATATCCCAAACCACGAATGTGCAAACATCTGTCTCCAACAGCCAATCAGCAGACCCAAGCAGAAAGGATATTTGTCAGTGCGGTGCACCATATGACGTGAAGAACTACATGGGGCCTGTGTGGCAGCCAACGTCGCAAGGACACACCCACCCCAACCTACAACGCCACCCACCTGTTTATGCCAGTGGAGCCTACACACCCTGACCACACCCTGCTGCCACCCCACAAAACCAAAAGCGCAAAAGTAGCAGACGTTGGAAACAGCCAGCAATATGTGAGATGAAGGGTCGCAACACGACATGTCCGCACAGTGTATACACGCACTGTATGCACAAAAGACACCATCCCCATCAAACATACGACTCTGGAAAAAGCATGCAGAGTGACAAGGCCACATGCCATGCCAACAGTGACAGAGCAGAAATCACCAACCCATGTACAGCTCAACACCCCCCTACTGCAAAGGAGGAAACATCCAAACAGGTCTGGGCAGCAATGGCAGGCCAGGCACCACAGGAACAGTAACAATAGGCCAGCAATGAGTCTGAGAAAAAGGCCTTTGTCCAACGTGCAGAGAACTATCTCACTGTGTCACCAACATCAGGACACACACCCACATGGGTGCCGTGGCCAAGCACATATGGATGACGTGATCACACGATGCAGTGGAACACATGTGTCAACATTGGTGCCTGTGTCCTGTGTGAAATGATGCGGATATCAGGTAAGGGACTGACACACCCACCCACGACACCTGGAGGACAGAAAGGAGACACACACATAAAAACAGCCACACACCTAATGCATAGATAGCACCACATTACATGGCCACAACACTGAGCACGTTGCACATGGACCACTGAAGTAGATGTCCGTGAAGACCACGGCACCATCCCAATATGATCATGTACATGCACATGACACGCATACACCGCAGGGGCCAAGAGCATGTGCAGCAGCGGTGGCATACCTAGAAAACAACTAACGACAGCCTGAGAGCAATAGGCAAAATGCAGAATAAGCACGTGGTGTACGTCCCAGAGGATGGAAGGCGAGGGCCACCTGAAAGGTACACCAGTGGCCTGACTGGGAATGTCCGTGTCAGGCAAATGCACACAGAGCCCCAATAGCGGATCCAGACACCAATGGACGGCGGACAGCACGACATCTGCATGGGTAGCTGTGAGAGGAACATGTCCACGGTGCAGTGTGTCCTGCGGAAACACAATGTTGATGTACAGTTGATCACCATCAAAACTGTGAGCCATCTGAGGAACATATATGACACATGTGCACAATGTACATTCGCCCACCAGCGGAAGGTAACATATGGATGTAGGAACATAATTGGAGAGGGGGCCAAACACATCCCTACAACACAGAGAGGCAGGGTGGCGCATACGGAATGGTCATGTAGACAGGTCACTAATAATCAGTAATATACACAGTGTGAGAAAGTACGCATGCACGAAGCCCAGATGTACTGCCCCCCAACACTGAACGACAAATGGAGACACACAGCACATCACATGCATGAGTGGCACATATCTGCCAAATGACCCAATGGCAGTGGCTGATCAACCTAGCCTCCGACTATACACTGTCCTGTGCCAGAGTACACACACAGCCGCACAAGATGTGTGCAAGATACACCATGCAGACCCCCAAGATGTGAACAGGTAAAGGCCACATCTGTGACCGATGGAAGCGAAGGGTGAAGGAGCAGTGGTCCAAATACATGTGCAGCACCATAGGAGCAGTGGAGAGAAAACAACATATATGTGTCCAGACGTGACGACTGCCATGCAATCCCCACTGCCTGGCAACTCACCTGAGCCAACAGGAAGGCTGCATATATGAACACACACACCCCATATGCCGCACAGCCTCAGACAGCATTATAAGGCAATCCAGGTGGGCCTGGAACACAGAAGCTCATCCTGTGGAGCCAAGAACAGGACAGAGATATGGAGACATCAGATGGCAGTGCTGCACAACCCTCACACCACCTAACACATGGCTAACCCAGAGACACGTCCCCAGCACACCCATAATTTACAGGTAAAGATCTCCTCGATTAGATGTTGCCTGGCTGCCATCCCCGCACGTGTGTCACCATGGCCAGGTGCAGGAGGGCACATAGGATCCGCCCCGAGATCCTCATTAATTTCGACTGGAACATTGTGCCTGAGAGCAATGTTGTGGAGGACGCAACAGGCTATGATGATCCTTGCCACAGTCAGCGGTTCGTACTGTAAGGCCCCGCCAGTCCTATCCAGACACCTGAAGCGACTTTTGAGAACGCCAAAGGTGCGCTCAATCACTGAGCGACTGGAGGCATGGGCCTCATTGTACCGTATCTCTGCACCTGTCCGAGGGAGACTCACAGGGGTGAGCAGCCATGTGCGACACCCATATCCTGCATCACCTGCAGAAAATAATGGTGCAAAGTCACATGCGTGCTGAGCCAATAATGGAATGACAGACGTAGCAATTCAGGACTGGACAGCCGAGAGGCCGTGCACACAGATATGAGGCAAACGAAGTGGACACAGTGGTAGTGCAGACGAGGCTTGCGAGGCCAGTGGCAAATGACCATGACATGCTGATAGTGGCAGTGCACACCCATGTAACCGTGACACATGACATGTGCAAGACCTGTTGCACCAAATGCAGTGGCAGGAGCTGTGAGGCAAGATGCCGGACATTGTCAAATAGCACCTGGGGGTGCAGGGAGGCACAGGTGTGCAAGTAGGTGGCTGGCCCGATCTGGCGCATACACAGCACAAGCCACTGGGATACATTGCGTGGGTGGTGTGGGGGAAGCAAAAGGCGGTGGTGACAGGGGACCCCGAAGACGGTGCCCAGCCATGCAGCAGACATGTGTATTAGCTGAATGGGCCACAGCACATCTCTTGTCGAGCACACAGCATGCCCAGAAAGAGTAGGCCGAGTATACAGACTAACCCCCATGAGGGTGGGTCTATGCCCCCCCCATGGTGCCTCACAGACAGCCATGCAAATGATGGGCTGGCCAAGTGACTGACCCCACTGGGAGACATGGGTACAACTGACAGTGCAGTATGCACCATGCCCGGATATGGAGGCCATGGCCAGGATGCATGTGTAGCTCACTGGCATGGAGGGGACACAGCATATGCAGCGCGGTCGCCCCTGGACACAGTTTATCCAAATAAAGAAGGGCAAGGCCACTGAGAAACAGACACCACATGGCCTGCTGGGACACACATGTGGGAGCAAACCAACACACATCTTAGACAGAGAGATGGGTGTCACGAAACATATGTCTGTGATCAAGACACCAGTGACACGGCATGAGGTAGTGAGTCACACCCAAGAGTGTTCCCCCGGAAATAGCGCAGCAATGACAGGCAACCAGTGCAGAATGGTGACAATGCAGTAGACACACCCACCTACAGTGGGTGCATGTCATATACGCTGAATACCCACCCAGTAGGACGTAGTCACCAAATTGACCAGTCTCAAACTGGCCAAACACTGCCGAGTTCTGCAGGATATAGGAGTCATGGGCAGACCCTGGGAACCGTGGAACCACATTCAGGATACGCATACTTGCATCACAGACAACCTGCACATTGAGGGAATGGAAGTGTTTGCGGTTGCGGTACACAACCTCCCTGTCACGTGGCGGGACAAGGGCAACATGTGTGCAATCTATAGCACCCATCACGTGTGGTATCCCAGCAATCCTATGGAATGCCTGTGCCAGGGCCGCCCACTGTTGCCTACCATTGGGAATTGCTATGTAATTCCCAACCCAGCTGACCATGGCACGCAGTACCTGGTGGAGACAGCGGGAGAAGGTGGGCCTACTCATCCCACCCACTGCTGCCACCGAGGATTGGAAACAGCCAGAGGCAAAGAAATGTAGGGCAGCCAGGAGCTTGGTCATACCCGGTATAGCATGTGACCGGGCAGTCAGGGGCTCAAGGTCAGGTCTGAGTTCCTGATAGAGCTCCCTAATGGCCCCTGTGTCCAGCTGGTAGAGGGAGAATACCTGGCCCTCTCGCAGGTCCTGGAGCAAGAACCTGGGCCTGTAGAGACGCCACAGGCGTTAGTGTACCTCAGCACGCCTATGGCGCCGTTGGTCAACCAAACCCACCTGTGCAGGCCCCACAGCTGCAGGCCTGAGTTGCAGTGGCAGTGCACCTATGCCCAGGGCCCCAGCCCCAGGAACAACATTTCCCTCCTCCTGGAAAAGCAGGTCTGCCAGCTCGACCAATGCAACCACTGCACCACCTGCATGCGCAGTATGAGCCATGATAGACACAGTTTGGAGGATAGCAGGGCTAGAAATAGTGTTGTGGGTGGGGATGGACACCACATGATTGCCACTCACCTGGGGAAACAGAAAGTTCCAGAGTCCAATAAATAGAAGATGTACCTGTATGAAAGTGCAGCGCGCGCTGCTTCGCGCGTTCACATAATGCAGCCGAGGACAATCATCCACGTGTCACACTTATGTAGGTGAGTCCGAGCGATGTCGCAGGGTGAATATAAACTGCATATCACACTTGAAGCCACACCCAGATGCCAATGCAGGAGTGACGTAGAATGCATGTGCCCATGGCCAGGCATTGGAAGACGCGTTGCGACGCGCGTAACAAGGCATGCAACGTCAGAGTGAGGTCGCGTACGTTTCATCAGCCAGCGCTACCACTACGGTGCAGATAAACATAACCCTACCAAAGGTGGGTACATGTGCACCAGCATTACACAGAACGAAACCACCCTAGAAGGGATGTGTAGGAGGGATCCGTGCATTGTCTACTACTGCCTACACGCACACATATGATGTCACTTCCGGCACGTAGCAATGCGCGACGGAACGTGCCTCATGGAACACGTGGCTCAGCGTGTACCCCACGCCCCGCGAGCCACACCCCATGATAACCTATATCTAGGATTGGCACTGTATGGCTAACCCCCGTGCAGGAACATACTCATCAGTATGGAGTAGCAACAGACAACAGGACAACAACCATCCTCAGGACCAGCCCTCACACACAGCAGCACCAGCCACAGCTTCACAGGATGAAGTTGCAGGACCATCTGGGGTGCAGCAGGCTCCAGGTGGGCATAGAGCTGGGAGACCACGCCAGCCCAGGATTCCACTCCCGGCAGAGATACGTCGCAGGGCCGTACGTTTCAGCCAGCAGGAGAATGACCTCCTGCTGGCCAACGTCCTGGAGCGCTACGACCTTCTATTTGGCCGGCAGAGTTCCTCCCTCACAATAGCCATGCGGACAAGGGCGTGGTGTGAGGTACAGGCAGCAGTGGCGGCAGCAGAGGGCCCACACCGCAACATTGAAAATCTCCGCAAGCGCTATTGCGACATCAAGCGGCATGTGAGGGCTGAGCTGGTGCGTGAGCGTCGTGGGGCCCAAGGCACTGGAGGGGGCCCAGCTTATGTGGCTAACCTGAGCGAGCTGGAGAGACGCCTGGCCGATAGGCTCGGGACAATGTATGTCCACGGACTACCTGCTGCATTAGACACAGCCCACCCACAAGCAGGTAAGGGGGGAATGCAGACCAAAGGTGGAATGTCGCACAGTTACATGGTGTGAGACTAAAAAGAGGGGGGGCAGTAAGTGGCTGTCCTGGACAAGGGGGACAAATGAGACACAGTGGGAACACCCATTCAGGAGCCACGATGGGGGGTGGGGGGCATGTCTATGGGTGGCAGTGGGTGGCAATATGTAGTGAATGGGAGACTGGGCATGGGGGTCCGCCCCACAGTGACAGCAGAGGGTGTCGACATGTTGCATGCCTCACATGGCTGGTCTGGCAGGAGCACTAGGGCCACACGTGTAAGGGGATGGCCTACCCGATGACACACTGCACCCTCTTAGGACATGCTGGGTGGGGTCAGGTTGAGAGTGATGATGGCTGTGGCTGTGGTGTGCGTCAGCACCCAGGGGTGGGAGTGGGGCCTGAGAGGGCGGACCACAGGTGACACTTGCATGGGGAGTGCACAAACGTAGTGGGCTGCCACCACAGCCTTGCCACAGACACACGTGGATCATTAACCCACAGATGTCTGAGGGGGTATGTGATGGGGTGGGCAGGCAGCGAAATGCACCCTCTGACGTATGTATCCCTGTGGCACCCAGGTGATCCCCGCGCCATCGAAACAGTGGAGGAGCCACAAGCGGTGTCAGCCGTGGCACAACCAAGCCCCGTGGACACTTCTGCGGAGGTCGATAATGTGTGTGGCGAGGGCCAGGATGCACCCCTTGGTGATGGGGACATGGAAGTCCCAGAAATATCTGATGTGGATGCAACACTCACCACAGAAGGCACTGGGGACGTGCCTGTGGATGTGCGCGCGCAACAGCGCAATGAGGCACTGGCTGCTGTTGTCTATGTAATTGCAGAGATGCAGGCCCACTCTGACGCAGCCCACAGAGATGCAGAGGGTGAGTGTCTTATCCTGCAATGGTAGATATGGACACGAGCAGGTGTTGCTGTTTCCCCCATCTCACAGTGTACTATGTCCTCTCCCCACAGGTATACGTCATGCACTGCGCGCGGTGGCCCGGACACAGCGGCACCAACTGAGACTGCAAAGGCGCCTCCAGCGTACCATGTCGGGCCTCCTGGGACATGCGGACCGCATGGCCGCGGAATGCGAAAGAATGGCTGCCGCACAGGAGCGTATGGCAGCAGGGAGGGGGCCAGGAAGTCCCCATGTACAGCGGCCACAGGCGACACCACCACGTACAGCAGCAGCAACAACAGCAACAGCAGCAGGGGGGCGGCAACCGCCAAGGGTTGGGCGGGGACGCCCAAGGGGTGGCAGGGGGAGGGCTAAATAAAGGGCCACACAGGTGGCCATTGATGGTGACATGTGCTTCCTGTCTCATTTGTAGCATGACAATCACACCCTCACCCCACCCCACCCCCTGCCCCGTGGGCAGGGCATGTCACGAACCCCCAGATGTCATTCACCACTGTCCCCACCCCCTACAGCCATGTCCACCATGGGTATGCAGCCAATCCCAGAGGCTGCAGTGCTGGTCCATCACTCCCATGTCGTGGTAGCGTGCATTGTGTCGTGGGTGCCCAGGGACCCCATGGCCTAATACCCTGTGGAGCCCTCAGCCACCATTGGCCTCTGTGCTGTTGTGGGTGCACTGTATGTCCTGCATGGGGAGCCACATTTGCCGCTCACAGCATGCTCATCAAGCACAGTATGTACACTGCACATGTCATGTACTCCGGTTTACATGCTCCCACAGACATCCACCTTGTCACAACTGTCACGCATGTCCACTGTGGCCCCCTGAGCACAGCCATGCATCTGTCACCACCTTAGGGTCACCCCCCTGTAATGGCTACACGTCCCCTGTGCACCAGTGGCCGCAATATACACCTACACCCCCTGGCCCCCATCATGGCACATCCTACTGGCACATTGGCCTCCAGGAGCTACATCCAGCAACGGTCATTGGTCGCACCATCCACACTGCGCTCCACACCAGCCACAGTCACGCCACACTGTGCCACCCTTCTGGGCATTATCCCGCTAGGGCCCTGTCCCTACCCTCTACTGTGTCCACACCCCGACCACTACACCCCTGTGAGTGTCACCACCGAAGGACCAATGCACTCCACTGATGATATGCTCTTGCACCCCCTGTGACCAGCCAGTACACCCATACCAACATACGGCAGGGTGGTCATACGTCCCACAGCGGATCATTGACCCATCCTGTACCGTCCCCCATTTCCACCCTGCATGCTGGTACACGTGCTTGCCATACAGACAGCTGTTGCCGGGCACTACACAGTCACACCTCGCAAAACCGCTCACCTCCCCCTCCCCCCTCAGGTGCCAGCTGCGGGAACCCCTGTGGTGCACCCTCTGTGTTTCCCCCCTAACCACACTGCTACGCATACACCTCAGACGTCCTGCACTTGCCACCACAGGCACACAATATGGGGCCAGGCTCGATAGGATACACAAGCCATCCACTACCCCCCGCCATATGTCCCTTTGTCACTCTGTGCTGTATGCCCCGTACCTACCAACACACATGCTGTTGCACGTCACTCATGCACGCCACTCTCCACCCTTCTTGGTGGGCCACCCACACAGCAACGTAGCTGTGACATGTCTGTGGGGGATGCTCACGCCACAGACCTTACCTGTTCCACATCCTCCCTTGGCTCTAATAGTGAACACTGCCACACCCATCACTCGCACACCACTGTCAACAGGCAATGAGGGACATCTGACCACCAGGTACATATGTTTAACGTTGAACATCTATAACTGTTGTGTAGTAAACATATCTACCCCATGTACAGTAGGACACACATGTGACATCCGGCTAACATAGTACATGCTGGCAGTTGACGACCAGCATGGCCAACCACGCCTGCTAGTGCAAAATACATTGGCCGCCCCCATCCCTGTATCCATTGTGGTGTACATGCAATGTGTGGTACTGCAGAGCCTATGCAAACAGACAAAAAGGTCTTACTTTCAGAAAAAGGATTCCAACACCAGATGCGACATTACGAGGAGCCAGATAGGGGGTGCAAGAGAGACCTTCCAGGGCCAAGAGAACCGCACCCCAGAGCTTGTGATGTGATGCCGGACAACAGCCAATCCTGGAAAGGGGAGGTTCCTTCTAAGAAAGGCTGGGAAGTTGGAGGAGAGTTGGAGAGGAGAAGGGGAAGGAGTTCCTGGCAAGGCGACACAGGGAGTCCGGTGCAGCAAGATACCAGGAGTTCTTGGCAAAGAGACACTGGGAGGAAGGTACCAGGAGAGAAGCCGAGGTCAGAGGTTTATCTGATGAACCGGTACCAGCAGACCCAGGACCCTGTGGAAGTTACCAGAAGGGTGGTGAAGTCATTGCCATAGGAGGTAACACTTCTTAGTCATGGAGAAAGAGGTATGGGTGTGAGAGAGAGATAACTCCACCTGAAGGCCAGCTGGACAGTGGGAGGCCTGCTACTCGAGTAAGGCTGAATTGCAGCAGGACTAGGCCTCAAACCTCAGCTCACTGGGATAGACCTGGAGAACAAGGTAATCCACAATTTATACTTCTAATCATTATAACCTGGTGACACAGGGAGCACAAGGAGCAAGGGTGTGCTCGCCTTATCAAGCTGTTTGTAAGACAAGAAACAAGCTTTTACCAGATAAAAGACTGTTTAATACAAGGCACCAAGACAAAGGAAGGTATTCACATATCAAGCATTCGTATGACCGAGGCCCAAACCTAGGCCCAGAACATTGGAGGCTGGTACAAGCAGTATATGAAAAGCCTCAGCGTATTTCACCAGACTGCACTGATACAGAGTCACAGCTCTCAGACCCACAGCCCATGCAGGTGGAATTTATTGAGGACCCTTCTGAGGTGCCCATGGATTGTAGCTACTGTCAGGCAGGAAGCCTAGAATCCCTGCCTAGTGTGTAAAGCAGGGCTCAGCAAGCAAGGACTGTATGTTTTATTGTATACATTCCTGTGAAGGCAACAGTGGATAACACAATCTGGTTATGTTTCTTTTCTACCTGAAGTAAGGTTTCTTTATGTTGACGTAGATTCCACTACCTGAACCATTGTGCATTAAGGGAAATAGAATGCCTTTCCTTCCCTACCCTTGGACTTTGTGTTTACTTGCGGCTTTGGTACACGGAAGGCCACTGGGAACAGATACCCAGACCCCGCATACAAGAACCAAACTCAAACTGGATAACATAACTCATGTCCACCCGACCTGCCTTAACCACCTTTGACCACTAGGGCGGCGGTGCTACAAATGGCACGGTCCGTCACAGGGCGGGTGTGCCATGTGTCCCCACACATCACACACCCTGGGGACCCCTGTCGGATGGTGGCTGACCGGGTGCGGCACAGGCAGGGCGCTCATCCCGCTCCTGCAGACGGTCAGCCACCATGGACAGGGTCGCCAGCACCTGCCCCTGGATCAGGGCGAACTGCCTCTGGGCTTGTGCCTGGGCATGCACAGCCGCAGCCAGACGCAGACCGCACATGCAGCCGCACAGACACACATCCCCCCGTGTCTGTGTGGCTGCATGCACGGCAGACCTGCCTGCGGCCATGTGTGGCAGGCACACGTCCAGAGGGCGTGCCTCGCCATGCTCATGGGGCAGGTGGCTGGTGCCCCCAGTGCCCTGTGGCAGAGCATGCCATTGGGGACCTGCCCCCCATCCCCTCCGCTGTACACCCCCTCCCTCCCCCCTGCCTCCAAAATCCTCCCCACATCCCCATCCCCCTCCCCCCCAACTCCCCCTCCCTCTCCCTGCCACCCACCTCCTCCCTCTCCCCTCCCCTTTCACTCACATCCCCCCCTCATTTCCCCGCTCCCCAGGCTCCACACCATCACTCCCCATGTCAGTCTCATCCCCCCCATTCCCTCCCATATGGCCCACATCCTCATCCCCCTCCTCTCCCTCGTTGGGGCGTGGGGATGCAAGCACATGCCCATCGTCAGCATCTTCTGGCTCCACCTCTGGTCCGCCGACCTGATGCTCGGCTTGCTCGTGGACCCCCTCCAGGCCCACACCGTCTTCAGGCTCTCCCGGCCTCTCTGCCTCGATGGCTGCACGTGCATCAGCTGTGGGAGAGATAACACATGTCATCCCCTTGGAGAACATCCTATTCCGCAGTCACTGTGGACTTGTGGTTCCACCACTCGTTCCCCGACAAGGCCATGTCCCGGTACTCACCGTTCTGCTGGGCCATCCTCTCACGCTGAACCCTGGCCACGAATCTGGGGTACCGGGCCCTTATCTCTCTTGCCTTCTTGCGAAGGTCCTCCACGTGTAGGGGTGACACCGAACATTGCCCTTAGCTACTGTGGGGACACGTGGGGGTTCCCTGCCTCTGCATCTACCCCTATCACTTCATACCACAAGCGCCTGCCCCTATTGGGTGAGGCACTCATGCCCCCTTGCGTTCACGGGAGACAGCCCCATGTGTGGCCCACACACACGCCTCTCAGGTCGGTGCCCCATGTGCCCTGTATGTGCACCCCACATACATGACACATCACAGCTTTGTGTGCCACCTACACACATCTGACAGTGCCAATCAGCCACTGCTGGGGTGGGAGGTTGTCACCTGCAGTGCTCCCTGGGAACCCCTTGGCCTGTGGTTTGTCATTTGTGATCCCATTCAGGGCCTGTTTCCAAGGGCACCGGGTTGGTGCAGGGAACCCCTCTTGGGGCCTGCATCATCCCAGGAGCTGGGGTTTGTCTTTTGGAGCTCACACAAGGCTCCAGCTGACAGTGGGCAGGGATGGGGAGGGGTGCCCTCATATGGGGCTTGCAGCAGCTCTGAGCTGTGGCTTGTCTTTTGGTGATCACACAAGGCTCCAGCTGACAGTGGGCAGGGATGGGGAGGGGTGCCCTCATATGGGGCTTGCAGCAGCTCTGAGCTGTGGCTTGTCTTTTGGTGATCACACAAGGCTCCAGCTGACAGTGGGCAGGGATGGGGAGGGGTGCCCTCATATGGGGCTTGCAGCAGCTCTGAGCTGTGGCTTGTCTTTTGGTGATCACACAAGGCTCCAGCTGACAGTGGGCAGGGATGGGGAGGGGTGCTCTCATTTGGGGCCTGCATCCCAGGGACTGGGGTTTGTCTTTTGGTGCTCACACAAGGCTCCAGCTGACAGTGGGCAGGGATGGGGAGGGGTGCCCTCATTTGGGGCCTGCATCCCAGGGACTGGGGTTTGTCTTTTGGTTATCACACAAGGCTCCAGCTGACAGTGGGCAGGGATGGGGAGGGGTGCCCTCATTTGGGGCCTGCATCCCAGGGACTGGGGTTTGTCTTTTGGTGCTCACACAAGGCTCCAGCTGACAGTGGGCAGGGATGGGGAGGGGTGCCCTCATATGGGGCTTGCAGCAGCTCTGAGCTGTGGCTTGTCTTTTGGTGATCACACAGGGCTCCAGCTGACAGTGGGCAGGGATGGGGAGGGGTGCCCTCATTTGGGGCCTGCATCCCAGGGGCTGGGGTTTGTCTTTTGGTGATCACACAAGGCTCCAGCTGACAGTGGGCAGGGATGGGGAGGGGTGCCCTCATTTGGGGCCTGCATCCCAGGGACTGGGGTTTGTCTTTTGGTGCTTACGCAAGGCTCCAGCTGACAGTGGGCAGGGATGGGGAGGGGTGCCCTCATTTGGGGCCTGCATCCCAGGGACTGGGGTTTGTCTTTTGGTGCTCATACAAGGCTCCAGCTGACAGTGGGCAGGGATGGGGAGGGATGCCCTCATTTGGGGCCTGCAGCATCGGCGGATGCTTTTTGTGATTGTGATGGTTAAAAGAGACATGGTGCAGACCCCTTCCTTTCCTGTTGGCCTGAGAGGTGGGACTGGGGTGTCTTGTGGATGGGGGACATCCCTGGCCTGCAAAGGCGCCCTATACCATACCTCGGTGATTTGTGGTGCACCTCTGCCATGGTTGCATCAATCCCCTTGGGGCAGGGGTGTCTTTTTCTGGGGTGTGTGGCAGACGTTGCTAGCCGCAGGATGTGTCAGCACCTGCTATTCCCTGTCAGTGCATTGTGTCTTTGTGCTGTGGTTGCTGGTTGTGTTATGTTTAGCCTCATCATTTGGGGTACCTGTCACCATGCACTTACCTCACGTGGGTAGTCTGAGCTCCGGTTGTACCTGTGGGCCAGGCGCTCCCAGGCCCTCCTGACCTTTCCCAGGTTCTGCCTCCTGGAGGAGCCAGGGAAGAGCCTCTGCTGGCGGAGGCAGAACAGCTCGGTTAAGAGATAGAGATCCCTCTGGCTGAATGCAGGCTTCCTTGACATGGCTGCCATTTGTTCAGACTGTGTCTGTGCTGCGTAGCCACGTGCGTTGCTGGGGGCGTAGCCACGTGCGTTGCTGGGGGCATAGCCACGTGCGTTGCTGCAGCCGTTAATCGTAAGAAGATGTACAGACACAAAGCACTAACACAGAGCTGTAGCACAATGGTTACGGTATTGACAGCTGTTACAGGCAGCATGGGTTCGAGTCCACAGTGTGTCTAACGCAGACGGCTGTCCCAGGCATTAGCCTGTACATTACAGAGGGAATGAGGGGGCTTGTTTTTCTGTACATTGAGTATGTGTGCCTAGCCGCGTACGTTGGTGCGTGCGTTGATACGTGTGTAACGCCGTGCGTAGCAGCGCGCGTAGAATCATGCGTGGGTGCGTGTGTTTTTACGTGCGTGGGTACGTCTGGTTTTACCAGTGTGGGCATTTGCTATATTACAGACTCTGTAGGGTGTCTTGCACCTATGCATTATGCTACCAGATGTACGTGTGATGGGCCATAGTTTATCAGAGCCTGTGAGCTGGTGCTGCGGTTTCACAGGGTTGGAATGTGACAGTCACCCCCAGGATGCACTGCACATGCAAATCAGCTGTCCACACATTCACACCATGGGGAATGCACCCCCACAGCAACTCGGCCTGGTAGGGGGAACTGACCATGTGCACCCCGACAGCACCTCCGCCTGATAGGGGGTAGTGACCGTGTGTTGTACTGGCACAGAGTAGCTACACACCGTCACATTATGCGGTTGCTGTGCTCACCCTGAGGGTGCAGTGAGGCGTCCAGCACTAGGTCCAAAGCAGTGTTACTGTGTAGGATAGGTACTTTCTTCAGGACCACCTTGGACATATCTGTCTGTTTCAGGCAGGTGTAGCCCCATGCACCACCACCCTCCTCCCCCTCCCCCTGGGCAGTAAACAGGGTCACCTATCAAAAGATCCACATTCTACCTCCCTGAAAAGGTGGCAGTAGAGGGGAACATTGACCCTAGTCCTGCTGAGGAGCAGACACCCCACAGGGCAGTCAATGCAGCTCTGTACACAGCCATAACACAATCACAAACAGACATTAGGCCTGGATATGGTATGCTGCTCCCCACCACTGTCTGATATTCCCCCAGTGCAAGCCACTCCATCACATCAGCTACCAGCTGCAAACAGGCTGCTAGTGCCCAGTGGAGCTGCCTGCACACAGAGCTGGGATGCCAGCATACACAGCAAGTAGATACATCCATGACTGGGCCCCAAAAGGAAACCCATATTTATCACATAAGAAAAACACTAGATAGCACCATGGGAGAGCCTAGCCATGCTGTGGTCACTGCACAGTCAGGGTGAGAGTGAGCTCTCAGCAGGATATACTGAGGTCATCCTGTCTGGGTAGGTGGTGGCCGGCCACTACAATGTGCCTGTCACTGCCCTATACCCTGTGCAGATGCACCCTGGCCAGGTCACCCTGTCCGGCCTATACCCATGGTACCTTGCTCCTCATTATGCACATTGGCAGCCCAATACCGACAACATTGCTGGCAGCGTGGACTGTGGAAGGTGTTTGCAGCCACCACACACTGGATAGACAGACAGCCACCCCCACACCTATGCCAGCATTGTGCTACTATAGAGGTGGGCAGCAGCCATAGCCACCACACCAGTGATGGGCATAGTACAGGCATGGATATGGTACACAGGGCTGTTGGGGGGTCACTCCCAAGGGTGGGTGAACACTGTCAGAGTCCAGACCTGCAGCAAAAACCGCAGACATCAGAATGATTGTTATGGTGGAGCTCAATGAGCGAACTGTGCTTAACGTAGGAATTGATATCTGCCAGTTATCATAGGGAACGGTTGATAGCTCTGTACCATATACACAGGTGTAGGGTGGCATTGCTACAGTATGCAACTGCTAGTATTGGGGGTTACAGGCAGGGCCCAATGTCTTGCCTCTCCAGGAGGCATTGGCCAATGGGGCCTATGGGTGGGTGTGTGGCCCTGTTGGCTGCTGCTCTACAGCAGAGTTCCCCAACCCCAGTCCTGCTGTTCCAAACACTGTTCTGGTTTTCATGCTGTCCCTCATAAATATGCATGAGCTACATCTGCATACCATGGGGGCGGTGCATAGATATGCAGCACAGGCATCTTTCTTAGGGGCAGCATGAAGCCGGACTGGTGTGGGGCCCTCCAGGACTGTATTTGCGGGACTCAGCTTTAGGTAATGTGCCTGTTTCTGGTGTCTGTGTTTGGTATGGCAAAATATAGGCCATGCATATGTTCTCTGCAATAAAGGGGTGTCTTTACTATCACTGTTTATTGGGGGGTAAACTATGGGGACTGGGTTGGCAGGAGCCCCAGCTGGGATTTGAACCTGTGACCCTCTGATCTTACAGGCCCTGGCTGTGTCTGTTGCACCACACTGTGGCCACAGAGACAGTGCAGTCCCTTGAGTTAGTTAAACCGGCCTGACGAGTCGGAAACCCTGCTCTGCAACAGGTTTACTGTGGCCTCATTTACCTTGTATGCAGACAAAGGTGCACATAAACCTCTGAAAAGAACTCATAAGAGGGGCACACACCCCTAACCAAGTTGGGCAACAATAATATCATTGGGCAACATTACACAACACTCCCAAGACAGCTCCATTACAATGAGATGGTCTTTGAAAGGGTCTGCGGAGCGTAGACACTTCCACACATCATTTTGTTTTTATTTGGTGCTTGCCATGGACTGTTGTTCCTTTTTGCCCATTGCTATCACTGTTGCACAGCTGCATTATGCTTTTTAACATGTTTCTTCTGGCCATTTTTAACGTTTTATGTGAGGGAGGAGTAGCCTAGTGGTTGGGGCAAGGTACTTCAGGCCGGAAGGTCGGGGGTTCAAATCCCACTAGAGGACAGCAACCTTGGGCCGGAAGGACTGGGGTTTCTAGTCCCACAGATGTTCCTTGTGGTCTTGGGCAAGCCACTTAACCCTCCATTGCCCATGTTCCCTGTAAGTATTAGTGTATGTGTCTCATATCCCCCCGTGTTAAATGTATCCCCCAATTGTGTTGTGACCGCTTTGATTGAAGGATAAGGCGGTATACAAAACTGTCTAAATAAATAAATAAATATTCTGTTCTGTGCACATGTATCACACTGCTCACGTTTTGTGGGTTTCCCCGGTTTTTCTGTACATTGCTGACGGAAATGGTTTCTCTTGCCTTTAAATGCCTTTAACGACAGGTTTTCATTCGCGTTGGAATTCAGCTCTGAAAATCAGTGCGTTTGCCTTTCCACGCCCACTCTCCACCCATTGACCCCTTCTCTCCGCCCACTCTCCGCCTTCTGCGCTGTTTTAACAAGCCGCGGGACTTTACGGTCGTTATCTGTGCTTAATGCGCGTAGTAACACGTTTACGGTCGTTAGTGCGTCGGTACGCACGTTATACGGCACTTACGGTCGTTAACGTCGTATAACGCGTGTTAGTCACGTTTACCGCACTTTAGTAAACATCCCCCTAAGTGGTTAGTATGGGATTTCTAGCAGGGCTACATTTTCAGCTTATGCTTATGCTTGGAGTTCTGCTCATCACAGCTCCAAGAGACTACACAAAGCTAAGCTTTCAGACTTTACAATTGCCTGTTTCTTTTAATATACATTTTAACTCTTGACTATACATTTTTAGGAATATTCAGACTGCTACAGTCTTTGAATAGCTTTTAAATCAGAAATCTGAGTGTGCCCTCAGTTCATATGAGGTCTACTGGCCAGGGACACATGATATATAGCTACTTGGAATGTGAAATACACATTTGCTTTTAGATTTGCAGAGACCTGGTCTTCTACTTAAGCCTCCTACTTAATCTTGCAGCAAAGGACCACTTTATAGCAGTCTTAATCAGAATGTTGTGTATTCAGTGCAATAACTGTAGTGTTTTTATTCTAAGAAGAATCATTTGGAACCTAAGAGCTTGCCCTATATGCCTCAAGTTAGCTGCTATGCATAAAGAATTGACTCTACTAAGGGAAAAATTAGCTGCAATTAAACACATCTCTTCTAGGGTACGAACTGAATAAAATCCTCCACCACTCCCGCAAAGAATCAGACAGCCCAGGAACAAATGGATCACAGTGGACTCTGGTAGATTGCAACCTGTAACAGAGAGATACCCTGTGCATCAAAAGATATCCTTGCACAATGACTTCTGTGGCTTGGATAATGAGGGTGCCCAATCCATGGAAAATGAAGTACCCTTAAATGAGAGAGTCAATGCCCAATCTATTGATAATGTACAATTATGAAGAAAACTGACAAAATAGAAAACTACTACTACTTGGAGATTCCATCATCAGAGGCACCAACTTGAGGACACAGTTCAAAGGAGAGAAGATGGCCAAATTCCTCCCAGCCAGCAGGAGTACAAACCAAATTATTGGTATAGTTATTACAGAAAGTGAGCACTCCAAAATTGACATTGTCATCCACTTGGATACAAATGGCCTGGCTAGAAACCAGGGCCGGATTTACCTTGAGTGAGGCCCTACGCCAACAAAAATTGTGGGCCCCCAGCAGGGGCGGCCCAAGGGAGGTGCGGGGCCTCATTTGCATAAGGGGCCTCATTTGCATAAATATTTGCATAATGTTACCATATACCAGAGCTACTCAATTCCAGTCCTGGTGGCCCGCAACCCTGCAGGTTTTTGGGATATCCCTAATGATATGCATGAGATATATATGCATTAGAGATAGCCTGCCAACCTGACTGGTGTTTGGCCCTCCAGGGCTGGATTTGGAGACCCCTGCCTTACACCTCTGTCATTTAAGATTGTAAGTGGGCAAGGTGCAGATGTCCAAGACATCAAAAAGGTTAGAATTTGTCACATTCCTCCTTGCTTCTCACCACCACCAAAATATTGTCTATTAGACAACTTTTTGGTGGTGTTGAGAATCTAGGAGGAATGTGACACATTCTATCTACCCTTTTGATGTCTAGAACATCTGTACCTTGCCCACTCACAGTCTTAAATGACAGAGGTGTAAGGCAGGAGTCTCCAAATCCAGCCCTGGAGGGCCACAAACCAGTCAGGTTGGCAGGCTATCTCTAATGCATATATATCTCATGCATATCATTAGGGATATCCCAAAAACCTGCAGGGTTGCGGGCCACCAGGACTGGAATTGAGTAGCACTGCCATATACTAACTTTTAGTAAACGTGCCTCTTAATGAGTGTATGGATAAAGAAAGACTAAAAAATTTCTACATTACTATAATCCAGTGCCAACTGCCAGAAACATTAGGAACTACTACAAACACTGCCCATTTAGAACCCATAGCAAACCCGCCATATCCTAACAGCACTACCAGGACTCACAAAGCACCATACTCTACCAATCAAAAGGCAACACTGCAAATATTAAACCAATACATTTCAGAGAACAACAATACATGACCTACTGGGGAAAGAGAACAAGTGGCAATGTCAAATAGGAATTATATAAACAGAACACCTCAGCTCAGTTACACATGCAGAACATAGACCATCACCAAACAAGTAATCACAATTTAGAAACAGGAAGACAATAATTAAACTGGGAATCCCAAAAGCCAAACTTGGAATGTACAACACTGTAGAAATAAAACTATACATTAATTTGCTCTTGTACTAAACAAAGCGCAGATGTTAATGATGCACATTTACCAGAGCTGACATATTCCAATTAATAAATTCAAAATAAAGAAATATTTTTCTACCTTTTGTGCAATTGTTTCAGCTGTAATTGCTCCAGCCACTTTCTTCTGGTTTCTTCGTGTCTTCTGCTAACTCTCCATCGTCTGCTGTCCATTTGTCCTTTCTTCTCTCCTAGTTTTTTTTCCATTCTCTCTCTACATCTGCTTTAACATACTAATCTTTCTCCTTTTGCTCTTTCCTCATTCCTATTTCATCCACTCAAATTTTACCCCTCCATCCTCAATCCCCACTTACTCTCCCAATACCCGGCCAATTGTAGATTTTTTATCCCTCCCACACAAATATTTTTCCCTTCTCCATTTTACTCTTCCAGCCCCATCCCATTCTAATCCTCCCCAACATCAGCTCCCTTCTAGTTCCAGCCTCACCCAGCATCCATTCCCTTCTAGTCCCTGCATCAGCCCATTTCCAGTCCTAGCCACCCATCAGCCCATTTCCAGTCCTAGCAACCCCCCAACCCAATACCAGTCCTAGCCCCCCATCAACCCACTTACAGTCCTAACCCCCCATCACCCCATTTTCAGTTTAAGCCCCCCCTATAACCCATTACCAGTCCTAACTCCCCATCAGCCCACTTCCAGTCCTAACCCCATCAACCCATTTCCAGTCAGCCCCCCATAGCCCATTGCCAGTCCTAACCCCCCCCATCAGCCCACAGCCCATTACCAGTCCTAACACCATCAGCCCACCTCCAGTCTTAACCCCCCAGCCCATTTCCAGTCCTAGCCCCACCATAGCCCATTACCAGACAGCCCCCATCAGCCCACAGCCCATTACCAGTCTTAACCCCCCCAAAGCCCATTACCAGTTCTAACCCCCCCCCCATAGCCCATTACCAGACAGCCCCCATCAGCCCACAGCCCATTACCAGTCTTAACCCCCCAAAGCCCATTACCAGTTCTACCCCCCCCCCAAAGCCCATTACCAGTTCTAACCCCCCCTGCGCATTACCAGTCCTAACCCCGTCAGCGCTCCTCCAGTCTTAACCCCCCAGCCCATTTCCAGTCCTAGCCCCCCCATAGCCCATTACCAGACAGCCCCCATCAGCCCACAGCCCATTACCATTCTTAAACCCCCCCAAAGCCCATTACCAGTTCTAAACCCCACCCAACAGCCCATTACCAGTCCTAACCCCATCAGCCCACCTCCAGTCTTAAGCCCCCACCCCATTACCAGTTCTAGCCCCCACCCATAGCCCATTACCAGACAGCCCCCATCAGCCCACAGCCCATTACCAGTTTTATCCCCCCCAAAGCCCATTACCAGTTCTAACCCCCCCACCAGCCCACAGCCCATTACCAGTCCTAACCTCATCAGCCCACCTCCAGCCTTAATCCCCCAACCCATTTCCAGTCCCAGCCCCAGCCCCCCCAATAGCCCATTACCAGTCCTACCCCCCCCCCCCCGGCCTAAAGTAAAATTTAATTTAAAAAAAAACCTGCTGGCTTAACAGAGATGCGAGGGAGACAGTCTGCCTTCGCGTGTCTCACAGCCTGCACGGAGGGAGGCATCGAGCTTGCAGAGGGGGCCCCCGCGGGTCAGTCCATGCTGCCGCGGCAGCAGAGGGGGCCCCGCGGCGGCAGCCAGCATGGTTTTTTTTTATTTTATTTAAAAAAAAATAGCCTAACTTGTTCATTTTTGTGGGCCCTTGCCAGCTGTGGGCCCTACGCCATGGCGTAAATGGCGTATAGGTAAATCCGGCCCTGCTAGAAACAGTGCCTTTGCATTTCAAAGGTACTTCCAGACTCTGGGAGAGAAATTTAAGCCCATCATTAACACTACAGCATTTTCAGAAGTTCTACCTGTTCTTGGTAAAGGGACAGAAAGATTGCATCGCATAAACAACTTTAATATAAATAAGAAGGATTTAGCTATATAGGTGAATGGGAAAACAGATGGATCAACAAGAGATTATACTGTGCTGATAGACTACATCTCTCTGTTGCAGGGAAAAGGATCCTAAGTGAAAAATTCAGGCAGTATGTGGACAGGCATTTAAACTAGAGAAAGGGGATGATGGATGGAGAAGGACAAGTTCAGGACGTCACTTCCAGCAAAACATAATAACATTGGAAACCAGGGGTGGTTCTATCATTAGGCCGAATGAGGCGGTAGCCTCAGGTGGCAACTTTTTGGGGGCGGCAAAAATTGCCCCCAAAAAGCCCGCCTCACTCAGCCTTCAAAAAAACAAATGCTGATAGGAAGAGCCGCGGCAGAAGCGGCAGAAGGAAGTGCCCCATGGCCACCCCAGCAGAGCCCTCCTCTCTGCCTTCAGCACTGGCTTTACAGAGCCGTGAAGGGAGAGTTTCCCTTTCTCGCAGCTCTGATAAGCCTGCCGGTGCTGATGGGAAACAGGCATTTCCTGTTTCCCATCAGCGCCGGCGGGCTTAACAGAGCCGCAAGAAAGGGAAACTCTCCCTTCACAGCACTGTAAAGCCGGCAGCACTGAGGGAGAGAGGAGGTCTCTGCTGGGGTGGACGTGGGGCACTTCCTTCTACCGCTGCCGAAGCAGCAGCAGCAGCTTCAGGAGCTAGTTTTTTTATTTTTATTTCAATTTCCATGGGGGGGGGGGGGGGCTAGGACTGGAAATGGGCAGTTGGGGGGTGTTAGGACTGGAAGTGGGCTGATGGGGAGGTTAGAACTGGCAATGGGCTAGGGGGGGCTAGGACTGGAAATGGGCCGATGGGGGGTGTTAGGACTGGAAATGGGCTGATGGGGGGTTAGGACTGGTAATGGATTATGAGGGGGGGTAGGACTGGAAGTGGGCCGATGGGGGGGTTAGGACTGGTAATGGGCTATGGGGGTGCTAGGACTGGAAATTGCCTCAGTGGGAGGGGGCTAGGGCTGGTAATGGGCTATCGGGGGTGGCTAGGGCTGGAAATGGGCTGAAGGGGGGGTTAGAACTGGAAATGGGCTGATTGGGAGGGGGGCTAGGACTGGAAATGGACTTATTGGTTAGGTGGTTAGGACTGGTAATAGGCAGATGGGGGGCCAGCACCGGAAATGAGCTAGGACTGGTAATGGGCTGATTGGGGGGGGGGGGCTAGGACTAGAGTGGGCTGATAAGGGGGATAGGACTGGAAATGGGCTGGGATTGGAAATAGGCTAAAGGGGGAGGGGAGGAGAGTGCTGCTGGCCCTGGAAGAAAACTAGGGGATAGGGCTACAAATGGGCTGATGCGGGAGGATGGTAGAATAGGACTGGAAGGGAGCAGATAATGAGAGGGTCTGCCAGGGGAATGAGGGGGCAGGAAGGGAGCTGATGCGGGGGA
This sequence comes from Ichthyophis bannanicus, assembly GCA_033557465.1. Lineage (NCBI taxonomy): Eukaryota > Metazoa > Chordata > Amphibia > Gymnophiona > Ichthyophiidae > Ichthyophis > Ichthyophis bannanicus. The sequence goes on from CM066034.1 coordinate 263,315,202, forward strand.
AGGAGGGGGCTGGAAAGGAGCTGACACCTGGGATGTACTGAAGGGGGACTGGAAGGGAGCTGACACTTGGGGTTGGGAGTGGTAGGTGGTTTGGTAATGGGCAGGAGGCTGGAAGGGAGGTGACATGCAAATGGCACTGGAAGGGGGGTGGACAGAGAGTAGGGCGACTGGAAGGGAGCAGACTGGGGGGTGGCACTGAGAGTGGATGTGAGCTGATATCTGGGATGGTATTTGGACTAGAAAGGGCTGGACAGTGGGGAAGGAGGGGGATTGGAAGGGAATGGACACCAGTGGCAGTTGTGGGAATGCAAGATTGTTGACATTGGGAGGTACTGGGAGGGGGGGCTAGAAAGGGGGCTGATACTGGGGAAGGTTACTGGAACTGGAAATGGGCTGATGGAAGGAAGTGAAGAAAACAAAAGAAGAGATAAGAAATGGCAGATGGACCATGGACCATAGACCATAGAAAGAGAGCTAAGAGAAGACAGCAAAGCAGAAGCCTCAGTTGGGGACCAGCATGATCAGAGAATAAAATGGTCAGACAACAAAGGTAGAAAAAAACAATTTTATTTAATTTTAGTGATTGGACTTTGTGCTATTTTTATATTTTACACAGTATTGGGGAACTGCATCTCTTATTTATCTGATGTTGCACTGCATGTGGACTCTGGCTTCTTGGCGTTTCAATTTAAATTTTGTCTACATATTTTTATTTTATTTTAGATTGTGGTTACTTATTCTGTACTTGGTGAGGATCGATGTTGTGAGTGTGTGACTGAGGTCAGGTGTTCTGTTAACATGGAGTTTGTACATAAAGATCTATACTGTACTGTAGTAATTTGACATGTTCAGCTTTTCAAATAGGTGTATGGATGTTCCAGGGCCCACTGTAATATTTACAGTGACACTTTTTTTGGATGGGCTCCTTATGTGAGTTTTGGAAGTTTGTGCTGATATGGTATGGTAGGTTTGCTCTTTGTTGTACTGTTTTGTATTAGTTCACAATATGCCTGGTACTGGAGAATAGCGGTGGTTGTTGTTGATGTTAGTGAGATGATCAGAATCAGATTTTTGTTTTTTTTAATATTGAGTTCTGGTTCTGCTCTGCACCTACTGTGGATGCAAAATATGTGTTGAAAAAGAAAAAGCAAGAACCACAACGCAGTTTATAACAACAAAATAAAAATGAGTTATAATTTAGTTTTATAAACTGTGCTGTTGGTTCTTGCTGTCTTTTAGTTCTTTGATGTGCAAACGGGACTGTACCTAGACCTGTGCAAGCGGTATAGCTGCACAGGGCGGAAAGGCTTGGGGGGCACATTTTGGCTGTCTGCTGTTGCTCTGCCGCCACTGGCAAGACAATAGCAAGCAACCAAAATGGGCCCCCCAAGCCTTTTCACAGCACTTTAAGCAGGTCTGGTCCCTCCCTCCTCTGATGCAGTGTCAGAGTAAGGAGGGACAGATCTGCTTAAAGTGCCAGTGCCTTTCAGATTGGACACATGTCCCCCCTCCTCCTCCCCATACCTCCGTCCAGCACTGCCTGCTCTTTCCCTGCTGCTGGCACTGCCATGAAAAAAACAGAGGGCAGCAGCAGCAGTGAAAAAACAGGCAGTGCTGGACGGAGGAATGGGGGGAGAGGGGGGCTTGCGCTCGAGTTGCAAGTTTCACAGGGTGCGATTGCAGCTCGATATGGCCCTGTGAGCAAACGTCTTGCATTTCCTCCATATAATCTAATTGGCTTTTTGGTTTGGTTCAGTCTCTGATTGGATTTCTGGAAAAGCCCCGTCCCCTCTAAGGTGTGTGTAGGGGGGGGGGGGCGCCATTTCATACTTCACCTCAGGCAGAAGATTGCCTTGAGCCGCCCCTGTTGGAAACATCCACACTTTTAAACCACACATCAATGGCAAGTGGGAAGAGGCGTGGAGAACAAAATCCAAAACACAGGCAAGCCAGTTAATAAATGCTGGAAAGCAATGTGCACAAATGTCAAAGCCTAGCCAACAAAGTTCCTGACCTGGAAGCCTTAATGGTGGAAATAGACTTGGGGGCATGTTTACTAAAAACCGCTAATTAGCGCGCCGCAAAATAGCACACTAAAAGCAGTACTTAAGAGCGCTTAAACGCCCCGCAAACGTGCGATGAAGCCCCGCACACTTGCGCGTCACAGTAACGGGTGCCGCACAAGTACGTGCCCGCAAATGTCCGATAGAGGCTTGGAAAGGCTAACGGAGGGCGGAGGAAGGCCCCGGAGGGGCGGAGAGAAGGGGTTAATGGGCGGGGAAGGGGAGGGGAGAGGCGCCCCGCACATTATCGGGGCTGAATTTCCAAACAAAAATAGCGCGAGTGAATCACTCGCGTTAGAATGCATTTAAAGGGAAGAGAAACCATTTCCGTCAGCAATGTACAGCAAAACCGGGGAAACCTACAAAACGTGAGCAGTGTGATACATGTGCACAGCACAAAAGTGCAATTATAAATAGAAAATGACCACCACACAAATATGAAAAATAGTAATTCAGTTGGGAAACAGTTATAGTGATGGGCAAAACTAGATAACACACCCAGGAAAGCTCCAAACAAAAGAAATGATTTATGGAAAGGTGTACGGAGCGGAGACTCGTCCAAAAAACATTTCCCTTTTTCTGGAGCTGTCCTGGGAGTGTTATCTAGGGTTGCCCATTAATATCACTGTTGCCCAGCTTGGGTATATGTTTTCCCCCTTTGTTCCGTGGTCATTCCCGGGTTTTATTTGCACGTTTGTCACCACACAGGGTGAAGGAGCCCACAGTAAAAATGCATACAGCAGGGTTTGTGACTCCATCCTGCCAGGTTTACTACCTCCAGGGGCTGCACTGTCTCTGTGGCCATAGTGTGGTGCAGAGGACATAGCCATGACCTCTAGGACTAGAAGGCCAGAGGTTCAAATCCCAGCTGGGGCACTTGCCAGCCCAGTCCATAAATTTTACCCACCACTAAACAAAGATAGAGCAGACACCCCTGTATTGCAGGGAACATAAGCATGGGGGAAACACCCATATGTTACCCAACACCGCACACACACACCACAACAATGGGCATACCTACAGCCAAGTCCCCCAAATGCAGTCCCGTACTGCCACATTGCAATCAGGTCATCTGCTTTTTCTGAGAGAAGCTCATGCCAGCATGTTGGCGCACGAGTACATGTGGTGCAGGGGGCAGTGGCAGCTAGCCACAGAGGACAGAGGCCAAGCCATGTGCAGGCTGGCACAGTCCACTGCAACACACAGGCCCTGCCGGATCCACAGGCATGGACATTCCAGGGAATCCAACCAATCTGTGGCTACAAGGTGGTGCAGTGCACACAGACAGTGCATACAAGAACAGAAGGTCACAGGTTCAAAGCCCAGCTGGGGCTACCACCAATCTTTCCCACATTTTTTTCCCACAGCTACACAGTGATAGTAAGGACAAACCTTTTGTGGCGAGGACATATGCAATGGTACTACGTCTATCTTTTACCCCACTGAGCACAGACACCATGTACAGGGGCAGTACCTAGAGCAGAATCTCCCAAATGCAGTCCTGGTGGGCCACACACCAGTCAGGGTCCATGCTGCCACTCATACAAATGCCTGTGCTGTATATCTATGCACCACCCCCATGGCATGTAGATGTAGCTCATGCATATTCATGAGGAACAGCAGGTAAACCTGATCAGTGTGATGCAAACCTGGACTGGAGTTGGGAATCTCTGCCGTAAAGCAGCAGCCAACAGGGGCAGACACACCCACACCCACACCCACAGGCCCCATTGGCCAATGTCTCCTGGAGAGGCAGAACATTGGACCCTGCGTGCATCTCCCAATACTAGCACCTGCATACCCTAGCAATGTAACCCTACACCTGAGGTATACGGTACACAGCTCTGAGATGCTTGCTAGGAGTACTGGCAGATAGATATCCATACGTTACGCACATACTGCTAGTTGACCCCATCCGAACAATCTGTTCGGTGTTTGCGGTGCGTGCTACAGCCCTTGCCTCTGACGGTGTTTACCACCCTGGGGAGTGACCCCCAGCAGTACTGCGTAGCATATCCATGCCTTGCCGTGCCCAGCACCGGTTTGGTGGGCAAGGCTAATTACCTCCTCAATAGTAGCACCATGATGGCATAGGTGTGGAATTGTGTGTCTGTCTATACAGTGGGTGTTGGCTGCATGCCCCTTCCACAGCCCACACTGCCAACACTGTTGCCAGTATTGGCCTGCCAATGTGCATAATGAGTAGCAAGGGACCATGGGTATATCTCAGACAGAGTGGACTGACCAGGATGCAGCTGCACAGGGCATAGGGCACTGGCAGGGGCATGGTAGTGCCCGGCCACCACACAGACAGGGTGACCTCTGTATGTGCTGCTGGGGGATCACTCTCACCCTGAGTGCAGTGACGGCAGCATGGCCAGGCACCCCCATAGTGCTATATTGTGCTTCTCCCATGTGATATGTATGGGTATCCTGTGGGGGCCTCTTAATGGACTTGTCTGTGTGTGCTGCCACCCCAGTTGTGGGTGTATGCATGTCCATCAGGACCAGCTAGCAGACTGTTCACAGCTGATATGTGTTGTGATGGAGTGCCTTGCAGGGTGCAGTGCTGATGGCTTGCTGCAGGTGAATATCAGATAGTGGTGGGGTGCATCTTTGAATATACAGGCCTAATGTCTGTCTGATATTGTGTTATGGATGTGTGTGGAGCTGCTTGGCCTGCCCTGTAGGGCAGGGGTCTCAAACTCAAATTGCTTTGAGGGTCAAATGAGGACTTGTAAAGTAACCCGGGGGCCGCATAAGACGTGGGGTCTCATTTGCATAAGGGGCCTCATTTGCATAAATATTTGCATAATGTTACCATACACTAACTTTTAGTAAACATGCCTCTTTAATGAGTATGGATAAAGAAAGACTAAAAGATTTAGAAACAAGAAGACAATAATTAAACTGGGAACCCCAAAAGCCAAACTTGGAATGTACAACAACACTGTAGAAATAAAACTATAAATTAATTTCCTCTTGTACTAAACAAAGCGCAAACATTAATGATGCACATTTCCCAGAGCTGACATATTCCAGTTAATAAATTCAAAATAAAGAGATATTTTTCTACCTTTTGTGCATTTTTTTTCAGTTGCAATTGTTCCAGCCACTTTCTTCTGGTTTCTTCATGTCTTCTGCTAACTCTCCATCGTCTGCTGTCCATTTGCCCTTTCTTCTCTCCTAGTTTTTTTTTCCATTCTCTCTCTACATCTGCTTTAACATACTAATCTTTCTCCTTTTTCTCTTTCCTCATTCCTATTTCATCCACTCAAATTTTACCCCTCCATCCTCAATCCCCACTTACTCTCCCAATACCTGGCCAATTGTAGATTTGTCTTCTCTCCCAGACAAAATATTTTTCCCCTCTCCATTTCACTTTCCCAGCTCCATCCCATTCTAATCCTCCCCCAACATCAGCTCCCTTCTAGTTCCAGCCCCACCCAGCATCCGCTCCCTTCTAGTCCCCCCATTAGTCCATTTCCAGTCCTATCCTAGCCTCACCATCAGCCCATTTCCAATCCTAGCCCCCCATCAGCCCATTTCCAATCCTAGCTCCCTCCCCTCACAGCCCATTTCCATTCCAAGCCCCCCTCCCCATCAGCCATTTGCAGTTCAAGCCCCCCTTCCACTCAGCCCATTTCCAGTCCTAGCAACCCCCCCCCAGCCCATTACCAGTCCTAGACCCCCCATAGCCCATTACCAGTCCTAACCTCCCCATAGCGCACTTCCAGTTTTACACCCCATCACCCCATTTTCAGTCTTAACCCCCCCCCATAGCCCATTACCAGTCATAACCCCCCTGCCAATAGCCCACTTCCAGCCCTAACCCCCATTACCCCATTTCAGTCAGCCCTTCCATAGCTCATTACCAGTCCTAACTCCCCCCATCAGCCCACCTCCAGTCCTTCCTAACCCCCACCTGCCCATTTCCAGTCCTAGCCCCCACCATAGCCCATCACCAGTCATGACCCCCCGGGCAATAGCCCATCTCCAGTCATACCCCCCTGCCAATAGCCCATTTCCAGTCCTACACCCCCCCCCCCAGGTAAATTAAAAAAAAACCTGGCTTCTGCTGCTCAAGCAGCAAAATCAGCTGTCCTGTGGCCCCTTCCCCTGTGCCCGGAGATCCGAGTCTGCTCTATCAGCGGCGTGCTTTTCGAGCCGCGAGGAGAGTATTCCCCTCTCGCGCGGCTTGAGGCTGCGCGAGAGGGGAATACTCTCTTCGCGGCTTGAAAAGCATGCCGCTGATAGAGCAGACTTGGATCTCCGGCACAGGGGAAAGGGCCGCAGGACAGCTGATTTTGCTGCTTGAGCAGCAGAAGTCAGTTTTTTTTTTAAATTTGACAATTGATTCTGCTGCTGCCATGGCGGCAATGGCAGAAGCCAGGGTTTTGGGGTTTTTTTGTTTTCCTCTGTCACAGGCCATGTGTTTGAGACCCCTGCTGTAGGGTGTCTGTTCCCTAGCATGACTGGGGTTGATGGTCCACTCTACTGCCATCAGGGTGGGGGATCTGTTGAGGGGAAGCCCTGTTTTGTCCAGGGGGGGGGGGTGGTGCCATCCCCCACTAACTGAGCCAGACAGAGATCTCCAGAATGTTTATGCAGCACCTACCTATTCCACATGTTATTGCTGCTTTAGAGCTCTGACATGGCCACATTCAGCCATGCCTGGTGTTGTGGACCTGGTCCTGGGCGCAACATCTCACACTCAGGGTGAGCACAGTAACCGCACAATGTGATGGTGTTTAGCTACTCTTTGCTGTTTGTCCACCCACTCAGGACACCCTACCAGGCCGAGGTGCTGTGTAGGTGCACACGGACACTTCCCCCCTACCAGGCCGGGGAGCTTTAGGGGTGCATTTCCCATCCTGTGTTCAATCGTGGACAGCTGATTTGCATGTGCAGTGCATCATGGGTACGGGTGGTTCACAACAGCAGACTGTCAGTGAGGTGACGTACAGGCTATCTGCAGCCAGCCAGGGGCTGCTTACAGCTATAGAGCTGTAGCCCAATGGTTACGTCACTGCCTGTGCAGCCAGATGCCATGGGTTCAAACCCACAGTGGGGTTATGTGATAGGGGTGTCCACAGATTTATTTTCATTTACTGTACATATGTTGCTGCCAGCAATACCACCCTCAGTGTACTGTACCCATAAGGTGCCTCTGAGGGTGCTTTATGGGGCGCCCTATAGGGCACGTTACGGTTGCCAGCTATATAGGGTACACTATACATTATCCTGTGTCGCAACACACATGCTGCCCTATAGGGGACATTCTAGGGTGCCTTGGCGGACGGTGCACTGTAACATGTGCCTTATGGGCTGCCTTATATTAATATGCTGTGAGAGTGCGTTTGCTAGTAGTTATCACAAAATAAAATTAAAAAGCCTCCTTCAGCACTCCACAACGTATAACATACTGCCTCAGCTAGCCTTTTTCACTGGGCATTATGAGGGATTGAATCCCTGGTCCCTGCACCATTGGTCAGTATCTTAACCATTGTGCTGTGGCTGTGTTCCTTTGCTTTGGCATCAGCGCGCCGCCTTATGCCCATCAGCGCGCCACCTCCTGCTGCCCACAATTAGTGCGCCACCTTCTGCCGCCCAAAATGAACAGTGCGCTGCCTTGTGCCGCCCAAAAAGAACAGTGCGCCGCCTTGTGCCGCCCAGATAGTAGAGTGCGCCACCTTATGCCGTACAAAATGAACAGTGTGCCGCCCAAGAGTACTTTGCCTCCTGAACCACTTTTACACATTCAAGGTGTTGCCTCAGCTGGCCTTTTTGTTGCACACAATGGGGGATTGAACCTGTGGCCCCTGCACCATTGGTTAGTGTGTTCACCGTTGTGCTACAGCTCCGTTCTGATGTGTGTGCTCAGCAGCGCCCCACTTAGCCTTCCCACGCGCTAATGTGGGCCCCGCAAATTAGCGCGACGCACACACGTACGGTCGGGTTTTTTTCTTCTTTCTGCCTGAACCGCCCACTCCTTATATGGCACACGCACACTACCGCGGCCCCGCACGTTAGGAATGTTTAGTAAACATGCCCCTTGGTCATTGTGGCCATTACAGAAACATGGTTTAATGAGTCACATGAATGGGATATAGCCATAGCAGGCTATAATCTAGAAGAGACAGAGAAGGTAGAAAAAGAGGAGGAGTAGCCCTATATGTCAAAAACAACATTAAAGCTGCTGAAAAGCAGTGGACATGGGGAAAAGAAGAAGCATTGTAGATTATGTTGGAAAGAGGAGATGGCACTGTCATCCATACTGGTATAGTCTACAGGCCTCCAACTCAAACCAAAGAAATGGATAGCGAATTGATTATTGATATTGCAAAGATAGCCATGAAGGGGGAAGTGATCATATTGGGTAACTTTAATCTACCCGATGTGGAGTGGAGTATTCCTTCTGCAAATCTGGAAAGAAATATAAAAATTGTGGATGCCTTCCAAGATGCATTATTTAGACAAATGGTGATGGAACCAACTAGGGAAAGCTTGATGCTGGATTTAGTACTCACCAATGGAGATAGCGTGTCGAATATCCGGGTGGATGCCCATGTGAGCAGCAACAATCATCACTCGGTGTGGTTTGAGATAAAAGCCAAGGTGGAGTCCAATCACAGGAAGCTCAAAGTCCTAGACTTCAAAAACACGGACTTCATAAAATGGCCAAGTACCTGAAGGTGAGTTGGCAGGGTGGGAGGGGATAAGGGAAGTAGAATTGCAATGGGCTAATCTAAAGGATGCAATAAAAGGGACATCCGATACATATGTAAAGAAAGTAAATAAAAACAAGAGGAAAAGGAAACCTATTTGGTTCTCCAAAGAAGTGGCTGCACAAATAATGTCAAAAAACACAGCTTTTACAAAATTCAGAAGTTCACAAACAGAGGAATACACAAAAGAATACAAGATAAAACTAAAAGAGACAAAAAGAGAAATAAGGATAGCAAAATCAAAGGCAGAAAAAAGATGGCTAAAGATGTGAAGTGTGGCAACAAAACGTTTTTCAGGTATATTCTGGAGAGGAGGAACATCAGAGGTGGAATTGCAGGACTCAAAAGTGCCAGGAACTGATTTGTGGAAAGTGACATTGAAAAAGTGAAAATGCTAAATATTTCTGTTTTTTCTAAAGAAAATCCTGGAGAAGGACCACCTATGATTGACAAATATACAAATGGGAATGGAGTAGATACCACACCATTCACAGAAGATGATGTGTTAAAAGAGCTTACAAAACTGAGTGGACAAGGTCATGGGACCGGATGGGATACATCCCAGGATACTGAAAGAACTCAGAGAGGTTCTTGAAGAGCTGTCAAAGGATGTTTTTAATAGATCCTTGGAGACAGGAGAAGTTCCACAGGACTGAAGAAGGGCTGATGTGGTACCTCTTCATTAAAGTGGTAATAGGGAAGAAGTGACAAACTACAGGCCAGTAAGCCTTATCTCGGTGGCAAAAAAAAATAATGGGGGTGCTCCTGAAAGAGTGAATAGTGAACTTTCTCAAAACCAACAGGTCGCATGATCCGAGGCAACATGGTTTTGCCAAAGGACGATTTTGCCAAATAAATCTGATTGAGTTCTTTGACTGGGTGATCAGAGAACTAGATCAAGGGCATGCAATGGATGTGATCTACCTGGATTTCAGCAAAGCCTTTGATACTGTTCCTCATAAGAAGCTTATCAATAAATTCAACAGTTCAAGGTAGTGAACTGGATCAGAAATTGGTTGACTGACAGACGACAGAAGGTGATGGCAAACAGAACTTACTTGGATGAAAGGAAGGTGAGTAGCGGTGTGCCCTAGAATTTGGTCATGGGACCAGTACTGTTCAATGTATTTGTAAGTGATATTGCTGAAGGACTGAATGGAAAAGTCTGTCTTTTTGAAGATGACATGAAAATATGCAATAGAGTGGATTCCCCTGAGGGAGTGGAAAACATGAGGAAAGATCTACAGAAGCTGGAAGAATGGTCTAATGCTTGACAGTTAAGATTTAATGTGAAGAAGAGCAGTGCCATGCACTTGGGAAGCAGACATCCAAGGGAATTGTATGCGATTGGGGGTGAGAGGTTGGTGTGCACGGACCAGGAGAAGGACCTCGGAGTGATTGTTTCTGAGGATCTCAATGTGGCAAAAAAATGTGACAAGGCGGTGGCAAAAGCCAGAAGGATGCTGGGTTGCATACAGAGAGGAATTATCAGCAGAAAGGAAGAGGTACTAATGCCACTGTACAAGTCGCTGGTGAGGCTTCACTTGGAATATTGTGTTCAGTTTTAGAGACCATATCTTGCAGAGGATATAAAAAGGCTAGAAACGGTTCAGAGGAAGGCGACCAAAATGATTTGGAGCCTGCATCAGAAGACTTATAAGAAAAGACTTGAAGACCTAAATATGTACACTCTGGTGGAAAGGAGGGACAGGGGAGATATGATTCAGACCTTTAAATACTTATAGTATTAATGTGCAAACAAACCTCTTCCAAAGATGGGGAAGCTGTAAAACTAGAGGGCATAACATGAAGCTGCAAGGTGGTAATGTGTAAGGCAATGTCAGGAAATTTCTTTTTCACTGAAAGGGTGGTGGATGCTTGGCATGCCCTCCCGATGGAAGTGGTTTATGTTTATGTTTATGTTTATTAAAACTTTATATACCGCCCAATACAATTAGCATCTGGGCGGTTCACAATACATAAAATCAATTAAAAAAATTTTTTTTAAAAAAGAGAGGGAGCAAATACAGTGACAGAATTCAAAATGGCATGGGGCAGACACAGTGGATCCCTTTATAGCAACAGGATAAAATAAACATGACTATCTCTTATTTCTCAACAAATAGGGGTGACCAACACGGAGCGGTGGGTACATCCCTAAACAAAGGCATGGGGAGGGGTGACCTGCACGGAGCGGCAGGTGCACCTACTCTGCTTTTTTGGGCAGACTCAATGGACCATACTGGTCTTTATCTGCTGTCATATACTATGTTATGTTACTATGTATACACTAAATCCTGCACTGAACATAGTTTAGTAAATATGCCCCTAATTGACTTGTTAATTTGTATGTTAATAAGTATTAAATTGATATGGCATTCACCTAATATTTTAAGGAGTGCAAATGAACCAAATGCACTTAAATCAGTGCTTCTCAACCTTTCTTGTACCATGACCCCTTTTACCATTGGTCAACTTGTGGTGACCCCCAATGATAAAATCAAATGTGTCTCTCTTCCTTTATCGTTAATGCATTGTCGCTGTAATCATTTGTTGAATTTTATATTATAGGCCTTTGCAATATGTTTTTATTTATAAAATTTACTTATTTATACCACAATAACAAGTAACAATATTTGATTTCAAAATTATGATGATTTTGTAGTCAATTCACTAATATGAAATAAAATTATTTTTTCTACCTTTGTTGTCTGACCAATTTATTCTCTGATCATGCTGGTCCCGATCTTAGGCTTCTGCTTTCCTGTCTTCTCTTAGCTCTTTTTCTGTGGTCTATGATCCATCTGCCATTTCTTATCTCTTCTTTCGTTTTCTTCACTTCTTTCCATCAACCTATTTCCAGTACCAGTAACCCTCCCCAGTATCAGCCCCTTTCCAGTCCTCACTCCCAGTACCTTCCAATGTCAACTTGCATTCCCACAACTGCCACTGGTGTCCATTCCCTTCCAGTCCCCCTCCTTCCCCACTGACCAGTCCCTTCTAGTACAAATACCATGGCAGCCCCTCTCAGATCCACTCCCTTCCAGTTCTATTCTCCCATCCCCTCATTACAGTCCATTTGTAGCCTTAGCCCCCAGTTTTCTTCCAGGGCCAGCAGCTCTATCCTCTCCTCCACAAAATCAACCCATTCCCAGTCAAAGCCCCCAATCAGCTCGCTTCCAGTGCTAGTCCCCCCTCAACCCCATTACCAGTGCTAGCCTCCCCTAATCAGCCAAATACCAATCCTTCCCCCCATCAGCTCATTACCAGTCCTAGCCTCCCCTAATCAGCTCATTTCCAGTGCTAGTCCCTCCTCAACCCCATTACCAGTGCTAGCCTCCCCTAATCAGCTCATTTCCAGTGCTAGTCACTCCTCAACCCCATTACCAGTGCTAGGCTCCCCTAATCAGCCCATTACCAGTCCTACCCCCCCCCCCCATCAGCCCATTTCCAGTACTAACCTCCCCATCAGCCCATTACCAGTCCTAGCCTCCCCTAATCAGCTCATTTCCAGTGCTAGTCCCTCCTCAACCCCATTACCAGTGCTAGGCTCCCCTAATCAGCCCATTACCAGTCCTACCCCCCCCCCCCCATCTGCCCATTACCAGTCCTAGCCTCCTCTAATTAGCCCATTTCCAGTCCTAACCTCCCCGATCAGCTCATTTCCAATGCTAGTCCCCCATCAGTCCATTACTAGTCCTACTCCCCTATCAGCACATTACCAGTCCCAACCCCCCTTGATCAGTCCATGCCCAGTCCTAGCCTTCCCTAATCAACCCATTACCAGTCCTAGCCCCCCCATCTGCCCATTATAATCCTAACCCGCACTGCCTTTCCCCTCTGTCCAGCATTTATCCCCGTCTGTCCAGAATGTACCCCTGTCTCTTCCCTTTGTCCATGTCAGCCCCCCTCCCTCCCTCCCTCCCTTTATGTCAGCCCCCCTCTGTCCATGTCAGCCCCCCTTCCTTCCTCCATCCATCCATCAATGTCATCCCCCCTCCTTCCCTCCCTCCATCTCTCCATGTCAGCCCTCCCTCCATCCATGTCATTCCCCTCTCCATGTCAGCCCTCCATCCCTCCCTCCATGTCTGCCCCCTGTCAATGTCAGCCCCCCTCTCTCCCTCCTTCCATCCATCCCTCCATGTCAGTACCCCCTCTGTACATGTCAGCCCTCCCTCCATGTCAGCACCCCTCCTTCCATCTATCCATCCCTCCATGTCAGCCCCCCTCTGTACATGTCAGCCCCCTCCAACCATCCTCCATCCATCCATCCATCCCTCTATGTCAGCCCCCACTGTGTCCATGTCAGCCCTCCCTCCCTCCCTCAATGTCAGCCCCCCTTTGTCCATGTCAGCCCCCTCCCTCCCTCCATGTCAGCCCCCCTCTGTCCATGTCAGCCCCCCTCCCTCCATCCATCCATCAGCTCTCCCCTCCCTACATGTCAGCCCCCCGGTCCATGTCAGCCCCCTCCCTCCCTCCATCCATCCAACAATCAGCTCTCCCCTACCTCCATGTCAGCCCCCCTCCCTCCATCCATCCCTCATGTCAGCCCCATTGCAGGTTCCCTGCCCCCTCCACCCCGCTCCCTGTCTGCCTGCTACTGCCCTGTTCTTCTGCAGCCGCGGCTCCCTGCCTCTTAGGGAACCGCAGCTGTGCCTGCTGTGAGTGAAGCCGTTGCGGAGTCTTTCCATCTCTCGACGGGCTCCGTTCAGCATGCCATTTTCCCGCCTCCAAAGGAAGTGGTAAACAACTTCCTTTGGAGGCGGGACAATGCTGCACGGAGCCCATCGAGAGACAGAAAGGCTCCGCAACGGCTTCACTCACAGCAGGCACAGCCAAGGTTCCCTAAGAGGCAGGGAGCCACGGCTGCAGAAGATTGGAGTCTGTCAGTTTGCCGCTGCCGAGAAGCAGACTCGGCAGCGGCAGCAACTTGTGCGCTTTTTTTTTTTTTTTAATAGTGGAGTGAGGTGACCCCCGCTGAATGCTGTGGCGACCCACGTGGGGGTCATGACCCACAGGTTGAGAACTGCTGGCTTAAATGAATAGTCATTTCATATCTTTATTAACTTGAAATGACAAGGAAAAACCTGAAATTTCATTTTTTCCCATGTTGTTAAAAGTGCTCATTTGAACTAGTGCTCAATAGGCACCTCTTCAAGTGTTAGGGAAGTGTCTATTGCTTCCCTAGGTGATTGCAGAAGTACTACTGAAGAAATAGGTGCCTATAGAATACTTCAGTAGGTGTGCATTACAACAATAGGTGCATACTTAACACTTCAGTAAGTGCCTGCTGAGTAATAGTCCATACTCTTAATGAAATTGCCTTGCAACAAAATAAAATAAAAAGCAAAATGAAAAAAAAACCCAACAACCCACAAGCAGCACAAGAAACTAAACAAAATCATGTTTTTTGCCTGAATACTCCTAGGAATGAATGCACATTCATGATATTTGAGATTTCTTTTCAGCTATGGCAAGTATCTTATTTATTAAGGCTTTCATACTCTCCTTAACTGGCTGATAGTAAAATCTACCATGAAGCCTGCACTGCAGCTTACTGTATCTTCTGCACATCTTGCCTTAAGTCAGTGTCTTTCAAAGTGCCTCATCTTTACCTGTTCAGCCAAGGAAGATAATCCTTTCTCATTCCTCCCTGTATGGCAATATATCAATAGAAAATATTGCATTGATCATCCTGGCATACACACTAATAAGATACAAAACAAGGGAGAAGGAACCTCCAAAATATGAAGCAAACCAAAAAGAAGCAGTAATGGAGGTAGATGTGAGGCATAGCAAAGTCCAATCAAGTGTTTTATTGCAAAGAGACCCGATCAGGTTTCTAAAACATAAATATAAATATAAATCAATATTTAATCATCTTCGGGGTAAGGAGCGGATGCTAAACCCCTCTCTGCTCCCCATCTCAAGGCCAATCAGGGTCCCACAGCCAGGACTTTAAATTTGTAGGTGCCATGAGGCATGCCTACCCCTGGCAGGCCCGCACCTGAGGGCTTCACTAGAGGACCCTTTGGCATGGCCCTTAGGCAGGGACCTAACAGAACCTGCAGAAAGAATGATGGAAAAACACAACCAAAATGCAACAACGTCCATAAGAGTAGCTATACTGGAGCAGTTTACAGGTCTAACATATGCAATAGCTAATTTCCAAGAGCAGGCATTTACAATCATCTAAAAGCAGCGGTCCCAGCACAGATCCCTGATGTACTCTTGCCGGAAAGTAAAAGTCAACCCCCCGTCATCTTCACCACACAGACCCTGCACAGCCATCAACATCAGGGAACAAAAGGTGAGACCCTCCTGTTTCCCACTGCTAAGGCCAATCAGGGCCTCACCAGCAATTAAAAAAATCATCACAACTCACAAACGAAGATGACACAGTTCTCAAATGGACTAATTCTACTACTTCATTGTATGCAAATCACTCTCATGCATATTCATTGCAGATATCTGGAAAACCTGACTGTCTGCTCTATTGTGTGGGATAAATCTGGGAACATGCCAATGTTTAGAAAAGACTCATACATAATACTATAAATTAAAAGCCACAAAATAGCCACAATTTTAAAATATAAAAGTAATGATAAAAAAAAATAAATAAAAAGAACCAATTTTCAATTGTGCTATGCCCTCCCATAAAAAAGTGTTACACCTTCCCATAAAAAAATATATCCATAAACTGCTTTGTTTGAAAAATAAAAAAAATGTTTCACAATAGAGCTTTTGGAACCTAAGAATATATGAATATAATGTATCTAAGTTGTTAAAAAATAGGAAATGTGTATCTCTAACGTAAGCACACTTCAATGTCAAGTGAAAATAATCATTAAACCATCGGTGAAAGTGGATAATATTAATTTTGTTATGACCAAAAGATATGTAACAGGGTTATAGATTGTGATCTCAGAAGCTTAAAACCTTTAAACACTAAGGCCAGCATGCTGAGGTAGGAATAGCAGAGGTGAATGTCTAGCCTGGACATCCAATCCCCGCTATTCCGTGGGACCCAGTCCCAGAACCGAAGCTCGCTGCATGTACATGACCACTGTGTGGGGATCTCTGGATGGGGGTGGGAGGGGGAGGGTCAGAGAATGAGTGCAGGTGGGCCATATAGGGCCAATTCCGGTTGCAGCCCCGTATGGACCGGGGAACTTATTCCACCTCTGAGGTGGAATAAGTCTCCCTGGCTGAGAGGGACTGCACCAGCGAGCCCCATAGATCAGGTGGGCGGCAGCAGGGGGTTTCCCGCAGCCCAAACCCGGCCTTAGCAGGCCACTTGGGGGTCGGGTGGCAGTAAAGGCATGATTGTGGTGAGGCGGGTAGTCATGGCTACTGCATGGTGTCCCAGTGCCATGGCGATGGGACACCATGGCAGTGAGGCTCCATGCATGGGCATTGGGAAGGTTGGACAGAGTCATGGCTGGACATGCTGGGCGGTGGAATAGGGGTACGTCCAGCCCATCTAGCATCCTTATTCTGCTCCAGTGGAAAGATCTGGCTCCTGTGGTTGCAGAATCTGGGTTTAATCTGGTCTATCCAGATTTTGGAAGTCTGGATGGGCCGGACGAGTCCCTTTCAGCATCGGGCTCCACGTGAGACAGCAGTAACAAAGAAGCAATACATTTAGTTGTGCTGTCTCAAGGAGGAATGGAAGAAAAAGTGTACCGTAAAAAGTGCCAGTGTTATCATGCACTGTGGAAACCAGTACTGGAACTAAGACCCCCAAGGAAGCCAGAACAAGCAAGATTAGAACCCCTGACTTTGTCTCTGCTACTAGCTGGCTAGCTGGGAATTGACATCTACAAGATTGCAGCTGGAAGAAACTGTCCCAGTCTTGTTTTCTGTCACACTCCCTTACCAACACAGGAACCAAAAAAGATGAAGGTCTGGTTGTTTAATAAGCCATTTTGCTAAACCTAGTTAGTTATACCTGAGGCTTCTCTTTTGGAGGATTTTTTTTGTATACTGGGGGCCATGAATGTTTGGGTAATGTTAGCAAATTTTTATGTATTCTCTGGAAATGCTTATTTGGCATTTTCCACATATTGTATAGACATCACATTCATTTTCATTGAACATTGTAATTCACAAATATGTATAGATGAAGTGTGTAATCAAAATCTGTGAAAAATAATAAAAACATTATAATAAAAATAATGCGCAAAATGAAAGCCTTCAACTCTGTCCTTGCTGTTATCTGAGTGGTTGGGATCTGCTGTTTACAAAGCTGGGGCTAGAAGAAGTCATGGTGTCATGGATTTTTATTTAAAGCTATCTAGGAATGTTGCCTTTTATTCTGAAATCTTCCACACAGCCCAGCTATTTCAGAGACTGTCCTTGCCCAGGGAGGACTTGTACAAACTAGCTCTTGCACCACCGAGCAATGGTTATGCATGCAATTTCTGTAGCTTTTTATGTATGTATGTATATTTATTTATTCATTTGCTTTGATTTATAGGTCACATCTATCAAGCAGACCCAAACAAATTTGCAACAAAAACATCCCACAATATAAAATCCCTTCCCCACTCTCCCTAAAAACAAAACATCAAATAATTAACAAAAGTCCTAACACTCAGTATAAACACATTGGAGTACATATCCACTATTAAGTGGATATTCTCGCCCCTGCAAAACAATTCCCTTGTATATTTTGTACATACTGTACTTGTAAGTAAGTTATATTGTTACATGTCACCGTGCAATTGCTAATGTTTCAAATACCTTCTTGTTCTATGTTGAAACCTGTTGGAAATCTGTTAATATGTAATGTTTCTTAACTGTTATCTGTCAATGCTTTGATTCTGCTAAAAGGTGGTATATAAAAACAATAAATAAATAAAAATATTCAACTGAGGCGGCCATCTACACTTCAAATTATGTCTAGATATTCAGTGCCAGGGCTATATTCAACCACAGGCATTGAATATCCAGATTGATCCATTTTACTTTATTGAATAAGTTAAAATATGAATTATATGATAAATGTGATACTACTTGATATTGAATACATGACTCGGTGCATCAAATCTGTTGTATATTAACTGATTTCAAACAGGCCTTTGATTTACAAACTCATTTTACCATAGGAGGATACCCTCAGGATGTGTTAAAAAGTGAACAAATGGGGTTATAATTCCCCTTCTAAATGGCTATTTATTCCACCATCAAGACAGCATGAGGAATGTTTAGTATGTGTTCTTCCTTATACTATGAGGACTAATGTAGTTACTAGCATTATCAGAAGCTATATTGGCTCATTCTTAGGGGCATGTTTACTAAACATTCCTAACGTGCGGGGCCGCGGTAGTGTGCGTGTGCCATATAAGGAGTGGGCGGTTCAGGCAGAAAGAAGAAAAAAACCCTACCGTACGTGTGCGCGTCGCGCTAATTTGCGGGGCCCACATTAGTGCGTGGGAAGGCTAAGCGGGGCGCTGCTGAGCACATATCAGAACAGAGCTGTAGCACAACGGTGAACGCACTAACCAATAGTGCAGGGGCCACAGGTTCAATCCCCCATTATGCACAACAAAAAGGCCAGCTGAGGCAACACCTTGAATGTGTAAAAGTGGTTCAGGAGGCAAAGTACTTTCGGACGGCAAAAGGCAGCACACTGTTCATTTTGTATGGCATAAGGCGGCGCACTGTACTATCTGGGCGGCACAAGGCAGCGCACTGTTCTTTTTGGGCGGCACAAGGCGGCGCACTGTTCATTTTGGGCGGCACAAGGCGGCGCACTAATTGTGGGCAGCAGGAGGTGGCGCGCTGATGGGCATAAGGTGGCGCGCTGATGCCAAAGCAAAGGAACACAGCCACAGCACAATGGTTAAGACACTGACCAATGGTGCAGGGACCAGGGGTTTGATCCCTCACAATGCCCAGTGAAAAAGGCTAGCTGGGGCAGTATATTATATGTTGTGGAGTGCTGTAGGAGGCTTTTTAATTTTATTTTGTGATAACTACTAGCAAACACACTCTCACAGCATATTAATATAAGGCGGCCCATAAGGCACATGTTACAGTGCACCGTCCGCCAAGACACCCTAGAATGTCCCCTATAGGGCAGCATGTATGTTGCGACACAGGATAATGTATAGTGCACCCTATATGGCTGGCAACCGTAACGTGCCCTATAGGGCGCCCCATAAAGCACCCTCAGAGGCACCTTATGGGTACAGTACGCTGAGGGTGGTATTGCTGGCAGCAACATATGTACAGTAAATTAAAATAAATTTGTGGACACCCCTATCACATAACCCCACTGTGGGTTTGAACCCATGACATCTGGCTGTACAGGCAGTGACGTAACCATTGGGCTACAGCTCTATAACTGTAAGCAGCCCCTGGCTGGCTGCAGATAGCCTGTACGTCACCTCACTGACAGTCTGCTGTTGTGAACCACCCGTACCCATGATGCACTGCACATGCAAATCAGCTGTCCACGATTGAACACAGGATGGGAAATGCACCCCTAAAGCTCCCCGGCCTGGTAGGGGGAAGTGTCCGTGTGCACCCACACAGCACCTCGGCCTGGTAGGGTGTCCTGAGTGGGTGGACAAACAGCAAAGAGTAGCTAAACACCATCACAATGTGCGGTTACTGTGCTCACCCTGAGTGTGAGATGTTGCGCCCAGGACCAGGTCCACAACACCAGGCATGGCTGAATGCGGCCATGTCAGAGCTCCAAAGCAACAATAACCTGTGGAATAGGTAGGTGCTGCATAACCATTTTGGAGATCTCTGTCTGGCTCAGTTAGTGGGGACCCCCACCTGTGGATAAAACAGGGCTTCTCCTCAACAGTTCTGCTAGGGAACAGACACCCTACAGGGCAGTCCAAGCAGCTCCACACACATCCATAACACAATATCAGACAGACATTAGGCCTGGATATTCAAAGATGCACCCCACCACTATCTGATATTCACCTGCAGCAAGCCATCAGCCACTGCACCCTGCAAGGTACTCCATCACAACACATATCAGCTGTGAACAGTCTGCTGGCTGGTCCTGATGGACATGCATGCACCCACAACTGGGGTGGCAGCACACACAGATAGATAAGTCCATGAAGAGGCCCCCACAGGACACCCATACATATCACATGGGAGAATCACAGTATAGCACTATGGGGGTGCCTAGCCATGCTGCCATCACTGCACACTCAGGGTGAGAGTGATCCCCAGCAGCACATACAGAGGTCACCCTGTCTGTGTAGGTGGTGGCCGGGCACTACCATGCCCCTGCCAGTGCCCTATGCCCTGTGCAGCTGCATCCTGGTCAGTCCACTCTGTCTGAGATATACCCATGGTCCCTTGCTACTCATTATGCACATTGGCAGGCCAATACTGGCAACAGTGTTGGCAGTGTGGGCTGTGGAAGGGGCATGCAGCCAACACCCACTGTATAGACAGACACACAATTCCACACCTATGCCATCATGGTGCTACTATTGAGGAGGTAATTAGCCTTGCCCACCAAACCGGTGCTGGGCACGGCAAGGCATGGATATGCTATGCAGTACTGCTGGGGGTCACTCCCCAGGGTGGTAAACACCATCAGAGGCAAGGGCTGGAGCACGCACCGCAAACACCAAACAGATTGTTCGGATGGGGTCAACTAGCAGTATGTGCGTAACGTATGGATATCTATCTGCCAGTACTCCTAGCAAGCATCTCAGATCTGTGTACCGTATACCTCAGGTGTAGGGTTACATTGCTAGGGTATGCAGGTGCTAGTATTGGGAGATGCACGCAGGATCCAATGTTCTGCCTCTCCAGGAGACATTGGCCAATGGGGCCTGTGGGTGTGGGTGTGGGTGTGTCTGCCCCTGTTGGCTGCTGCTTTACGGCAGAGATTCCCAACTCCAGTCCAGGTTTGCATCACACTGATCGGGTTTACCTGCTGTTCCTCATGAATATGCATGAGCTACATCTACATGCCATGGGGGTGGTGCATAGATATACAGCACAGGCATTTGTATGAGTGGCAGCATGGACCCTGACTAGTGTGTGGCCCACCAGGACTGCATTTGGGAGATTCTGCTCTAGGTACTGCCCCTGTACATGGTGTCTGTGCTCAGTGGGGTAAAAGATAGACGTAGTACCATTGCATATGTCCTCTCCACGAAAGGTTTGTCCTTACTATCACTGTGTAGCTGTGGGAAAAATATGTGGGAAGGATTGGTGGTAGCCCCAGCTGGGCTTTGAGCCTGTGATCTTCTGTTCTTGTATGCACTGTCTGTGTGCACTGCACCACCTTGTAGCCACAGATTGGCTGGATTCCCTGGAACATCCATGCCTGTGGATTCGGCAGGGCCTGTGTGTTGCAGTGGACTGTGCCAGCCTGCACATGGCTTGGCCTCTGTCCTCTGTGGCTAGCTGCCACTGCCCCCTGCACCACATGTACTCGTGCGCCAACATGCTGGCATGAGCTTCTCTCAGAAAAAGCAGATGACCTGATTGCAATGTGGCAGTACGGGACTGCATTTGGGGGACTTGGCTGTAGGTATGCCCATTGTTGTGGTGTGTGTGCGGTGTTGGGTAACATATGGGTGTTTCCCCCATGCTTATGTTCCCTGCAATACAGGGGTGTCTGCTCTATCTTTGTTTAGTGGTGGGTAAAATACATGGACTGGGCTGGCAAGTGCCCCAGCTGGGATTTGAACCTCTGGCCTTCTAGTCCTAGAGGTCATGGCTATGTCCTCTGCACCACACTATGGCCACAGAGACAGTGCAGCCCCTGGAGGTAGTAAACCTGGCAGGATGGAGTCACAAACCCTGCTGTATGCATTTTTACTGTGGGCTCCTTCACCCTGTGTGGTGACAAACGTGCAAATAAAACCCGGGAATGACCACGGAAAAAAAGGGGGTTAAACATATACCCAAGCTGGGCAACAGTGATATTAATGGGCAACCCTAGATAACACTCCCAGGACAGCTCCAGAAAAAGGGAAATGTTTTTTGGACGAGTCTCCGCTCCGTACACCTTTCCATAAATCATTTCTTTTTTTTGGAGCTTTCCTGGGTGTGTTATCTAGTTTTTCCCATCACTATAACTGTTCCCCAACTGAATTACTATTTTTCATATTTTTGTGGTGGTCATTTTCTATTTATAATTGCACTTTTGTGCTGTGCACATGTATCACACTGCTCACGTTTTGCAGGTTTCCCCGGTTTTGCTGTACATTGCTGACGGAAATGGTTTCTCTTCCCTTTAAATGCATTCTAACGCGAGTGATTCACTCGCGCTATTTTTTTTTGGAAATTCAGCCCCGATAATGTGCGGGGCGCCTCTCCCCTCCCCTTCCCCGCCCATTAACCCCTTCTCTCCGCCCCACCGGGGCCTTCCACCGCCCTCCGTTAGCCTTTCCACGCCTCTATCGGACATTTGCGGGCACGTACTTGTGCGGCACCCGTTACTGTGACGCGCAAGTGTGTGAGGCTTCATCGCACGTTTGCGGGGCGTTTAAGCGCTCTTAAGTACCGCTTTTAGTGCGCTATTTTGTGGCGCGCTAATTAGCGGTTTTTAGTAAACATGCCCCTTAGTGTTCATGATTGTTGTCTTTTATTATAGAAGAAATATTTGCAATATGGTAGTTAAGCCAATGGTTATGCCAATTTCATTCCTGCAACACACAGGCACAATTTAAACGTGGCAAGTGTATTTATTGTGAAGGTGCGTGGGCAGTCACAATTTAAGCCTGCATTTTGCAAAATGCATGCATCTGCATACACTTTACATGCTTGCATTTATGTCAACTCTCAAGCTAGTAGTTCGTACCTTCTATCTAGATGCAATTGCTGCAGGATTGATGCTAGTAAACTCGCTGAAACAGAGGATATCTTTTATGTGTATATGTGCAGCATTGAGTATGCCTAATAGTGCTATATAAATGATAGGTACTAGTAGTAGTATTTTATAAAGACATATAAGCATCTATTTCTTTTTTTTTAAATACAGTAGTCTAAAAATAAGCACCTTCCTGCCTTAATCACCTGAGCACCCATTTATAAAATCACCCCCAAAGAGGGGCATCCATGTGTATTAGTATGCTCAATAGCACTTGCTAAATGTATACTGTTGCTGTACATACAAATGACTTGAAATGTCTATACAGTATTAGATGTTTCAAATTATTCCCACCACAGCCTGCTGAAAATTGACTTCCTAGTATTTAGAAAAAGGCTTGGCAAAAACAGAGCTTTTAGTAAAGTAACTATAGTTCTGCTAACAAGTACTGTACAAACATTTGAAAGGGAAGATCGGAAGAAGCCATTTTACATAAGAAAACATTTAATAAAAGAGCAGCATCACTCAGGGCTTTATAAGTGTAAGTGACTCCACTTAATGCATAAGTAGCAATTTTGCTACTTAAGCATATAAGTGGTGGATTTTATGAAGCCCCATATCCATGGGAACTGATTAACTAATCAAGCTCCCTAAACTCAAACTTTTGGCACTGTGAGGTGGTTTTGATCATCTGAGAGGCAAGCAAAATTCTCCCCCTCAAGCTCTCTTCCAAAGTTCGAGTCCAAACAAGAAATTAGTCAGCACTCATGTGACTCTAAGTAGGTGCAAATGCCCATGGGGAATATTCCTGGATATAATGGATTGCCATTCTAAATATACATATTCTGTGATGGAGGATTCAAACCACACCAAGTACACATCTTCTTGAAATCTATGCATTGCTGCAGCATGTACATATACATAGTGAGTCCTATTCTATTCTGGACGTCCTGGCCCTCTGTGCACCTGGTCGGAATTGGACGTACAGAGTTAGATGGGATTCTGATCCCGCGGGGTACGTCTATACCCCGATTCCGGTTGGCCTGCACATACAGGCCTAGCCCTGCTAACTCAGTCAAGGCTCCTGAATGGAGTTGTGGCACCATGGCGTCCGGTTGCCATGGCACTGTGGCTCTATTCAGGAGCTGTGATCCCCAGCCACCAAACAGACTTTGTATTCGCTGCAACCTGACCTCTGATCTGGCCTCCCAAGGCCAGGGTCAGGTTGTGGGGGCTCTCCTCTACCTCTCCTACCTCCTCCGCCGCCCGGGCCTGCTGTCTTCTGCCGACTAGGGGAACTCAGAGGTGGAATAAGTTCCCCTTTCAGTCTGCTGGCACTGGAGTACAGAGCCAAAATTAGAATTGGCCCTGTTTGTCCGGGGCCTTGGATTGCCCACTGCCTGCCATAATTCTGCCCTCGCAATGCCCCTTTCCTGCCCCATCTAACCTCCCCGTACAATATACGGGGAAGTTAGTCGGGGTTGGCAGAGGGGCCGAATAGCGGGGATGGATGTCCCAATGGAATGACCCCCCAGTGCCTTTTCTAAAATCTCTGAAGGGGATTTTCAGTGGAAGCTGCTAGCCATTCTGACATGGCTAGCCACTGCCACTAGAATTTAATCTCAGATCTTTAATTCTGGGATCATATCCAACCTAAGCATTGAATATCTAGGTTGCCCAGACTGGCAGGAAGCTATGCTGTCAATTTTGTAGTTCAATCAAACAAACAAACCCCCATGTGTCGAATGACTACAAAATCATATTAAAACAGAAAGTCATCGAAAAACCATGAAGGATTCTCCCAAAACTTTCAATAAGCTTGTCTGAATATGATTTTTTTGTCGGGACCGAACCGACATGAGAGGGGAGAAGGAAACTCCCTCCTCAGCATCAGACGGGCCCTTTTATTCAACAAGAACAAGCAAAAAACGGTGATGTGAAAAATAGTGTAATAAACACTTATCTGAAGGAGTAGGTGATAAAACTTCATAGTAATTCAGCACAGCACGACATGCATGTTTCGGGCATGGACAGCCCTGTATCAAGTGCACCTTAGTTGAACCGAAAAATCGCCTCCAACGAGACCGGAATCCACGGTTTACTTATACATAGCAAGTTGGCAGCTGATTGGTTGCGCTAAACACGTGATGAGAGGACAACGAGATTAATGATGAATGACAGGGCATAATCGATACAGCTTTAAATCAGTTAGATCACACTCCACCAGTCACACTCCAAGTTGAGGCCCAAAGGTTCTATCGTATTCAGACGAAAGATCCACCGTTGTTCACATAATTGAAGTCTATGCTCCCGATCGCCCCCCCCCCCCCGCAGATTGGCAGGAATCAAATCTATTACCTGCCAGCGCAGGTCTGAAAACAAATGAAGTTTGTCCATACAATGAGCCACGATGGGTGTGGAGATGGTCTTGTTGCGCAAGCAAGAAGCGTGCTCACTCAATCTTATCCGCACCGGCCGAATCGTCCTGCCAATGTAGGAAAGACCGCAGGGACAATTTAGCATGTAAACAACATAAGACGACTGGCATGTAGAACTCCCAAAAAAAGTGAAAGTTTCGCCCGTAGCCCCATGGGTCCACTGGGTGCCCTCAATGGTGGTGGAACAGTATTTACAATTCTGACAAGCCCAATGGCCCTGTCTGATATCTGACTGGGACAAAAAAGGGGGGTGAGAATGGACCAAACAGTCACTAAGATTGGGCCCCCTAGTATAAGCCAAACGTAAAGGTTTCTGAAAGCATCACCGTTTTTTGCTTGTTCTTGTTGAATAAAAGGGCCCGTCTGACGCTGAGGAGGGAGTTTCCTTCTCCCCTCTCATGTCGGTTCGGTCCCGACAAAAAAAGCATATTCAGACAAGCTTATTGAAAGTTTTTGGAGAATCCTTCATGGTTTTTCGATGACTTTCTGTTTTAATAAGTCAATTTTGTAGTTAGCATGGGTGTACATACTTCCAGCCCTAGACCTGGTGCTAAGAACACTCATGACAACGACGCTCCTCTAATGCGTAGTATAGAGCCACTATGCACCAATCACTGTTTCAGGGACTATCCTCCACACGTGCCAGTCAATAATAGAGCAGCAGGTCTTTTCCTATGTTTTCTGCTGCCATGGCTCTCTTCATCGCATGGCATATGATGCAGCTGGTTCCAGGCAGAAACAATGAGCAGCAACTGTAACCACTGCCACCACAGCACATGGCACAGCTTGGGCAGGAAACACCACCATTGCAGGAGTACCAGATGGCATGGAAGCAGCAATGTCCTCAGAGAAGGGAAGTATGTCCCAGGCAGTCATGCATATTTAGACCCTATGCCACCTTTCTTGTCCTTCTCGAGGACTGGGTGATATCCCTCTACTGGCTGAGCTCACAGGCTATAACATATTTGTATGGGGATCTGAAGATGACCTTGATCCTCTCACTGACAGGTCACAGGCCATACCTGGTTTAATTAAGTTGTTGATTGCTTTATATTTCTTTACCCCTGGCTCCTTTCAAACCACGGTGACTATAGTTGGTGGGATGAAGAATGCAACCTTATCAAGATGTCTCCATCAAGTACTAAGGGCCATGAGGAGTAGGATTAGGAATCACATTACATATCCTTATGATAGGCAATAGTGGAAGGCCATCAAGAAAAAAATTAACACAATTGCTGACCTACCTAATATGATGGGAGCAATTGATTGCATAAATGTTGTGCTTATCCCACCTGATAATAGGGAGGTGGTCTTTTACAACTGCAAGCACTATCATTTCCTAAATGTGGAGGTGGTGTGTAAAGCCCATATGAAAATTCTGAATGTGGTGGTCAGGTTCCCATGTCTACCAATGATTTCCATATCTTGCATCATTTAGCAATCTTCTAGCAGTTCGAGGATGAGAGGTAGGTCCTGGATGGCTCCTGGGTAGGTGATTCTCAGGCATATATATACTGTATGTTCAGCTGCACATGAGTGTGACATACCCTCTGAAATGTTGCTTATAATTATGTGCAGGACCAGCTCGTCCATTGTGTGAGAATGTTGCCCACACATGGCCCCACAGATTGGGGGGAGGGGGCCCATGCCAGACCAGCTGCAGAGGGAGCCGGGGAGCCCCAAAGCCCCGGCTCACCTCTGAACAGCTGCAGGAGTAAAGAGTGTGATTTTCCTTCTCTCCTGCAACTGTGATAAAAAGGAACCCGCTGAAACACTGAGTGCTGGGAGATCAGATGGGGCCGGTGGGCTCCTTTTTATCACAGCTGTGGGAGAGAAGGAAAATGCTGCTTTTTAATCCCGTGGCTGTTCAGAGGTGAGCTGGAGTTTTGGGCCTCCCTGGCTCCCTCTGAAGCTGATCAGGCATGGGGCCCCGTTTGGTGTTTGGCTGGGGGTGGATGGACTGGGGCTAGAATGGGAATGGAAACTGGGGGATTGGGGGCTAAAATGGAATGGAGGGACTCGGGGCTAGAACGGGAATGGGAGGGGCCAGGACTAGAAATGGACTGATGATGGTGGACTGGGACTAGAAGGGAATGGATGCTGGGAGGGACTGGAAGAGAACTGATACTGGGGGGGGGGGGTTGACTGGAAATGGCCTTGGGATGGGGGAGTTACACTGGAGGAGAATTGATACTGGGGGTTAGGACTGGAAATGGCCTGGGGACAGAAGATGGGGGACTGGGACTGGAAGGGAACTGATGCTGGGAGGGTCTGAAGGGGGACTGATACTGGGGGGATAGCACTAGAAATGAGCTGATGTTGGCAGATGGAGGACTGGGACTGGAAGAGAGAGGATGTTGGGAGAGGCTGGAACTAGAAGGGAGCTGGGGGAGAACTAGAATTGGTGGGGCTGGGGCTGGCAGTAGAAAAAAAGAAACTGGGGGGAGTGAGGATGGAGAGGGGAACAGATATTTTGTGTGGGCGGGAAGAGAAATCTATAATTGTCTGAGTATTGGGAGAGTAAGTGGGAATTGAGGGTGGAGGGGTGAAATTTGAGTGGATGAAAAGGAATAAAGAAATGGAGGAAAGATCAAAAGGGGAAAGATCAGCATGTTAGAGGCAGATGTAGAGAGAATGGAAAACAATTAAAAGAGAGAAAAAAGTACAAATGGACAGCAGACGATGGAGAGTTAGCAGAAGACACGAAGAAAGCGACTGGGGCAATTGCGACTGAAAAATAAAATGCCCAAACAAGAAAAGATAGAACAAAACCTTTTTATTTTGAATTTATTAAATGGGGTTTGTCAGCTCTTGGAAATGTGTATTGATAATGATTTGTGTTTTGTTTAATACAAGAGAAAATTAATTTATAGCTTTATTTCTCCAGTGTTGTTCTACATTCGAAGTTTGGCTTTTGGGGTTTCCAGTTTAATTATTGTCTTCATATTTTTAAATTGTGTCCCCTTGTTCTATGTTTCATCACAGACTGTTTTGCATGTGTAACCGAGCTGCAGTATTCTGATCATGTAGTTTCTATGTGATAGTTCCACTTGTTCTATTTCCCCAATAGGAAGAGTATTGGTATTATCTGAGATGTATTGGTTTAATATTTGCAGTATTGCCTTTTGATAGGTAGGGTTTGGTGGTTTGTGAGTCCTGGTAGTGCTGTTATGATACAATAGATTTGCTATGGGTTCTAAATGAGCAGAATGTATAGTAGTTCCTAATGTGCCTGGCATATACATTTTAAAATAAAATAAATTAAATTTATGCAAATGAGGCCCAACAATGAGTCTCCGCAAATAGCCCTGTATCACCCTTGGGTTGCCCCTGATAATGCAGACATTATTTCACTATCCCCACAGCCTTTATGACTATCCTATTTGTACACCCTTCAATATGGGCTGGAAAAGAACATGATTCCCTCAGCTCATATCTCTTATAGTTTAGGATCTGCTGAAAAGTTGTAGGTACTGCCTGTGAAACTGGCTAGCATCAATGAATCAGCAGAGCAGGCCACTCATCCAGCTCCAGGAGGGAAATTCCAGTATTCCCCAGAGTTGCTACAACCCTCATCCTGATGAAATATTAGATCTGTAACACTGCTTGCAATGCAGAGAATTAGTAATGAGAAATAACAGGCAACTGTGTGATAGAACTGCATAACCTGTCAGGTCTGGAGCAATGTCTAAAGGATACCGCCTCTGATATCTCTCTTATCATCTGTCCCTAGGATTGAACACTGGCTCCAGAATCACCTAGCACATTTGATCCAGTTCACCCCACAGCAAGCAGAGGCTTGTAGTCCTGCCACTTGTATTGAATGTAATAGATAAATTGTAACTACCAGTCCCTACTAGGGCATAAAGCTGGAAATGCTGACCTGCAGTTTGAATGACTATTTTGCAAATGTATGGCATGTGGATATTTGTACTGATCTAGGATTCTGTGACAGCTCCCCACCCCCTCCCCACCTGTTGTATTCATTAAGGTAATTTTCAGCACAGTTTCTCCCTAGCCACACCCTCTCTGAAACAGCAAAGCAAATGATGGGTGTAGCAGGTAGACCAGGTGTGCACTGCCCCATTATATCCAGCTGTGCATACAAATGTACTCCCCTCTCCATCCCCAATGCTGACAAATGTCCAATGTAATAATAATGGGAATGCTAGCACATGTGTTGTGTCTGTAGAAATGCAAACATGTACACTATGCAGTAAGCTGTACTCTCTTTTGAATAAAATCAGATACAACACTGATTTTACTTATCTTGCAGCAACAATTCATCTCTAGGAGTCATTCTGAACTCATCCACTTCTTAATGCACATAAATTGACTTAATGCATGTTAATTTGTGGGTTAATGTATGCACGGAGAGACAATTTCCCTGCCACCTGAACCCTTGACAATAGGCATTATGCTTTAGCAAAAAGAGCCTTCAGGCTTTGTACTTGTAAGTGATGGCACTTAACACTGTAAGCAGTAGATTTGGCTACCTACATGTGAAAAGTACATGTAAAAAGAGAGCCAATTAAGGAGTCAAAATCCAAAAGTCTCTTTCTTTTTGCTGTTTGAGGTGCTTTGGAATCCAGACAGGCAAATATAATTCCTCCCTAGTCGCTTCTCCAAATTTCCAGTCCAAAAAGCAGTTAGTTGACAGTTATATTTGTCATGGAGCTGGTGTAATAGATATTGAAGACATTTTTTGGAAGTATACTTCTATTGCAAAATAGAAAGAAATATATATATATATATATATACTTTTTTTTTTGCTACATCATAACACTGCTGTCCCATTACCGCAAAAGCATTAGAAGTTATCTAGATACAACATAGTGCATACTCCTAGCATTATCCTGTAGATGCCCTCTAAAACCAGCAATACACCAAGAGATAAACATAAACAAAAAATTCTTACTCAGATTATCCTCTAAACCTTTCCCAAACCTTTCACATTCCTTCTTATAGCCTCAAGAAAAGGTTTCCAAAAGGTTTCCCTATCAGAGTAGTTATCCTTAAGGAGAAAGAACAGTTTTTCCATTGAATAAATGTTCCAGATATTAAGAATCCATTTATCTATTGCAGGTTTACAGGAGGACATGCAATTACATATCTAGTTGCAGCCAAAAGATGATCAATTAATTACTCATTGCTGCTTAGTCTGGGATGATAATAGTCCAAATTGTGTTCAAATAAAAGAGTACTTGGATACATTGGTAGTTGTTCAAAAGTAATGGTATAAATCCATGATAAAACCTCAGGCCAAAAGATTTGTATTACAGGACAAGGCCACCATGTATGAATGAAAGATTCTCTACTCCCCACACTAGATCAACTTAGACAATCTCTCTGGCATATAAAATACCCTGATAGGGAATTTTAAATCAAGTTTCTTGGACGTTCTTAGTAACAGAATTCCCATTTTTCAGGCTCTCAGAAATAGCCTTCCAGTCCTCATTTGAGAAAACTAGAGTCATGTTCCCATTTACTCTTCAACTTTCTCACTTCAATTACATCAGGTTTAAGGAGGTGATAACATAACATGCAGATTGCTCATTTGCTGCCTGCAAAACTCCTAATAAAAACTTCAAAAGGTGTAAAATCTCTACTACACACTGAACGATATGGTTCCTTATTGAAGAACACTTTGAGTTGAATATATTAAAAGATAGAAAAGGATAGCCCAAAATTTCCATCCCAAAAAAACATAAGCAAGAAATTGGCTTGCACAAAAATGATCAGCCACTCTACCTACGGAAACTTCTTCCATCATCCTATTAAATATCCCACCTAGGAAGCAATGGAGACAGGTATAATGCAAACTTCCTTTAAATCAAAACTTGTCTCTATAAAGCAAGAGCAGGAGAAATAAAAAGGTGGTTTTGGAAATACAGACCTGCTTCTATTTTCTTCAAATGATTCCACAACACACTATTTAAATGGCATCTTTGTGTATACTGTAGCTTTAGATCAATCCGGTTGCAGCAGTAAGCTTGTAGAGTGAGGCTGTGGGTCTCACATCTCCTCAGATAGATTGGGATCCTTACCAGCTAGCAGTTCCAGTTAGAAGTCTCTTTCATCTCTCCTGGCAGTCGGATGCCTGTTCAGGGAGAAGTTGAGGAGTGTGGTCCGGTGTTTGTTGCTATGTCCAAAAGCTTTGAGGGGGTGGGGATGGAGGGGCAGTGGGTCCTAGGGAGGTGATTGCAGCTCTTAGTTGAGCTGCATGGGTCTATTGGGATGTGCTGCTTCCTCTATGTAAACTGTGGTGGTGAAGGTGGCCATTGGATCCTAGTGCTGGTTGGATACCGGCTGCACTTGTTTTTTGCTATCAAGCAATTGTGTTGCAATTTTTGTTGCTTTGAGCAGCCTGAGGAGTGAGGAGGTTGCATAGGGAAGGGCCTACAATGGTGTCTTATTTATGGATCAAGGTAGGTGCAGGGAGGAAGAAAGTTGGAACAACTAAAAAAAAGTCTGTGAAATTTGCTGTGCAGACAGACTGAGCCATAAGACATATTTGAAAGCAGGTGCCAAAGGCAAAAAAAGGGATCTCTTCCAACCTTCCTCGCCAGAACTGGTCACCAGAAGTAGAATTCTGGAATGGTGGGGTGAGATTTCTGGCTAGTCTGTGAATCCCTCAATGCCTAAGTGAATGAGGAGGACACAGGATGTGTGCAACTCAACTGAATGACAGCAGAGTCCAGAGTCAAGGTACTATTTGCCTGGACAGAGCAAACTAATGGGGGAAGGTGGTATCCTTGTCTATGAGCAAAAATGCAATTGTGGAGATGGGCTGCAAGGAAACAAAGTCAAAAAAGAGTATTGGGTATTGCCTATGTAATAAAAAGTTTAACCTCCCTCTTGGTAAAATGCTTATATCATGAAAGGCATGAGCAGCAGACTAGGGGACTAGATACCATGTGTGTATGGGAGTCATTGGAGTCTTTTGATTCCTCTTTAACATCCTTGATGTTGAGTTTCTGATGAGTCAGTAGCATTGAGGGGCAGTAGGCCAGCAGATGTGGTGGATCTCTCTCATGACACGAGCATACTTTCAGTGTGACTGCACCCCTGGACTGTCAGGTTTCTCAGAAACAGATACAATTTTTGAGGACTACATATGTGGACGTTTTCATCATTGGTAAGAGATCAGGATGTGGGGGAGCAAAAGAATTCTGATGATGGAAGGGACAATTTGGAGCATAAATGGCATAAGTTCTCTAGATTTTTTAATTGATTACTCACATTTCATGTTTATTTGAGCATACTCTGCAAAGCCAAGCCAGCACTATACCCAGGCCTGTTGTGCTACTCTGATTTGATCTTGAGAGCATATCAGACATATGGAGGCTGGTCTTGGCTGCATTATGAGGAGCAGTTTAGAAAGAGGTTGGCTAAGGACAAGTTGGAGGTGTGATATTTCAGGAAGTTGGATATATGGCTGAAGGAGATGACCCCAGCATGTTCTCTGCCCTTTCAACCTTGGGCCCCTATAGGAGAGCCACCCACTTTAGGATCTTTTTTTTGGGGGGGGGGGACATCCACGGGGCTGGGAGAAGGACTCCCTTTGTTGTTACAGGAGGTATGGGGGTACCCAGTGGCCACAAATCAGGAAGAACAGCCAATTTCTGTTTCTACTTTAATTCTAGGTGGTGTGATCGACCAGCATGCTGCTTTCAGCATAGGTGTGGCATGTGTACTTGGATGATTTTCTGTTTGGCGGTACTGCCAGATCAGATGAATATGTACTGTTGGTTGTGGTTTTTGGAGGATAGCAGTTGAACTTGGTATCCCGCTGGTTGATGAAAAATCAGGAAGGGGGGACTGGTACACAGCTCATCTTTTTGGGGATCAAGTTGGACTGGGAGCAGACAGAGTTCAGGTTGCCAAGAGAGAAGCTTGAGGCTCCCCTGAATGTAACCGAGGAAGTGAAGGGCAAGAAAAAACCCATGCTGCCTCAAGCACAATACTTGATTGGCAAATTCAATTTTGCAAATCAGGTTATCCGCATGGGGTGAGGTTTTACACATCACTTGTCTCAATTGACATGTGGGATCATTAGGAATAATCACCTAATATGAGTGTCTTGGGGGTGCATGTGGATCTGCATGTGTGGGGTTTAGTTTTGGTGCAGTTAAATGAGGACTGCTTATGGCAGGCTCCTCCTGTAATGAAACATTGGAGGAGCCTTTGATACCTTTGAGGGGCATGGTGAGGGGATGATGTCGTAAAATAGCCTTCCTGGAGTTGTTCTTGGTGTAGGTAGCATTAATGCTGTGGGGTGAGTGATTGGCACATCTTAGGGCAGTCCTCAATTTTAACAACATTGCTGTAATGCATTCAATACCATCAAGCAGCGCATCACTTTCTGATGGCTGAGTTAATGCAATTGGTGGTGCTACACTTCTTGCGGTTGAACATCACTTTGTTGGTGAAGCATGTCCCTGGAATTTGTCACAAGATTGTGGAAGCTCTTTCTTGTTTCCAGTGGGCATTATTCTGAGTGCTAGTCCCACAGGCAGATGACCTTCCAGTGCTGATGCCAGAAAATCTATGAATGTCCTGGACGGAGTCAAGAGGTTGTTGAGGAATTCATTGGTAGATAATACATGGAAGGTTCACACAGCTGATGGAAACAATTTTTAGCCTTCCTTAGACAGTGAGATATACAGGAACAACCTCCTTTTAGGTAATGACTGTTAGCGGAGTATGTAATGTAAGTGGCTATGGACATAGCTGCCTACATCCTACACATGATCTACTTTTAAATAGTTTGTATATATGTACATAATCTTATCACCCCTCCCATTCCATCCTCATCTCTACCTAGACTCACTCAAAATGTGCCCAGTCAAATTACAATGTAAACCACTTTGACTGAATGATAAGGTGGTAAATCAAACCGGTAAAATAAATAAATAAATGTGAAGTGGGTGGGCATGTCTGCAGGAGCACTGGCGGTATCATTGGTAGATATTGCTTTTATCAGCAAGATAGAGGGGTTTAAGGCTTCATTCTTGGTTAGAAGGTTGGTGTGAGATTATACCCATGGGTGACTGGCTTGCCTTCAAACAACCCATGCAGTTTTAATACGACTGCTGGAGGTGCTAAAGTACATGTGTTCCTCAACCTTTGAGGTGGTGTTGTTCCAAGTTGCATTTGTGCTGGCTTTTTATGTTTCTTTATGGATTGGTGAAATGATTGACCCTGCAAAGCACACCAGTGTCTTAATGGAAATACTGCAGTATGATGCATGGGTGGAGGACCAGAGAGTGCACCATGAATTCATACTTCCAAGATGGACCAGGAAGGGAGGGGGGGGGGGCTGGGTAGTCCTACGACATTCTCAAAGATTATCCACATACCTGGTAGGCCCATTTCAGGAATACTTGAATATGCACCCTGTTATTGGGTTGTACTGGCTTGTCCATGTGTATGGTTTGTTGTTGACTAGATTTTGGTTTGCAATGATGCTTAAAAGAGGAGTTTGATGTGGGCCAGGTATGTGAATCATGGGAATCATTCCTTCCACATTGGGATGGCAATGATTACAGCTCTCCCCCGGGGGGGGGGGGGGATTCACTGGCATTGATTCAGAAGGTGGGGGGCTGGCATTCCAAAAGTTATCTGTGTTATGTGCTTTAGTGTGAGGATTGGTTGTTCACACTTGTTCTCTTGCCAGTTTCTGTTACTTCTATCAGAGTTCTGTGTTTGGATGTACAGGCATTCTTTCATTTTCTGAGCCCAATGAAGAGCTGAGGCATCTCGACTGGTAGTACATCTGAGAATGGCAGTGCTGGGTATTCAAATTTAATGGCTGTGGATTTGGGGTATGCTTTGGAGTCAGCTCATCCCCTCCCTCTTGCAAGCAAGATGTTTCTACTCTCCGCATGTGATACTGATTCAGCAGGGGCTGAATGACTTTTAAATAGAAAAAGGTGTGGACTTGATTCAACAAATGAAGAGGGATTTTTTGTTAATATAGTTTCAGATCACTCCCAGATTGGTTTGTAAGGATGCTTAGCAGCACAAGACAATAGATAAGGTCTGGTGGAGAGTAAATGCAGAGGTGGCTAAGTGTGTAGTTTTACTCAGGTGGTTGGTGCTATTGCATAAGCTGTTGACAACCGACTCTACAGTACAACTCTTGGATATCTTTCTAAGTACAATTCAGAATGTTTTGGAGGCTTCTTATGGTGGCGGGTAAGGAGGTTCTAATGACAAGCTATTGAAGTGTTACATAATGTGGAAAGAAACCAATATGGGAGATGCCATGGTTTGTATATTGTTATGAAGTTTAAGTTTTATAAGTTTGGAATAAAGCTTTGCCCATAAGTTTTGCCACATAGCATTACTGCCATTCTGAGTATTCATTGGTGGTGGATGAAGTAAGCTCGGAGCTGCAAGTGCCTATGTTATTGAGAATGCACACACACACTAGCCAACAAAGAATAGGCCCCAAAGCCCAGTAAAGCACAGAAGGCAACTACTGAAATTAAAGAGGCCGCAGGGCCCGTACCTGTTGGCTGGCGGTAACCAGGCCAGTGGCGCGTGGGCGATCCGGACCCGCGGGTGCCGCATGGGAAGGAGGACGACGGGAAGCCAGGTGGCGTCATTCAAACTGATGGGCTCCCGCGGGTGAGGGACAGTGGCAGTAGCCAATCAGGAGCGACAGGGGCATGCAAGAGGGAGGGGTAAAGCAGGGAGCCAGCAGGGACTGTCAGTCGGGGCTTGTAGACAGTCGGAAAACAGCTGGTGAGGAAGAAGCAGCGAATGAGTGCCAAGGTAGCGCACCGGAGTTGAGGGCTGGTGGATCAAAAGGATCAGAGATCATTGGGGACACGGAGCGTGCCGGGGAGAGGAGCTGCTTGAAAGGTGGAACCTGTGAGGATCGGGCACAAGAGGTAGCCTTGAACCTCAGCGGGACGCAAGGAGTTTGGAGCTGGTTTTGTGGATTCGGGAGCTGCCAGAACTAAGGCAAGTGTAAAGTGTAAACCCCCAGTGTAAATAAGATGTAGATATGTTCTACCTGAAATCAGGTACCAGTGTAATACAATGTATATAGTTTCCCCCAGTTACTTCCAAGTTGATCTCCCTGTTTATTGTAAATACAACTCAAAGTTCCCTGTGTTGTATAGTTGATGTTAAATGTAAACCGCTCTGATCTAAAATAGAGCGGTATAGAAGAACTGTTAAATAAATAAGTGTGAGCTGCAAAAAAAAGAAAAAGTAGTGAGACAGCGGGATTACTAGCAGCAGCATGCCGATGGGCAGGGGACAGCGGTTAAGAGGGGGAAGGGCTGGGGGAAGGAGTAGGGCAGCACTGCGCCAGTCAGGCCTCTGCAGCAGGCTAGGGGTAGTCCACACATGGAGGATCAGAGGGGGAGGAAGGGTAGAGGAAGACGGGGGGGCGGAGGCATCATCTGAAGGGGCTGTGAGAACTGATGGGTGGTGAGGTGAGATTCCCAGTTTGCCTAGGGGAGGTAGGGGTCAGGCAGGAGCTCGAGAGGCAAGGGAGGCAGGGAAGGGGATGCCCACTGGTGCGGCCCAGGCTGGAGAGGGCGATGCATCTGGGGTAGTGGAACCACCGGTGGAGATGGTGGGCGGGCAAGAGCAAGGGGTGCCTCCCTCTCAGGTGTGGGGTGGTGGCTCAGGTGGGCAAGGGGGGGCTGGTATGCCAGCCCAGGTGTACAGGGTATACCGGGCCTGGGGTTCGGGCCTCAGAGACAAGAGGGGTACTACCCTATGTGCAGACCCTTGGCATGGGATTACTGGAGAGGAAGGGGGCAGGGTTCATCGTGGGCAGAATGGTTAGGAGCTTGACAACCTGCCTGGCCGGCAGCTGTTCCTCCCCCTGGGTTTCCCTTTGTATCTCCACAGGCATCTACATTGTGGCAGCAGCCAGGGGGACATAGAACGGGGGGGGTCCGGTGCAAGCGGAGACTGGGGAGACGTAACCAGTGACAAGCTTGGAGGCAGCGTCAGATCCTGTGGAGGTGATGACGAATGAACAGATTCCTGAGCCGCAACAAGAGCTGATAGCAGGGATGCCGGTTGGCGGGGACATGACTGAGGTGACAGGTGAATTGCTGGAGGGGTGCGATGGGGGGAAGGCAACAGTGGAGGAGCTATACGAAAGGGGGGTAGGAAGGCGCGAAAGAAGAGGAAGCATTCTTGTTGGCGGCACCGCGGGGACGAGTCTTCCTCGTCATCATCTGGGGAGTCCTCAGTTGTCTACCTCAGGTGATAAATCGGCCCATCGGAAGAGTGTTCAGGCTGCGGAAGTGGTGGGAGTGAGCGGAAGTACTCCTACATTGGCGTCATATTCTGAATTATGGGAAGGGGTCCCACGGACCTTGCGACAGCGGATTCGGAAAAGGCGGTATATAGACATTTTCCGTTTGCTGGAGGGCAGGAGGCAGTCAGGTGAGAGCCAAAAGAAGAGAAAGGAAGATGAGAAGGCGGGAAGGATCAAACGGGTTTCTCGTAATGTGGTTAACTGGGTAAGGGCCTTTTTGAGGTTGGCAAGTGTATGGGGTCACCAGTATCTGAAACAATATGGAATGTTGCTTGCTTATGG
This sequence comes from Ichthyophis bannanicus, assembly GCA_033557465.1. Classification (NCBI taxonomy): domain Eukaryota; kingdom Metazoa; phylum Chordata; class Amphibia; order Gymnophiona; family Ichthyophiidae; genus Ichthyophis; species Ichthyophis bannanicus. The sequence goes on from CM066034.1 coordinate 263,352,818, forward strand.
CGATTCTATTCTGGAAGCGGCTCAGACGCATGAAGGTTGGGCCTGGCTCAACTATGATGAGAAGTTTAGGAATAAAATGGAGGAAAATAAATCGTTGTCATGGGGGACACAAGATATTAGTTTGTGGTTGACCCAAATGTCGGCCAGAACAGGAGGGACAGGAGGATCAGGGGAACCTGGGGAGGGGGGGTAAAGGAAGGGGGAGGGGGGACAACGGGGATGGGACGTTCCTTTCGGGCCACGGGGGCCTCCGTGCCGCAAAAGTCAGGGGGGATGGTGAGGGAGATATTTGTTGACGATTTAATAAGTCGTTATGCCCCTTTCCCGACTGCAAGTTTCAGCACACATGTTCCATCTGTAGTGGGGGGCACTCCGCGCTTAAATGCGCCAAAAGAGGAATTCCCTCTTCCACCCTCCCAGCTCACAAGTAGCATGGACTTGGGGGGGATGGCTTCCACGCCGATACGGTTGGAAGCTTTACAGCCTTGGCTGCGGTGATATCCAAGGCAAAATGATCGGGTGGTGCTGGAGGAAGGTTTTAGTTCAGGGTTTCGTATACCAGTGCTAGGGAAGGTGGAGTCGGTTCAGGTTCCAAATGCGGTCTGTGATAAGGAAGCTTATCATAGCTCAGGTAGGAGCTATAGAAAAGATGATGTGACTCTGAACAAGCAACCTGTCAGTTCTGGTAGAAGCAAGAAAACAGAGTTTTCACATAAAAGACTACCAGTCCCAGAATGCACCAGGTTTCCAGCAGCCATGAGAGGGGCTGAAGTGAGAAAATGTGTGTGCAATCAAGAGAGCTATGAGGTAATCCCTAAGCACTCATCTCAAAGGGCAGGGCCTGATTCAAGACAGCTGCGCTGTGTTAGGGAGCAGCACACATTAGAACAGGATAAGAATAGAGCTTATTCTTCAGATAACAGTTCAAGAACAGCTTCAGGAAGAGATACAGAGGGGAGAGCTTCAGCAACGGCTACAAGCACCAGTATCACCTGGAGAAACAGAAGCCAAGCCAAGCAGATAGAGAGAGAAGGAAACTCTCTGGAAGGAAGAGAAGAAAGGCCATTGGAAGGTCTGGGAGATTCCAAGGCAGTACTCATACTGGGAGGTATTCCAAAAGCCAGCAGAGTCCATTGGACTGGATTCAGCCAGAGGAATGGAGTGGCAGAGATAGGAATCACCAGTGGCTACCTGGAAGAGAGAAGACTGCATGTGGAAGGGACTTTCAGATCAAGGCCAGAAGGTATGTGAGAGGAGATCCAGTGTCCAGGGATCAAGATTGGAAGGCTGGACATCAGAATTGGATTACATATTGGCCAGGCTATACAGAGAGGAATAATGATAGCAGGAGAGGCTCAGGTATGAACACTGATCCAGACCCTATCTATAATAGAGAATGGCAGCAAGGGAATGAGCATTCTCATGATAGTGCCTTAATGAAAGACTCGTCTGTGCCAATGTATGATAATGACCCTATGCTGATTGATACAGCAGATGAAAGTACAGTTTATATGGACTGTTCTCTATCTAAATGCTATTGCTAGCTTTCTCTGAGCAAACACATCAGCCATCACAAAGAAACCTAACTTTGTTCTTTATTTCCACTGCAAACAGCTCTTAAAGCAGGATTTGGGCTCACACAGTAGCAGCCAGCCAGCTAAAGGCTTTCAGCTGGTCCATTGATAGTAATTAGGGCTGCACCTGATTGTGTGTGTGAGCAAGGGAGAATCACTGCTGAGATCGGCGTGGAAAATAAGCAGAAGTTAACCTAACCAGCAAAGTTTATTCTTTACTTTGTGCCTTTGTATTTGGTAATTATTTGCTAAGAAAACATTAGCTAATTGCCTGACAAGCTGAAGGTTGTTTTCTGGTTTACTTTGTGACTTTTTGTTATCCATTTTAAACACTGCAAGCAAGTAACCTCATTTATAGTGCTATCAAGCATACATGTGCTGGGTGAATTAAACCCCATCAATAAAAGAAGTATTTTATTGATCTTACCACTTGGTTTCACAACTCAAATTATTGTCATCAGCTGTGTTTGGGAGTGAATGAACTACAATACCCACAATACCTTGCAAGAATCATATGAATATATGCATCGTCAAGATTGTGTAAGTTCTCACCCTAGGCAGGTCTCGGTTAGACGGTTCTCCCATATCATGCAGAACAAACTGCGGAAGGAATTGGAGTTGGGGAGAGTTGCTGGGCCGTTCGAGCATCAGCCGCTTGACAATTTGGTGGTTTCACCATTGGGGATCATACTAAAGAAAGAACCAGGGACGTTCCAGTTGATTCACAACCTGCGGGAGCATCGGTGAATGATCGGATTCTGAGGGAGTTGTGCACAGTGTGATACTCATCCTTTGATGCAGCAGTGGGCTTGGTACGCAGATGCGGTAGCGGGAGTTGGCTGGCGAAGGTGGACATCGAGTCAGCCTTCAGATTGCTGCCGGTTCATCAGTCGGCCTTTCCCTTGTTGGGGTTTTGTTTCAAAGAGAGGTGGTATTTTGAAAAATGCATGAAGATGGGTTGCTCAGTTTTGTGTGCATACTTTGAAATGTTTAGTACGTTTATGCATTGGGTGGTGGTTCAAAAGGTGGGATGCGCGAACGTGGTGCACTACTTAGATGACTTCCTCTTTGTGGGCGAGGCACAGTAGCGCCAGTGCCAGGAGCTTCTGGAAGGCGTTGTGGAATTGTCATGCATATGGGGGGGTGCCCTTGGCGGCGGACAAAACGTAGGGTACGGCTACGAGCATCACTTTTTTGGGTGTGCAGCTGGATACAGTGGAAATGGTTGCGTGCTTACCAGAGGAGAAGGTGGGGCAGTTCGAGTGTTGGTAGCCAATGTGTTGGGGTCTCGCAAGATCTCGCTTCAGAAGATGCAGGCCTTAATTGGCTCTTTGAACTTCGCGTGTAGCTTGATCCCAATAGGTAGAGTGTTCTTGCGGCGTTTATCGGTGGCTACGGCAGGAGTGCGGAAGCCTCATCACCGTATCAGGCTACCGCAGAGTATTCAGGTGGATTTAAGGGTCTGGGATGTGTTTTTGCAGGAATTCAATGGAACATCGGTTTTGATGGAGGCGGTGGTCTCTAATGTAGACCTGCAACTATTCACAGATGCTGCGGGGGGAGGTGGATTGGGCATCTACTTTGGCGGTGCCTGGCCACAAGCATGGCGCGACGAGGGGCTGACTGACAATATCACCTTCTTGGAGTTGTTCCTGTTCTTAGTGGTATTAGAGCTGTGGCCGGACAGGCTGCGTAATCGCAGAGTGATTTGGTGGTGCGACAATGAGATGGTGGTTAGCGTGATTAACCGTTAGTTGCCGCATTGTCTGCAGGTGGCGACCCTAATGAGAGCAATAGTTCTAAGCTGTTTGCGTTTGAATGTGTCGGTGAAGGCCTGTCATATTGCGGGTAGCACTAACAGAATTGCTGATGCTCTTTCTCGTTTTAAGTGGGGCCTCTTCAGGATGCTGGCACCGGAAGCAGACGCTGAGGGAGCGACGGTCACGGAGCACTTATGGCAGCTTGGCCTGCAGAGATGTTGAGGCTGCTGCAGAGATTGGTGTCGCCAGCTACATGGGTGTTGTATCAGCGAGGATGCGACCGAGTAGTGGATTTCCTCTTAACTTGGGTTTGGCGGACGGGACAGGTGTTTGATCAGTTTATGGAGGAGTATGTAATTTCGGCGAAGGCGGCGGGGCTGTAGAAAGCGACAGTTCGGATGCATTTGGCAGGATTTACCTTTTTTGCGCGAGCAGTGGGTTGGGGATTCCAAGTTGGGGGGTTCCTGATGAGTAGGCTTTTCCAGGGGTGGGAACAGTCCCAGCTGACTCCGCGGGATGGGAGGCTACCAATTATGCATGACTTGCTAGTGCGACTATGTGCAGTATTGCCACGGGTGACGCGCTCCCCCTATGAAGCTCAGCTGTTTCAGGCAGTGTTCTGCTTGGCATTTTTTGACGCTTTCCGGGTGGGGGAATTGGTAGCAGATTCCCGCCAGGCATTTCGTAAAGGAGGCTTGGGGAGGCATCAGGTGTGGTTCCTGGGGGCGGAGTTGCGCATATTGCTCCTAAAGTCCAAGACAGACCAGTTGGGTAAAGGTCATTGGGTGGTGTTACGGGCGATCAGAAATTCCCCGACATGCCCAGTGACATCGTTAAGGGACTACTTGAGGATGTGGTCAGCAGGTGAGGGGCGGTTATTTGTGCACAAGGATTCTAGCCTATTGACACATTTTCAGTTTGCGGTAGTGCTGAGGTTGGCATTGTAGCATCTTGGTGTGGATCCTCGTGGTTTCTTTCTGCATTCCTTCTGTCTTGGGGCCGCAACCAGTGTGGCGGCAGCGGGGTTGCCTCAGGAAGAGATCCAACGTATAGCTCGATGGCGCTCGCAAGCATTTCAGGGTTATGTAAGGCTATGAGAAGGGAAAGGGGTTCTGGGGTAGCTGCTAACTGTTGCTTTCTTTGCAGATGGGGAAAGGAATCCTGGTACTTGCTGAGTAGTCGGTCACTCCTTTGTGCACTGGGCGGAGCAACGAGTGGCAGTACGGCCGATGGGGCCTAACATTGGACTGGATGTGACAGAGGTGGTGGTCATATGGCTGGGTGAGCATGGTCTGCGATGGATGCAGCTCTTGCCTTTGCTGCGGCACCACAGTCGAGTGAAGGAGTGGCCTGTGATGATTTTGATACATTTGGAAGGCAACGACCTGGGTTCCTGGACCTGTAAACAATTGATAAGGGCAGCACAACGGGACATGGGGACAGTGTTGGAAATGTTTCCGGATGTAATTTTGTTATGGTCGAATATTATTCCAAGGCCTGCCTGTTGGGAGCAGCAGCGATGGTCTTGGGGCTTGAAAAAGGTCAATCGCCAGATCAGTCGCTGGGTTTTAGAGCAAGGGGGTTACCAGATACAGCACCCTTGGGTGGAGATAGCCTGTGCAGGTTCATATCAGCAGGACGGGGTTCATTTATTCCCGGTAGGTGTAGACTTGCTCCTCAATGACTGGCAGGAGGCATTGGAATATGTGCTGAGGCAGGATGGATGCTGGTCGCAACTTTGGGGGGAGGGGGGGCGGCTCGGAGATCCACGGATCGTCTTAGCCGGTGGTGGGATCCCGGAGGTTTCTGGTGTCCAGAGCCTTAGCTATTAGTAGGGCAGGGGTGGGGTACCTGCGACCCGGAGAACCCCAGTGGACTTTTGATAATAATATGGCGAAGCCAGAAGATGGGGTGGTAGGTTGGTAGCCGTGGACTCGCAGCTGTGGAAATGGAAATGACATCACTTTGCTACCCACATGGCTGGTAAGGTGGAGGTTTAAGTTGATTGTTTGGAATTGTTGTTGGATATGGTAAAAGTTAATAAAACTGTGACAGGTGTTATGCCAACATTGTAGTAGCGTGATTATTATGGAGTGGGGAAAATGGGTGGGGAGGGCTTGGGGAGAGGGGGTGAAGGGGGGCAGTAGGAGAGCACCACGTCCACTGTGCCTCAGTTATTAAAGAGGCCGTAGGGTCCGTACCTGTTGGCTGGCGGTAACCGAGACTATGGCGCATGGGCGATCCGGACCCGCGGGTGCCACATGGGAAGGAGGACGACGGGAGGCCAGGCGTCGTCATTCAAACTGATTGGCTCACACAGGTGAGGGACAGTGGCAGGAGCCAATCAGGAGCGACAGGGGCACGCAAGAGGGAGGGGTAAAGCAGGGAGCTGGCGGGGACCGTCAGTCGGGGCTTGTAGACGGTCGGAAAGCAGCTGGTGACCTGCCCTCCCACCCAGCAAGTGGGGCAGGGGACTGGTTAAGGGGTGTTGCAGCTGGTGGGGGAAGCGGGATCCCGGAGGTTTCCGGGGTCCGGAGTCTTAGCTATTAGTAGGGTAGGGGTGGGGTATCCCCGACCCGGAGAACCCCGGTGGGCTTTTGCTAATAATATGGTGAAGCCGGAAGATGGGGTGGTAGGTTGGAAGCCGTGGACTCATGGCTGTGGAAACAGAAATGACATCACTTTGCTACCCTCATGGATGGTGAGGCATTTCTGTTGAGGTGGAGGTATAAGTTGATTGTTTGGAATTGTTGTTGGATATGGTAAAAGTTAATAAAGCTGCGATCAGTGTTATGCTTATATTGTAGTAGCATGATTATTACGGAGTGGGGAAAAGGGGTGGGGGGGGGTGAAGGGGAGAAGGGGTGAAGGGGGGGGGCAGTAGGAGAGAACTGCATCCACTGCGCCTCAGTTACCATCTATTAGTAGTTAAAACTCACTGTAAGGGGGATGTATCAATTGAAAAATAAACAACAGCAGACTGTCGAAGAAGACAGTTGAAAGCAACATGCGACTTCTATGAATACAATAGAAAAGAGGTGAGAAAAATGAAGCACTAAGTAGACATAATGGTAATAATTCTGTAAAGAGTACATGGAAAAGTGTGCACTAGAAACATGTGTAGCTCCCTATTCTAAAGGTCTTTCGCATATAGAATAGGGGCATAGTGATAACTGATATGCCTGAGCTTAGTTGCAAGTGTAAATGCTCTTGCTAAGATGCTGAAGAAATCTGAATAAGCTATACTATTCTATAACTTATGTGCATACATTTTGGCCCGGCCTACCCTCTGTCCAAGCTCTGCTCCTGTGCATACCATAACTGAAGGTATGTGCAATGGAACTTACGCACACGCTTAAAGAAAAGTGAACACTTGCACATCATAGAGTACTTTCAAGACTAACGTTGCATTGTGTGTATGTGTGTGCCCACTCTCCTAGCACACACAGTCATATACTACTACTAACACCGATCATTTGTATAGCACTACAAGGCATACTCAGCGCTGTACAGGTACATGTAAAAAATGATCCCTTCTCATCAGAGCTTACAATCTAGTTAAGACAGACAATACAACAGCTAAGGACAAGAATATATCTATGGGTATGGTAAGGAAACACACAGAGTAGTTTGTTCCATGCATAAGGAATAGCAAGGTGAATGTGGCTCTCAGGATCTATTGTTTTACTGTCATGGTTGTTGCACATTGCTGCCCCTCAGATGCCCGTGGCCTATGCTACTACTTGACATGCCTGCAAACAGTGTTGACTATGGTTGTCTAGGATGAATGGGCTGCTGGGCATGGTGGGTGCAACTAGCATCTGGTCATAAGCTGGTGTTATCTGTACCTATGCTAGCAGTGTATTTCATGGTCAAAAGTGCCACTAGCATGACCACACTAGTTGTGCACAGCAGTGCATGCCTACTCTCCAAATCTCCCCTAACCCTACCTTTTTCTATGTTATTCCAGTATCATGGGATTTTTAACAAAGATGTGTTTTTGCTACACGTTACCTGCTACTATGGGGCAAAACATGTACTAAACCTTGCACTCCTGGCTATTTTGCTTTTAGTAAACATGTGCCTACATTTGTTACCAAATGCTAAGTGCTACCACGGTCCATAATAGTCCCATGGCCACATCAATACTTGGCATACATTAACGTCTGTTAACGCATGCTAAGCTTAAGTAAGCATGCCCCTAAGAGACTTGGAAGTTATTATTCTTGCTTCATTTAGCAAACTTTCCAGATGTAAACAATGCTGTAGGGATGTGCATTTTTTTGTGAACACTTGGTTTGCTAGTATGCCTTAAAAATATTTAGTGCATGCTAGATTTAACATGTATTAACCTATGACATACTGAGCCATAGGTCAACTAATAGGTGTTAAAAATTTCAAATACTGTTCAAACGTTTTTGAAAAAATGTGTGATATGAACCAAAAATATTGGGAAATTAGGAAAAAAAAGTTAGAAAAGGACCAACAAAATTAACCAAAACTTACGTCTGTGTACAGCCCTACAATGCTGTGTTCAGTGCAAATGTACTTCGCCCTCATTACAACACTATTTTAAAAGTCAGGGATATTGAATGTTTTAACTGTATTGTCAACTCTCATGACTAAATCATGAGGCACATGAGAATTTCATTTAAATTTGATGTTCTCATGATCTCAATATTTCTCATGCAAATCTTGTTATTTCAGCATCCTTTCACGTTCCAGCTCAAATTACCTGTCAATTGCACTGCGTTTTTTGAGTTTGATTCACCAATATGATTTTCTACATCTATTTATAGCTATTATTATATTATGTTGTCTTATCTATGGAGGGGAGGCAATGCTCATTACTGGATAAATGTACCTTTGGAACTTGGTTTTAGAGACCACTACTGTATTTTCAATCCTATTTGTGCTGTTGAGGGAAGTGATTTAATTTCTCGCACCGTTATAAATTTAGAATGTGTTCTTTACATAGCAGTGTGGTTATCGAGGTTTAGGACAAACATTTACAAGGAGACTGAAGTTGAATGTAATATACTGTAAATAGACCTTATAGCAAAAGCATGATACCATATGAATATTTTAGCATACCTTCCAGCAGATCTATCTCTGGGGCTTAAATTAGTGATAGGTGTTTCACAGTACACTGTTGCTTATAAACTCCTTTTGCTGTATGACCAATATTGCCATATGCCATGAACACACAGGAAGGCATGGAAAGTTAAGCACTATTTATGCATGTAAGTTTCTGTTTTAAGAGTTACACAAGTGAACGAGCACTTATGTGCGTGCTTTAGGTATTTGCAGTTCTGTAAGTGTGCATGTAAGTCCCATCACAAGTATTTTTGTTTAGAGTGTGCACATAGAAGAGGCCTACATCTACTTGCATAAGCTATAGAATCTGGTAACTTACACGCATTTTCTCCAGATCTAGGCAGAGGCATTAACTCCTGCTCTAGAGCAGGTCTGAGCGCTACGGTTAGGTTAAGACTTATGGGACATCCCTATTTTATAAAGTATGCACATACTTCATTTTATAAAACAGGCCTCATATGGGAGGATGGTAATGCATGTTAAATGGATGGGAGATAATAAATGTACCCTCACAGAGAACTGTTAAATAAATGGTAAGAAATAATGGACATTTTTAGAACAGTTGCTCAGAATTTAAATAGCAGCGTATAAAAGCTGATTTTACAATGCTGCTATTTACAGGTGTATATGGTATGACAGAGGTTCCCAACTCCAGTCCTGGAGGGCCAAACACCATTCAGGTTTTCAGGCTGTCCCTAATGAATATGCAAGAGATGCATTTGAATACAATGGGGCAGTGCATGCAAATGCATCTCATGCATATTTATTAGGGACAGCCTGAAAACCTGAATGGTGTTTGGCCCTCCAGGACTGGAGTTGGGAACCTCTGTGCTATGGGGTATACAGGGAGCATGTTCTGGGCATGCTTTGAGTGGTCAAAAATTATTGGATCAATATTCAAGGGCTCTCACCTGGATAATGTTGGCTATTATCTCAGTAAGTGCTCTAGCAGCCCCATCTATGGATTTTCAGTGCCACTGAAATTCATTGTGGACTGCCCCAACACTATGAGACCAATTCTGATCAGGGCATGTCTGGTCACTCTGGACATCCAAAATCTGAACGGGCCAGATTTGCACCCGATTCTGTACTCATGGGAGCTAGATGTTCCCACGGGAGTGAAATTGGGGTACTTGGACGGGCCAGATGGGACCCGATCCAGCTGCCGTGCACATCTGGCAACTTCCCAGAATTTGGGCACCATGGCACTATCTGGACAGGGGCAGGATGGTCCATGAGTAGGGCAAGGGTGGTCCCTGGTGTTAAAGAGTTAGCGGCAATTTTCAGTTTGTTAACTGGATAATAAATCACATAAGGTTAGGCCACAAACAAGGCATGACTAACTTTATGTAGTTTGCAATACAGATAGTGGCTGAATATCACTACTATCCGGACAGCGCCACCGGTCAGCGCTGAAGCTGGATATTCAGTACTGAAGGATATCAGAATTCTGGTGTTGGATATTCAGTTTCCATTTTAAATGTCATAGCTGGTGTGGACAGCTCGCATATTCTTTCTCTGTTCTGGATGATTTATTACATTTGTTACACTCAAACAACTATGAAATACAGACAATAATAAAAAATATTAAAACTTTTCAGAAAATAGACATTTCACATAGTGTATGTTTTTCATACACTGGTCCAATGTCCGTCTTCCAAGTGATCAGAAAAGTTATGATTCAGTTCCATTATTCATTGACATAGACATACTGTATGATACTATTAAACTGCAGTTTTCATTTAAAACACTTTATTATGATATAATATAGTTTGTCAACAGTCCATTCTGATGGCAGAATATGATACACGTGAAAACATCTCTGATGCAGTGCGTCGATATTGCACCATTGAAACACCTAGAACCGAACGCGTGATGGCCATTAGTCTCGACAACATATTAGCCCAGCATATGAGAAACATACAAGGCCGATATACGCACCAATAACTCTGATACTAAGTAACTTACAGTTATCTAAACCTATTTTCTAAAGTCTACAAATACTTTTATTTGCAAAATTGTAGCTATTACAGCATTATAAGCTACTTACTATTTTTGTGATCTTTTTATGTTGAGCCGCCAGTACCGTCAAAATCAGCAAACTTTGAATACCTATTAAACTAAAGAAATCTCAAATACAAAATCTTTATATAATGATTTTTGACATAACGATAATAGCTAAACATAGTTCCATTGAATTTATAACCATTAATTAGTAAACAATTGAGTAGTAAGTATGGAAACCTTATGTCTGTAAAACATATGCTGGTCCAAAACAAATCGACTGCAGCATTTAAATATCAACCTGCTTCTTTTTAAATGTAAAATGCAACCACTTAAGGTTACATGGAATTGTATACTCACCCAAAAGATCAGTCGTTGCATTCAACTTTAGCTTATCTGAGTTCAACCAAGATGAGATTGACCTTAACTACTCATTCAGTGTTTCAACTGATGTGCCAAAATCAGCACCCAGAGGGCCTTAAATCTGTATGTTGTTTGTACATTGTCTAGAAACTATAATCAAATGGCTTATGGACTAAAGTTAAATGATGTTCTGTACATAGATATTAAAAAGGCATACTATAGAAAGAATTATGACTGAGCCTTGAACATTATATTGGTGCCGATATTTAATAATGGCAGTCAGTGCTTTTAAAGCACTTGGCTGCTGTTTTTAGACCTCAATATTCAGCACCAGAGCTTATCCAACGTCCAGAGCTGAATACCTGGTTTTGCTGGGAAGCACTTTAACTATCCGATTCATGGTGTTGAATATTGAGATCACCATATTTTAGCCAGTTAGCATGTCCTGCTAACAGCTAAACCCTTTTGAATCTGCAAGGCCACGCGGCGCAGTCCGTGTCGGGCGCACTTAATGGGGTAGCATCCGGGTGCCCCATGTGTGCGCGCGGCGCGAGAGGCGAGGCCGGATTGGTCGCGGGCAGATGGCGGCCTTTAAAGTGATTGGCTTCCACCGGAGAAGGTGGAGAGGGGGGAGACATTCTCAGGAGAGGGCATTGCCTGCAGTGCTCGTCGAGGGAGCAGACGGCGAGAGTGGGGTGCCGAGGAAGAAGGCCAGGCACGTGGCGTGGTGATCGGGCGGTGTTTTCTGTGTGCTGAGGGTACCAGGAGCTGGTCAGAGCCCGCGGCAGCGTGCATTGGCAGAAGCCGGTGGCAGCCCATGGCAGCGTACGTTGGCAATTTGGAGCCCATGGCAGCATACATTGGCGATTTGGAGTGGCGGTCCCGGAGAGCCAGGCGAGTGCTGGTTGCTGTGGGATTAATTTGATGACGCCGCGTAAAGAGAAGACGGGGAGAGGGGCAAGGGCAACAAGGAGGGTTTTAAGTGGGCAGCGGGGTAGTGCTGCGAGCCGGGCGGTGCGGGGGGGCGGAGTTGGTTCGGGTGAGCAATTTGCTGGGCCTATTCCTAGGCTGGGCAGGGGGAGTGCGATGAGGAGAGGTGGTAGTTCTCGTGCAGCATGGGGAGAGGCATGTGGTCGGCCCATAGAACAGGGTTTGTGCCTGGCTAGTGGAGAGAGTGGCCTGCTGAGGGGACCTGCTGTAGAGATTCGAAGTGCTGATGGGCCGGTTGGTGGGGGCATGGGGGAGGGGGGTGCAAGGGGACCCTGGTGGCCTGCTTGGGGACAGCCTGGGTTGCACGGCTTGTACCCTGGCGGGCTGCAGCCGGACATGGGTTTTGGGGGTGGTAGTGTGGTGGCTGGGGTGAGGGGGCAAGGTACAGGCCGGGGGGGACTATTCCATGGGGATGGGCCAAAGGGGACTGGGGGGCGGTATGGGGACTTGGGAAGACTGGTTGGGGGGGCAGGGTCCTTCGGAGGCTGGGTGGCTGGGAGCCTGGCCATCTGTTTGGGCACTGGCAGTTCCTCCTCCGGGGTTTTCTTTGTCTCCACAGGTGCCCACGGGCTTGCAAGGAGGGAGAGAGTCACGGACCGAGGAAGGAGCGTCGCAACTAACGACTGGGATGACTTCGGCAGGACGGGTTGCAGCTGAGAGTGAAGGCCTGGGGGGACTGGACGAGTGGGAGCCATGGGCTGGATCGGGGGCAGAGACGGCGTCAACAGCTGTGGCAGGTGAATTGCAATTGGGGAATGAGGGGGGGCGGGGGGGTGCAGGTGGCAGGGAAGGCGAGGAAGAAGCGGCGTCATGCATGTAGGCGTAGAATGAGCTCGGAATCCTCTTCATCATCTTCGGAGTCTAGTTCATCGGTATCCGGGGCCGAGTGGGGAGGAGTTTCGATGGTGTCAGGTAAGGTGGTTGAGCCTGGGGCGGGTGGGGTACCCTCATCGCTAGTGGCAGTTTCGAAGTTGTGGGAGGGTGTGCCAAGGAAGCTCCGGCGACAGATTTGGAAGCGGCATTATATAGACATCTTTCGGTTGTTGGAAGGGATGAGGCGCTCCGGGGAGAGCAAGCGGAAGAGAAAGGAGGATGAGAAGGCGGGAACGGTCAAGAAGCCGTCGCGGAATATGATTAATTGGGTACGAGCCTTTTTGAGATTAGCCAGTGTCTGGGGTCAGCATGCTCCGCAGGATTATGGGATGTTGCTGGCTTATGCTGACTCCGTTTTGGAAGCGGCCCAGATGCATGAAGGCTGGGCCTGGCTCAATTACGATGAAAAATTTTGTGATAAGATGGAGGAGAATAAATTGATTTCATGGGGAATTCAGGATATTAATTTGTGGCTGATGCAGATGTCAGCTAGATCTAGCGGCGGGTTGGGGGGGGGGCAGAGCAGCGGCAGTCCCAGGTCAAGTGGCGTTTCGTTCCTTTCGGACGGATGGGGGGGTGCAGCAGCAGAAAACCGGCAGGGGGGGAGGAGGAGATGTCTGTTGGCGGTTCAATAAGTCCGTCTGTCCTTTCCCTGATTGCAAGTTCCAGCACTCGTGTTTGGTGTGTAACGGTGAAGAATTAAGCTGTCTTTAATATCAGAAACCCCAATGGCCTGAGTCTCCAATTTAGCATATGTATGTACTTCTACATCTGTAATTCGTTTGTCCTATATTTCTAACTTAGGGGTATGTTTACTAAACTGTCTTAACGTGCAGCGGTGGTATCATCGTGCGATAAGTGATGTTATCACGCAATAATGTAACATTATCGCGCGATAACGTAACATTATCGCGCGATAACGTAACATTATCGCGCGATAACGTAACATTATCGCGCGATAACGTAACATTATCGCGCGATAACGTAACATTATCGCGCGATAACGTAACATTATCGCGCGATAACGTAACATTATCGCGCGATAACGTCACTTATCGCGCGATAACGTCACTTATCGCGCGATAACGTCACTTATCGCGCGATAACGTCACTTATCGCGCGATAACGTCACTTATCGCGCGATAACGTCACTTATCGCGCGATAACGTCACTTATCGCGCGATAACGTCACTTATCGCGCGATAACGTCACTTATCGCGCGATAACGTCACTTATCGCGCGATAACGTCACTTATCGCGCGATAACGTCACTTATCGCGCGATAACGTCACTTATCGCGCGATAACGTCACTTATCGCGTGATAACGTCACTTATCGTGCGATAACGCAGCCGCAGCGTTAAGGCAAACTAACGCTGTGAAATCCGGGTCTGAAGGGTGGAGTAAGGCTTCCCAGAGGGTGGAGAGAAGAGGTCAATGGGCAGTGAGTGTGCGGGGAGAGGCTCCATGCACACTAATGCTGTAAAATCAGGTTCTGAAAATTAGCGCCAGTGAAAACCTCGCACTAGAGCAGGGGTCACCAACCTGCGGCCCACGGGCCGCATGCGGCCCACGAGGTCCCTTCGTGCGGCCCGCGAGGCTCTACCCTGGTTAACATTACGTGTGGCCCGCCAAGGATTCCCGCCATTGTATCTGCGGCCCGCGGCATGCTCGGCGGGTTCAACGGCACGTGACCGGTTTCCCAAGAGCAGCGCGCAAATTAGAGGACCAATCAGCAATAAGACTTCACCAAGCACTTGCAAGACTTTGCCCTCTTCAGTGCCCCCTTCGAGATGAACCCCACCGACGTGCCCTCTGACCTTCAAATGGACTTGATCGAACTGCAGTGTGACGACGCACAGAAGTCGCGCTTCATGGCTATCAGGTGATCAGCCATTGTTTTCATAATTTTGCGTTTGTTGTTTTTTTTCGTGGGGGGCGGGGATAAGGGGGGTGCGGTCCGCGAGGCTCCCGGTAGTCGGCTGTGCGGCCCGCGGCCCTCTGGAGGTTGGTGACCCCAGCACTAGAGGCACATTTGCAGGAGAGAGAAACCATTTAAGTCAGCAATGTGCAGGGAAACCCAGAAAAGTGATAGTTGTGATACATGTGCAGGGAACAAAAAGGCAAATAAACATATAAAAGGACCAGAACCACATCTAAAATCTCAATAACCAAGCTGGCCAAGTGATATTAATGATAAACATAAAGCAGCACTACTGACAAAGCATACAAATTAAGATATCATATTTGGAAGGGTCTATGATCTGTCCCCCTACAATGTGAATGATCCCACATTGAAATAGCACTGATCAGGGTTTCTGTCGTTTAGATTGGGCAGGTTTGTTATGGCGTGCACATGTGCAGCAACAGCAGAGTGGGCATGTAGGAAAGGGCAACTGTACTGATGCTGTAAATGGGATATAGGGGGCTGCAGGCGGCACATGCTGTGGTCCAGCTGGGGCACAGTGCGGGCTAGGCAGATGGCTAGGTGGCACATAGGAATGCCAAAATTGTAAATCAGCAAGACAGCAACTGATGAGGGTCCAACATGGACACGAGTGTGTGTCCCACAGTGTCACAGGGGATATTACCCAGCAGGTACCCCCAAGGGCACATAACATTGGCAGGCGGTGTGGGGGGGGGGAACGTGCATGTCCATGTAGGCACCCCTACCCGAGAACATACACCATAGGCAGCTGCCTACCGGTATACTGAATGGCTTGGGACTGCGCCCCAACAGCAACACTGGCATAATGGCATGGCAGCATGGTGGCGGAGGGGTGCTGGTGGTGGAGGGGGCAGTGGCATCTGCCCAAAGCAGACCATGGCCAAGCCCTGTTTAGGTAGGTGCTGTGCACTGCAACAGACAGGGTCTGTCTGACAAACAGTCATGGTATCCCCAGGGAATGAACTGTCCCTGTGGCAACAGTGTGGTGCAGTACACACAGCCAGTATGTTCAGGAGCAGAAGATCACAAGTTCAAGTCCCACCTGTGGCTCCTGCCAACCCTGTCCCCATATTTTACCCAGTACTAAACCATGGTAAAAAAGATGGAACCTTTATTGCAGATAAAATAAACATGCCAGAAATGCCTATATTTTACCCTACAGAGCACAGACACCATAAACATGTGCAATCCCTAGAGCAGAGTTTCCCAACTACAGTCCTGGAGGGCCAAACACCATTCAGGTTTCATGCTGTCCCTAATGCCTGTGCTGTCCCTAATGCCTGTGCTGCATTTGTATGCGCCGCCCCCATGGTATGCAAATGTATCTCATGCATATTCATTAAGGACAGCATGTAAACCTGAACAGTGTTTGGCCCACCAGGACCGGAGTTGGGAACCTCTGCCCTAGAGCAGTGGCCAACAGGGGCAGAAACACCCACACCCACACCCACAGGCTCCACTATCCAAAGCCTCATGGAAAGTCAGGCTGTTGGGCCCTGCGCGCAGCAGCATCTCCCAATACTAGCATTTTGCATACCTTAGCAATGCCGCCCTAAACTTGGGAATATGCTCCACATATATCAAAAGGTTGCTATGATTAATGGCAGATAACAATTCCTAAGTTAATCACAATTTGCTGATAGAGCTGCATCATAGCAACCTTTCTGATATCTGTGGAGTGTGTTTCAGTTTTGGTTTCTGACAGTGTTTACCACCCCGGGGAGTGACCCCAACAGTATTGCGTACCATAGCCATGCCTGCACTGTGCCCAGGACTGGTGTGGTGGCCAGGGCTGCCAAAAGCCTCTGTATCTGCACAATGCTGGCATAGGTGTGGGAGTGTTTGTCTGTCTATCCAGTGTGTTGTGGCTGCCTACAACTTACTCAGCCCACACTGCTTGCACTGTTTCCAGTGTTAGCCTGCCAATGTGCATAATGAGGAGCAAGGTACTGTGGGTATGGCCCGGAAAGGGTGGCCTGGGTAGGATGCATCTGCACAGGACATAGGACAATGGCTGGGACATTGTAGTGCCTGGCCACCACCTGCACGGACAGGGTGGCCACAGCATGTCCTGCTGGGAGGTCACTCTCACCCTGACTGGGCAGTGACCACGGCATGGCTAGGTTCCCCCATAGTGCTATATGGTATTTCTTTTAAGTGATATTTATGGGGCCCCATCACTGACTTACATGCTTGGTGTGTGTGCTCACATCCCCTCCAGGAATATGCACTATGGACTAGCTAGCAGACTGTCTGCAGTTAGTATGTGTATGGCTGGAACACCTTGCAGGGTGCAGTGGCTGGAGACTCACCATGCTTTCTGCTGGAGCATGTCAGATAGTAGTGGGGGGTTTACTGTTTGTCTGCCATTGCCTTATGGTTGTGTACAGATCTGCATTGACTGCCCTGTAGGGTGCCTGTTCCCCAGAAGGACTGGGGTTGATTGCCCCCTCTACTGCCACCATTGCAGGGATGTAGAATGTGGATCTGTTGGTGGGAGAGCCTGTTCCCCACCCTGTGCCCCAGAGGGCGGGTTGGGTGGTGCTATATAATCCGCCTATGGGTCCGAACACCCCCCCTCACTTAAATCATATGACCATGGCACCCACACAGGACATGCACTATTCTGGGTATCATAGTCCACAAGAGCCAAACATGACTGGGAAATACAGATGGACACAGATGTATTCTAGGTGCATCTGCAAGGACTACCTATCACACACTAGCATTGATAGCAACCTGCAGCATAGCCTATCTCAGCCAAGCCAGTGCTGCGGACATGGTGCTGGGTGCCCCACCTCACCCTCAGGGTAAGCACAGGACCCACACAATGTGGCGGTCTGTAGCTACTCTGTGCCAGTAACACACATGGTCAGTTCCCCCTACCAGGCCAAGGTGCTGTGGGGGTGCATACCCCATCTTGTGATCATCTGTAGACTGATGATCTGCATTTCAGTGCATCATGGGTACGGGTGGATTTACCCTATCCTGGTGACCACAGCAGACAGTTTGTGTGGTGGCCTGCAGTCTTTCTGTAGTCAGCCAGGGGCTTGTTGGTAGCTATAGAGATCTAGCCTACTAGTTACTTCACTGACTGTGGAGGCAGAGGTCATGGGTTCAATTCTGCAGTGGGTTTATATAAGAAGACTATCTGAGGCATTTCCTTTTTTAATTTAAATTAGTGTTGCCAGCAAAAACACCCTCACAGTGCTGTAACCTTAAGGTGCCTCATAAGACACCCAATAAAGCACCCTATAAGGCACCCTATAAAGTGCCGTATAGGGCACCCTATAAGGCACCCTATAAGGCACTGTATAAGGTGTCCTATAGGGAACATTATATGGTGCCTTGGCAGACAGGGCACTTTATACTGTGCCCTCTAGAGTGCCATATAGGGCGCCTTATGCGGCACCTTAGGTTACGGCACTGTGAGGGTGTTTTTGCTGGCAACACTAATTTAAATTAAAAAAGAAAATGCCTCAGACAGCACTGGTTTAAATTAAAGAGCAATGCCACAGACAGCCTTCTTACATGACCCCACTGCAGAATCAAACCCATGACCTCTGCTTCCACAGTCATTGCCGTAACCAGTGGGTTACATCTTTATTCCTTCTGACACTGAGCTGGCATTAACTTAGGGTTAACACGCGTTAACGTGCCGCGGCGCTCACTATCGTGTGATACCGATTCTTGCTACCTTAGGACCGAAACACCCACTCCTTATATGGCATTCTTCACATTATCGCTGGAGCTAGCGCCGGGAACATTAAGACGGTTTAATAAACATACCCCTTAGTAATAGTGTTCTTTGAATATTCAACTTTCTGGTGAGAAAAGAAAACACAAAAGGGAATCAGTATGTAATATGACATACCATATGTCCAACAAAGTTACTTCATGTCCAATCACAGATTCAGATTCTGCAAATCAGGCAATCTGTATATTTTTTTTAATTTCCCCATCAGCATTTCCCCATTTCCCCTTCTCTGAAGTAGACATGTCAGTTATCTGTTCATTTGGACCAGGGAATTTTATCAGTGACTGAGAGGGCAATTGTGCTTATCTTAGTGATGTGTAACAGCAGCTCAAAAATGTAAAAACAAAATAAAAAACAAAAGAGATTTCACACTTCTCCTTCATTGGCTCCTCATGCATGTGCAGTTTTAGTGAAATCCTTGCATGTACATGTTGAGAAATCAGTACCTATATGTGTATTTCCCAGCACACATGTAAAACCCCACATGATGATCCTCTTTATATATATATATGCAATTTAAATAAATATCCACGATTCAGTCTTGTACAGAAAATGAGCTGTAATAATATATACAAGAAAAATGCAAAAATACAAAAATGTTTCACATTAACTTAACAAAGTAATGCCCACAAGCCCTCATTTTGGGGGAAGAGGGGGAGCACTCAAAGCAAATAAACTTCAAAACAAAAAACACAGGAAAATTGCTGAGTTTAACAACAAACATCCCTAAGTTACTCGCTTAACACTGGGGAGTCAATAGAGGCATCCAAAAGACAAACATTCACAAAGGTTACCAACTGGGAGGGTTCATAAAAGATATAAGAATTAGACTGATATTTAATTAGACATTTGCAATGATCCTTCAGAAAAAAAGAGCTCTCTCAGCTGTTGAACCCCCAGATGGAGGAGTAAAAATTCACGCTGTCTCTTACCAAACCATGAAACAATGAATTCCTGTTCTTAAAAAATAACTTCAAAAGCCATTCCTTATCTGAAGCTAATGCAAAAGTCACCAATAGGGTAGATGAAGTTACCACCTCAACTCCAGAGGATTCTAACAATTCTAAAATGTTCAAAACATCAATTTGTTGTACCCCAGTTTCCTCTGACGAGGATTTCTTCTTACCCGTAAGAAGATAATACAATTTCACCAGCTGCAGATGTGATTTCACTGAGATCACTAAAGCTTCAGTCAAATAATTTTTAAACATTTACTGTGCTGAAAACATAGCCATCCTGGGAAAGTTAATAATCCTAAAATTTGTAGCACAAGCCTGATTTTCAAGTTGCTCAATCTTATCATGAATAATAAAGGAACTCTTAGGGGTATGTTTACTAAACCGTCTTAATGTGCGCTCTGTGACATTATCACGCGATAAGGTACCTTATCGCACGATAATGGCGCTTTATCAGGCGCACAGGTACCTTATTGCTCGATAATGCGTGCAGCGGCGCAAACGAATGCTGAAGGCGGGGAAAGGCTCCCAGAGGGCGGAGGAAGGCTCCCCAGGGGCGGAGAGAAGGGGTCAATGGGTGGAGAGTGGGAGAGGAAAGGCTCCCCGCACACTAACGCTGTGAAATCCGAGGCTCAAAACTAACGCCAGTGAAACCCTGGCGTTAGAGCTGATTTAAAGAGAAAAGAAACAATTTCCGTCAGCAATGTACAGCAAAACCAGGGAAACCTACAAAAAGTGATAAGTGTGATACATGTGCATGGAACAAAAGGGCAAATAAATCTTGAAAATGTACAGAGGAAAATGTAAAAATAAAATAACCAAGCTGGGCAATAGTGATATCAATGGGAAACATCACAAAACACTCCCAAGAAAGCTCCAAAAAAAAGATATGAATTTTGGAAGGGTCTATGCTCCATCCCCATACAAGGTTTTTATTTATTTATTTATTTAACAGTATTTCTAAACCACCTTATCTTATTAATCAAGGTGGTATCACAGCAAACAATCGGGTAAAGTGAGCGTGTTGTTCATGCAGTGAAGGGGAAACATCGACTTGAGTGTATGTTGTGTTGTGTGCGAGATTAGTTTGAGCTATGTACAATGTGTGCTATATACATTGGGGCTATAAACATTTTCTATACATATAGTGTTGGGAGGTATAATGTGCTGTGAATCTTCTTGGACACTGCAGCAGCGTTCGATTCAGTAAGCCATGAGCTTCTCCTTGAGCGCCTTAAAGAGAAGGGGATCACAGACAAAGCACTAGACTGGTGCAAGTCTTACCTCTCTGACAGATGGCAGCATGTACGATCAGGGTCCACATCATCGGAGCCTTTCCACCTAAAACAAGGTGTCCCGCAGGGATCCTCCCTCTCCGCCTTGATGTTCAACATATACATGCAGCCCATCTGCAACCTGATCCATTCATTCGATGTGAACTGCCTGATATATGCGGACGACGTACTGCTATACATGTCTTTCTCGACCAAAAACCCAGACCTCTCCCCGCTGACAAACTGTTTTAATGCAGTTTCCAACTGGCTACAAACCCAAAACCTCCGAATTCAGCATAAGAAAACAGAATCAAAACTTACCAGGAATCAAAACTTCTCCACGCCGCCCTCTCTAAAGGTCGACGAAGCAGAACTCCAGTCCAAACCCATGATCAGGTACCTTGGAGTCACACTAGATCAGCGCCTAGACATGAAAACGCACATAGGCAACACGGTGAGAGCAGTGTATCACAAGATCTGTTCTCTCAGGTACCTAAGATCCTTGCTAACACCAGACAACTTCAGAACAGTCTATCAGGCACTAATCATACCGCATCTGGACTACGCAAACTCAATCCTGCAGGGACTCCCTCAAACCACGCTGAACCCTCTACAACTGGCGATGAACGCTGCGGCAAGAGTCCTCCATGGAGCTTCCAGGAAAGACCACGTGACCCCCATCCTGAAGCACCTACACTGGCTCCCAATCCGCGGCAGACTCACATACAAAATCTTACTGCTGACATTCAAGGCTGTCAACAGGCTCTCAGCAAAATCACAGGCAGAGCTGATTCAGCCCACACCATCCAATAGGTCCAGAAGATCTACAGCAGTTAATATGCTGACTGTCCCAAAATCAATAACCCAATGTACATGTGCAACCCAAATTCTGTGCACCAAGATACTGGAATGCCCTACCACCCAGCATACGAGCAATCCCAGATCTCTCACAGTTTAGAAAAGCATTGAAGCACCATCTCTTCCTCCAGCATTACCCCCTAGACAGCACCTTAATAGCCTCATCCACCACCTAGCCGACTTAGTTTAGTAAGACCTATCACACAGCCAACCACAACTACATCCAGCGAGATGACACCAATCTGCCACATAGATGTACATAGTTTACCCCTTGTTATCCAAGTTTTTGCACCTTGTTCAACGTAAACAACAATCAGATAATGAGATCTGTAAGTTGTTGTTGTTTGTAAACCACACTGATGCCGAATAGCGTGGTATAGAAGAGATTGTAATAAATAAATATAAATAAATAAATGAGCCCACAGTGTAATTGCTCTGAGCAGGGTTTCCGACTCCATTGGCCAGGTTTCCTATGGCGTGCACATGTTCCACAACAGCAGGGCGGGCATGTCGGAACGAGCAATTGGACAGATGCTGGAAAAGAGGACACAGAGGGCTGCAGGCGGCACATGCTGCGGTGCAGCTGGCCCACAGTGCGGACTAGGGTGATGCCTAGCTGGCCCATAGGAATGCTGCAACAGTAGAGCAGCCAGACAGCAACTGCTGAGGGCCCAACATGGGCACGAGTGTGCTTCCCACAGTGTCACAGGGGATAGTACCCAGCAGGTACCCTGAAGGGCACAGAACATCGGCATGCAGTGCTGGGGGGAAGCGTGGACAGCTATGCAGGCACCCCTACCCCAGAACCCGCACCATAGGCAGCCGCCTACCCGCACACTGGATGGCCTGAGACTGCGCTCCAGCAGCACCACCAGCAGAAAGGCATGTCAGCATGGTGGCAGAGGGATACTGGTGGTGGAGGGGGCAGTGGCAGCTGCCCAGAGCAGACCATGGCCTAGCCCTGTGTAGGTGGGTGCCATACACTGCAACAGACAGGCCCTGTCTGACGAACAGTCATGGTATCACCAGGGAATGCACTGTCTCTGTGGCAACACAGTGGTGCAGTGCACACAGCCAGTGTGTTCAGAAGCAGAAAGTCACAGATTCAAGTCTCAGCTGTGGTTCCTGACAACCCTGTCACCATATTTTACCCACTACTAAAACGTGCTAATACAGACAGAACCTTTATTGCAGAAGATGTAAACATGCCCAAAACACCTACATTTTACCCTACAGAGCACAGACACCATAAACATGCGCATTACCTAGAGCAGAGTCTCCCAAATGCAGTCCTGGAGGGCCAAACACCATTCAGGTTCCATGCTGTCTCTAATAAAGATGCCTGTGCTGCATTTCTATGCTCCGCCCCAATGCTAGGCAGATGTATCTCATGCATATTCATGAGGGACAGCATGAAAACCCGAACAGTGTCTGGCCCACCAGGACTGGAGTCGGGAACCTCTGCCCTAAGGCAGTGGCCAACAGGGGCAGACACACCCGCACCCACAGGCTCTATTATCCAGTGCCTCCTGGAGAGGCAGGATGTTGGGCCCTGCATTCATCTCCCAATACTAGCACTTGCATACCTTAGCAATGCCACCCTACACCTGGGAATACGGTACACAGCTATCAAAGGTTTGCTATGATTACTGGCAGATAGCAATTCCTACGTTAAGCACAGTTTGCTGATTGAGCTCCATCATAGCAACCTTTCTGATGTCTGTGGAGTGTGCTACAGGTCTTGTGTCTGACAGTGTTTACCACCCTGGGGGGTGACCCCAACAGTATTGCGTACCATAGCCATGCCTGCACTGTGCCCAGGACTGGTGTGGTGGCCAGGGCTGCCAAACACCTCTATAGTTGCACGATGCTGGCATAGGGGAGTGTGTGTCTGTCTATCCGGTGTGTGGTGGCTGCAAACACCCTCCACAGCCCACACTGCTAGCACTGTTGCCAGTATTGGCCTGCCAATGTGCATAATGAGGAGCAAGGTATGTGGGAATAGCCAGGATAGGGTGGCCTGGGCTGGATTCATCTGTACATAGCATAGGGCAATGGCTCGGACATTGTAGTGGCTGGCCACCACCTGCATGGACAGGGTGGCCACAGCATGTTCTGATGGGAGGTCACTCTCGCCCTGATGGAGCAGTGACCACGGCATGGCTAAGTTCCCCCTTAGTGCTATATATTATTTTTTGCATGTGATATTTATGGGTTCTCTTTTGGGGCCCAATCACAGATTTATCTGCTTGGTGTGTATGCTGACATCCCAGTTCTGGGTACATGCATCTCCTCCAGGACCATGCACTATGGACTAGCTAGCAGACTGTCTGCAGCTAGTATGTGTCTTGTTGGAACACCTTGCAGGGTGCAGCAGCTGGAGGCTTGCTGCTGGATAATGTCAGATAGTGTGGGGGGACAGCTGTGCATTTCCAGGCCTACTGTCTGTCTGCTATTGCTTTATGGATGTGTACAGCTCTGCATTGCCTGCCCTGTAGGGTGTCTGTTCCCCAGCAGGACTGGGGTTGATGGTCCCCTCTACTGCCACCATTGCAGGGAGGTAGAATGTGGATCTGTTGATGGGCAATCCTGTTTCCCACCCTGAGCCCCAGAGGGTGGGTTGTGTGGTGGTACATAATCTGACTATAGGTCCAAACACCCCCCCTTCACCTATATCATGTAACCATGGCACCAACACAGGATATGCACTATTCTGGGTGCATCATAGCCCATAAGGGCTAGACATGACTGAGAAATACAGAAGGACACAGGTGTATCCTAGGTGTGTCTGCGGGAACTTCCTATCACACATAGTAGCACTGATGGGGACCTGCAGCATGGTGTATTTCAGTCATGAAAGGTGCTGTGGACCTGGTGCGGGGCGCCTCACCTCACTCTCAGGGTGAGTACAGTACCCGCACAATGTGATGGTCTGTGGCTACTCTGTGTCAGTACCACACACGGTCAGTTCCCCCTACCAGGCCGATGTGCATACCCCATCTTGTGCCCATCTGTCGACTGCTGATGTGCATGTGCAGTACATCATGGGTACGGGTGGGTTAACCCTATCCTGGTAACCGCAGCAGACATTTTGTGTGGTGACATGCAGTCCTTCTGCAGCCAGCCAAGGGTTTGTTGGCAGCTGTAGCCCACTGGTTACTTCACTGCCTGTGAAGCCAGAGGTCATGGGTTCAAACCCATGGTGGGGTTATTTAATAGAGCTCTCTGAGGCATTGTCTATTTTTAACATACATTAGAGCTGCCAGCAAAAACACCCTCAGAGTACTGTAACCTTAAGGTGCTCCATAAGGCACCTTATAGGGCGCCTTATAAGGCGCCCTATCAAGCGCCTTATAAGGTGTCCTATAGGGGACATTATAGGGTGCCTTGGCGGACAGTGCACTTTATAATGTGCCCTATGGAGTGCGTTATGGGGTGCCTTATGCGGCACCTTAGGTTACGTCACCATGAGGGTGTGTTTGCTGGCAGCACTAATTAAAATAAAAGTAAAATGCCTCACAAAGCACTACTTAAATGTAAAGGGTGATGCCTCAGCCAGCCTTATGCATTAGGCATACTGGGTGATCAATCTCATGACCCCATACCATCAGTCAGTGTATTAACCATTGTGCTACACCTCTGCTTCTATGTTTGCATGTCTGCACACCTACTTAAGATTATTGCGCGTTAACGTGCTTAGCGGCGTTTCGCCCGATAATGTGCACAGCGCGCGTTATCGCCCGATAATGTGCACAGCGCGCGTTATCGCGCGATAATGTGCACAGCGCGCGTTATCGCGCGATAATGTGCACAGCGCGCGTTATCGCGCGATAATGTGCACAGCGCGCGTTATCGCGCGATAATGTGCACAGCGCGCGTTATCTCGCGATAATGTGCACAGCGCGCGTTATCGCACGATAATGTGCACAGCGCGCGTTATCGCGCGATAATCCCGTTTTGCTACGTTAAGACTGAAACGCTCACTCCTTTTATGGCATCCTGCACACTATCGCTGGGCGCACGTTAAGACGGTTTAGTAAACATACCCCTTAATGTTAGCTTGAACTTGATTCTCCAAAGTGTCCACTCTAGATTTAACATTAGTAAGTAAGGGAGGTCTGGACAGTTGTAACCTGAGCATTTAAGGCTTCAATTGCATTAGCATGTGAGAAACGTTATTAGCGAAGTTAGACATCTGAGGTAGCAAAGCTTTGCCCAGGGACACAATAGTTGCCCAAATAGTCTCAAGTGTGAATGTCTCCAGATGAGCTGGGATAAAACCTGCCCAGTCTACCCCTACAGACAACCCCTCTTCCATCTTACTCGGCGCCTGGTCCCAATGGTCCAAAGTAGGCAAACCTGCTAGCAACTGCCCTCCAAGCAGGCTCCGAATTGGCATGTGTAGAGTGGATGTCGACAAACGTGGCTCCGCATCCTGGCCTCTGTGAGGGAGAAGACATACCCGAAACAGACACTGAGCCCTCTGGCTCCAGAATACCCACAGCGAGGCTTACCTCCCCTGTGTCCACCAGTTGTTATAACGGCTAAAGGTATGATTTCAAAAGGCTAGAAACTAGTGCAGGCAAAGGCATTGAAGCAGCAGGGGTCTGGGAGTGCAGCAAACCCCCTTTAACGTTACACCTTTTCCCCATGAGAAAAGCAGAATTACAAACAAACTCAGCAAGCCACCTTCTTGACTCTACTCCCGATGCTCTTTTTTAGAATGTGTAGTTTTGTAAGATCAATACTCCCAATGTATGTGCTGATAAATATACATGCATTTACCGGCATCCTTATATATATATTAGAAAATATATTCAGCAGAGCCTTTTACAAAATATTTGGGAACTTCTCAATTCATCAGAAAATGACCACAGCTACACCAGCAAAATCCCCATAAACACAATTGTATTAAAAGGACCAGACTTGGCCTATTCATACCTACAGTACTTCTCAAATTATAACTAGGTGTCCTATGAAAAATGAGGCTTATAATGTGCAATATACATACACACACAGACACACACATATATATGTATATTCTTGTTGTTAACTGCCGTTGAGTCGGTGTCAATTTATTTATTTGAAAACGTTTATATACCGCCCCTTCCCAAGATCAGGGGCAGTTTACATAGAACAATGGAACCATACATAGAACATAGAACATTATACAACATTGCAACTATTTACAAAAAACAGTATAGTCTTGAAAGACTAGAAAAGGGGACTGTTACTTCTGGAGAGAGATCTGTAATTGTGAGTATATACTTCTGAGAATTTTCTGAAAGGAATTCTTTTTATTAAAGCTAATTAATCTGTGAACCCATTATTTTTCTTAAATCAGTCAGGGCCTAGTAGCAGCAGTTTAAGTTTACATTTAAAACACAGAAGAGAGCTTTCTAGTTAAATTTCATACCTAGCAGAGAGCTTGTAGTTTAAATTTAATAGTCATTCAAGGCTTGGCATCAGCAAAGTACTTTTAGTTTAAATTTAAAACACAGAAGAGAGTTTTCTGGTTAAATTTAGAACCCAGCAGAGAGCTTGTAGTTTAAATTTAATAGTCACTCAGGGCCTAGCATCAACAAAGTACTTTTAGTTTAAATTTAAAAAAACAGAAGAGAGCTTTCTGGTTAAATATAGAACCCAGCAGAGAGCTTGTAGTTTAAATTTTCATAATAAGTTAGAGCCTAGCAGCAGCAAAGAGCTATAATTTAAATCAAATAAGAATATAGATTAGCACAAAAGGCAAAACAGGGTCAGTACTCTTTAAACAGCAAATAGTCTTCTAGAAAAATTTACAAAGAGGCCTTCTACCTAGGGGGCAAGAGACCTGTGAAACTTTTTCAATAGGTGTAAACACCAGGTGGCAGATCAAAAGGCCATTTTAAAAGACTCCTTCTATCCAAGCAAGGACTGTTAATCATCCAGGAAGCTGGTCACAGCTTATCTCAGCAGCACAGGCATAAATAGCTCAACCAGAGCTCTGTGATCCTCAGTCTTGAAAGACTAGAAAAGAGGACTATTACTTCTGGAGAGAGATCTGCAATTGTGAGTATATACTTCTGGGAATTTTCTGAAAGGAATTCTTTTTATTAAAGCTAATTAATCTGTGAACCCGCTATTTTTTGTTAAATCAGTCAGGGCCTAGTAGCAGCAGTTTAAGTTTACATTTAAAACATAGAAGAGAGCTTTCTGGTTTAATTTCATGCCCAGCAGAGAGCTTATAGTTTAAATTTAATAGTCATTCAGGGCCTAGCATCAGCAAAGTACTTTTAGTTTAAATTTAAAACACAGAAGAGAGCTTTCTGGTTAAATTTAGAACCCAGCAGAGAGCTTGTAGTTTAAATTTTCATAATAATTTAGAGCCTAGCAACAGCAAAAAGCTATAATTTAAATCAAATAAGAATATAGCTAACCTCAGCAGCACAGGACAGGGTACTGTGTAGCAGCCCTCTTTTAATAAGTGTTATAGAGGAGTTAAAGGGGCACTAAGAGGTGACAAGGCGATAGCGGAGAGACTGAATGAATTCTTTGCTTCGGTCTTTACTGAGGAAGATGTAGGGATGTTACCCATGACTGAAGTGGTATTTAAAGGTGCCGAAGAATTGAAGGAAATATCGATACATCGAGAAGATGTATTACAACTATTAGATAAACTGAAGAGTAGCAAATCACCTGGGTCGGATGGTATACATCCAAGGGTGTTGAAAGAACTGAAATATGAGATTGCAGACCTGCTATTAGTAATCTGTGAACTATCATTAAAATCATCTCTAATACCTGAAGATTGGAGGATCGCCAATGCAACACCAATTTTTAAAAAGGGTTCCAGGGGTGATCCGGGAAAATACAGACCGGTGAGCCTCACGTCAGTACCGGGAAAAATGGTAGAAACCATCTTAACCCTCGGATACACTCGGTAAATCGACTGACACGTATACACTACCCCCGGGTCACCCCTGACCCATATGTAGAAATATGGTAAAACATCTACTTTTGTTTGTAAAACATGGTTAAATTGTGAAGAAAAAGACATACTTTTATTTATTTTTATAATACTTGTTATTAATTCACCCTTTCAAGTGAATAATGTGCAATGCTAGCCAAGATCAGGCAGGACAAGTTGTACAAGGTCAGATATATGCTGCATAATGTCAATACCTGTTAACTATTCAGTTGCACTTTCCAAGGCACTTATCACAGAGTGTGAATACCACTAATCAATTTTGTTAACACTCTAAATATCTCAATTTTCCAAGCTGGCAGATAAATTTTAAGTATTTGATTTTAATAATCCATAGGGAAACTTGCTACGTTTAACATACTGTGAATTATCATATACAAATATTGTACTCTACTATTTTTAATACAAAAAATCCTGTAGAACTGTATTGCTACAGATTATACTTATATCCCTTACACAGTATGACTAAAAATTGTACAAATTAGTTCCCATCAGGTTCCCAATATACAAAATTACATAATATCTCATTTAAACCTTAAAACTCCTATAACTTATGCTGAATAAGAATATATAAAACCACTCTAATACATTCTCTTTTGAAACAGAATTACTAGTATAGGCATCCTCTTTCGAACTGAATAGCTGAATAGCTGGTATTAACAACACTCTTGTCACTTTCTCTTTTAAAACAGGATTGCTAGTATGGTCATCCTTTTCCAAACTGAATAGCTGGTGTTAACTCCACTGTTCACCAGAGATAACACTGAGTTCTTGCTGTTCTCTGTTGCAAACTGTCCACGCTAGCAAAATCCGTCAGCAATGCTTAATCCTCCAGCAAATCCTCCAGCATATAGTCAGTTCAAAAGTATCCCATGTTGTATCATATCAACATCACTTAGTTTCCTTTGAAACATCAACCCAACGCCGTTCAATGGCACTGCCCTCGCGTTTCTCTAATTGGTTCTTCAGGGGTCTGTCTTCAAAGAGCTCTGCCCTCAGCATATGCACTATAAGTCCTAATCACAATCTAAAAATAAAAAAATATAAATAAAATTTAATCCACCATCCCACCTATCTTTAACTACCATTATGTGTTATAAACTGTTACATCTATCACTCCTGAATGGACTTACTAGATGCTGCCCACGTCTCACTTCGATCTCTCTTAGCTGGAAATCAACCAACGATCCAGGAACGCCGCGCATGCGGAATCATCCTACTATGGAGAATTTAAACCCCCAGAACCCCCGGGGGATCCTCTAACAATTCCTCACTTCTTATCTAACGTGTTACTATAACAAAAAATTATACTAACAGAACCCTGCCCCGCTACACATTATCATTCTAAAGAGGGCACCACCAACTTAACTTGACTTTCACTATACTATCCCTTTGCAATCTAGCTTCAATTCACACTACACAGGACCGCCATTCTATTTGTAAATTAAGCCCCCCTGGATTCTCCGTGCCCAACTCAAAAATCCACCATTGCTCTCGCCATGTAAGCCATTGATCAAGAGATCTCCCCTGGTTCCCACGTTCAATTTTTTCAATGCAAAAGCATTTCAAATCTGCAAAATCATGACGAAATGTCAGGCAATGTTGTACCATGGGTGCTTCCAATTTTTGATGTAACAAACGGCTGCGATGTTCTGCCATTCGCACTTTAAATGGCCTACTCGTTCTACCTACATACAGTAATTGACATGGGCACTGCACTATATAAACTACGTTACTAGTGGTACAGTCCGAATAATGGTGCAAGCGATATTGTTTATTGTTGTATGTAAATACTTCCAACTCACTCGTCACAGGACAGATCTTACAACGCCCACACCGTCGGTGGCCAGTAGCTACTTGATCGGCTGACCTTGATGGCTCCCTTGATCGTAAACATGAGGGACTCAAATATTCCTTAAGATTCTTTCCTCTTTGCCACACACATCGAATAGTTTTATTCTGAAGTGCTGGAATCAATCGCAAAACTTCGCTGTGTTTCTTAATAGTACGTTGTAGATAACCACTCAACGGAGAATATTTAGTTATAAGATGAATGTGCTCTGTTGAAAATCTAGATTCTTCTTTAGATGCCGTGCATAACAGCCAATCACGATCATTATTTAAAGCTCTCCGATACGCTCGCTGTACTACTACCGATGGATACCCTCTATCGAGAAAATTTTGTGTCAGCTGCTGAGATTGTAATTTATAATCACGCCTGTCAGAGCTGTTTCTTCGGTATTCATCTTATAACTAAATATTCTCCGTTGAGTGGTTATCTACAATGTACTATTAAGAAACACAGCGAAGTTTTGCGATTGATTCCAGCACTTCAGAATAAAACTATTCGATGTGTGTGGCAAAGAGGAAAGAATCTTAAGGAATATTTGAGTCCCTCACGTTTACGATCAAGGGAGCCATCAAGGTCAGCCGATCAAGTAGCTACTGGCCACCGACGGTGTGGGCGTTGTAAGATCTGTCCTGTGACGAGTGAGTTGGAAGTATTTACATACAACAATAAACAATATCGCTTGCACCATTATTCGGACTGTACCACTAGTAACGTAGTTTATATAGTGCAGTGCCCATGTCAATTACTGTATGTAGGTAGAACGAGTAGGCCATTTAAAGTGCGAATGGCAGAACATCGCAGCCGTTTGTTACATCAAAAATTGGAAGCACCCATGGTACAACATTGCCTGACATTTCGTCATGATTTTGCAGATTTGAAATGCTTTTGCATTGAAAAAATTGAACGTGGGAACCAGGGGAGATCTCTTGATCAATGGCTTACATGGCGAGAGCAATGGTGGATTTTTGAGTTGGGCACGGAGAATCCAGGGGGGCTTAATTTACAAATAGAATGGCGGTCCTGTGTAGTGTGAATTGAAGCTAGATTGCAAAGGGATAGTATAGTGAAAGTCAAGTTAAGTTGGTGGTGCCCTCTTTAGAACGATAATGTGTAGCGGGGCAGGGTTCTGTTAGTATAATTTTTTGTTATAGTAACACGTTAGATAAGAAGTGAGGAATTGTTAGAGGATCCCCCGGGGGTTCTGGGGGTTTAAATTCTCCATAGTAGGATGATTCCGCATGCGCGGCGTTCCTGGATCGTTGGTTGATTTCCAGCTAAGAGAGATCGAAGTGAGACGTGGGCAGCATCTAGTAAGTCCATTCAGGAGTGATAGATGTAACAGTTTATAACACATAATGGTAGTTAAAGATAGGTGGGATGGTGGATTAAATTTTATTTATATTTTTTTATTTTTAGATTGTGATTAGGACTTATAGTGCATATGCTGAGGGCAGAGCTCTTTGAAGACAGACCCCTGAAGAACCAATTAGAGAAACGCGAGGGCAGTGCCATTGAACGGCGTTGGGTTGATGTTTCAAAGGAAACTAAGTGATGTTGATATGATACAACATGGGATACTTTTGAACTGACTATATGCTGGAGGATTTGCTGGAGGATTAAGCATTGCTGACGGATTTTGCTAGCGTGGACAGTTTGCAACAGAGAACAGCAAGAACTCAGTGTTATCTCTGGTGAACAGTGGAGTTAACACCAGCTATTCAGTTTGGAAAAGGATGACCATACTAGCAATCCTGTTTTAAAAGAGAAAGTGACAAGAGTGTTGTTAATACCAGCTATTCAGCTATTCAGTTCGAAAGAGGATGCCTATACTAGTAATTCTGTTTCAAAAGAGAATGTATTAGAGTGGTTTTATATATTCTTATTCAGCATAAGTTATAGGAGTTTTAAGGTTTAAATGAGATATTATGTAATTTTGTATATTGGGAACCTGATGGGAACTAATTTGTACAATTTTTAGTCATACTGTGTAAGGGATATAAGTATAATCTGTAGCAATACAGTTCTACAGGATTTTTTGTATTAAAAATAGTAGAGTACAATATTTGTATATGATAATTCACAGTATGTTAAACGTAGCAAGTTTCCCTATGGATTATTAAAATCAAATACTTAAAATTTATCTGCCAGCTTGGAAAATTGAGATATTTAGAGTGTTAACAAAATTGATTAGAACTATTCAGTTGCAAGCTTAAAAATGGTGTGCAAAACTGCACGCTTTGCAAACTACAATAGTTCTATATTTATTCGCTAGGTGGACAGCAACAGTCAAAGTATGGTGCCATTATGTCAAGTAATGGCATGATGCAAATTGTGACAAAAAAATTACCGTGTTATAACAAATTGACAACGGTGCATTGTAAACAACAGAAAACTAGTAAGCAATACATGAAGTACATTGACTGTTTTTTTCAACAACAGTTTATGCACAATGTGCTAGTAGTTGTTCTTGAATGTTCAGGACACACTCGCTTCAGACAGATTTCACATTCGGTAAATACTTTTCGATCTCTGTCACTTGGACAAAAGGAGCATCTTTTTCTTTTCTTTGCTGATGCCCGTATGGTCAACAGTCTTGGTGGCTTAGGCATTTCAAGGCAAGGATAGCCAACATTGGCCATGGATTGACGTGTATGGCTTGTCAGACCTTCTAACATAAGAACATAAGAACATAAGATATGCCATACTGGGTCAGACCAAGGTCCATCAAGCCCAGTATTCTGTTTCCAACAGTGGCCAATCTAGGTCATATGTACCTAGCAGTTTCCCCAAGGGACACAGGTTCCACAATGCTTGTATTGGTTCAAGCATTGATATCCTGGGTCCCTTCTTAATAATGGTTTATGGACCTTTCCTCCAAACCTTTTTTAAACCCAGCTACACTAACAGCCTTTACTACATCCTCCGGTAACAAATTCCAGAGTTTGATTACACGTTGAGTGAAAAAATATTTTCTTTTATTAGTCTTAAATAGTTTACCCTGTAGCTTCATTGCATGTCCCCTAGTCTTTCTATATTCTGATAAGGTAAACAATCGATCTACATTTACCCGTTCCACTCTGTTCATTAATTTATAGACTTCTATCATATCTCCCCTCAGCTGTCTCTTTTCCAGGTTAAAGAACACCAACCTTTTTAGCCCTTCTTCATAGGAGTAGCCTTCCATTCTGGATGGCTTTGACGATTTTGTAGCTGAGGCTTCATGAGATTCAAAGCGAGTTCCTCCAGAAAAAACCTTCTCTTGCAGTTTTCCTTGTGATGAAACATAGGATTGTTGTACATAAATATTATGAATGAATTTACAGCCGCGATATCAAGCAGTCCATAAAACACGCAAAGTGGCCATCGACGAGTTGATCTTTTCACACTGTATGTGTGGCACAACTGATCTACTGTGTCAACACCTCCTTTCGTTCTGTTGTAGTCAAGTATTATTTCTGGCTTCTTTGATGTTTCATCAATTTTATTATCATGGTGAAGTGTTGACAGCAGCATAACTGATTTGTTTCATTTTGGGACGAATGACACCAAAGTCTTGTCTCCACTGAAGCCAAATATTGAGGATCCCACAATTCTTGAGCGATTTGCCTGGAATTCTGAAGGTATGTCACGGTTGCAACGTCTTACAGTGCCCAGTAGTGTCAAATTCTTGCTAAGAAGAACATCAGCCAGTTGTACGTTAGTAAAGAAATTGTCGCAAGTAATGTTCCTGCCAGACTATTCCAGAGGTTCAATAAGCTTCAAAACAACATCAGCTCCTAGAGATACTGTTTTGTCACAAGTAACTGACTCTTCACGCCCTAGGTATGGCTTCATGTTCAATACATAATACGTTTCGGCATCTGCCCACACCCATAACTTTATACCGTATCGGTCTGGTTTAGACTTGATGTATTGACGAAACGGACACTTGCCTCTGAACCCCAACAATTGTTCATCAACAGTCAAGTATGCAGATGGTGTGTACATTTTCATGCACTGAGAAATGAATAAATTCCAAACATCTCTGACTGGAGTAAATTTGTCATTGGCCCTTCGTGATTCACGGGTTTGTTTGTCATCAAATCGAAGTAAACTCAATATTTCTGCAAACCTTTTACCTGACATAACAGCTGGAAATATAGGATTCTGGATAGGACTTTTAGCCCAAGTTCTGCATACAGATTCTTTGTTCAACCTGAAAACACCACTCATGTACAGAAGACCCAATGTTGCTTGGAGCTCTTCCATTGTTACCTGCTTCCAGTCAGTACATGGTGGCTGCATTGCTTCAGCTCTACGTATGCCTTCAGAATTTGTGAAATCTAACACTGCTGACAATATATATGGAGTTACAAACATGTCAAAAATATCCTTGGCATTAGTTATACCTCTGATCAGTGCAATTGGTCCAGAAGATTCTCTGACTATATTTGCTTCCCTTGTTCTTGATGTTGGCGGTACAGTTTTATTCCAATGCATGCCAGAACGAGCTGTGTAATGACTGTCAGTAACTTCCTCATTTTCAGAATGTGATTCAGAAGTTTCAGAATTGCTGTATGAACTGCTATCGTCATCACTTGTTTTAATTTCTTCGACAGCATCTTCCACTTCACTACCGCTATCATCAAGATCAAGCTGATCGGACTGGGCGGGAACGACTGCACTATCCGTATCAGCACCTTCAGTATCATTACTCAAACTATCATTAGTCACTTTCTTCATTCAACCAACGTCTAATTTTTTTAGTTGCTGCACAGCTGCTGAAGCGTTTCGGGAGTGGCATTGTTTACCTTTGTCGTAAAAAATTTTAATCCACAGAAACAAACAAGGAACTGACGTCAGGTGACGTCATAAATGTAAGCAAGACGTTAGAAAACACAGGATTGTAATGTGGACTTGGAGTGGTGACTTTCTTTGCTGCTATAAAACAAAGGAGAGTGTTATTGTGTGAGTGTCGAAAATCACCCCTTGTTTGTTCAGCAGCATGCAGTACTGTATAAAAACGTTATTTTTGCAAACCATATGTATGAAAATACTTAAAAATGGTTAGTTGAGGAATACCTAGAGTACCAAAATACAATTCCTTACCATTTTGAAGAAAAAACACAAAAACCGACACCCGGGTCACCCCTGACCCGGGGGTAGTGTATCCGAGGGATAAAGAATAAAATTACTCAGCATGTAGACAGTCATGGCCTAATGGGAGACAGCCAACATGGCTTTAGACAAGGAAGATCTTGTCTTACTAATCTGTTGTGTTTTTTTGAAAGTGTGAATAAACAGGTGGACAAAGGTGAGTTGGTTGATATAGTGTAT
This sequence comes from Ichthyophis bannanicus, assembly GCA_033557465.1. Lineage (NCBI taxonomy): Eukaryota > Metazoa > Chordata > Amphibia > Gymnophiona > Ichthyophiidae > Ichthyophis > Ichthyophis bannanicus. The sequence goes on from CM066034.1 coordinate 263,388,403, forward strand.
CTGGACTTTCAGAAAGCCTTTGACAAGGTCCCTCATCAGAGACTTTTGGCAAAACTAAAGAGTCATGGGATAGGAGGCAGTGTACTACTGTTGATCAAGAACTGGTTAAAAGATAGAAAGCAGAGGGTTGGGCTAAATGGCCAATTTTCCCAATGGAGAAAGGTGAATAGTGGTGTAACCCAGGGATCTGTGCTGGGTCCACTGCTTTTTGACATATTCATAAATGACCTGGAAAGTGGAATAATGACTGAGGTTATCAAATTTGCAGATGACACAAAACTATTTAAAGTTGTTAAAACCCAAGAGGATTGTGGAAAATTGCAAGAGGATCTTGATAAATTAGAAGACTGGGCATCAAAATGGCAGATGAAATTTAATGTGGACAAGTGCAAAGTTATGCACCTAGGGAAGAACAACCCAAACTATGGCTACACAATGCAATCACCACCCAGGAAAAAGATTTAGGCGTCATTGTGGATAACATGTTAAAACCCTCGGCCCAGTGTGAAGCAGCAGCCAAGAGAGCAAATAGAATGCTAGGTATCATAAGGAAAGGAATGGAAAATAAAACAAAATATATTATAATGCCTCTATATCGTTCCATGGTGAGACCGCACCTTGAATATTGTGTGCAATTCTAGTCGCCGTATCTTAAAAAGGATATAGCGTTATTAGAAAAGGTTCAGAGAAGAGCCACCAAAATGGTAAAGGGGATGGAAGGATACTCCTATGAAGAAAGGCTAAAAAGGTTAGGGCTCTTTAACCTGGAAAAGAGACGGCTGAGGGGAGATATGATAGAAGTCTATAAATTAATGAACGGAGTGGAACGGGTAAACGTAGATCAATTGTTTATGTTATCAGAATGTAGAAAGACTAAGGGACATGCAATGAAGCTACAGGGTAAACTATTTAAGACTAATAAAAAAATATATTTTTTCACTCAACGTGTAATCAAACTCTGGAATTTGTTACCGGAGGATGTAGTAAAGGCTGTTAGTATAGCTGGGTTTAAAAAAGGTTTGGACAAGTTCCTGGAGGAAAGGTCCATAAACCATTATTAAGAAGGGACCCAGGATATCAATGCTTGACCCAGTACAAGCATTGCGGAATCTGTGTCTTTTGGGGAAACTGCTAGGAACGTATGACCTAGATTGGCCGCTATTGAAAATAGGATACTGGGCTTGATGGACCTTGGTCTGACCCAGTATGGCATATCTTATGTTCTTATGTTCTTATAAGCACCTTAACTCCCAATCCACACAGCCTTGCTGACATAGCTACCATACCCCAACATCTCAGACCTGGGACTCAACCCCCAGAAATATATGTAAGTCTTGTCACCTATGTTTAATGTAGACCCTTGTCATATCCCTAACCACTTTGATTGAAGGATAAGGTGTTATACAAAACTGGCTAAATAAAATAAATAAATAAGAATGCCATTAATACCTGGTGCTTTTTTCTTTGATTCGGCTTTCAATGCTGCTTTGACTTCTTCTTTCATCAACAATGGTTTCTGATCATAAGGTACAGGCTAAAACGGCTATTGGTCCACTTGATCTTTATGTTATAATGACTCTTATGGGGTATGTTTACTAAACTGCGGTAAACGTACATAACGCGCGTTATGTAATGTTAATGATCGTTAGCGCATCATAACACGCGTTATGTAATGTTAACGATCGTTAGCGTGTCATAACACGCGTTATGACGCGCTAACGATCGTAATGCTCTGCGGCGCGGTAAAACAACGCAGAAGGTGGAGAGAGGGCGGAGAGAAGGGGTTAATGGGCGGAGAGTGGGTGGGGAGAGGCTCCCCTCACACTAATGCGCTGAATTTTAGGGCTGAATTCCAACGCGAATGAAAACCTGCCGTTAAAGGCACATTACAGGGGAGAGAAACCATTTCAGTGTCTGCAATGTACAGCCCAGGCAGGGAAACCAAAAACAGTGATAAGTGTGATACATGTGCACAGAACAAAAGGGCACAGAAACACTGAAAATGACCCCAACAGACTGGAAAAAAACAATAACCAAGTTGGCCAATAGTGGTATCAATGAGAAACATCAACCCCTCCCCCCCCCCCCGAGTAAGCTCCATAGAACAGATATAAATCGTGGAAGGGTCTATACGCCGTCCCCATACAAGGTGAATGAGCCCACAGTGACATAGCGCTGCTCAGGGTTTTCCCCACCATCGGACAGATGCACATGTCCCGCAACATCAGGGCGGGCATGTCGGAATGGCAACTGGACAGATGCCGGAGAAGGGGATACAGAGGGCCGCTGGCAGCACATGCTGTGGTGGAGCTGGGCCACAGTGCGGACTAGGGTGATGCCTAGGTGGCCCATACGAATGCTGAAACAGCGGAGCAGCCAGACAGCAACTGCTGAAGGTCCAACATGGGCACGAGTGGGTTTCCCAAAGTGTCACAGGGGATAGTACCCAACAGCTACCCCCAAGGTCACGGAACATTGGCAGGCGGGGCTGGGGGGGAGCGTGGACGTCTATGCAGGCACCCCTACCCCAGAACCCGCACCATAGGCAGCCGCCTACCCGCACACTGGATGGCCTGAGACTACGCACCACCAGCTCCACCAGCATAAGGGCATGTCAGCATGGTGGTTGAGGGATACTGGTGGTGGAGGGGGCAGTGGCAGCTGCCCAGAGCAGACCGTGGCCTAGCCCTGTGTAGGTGGGTGCCATGCACTGCAACAGACAAGCCCTGTATGACCAACAGTCATGGTATTACCAGGGAAGGCACCATCTCTGTGATAACATGTTGGTGCAGTGCACAAAACCAGTGCATTCAGAAGCAGAAGATCACAGGTTCAAGTCCCAGCTGTGGTTTCTGCCAACCCAGTCCTCATATTTTACCCACTACTATAACGTGCTAATACAGACAGAACCTTTCTTGCAGATGACGTAAACATGCCCAAAACACCTACAGTTTACCCTACAGAGCACAGACACCATAAACATGCACATTACCTAGAGCAGAGCCTCCCAAATGCAGTCCTGGAGGGCCAAACACCATTCAGGTTCCATGCTGCCTCTGATAAAGATGCCTGTGCTGCATTTCTATGCACCACCCCCATGGTATGCAGATGTATCTCATGCATATTCATGAGGGACAGCATGAAAACCTGAACAGTGTTTTGCACCGCAGGACTGGAGTTGGGATCCTCTGCCGTAAAGCAGCAGCCAACAGGGGCAGACACACCCGCACCCAAAGGCCCCATTATCCAAAGCCTTCTGGAGAGGCAGGACTTTGGGCTCTGCGTGCATCTCCCAATACTAGCACTTGCATACCTTAGTAATGCTACCCTAAACCTGGGAATATGGTACACATCTATCAAAAGGTTGCTATGATTACTGGCAGATAGCAATTCCTAGGTTAAGTACAATATTCAGAGTGAGCTGCATCATAGCAACCTTTCTGATGTCTGTGGAGTGTGCTACCGGTCTTGTGTCTGACAGTGTTTACCAATCTGGGGGGTGACTCCTACAGTATTGCGTACCATAGCCATGCCTGCACTGTGCCCAAGACTGGTGTGGTGGCCTGGGCTGCCCAACACCTCTATAGCTGCACAATGCTGGCATAGGTGTGGGGAGTGTGTGTCTGTCTATCCAGTGTGTGGTGGCTGCCAACACCCTCCACAGCCCACACTGCTAGCACTGTTGCCAGTATTGGCCTGCCAATGTGCAAAATGAGGAGCAAGGTACTGTGGGAATAGCCTGGATAGGGTGGCCTGGCCTGGCCGCATCTGCATAGGGCAATGGCCGGACATTGTAGTGCCCGGTACCACCTGCACAGACAGGGTGGCCATAGCATGTCCTGCTGGGAGGTGACTCTTACCCTGACTGAGCAGTGACCATGGCATGGCTAGGTTCCCCCATAGTGCTGCATAGTATTTCTCTTATGTGATATTTATGGGTTTCCTTTTGGGGCCAAATTGCTGACTTATCTGCTTGGTGTGTATGCTGATGTCCCCGTTCTGGGTACATGCATCTCCTCCAGGACCATGCCCTATGGACTAGCTGGCGGACTGTCTGCAGCTAGTATGTGTCTTGCTGGAACACCGTGCAGCGGCTGGAGGCTTGCTGCTGGAGAATGTCAGATAATGGTGGGGGGCAGCTGAGCATTTCCAGACCTGCCATCTGTCTGATATTGCGTTATGGATGTGTACTGCTCTGCATTGCCTGCCCTGTAGGGTGTTTGATCCCTAGCAGGCCTGGGGTGATGGTCCTCTCTACTGCCACCATTGCAGGGGGGTAGAAAGTGGATCTGTGGGTGGGAGATACTATCCCCCACCCTGAGCCCCAGAGGGTGGGTTGGGTGGTGGTATATAATCTCCCTGGTAACCACAGCAGAATGTGGGTGTGGTGCCGTGCAGTCCTCCTGTAGCCAGCCAGGTGTTTATTAGCAGCTCTAGCCCACTGGTTACTTCACTGCCCATGGAGCCAGAGGTCATGGGTTCACAACCCACAGTGTGGTTCATCGATAGGGCTGTCTTAGGCATTGTCTATTTTTATTATATATTAGTGCTGCCAGCAGAACCACCCTCAGGGTACTGTCACCTTAGGGTTTCTCATAAGGCGCCCTATAGGGCCCCTTATACGTTGCCCTATAGGGCGCCTTATACATCGGCCTATAGTGCGCCTTATACGGCGCCCTATAAAGCGTCTTATAAGGTGCCTTATATGCTGTCCTATAGGGGACATAATAGGGTGCCTTGGCAGACAGCGCACTTTATAATGTTCCCTATGGAGTGCCTTCTAGGGTGCCTTATGTGGCACCTTAGGTTACGCCACTGTGAGGGTGTGTTTGCTGGCAGCACTATTAACGTACAACTAAACTTCCTCACAGCCCAATACTTAACCCTTTCCAGGCCAAGCCCAAAACTTTTGGGATCCAAACTTCTGCCTAAATATTCCTATCAAATGGTATATAATACATGACCATGGCAGAGGGAACGTCACTATTGGGACATATTGAATAAGACGGGTACAATTTTCCTGACATATGCACACATTAACCCGGCTGCAGACTGTGAATTAAAATATTATAGTAGGCTTTCAAAGGGTTACACATGATGCCTCAGCCAGCCTTATTCATTAGGCACACTGGGGAATCCAACCCATGACAGTTGTACCATCGGTCTGTGTAGTAACCATTGTGCTACAGCTCTGTTTCTGCATTTGGGTGTCTGCGCGCCTTCTTATGCTTAACGCGCAGTAACGTGCCCTGTAACAATCGTTGCTGCGCGGCGCGTTATAACACGTGTTATCACTAATGATGTACCGCCCATGTCCTTTTTTGGCATTTCTTCCACTAACGCGGCTCCTAACGCGAATCACACTAACGCAGTTTAGTAAACATACCCCTATATATTCTTTCCACATTTTCTTGATCTTCTTAGCATCATTCAACATGGATCCTTCAGCATCTTACAGCATTCCAGTTCAAGGTGTGGCCTAGTGGTTGTGGCAAGTTACCTCAGGCTAGAAGGTCAGGGGTTGAAAGCCTATTAGAGGACAGCAACCTTGGGCTGGAAGGACTAGGGTTTCTAGTCCCACAGGTGCTTCTTGTGGTCTTGGGCAAGCCACTTAACCCTCCATTGCCAGTGTTCCCTGTAAATTAGTTATCTTCAAGTTATAATTTCCTGTTCAATATAAACCACCTTGATATCATGAAAGGTGGTATATAAGAAATGTTAAATGAACTCTCATAGCTTAAGGAAAGCTGATCTTGTTCTTCCTCTAATAGTTTCTGATTGTATTTCCTCACATGCATCATTGTAGTAGTACTTCTCCTTGTCTTGTCTTGTCTTGCTGCACATTGGAAATCTCCGTTGAGTTATGTGATTGCCTCTCTTTCCCCTCTGGCTTTAGCTTCTTTGCATTTCTGGGCATTTTTCAAAGTTTCTTCAGTCATCCATTTTGACTGTTTTTGCTTTTTCACCTTTTGTAGATACTTCTCACTTTCTTCCAACACAACTTTCTTGATGTCATCCTATAACTCTTCTGGAGCTAAGTCCTTTGTATCTAAAGCAGCAAATCGATTTTGCAGGTAATCTTTAAATTCTGGTAGTGTATTCTCAGGATCATATTTTGCTACATTCATGAGTGGCTTGCTCTTTTTCAAATTTAGCTTGAGTTTGCATACTAGTAGTTGGTGATCTGTACCATTGTCAGCTCCAAGTTTTGTCTTTGTTGATGTTATAGAGCTTTTCCATTGTTGACTTCCACATATGCAGTCTATTGATTTTTGTACAATCTATTGGGTATAGTCCATGTGTACAGTCACTGCTTGTGTTGCTGGAAGAAGGTGTTTGAGATGAATAGATCATTGGTCTTGCAGAATTCTATTGGTCTTTCTCCAGCTTCATTTCTGTTGCCAAGTCCAAATTTTCCAACCACTTAGCCTTCTTCTTTGTTGCCAACTTTTGTGTTCCAGTTACCCATGACTATCAGGATATCTTGTTTGCATGTTCTGTCAATTTCAGGTTGTACATATTCATGGAATTGATCAACGTCTTCCTCTTCTGCAACTGTTGTTAGGGCATATACCTGAATTATGGTTGTGTTAAAGGTCATTCCTCGTAGACAAATAGAAATTAAGCATTCATTGATTGCATTGTATTTCATTACAGTTCTTTCAAGTTTCCTCTTGATTATAAATGTGACACCATTTGTCTTCATTTCCAGCATGTGATCATCAGATGCAAAGTGCCCAATGCCAGTCTATTTCAGTTCACTAACACCCAACAGATCGAGTTGTACATGTTCCATTTCATTCTTGACCATCTCCAACTCTACTTGGTTCATGCTTTATATGTTTTATGTCCCAATATGTAAGACATCTTTGCAGCTTCTGACTCATTTCATGTAGAGCTATATCAGCAGTCAGACATCCCAAGGGCTTTGACCCAACCACATCATAAGTGCTGTCTTTACTCTGAAAAGTTTTCAGCTCCTCCCCAGTAGCAAGTTGAATGCCTTCTGACCTGGGGGTCTCATCTTTCAGTACTGTAGTGCTGTTTGTTTTGTTGTGACTATCCATTGGGTTTTTGTGGCAAGATACGGAAGTAGATTGCCAGGCCTGTCTTCCGCGCATGTATTCTAGTGTTGTTGCTGTCATCACAGAAATGTGATCCTCCACCTTCAACACTGTCCCATTGTGCTGCTGCCCAGATGGGTGTTTTATCTTGGCCTAACACCTTAGCTGAGACCTGTCTATCTTGTGAGACCCTGACAATAACTAAGCTACTGATAGCTTAGCTCTCAGCATCACTGATGCACACAAGCCCTCACAACACGAGAAGCTACAAACCAAGTGAGGGTATATACAGGGTGGCCCAAAAAAGTGAGAACATCTAGTAAATTAAAAGCTTAAATAGTTTACATATTTACCTTTATTAGCTATATAACATCTTTATTTCGACAATTCCAGTCGCCATCTTTTTTTTTTTACTTTGTCAATCGTTTACATCTGTCTTTTTGAATTTTTAAATAACTTATATGCTACGAGATGTTCTCAGTTTTTTTGGGCCACCCTGTATATATACATACATATACATATTTATCTATCTAGCTTTCTCACTTGATAGATAGGACTCTTCTACTAAAAGCTGTTAACCAGTTAGCACTTTTTTTTAGTGTGCAATGACCGGCAGCCAAGGAAGCTAACTCCCATGCATGCCAGCTCTTGGCCACTAAAATGCACATTAAGTGGCCCTTATGCATTATAGAGGAAAGTGGACAGGTTAGGGGTGGAATTCGGGCATGGAGAGCACATTGCTGCTCATGCAAGGACAATTGAACGTGCTCGGCAGCAATGAGGCAGTTTGCACAAGTGCACTTAACCAATACCTCTATGGGTGTTGTAGGTGCACCTGCATTAATCGTGCTGTGTATTCTGGTGCTCGACTGTGCTAACTGCTGGGAACTTGCTGGGCATTCCCTTGACAGGTAGTGCACAAGGGTTGCACTTACTGCATGTTTGTTTTGCAGTTAAAGCTTAAAGATTCCCCCATAGTGGCATGCTCCATCAGTCCAGTATTATTTAATCATACTGTAGTGTGTAAATGCCTGGTGTCTGTAGGAGGAACTGTTTTTATGCACTGCATTCCTTGGAAGAAGTTTTTGAAAGGCAGCTCACTGGAGGTAGTTTTCACAATCAGTTTAGCAGCAGTGATGGAAAGACGGAAAGGGATGAAAACAGATGGAGACAGAATAGTAATAGATATGAAATGCCAAACACAGTGAAGCACACTTTCTTTTTTTATACATAGTCCGATATCTGTCAATTCTTTCGAATCTTGACAGGCAACAGACTTAAAAAAAACATTACAAAAGGAGAAAAAAGCAGAATCAGCCAGGTAGACATTTTTGTGCTCCATCAACTAAAGCTATCCCTCTTTATAATAAATTCTTTTCTAACCATGTTATTATAAATCAGATTTGCCCAACAAAGTGAATCTTGTATAATGCTTGTTACAGCACTTAAATTCTACTAAAACAAATCTTCTCTATAACAAACACATTTATTAGCTCCCAGCTGGTTTGCTGTAAATGAGGGTTGCTCTATCAAAAGAGTTCTTGTTGAGGACTGTGGATATCCAGGCTATATACTGTAGTATTTTTGCCTCAGGTTTTTGCAGCACATGTAAATTTATGTTTTTTGATTGGCATATGCACATGTTTAATAGGGTATGCAACAGACTCTAAAAATGTTAAATATGTGCATTAAAATAAAGAAACCATTGCATTGTCTCCTGAGTTTTAAAGTCAGGCCCATTGAACATGGGATCATTTTCCTCAGTTTTCATATGCAAAAATAAATAGGCTGGGTGAGGTGAGGTAAGGAAAGTTAAAAGTTCCTGCAGGGGAAAAGATACACCAAATATAAATAGCACAGTAAGCCAAGATCAAGGAAAAATGGAATAAAAATAGGTAAACAAGTTACTGTAAAATACCTCTCTGGTCAATAGTCAAAATCGCTGAGACATTTAGTGCTGGGCTGAATGTATAACTGCTTCATTTTTTATATCTGGGGTTATTATGTATAATGTTATATGTATAAATCCACCATGGGGCTGGATTTATAAGGCAACCATGTGGACATGCCATTTATGCGCATGAGTCACTGTTTTCAAGGACCTGTGTCCATGAATGGCCACTTTTGCACATACTTTAGGTGGTTGATATTCTCTAGGTATGCACATAAAATCGATCTTGTGTACTTTCGGTGTGTGCATGCCCAGGGGAGCAGTATGGTTGGAGTGCAAATTTACACATGTAAGTTATAAAATACTATAACATATATGTGTTGTTGATAAATCTAGGTGTGGGCAACTCCTATGCCATAAAGCAATCTTAAGCGCTTTCACCTCGTTTGATGTGGGTTTTGACAATGTACACACCTATATTATATGGTAAAGTATGTGTATATTTCACATCATAACATGGAGTGGAGGAGTAGCTTAATGGTTAGAACACTGGCTTGGGACTCAAAAGACTAGTGTTCAGTTTCCACTAGCATGCTTTGGGCAAGTCACTTAACCCTTCTTTGCCTCAGAAAAGTCCAAGTTATTGATGCCCCTGTTTAATATACATTGCCAAGTTTAAGTTATAATGTAAACCGTTGTGACTGAAATGATAAAGCAGTATTAAAAACCTGTTAAATAAATAAAATACGCCTGAAATATGAACATATTAACTGCATGTGAGTTTATAAAAAGACATTGAATGTCTGGGTTTCCCAGGTTGTGATATTCAGCCTCTGCCCAGTTAGCTTCAGTGACAACAGTTTGGTCAGCCTTTACTGTTTTCCGATAACTAGGCTGCAGTTGGGTGCCCCAGGAAAGCCTTGATGCTAATCTGTTAACATCGGGGTGTGCAGTGATGATGTCCACAAATATTCAGCGAATCCCTGAAAAACCCAGCACAAGAACCAAGATTATGTAACTTTTTTTGTCGGAGTGGAAAGCACAGTTAACAGGAATTTTCCTGCTACCACCGTGGCCCGTCCTTTTTAATCAAAATTGAAAGTCAATTTAAAACAGCTCTATTCAAAAATGGCTGGTACTTAACTTTGTAGAAGAAGAGCAGGCTGTAAGAACGTTATTAGCAACAGTAGATCAATTTTACATCAGTAGGTCGTTACTACGACGTGTCACGTTTCGGGGGTACACACATCAGCCCCCTGCTTCAGGTCAGACCTCTGAGTAAAAAACGTCAGCCCTAGAAACACAGCTGAAAGAATGGTTTTTTTATATAACCCGGGCTCGCCAACTAAAGTCCCAAATAGGACACGCCTATCCAATGTAATTCGTTAGAGAGAAACCAATCCTCACAGAGGGATGAAACCACCAACCAGATTTCACCTCCTGATCAGGAAGGTTGATAGATAGTATAAAGAACCAATCTGCAGGAGGGATCACCGATCCAATGAACATGTCTCAGTCCAGGAACAACTCAATGAATGGTATGCCAATCCACCTGCTGGTTAAGACCATCCGGAGAGACTGAATTCAGTCGAAATATCCACTTTTGCTCCAAATTCTGCAGGCGTTGAATCCGATCGCCACCACAGGGATCAGGGGGCACATAATCTAAAATTCGCCACCGAAGATCTTCAAACCCATGTGAATGTTCTAAGCAGTGCCTGACAAGAGGAGCTGTCAATAAATGAGTGCGCACACGAGAGGCATGCTCAGTGAGTCTTTGCTTGAAAGTCCGTGAAGTCCTACCAATATAAGGTAACTGGCAAGGACAAACAATTAAGTAAACTATATAAGTAGTATTACAATCGGTATGCCACCGAGTGTAGTAACTCCTATTAGTGCGAGTGTCCATCCAGATAGGACCCATTAAAGTGCCCGAGCAAAATGAGCAAGCTTCACATGAAAAATGACCAGCCTGATCATGACTTTTAGGAGGTTGATCTAGAGGAGACCTAGTCTTCACCAAAAATCCCGTAAATTAGATCCGCGGGAGTAGGCAATTTGAAGCGGTGTTCGAAAACATGAATGAATGGCTAAAATAGGCCAAAATTGATGCATTAAACGAACTACCGCAGTGGTCCCCTGCATGAAGGGAAGGACCCCCGTTGTTTTTTCTCCGGAAGGTGTACAATCTCTAGGTGTCAAAAGCCACTCTCGGTGAGTATTGCATGCCCTTTTATAGGCTAAATAGACAACCTTTGATGGATATCCCCTCGATACAAGACGGGAGGTTAATTCCTGTGCATGAAATTTAAATTGCGATAATTCAGTGCAATTTCTGCGAAGCCTGAGAAACTGGCCATATGGTAAACCACACTTCAAGGCTGGAGGATGGTAACTGTCAAACCGAAGCAACGTGTTACGTTGAACGGGCTTCCTATACAGAGAGGTTGAGAATTCTACCGGAGTACACTCCACCGTGATATCTAAAAATTGAATCTTATGTGTCTCCACCTGAGATGTAAACTGTATGTTAGGTTTGAAAGAGTTTAAAGAGACCAAAAAAGAATCCAAATCCTCTCTGGTTCCAGTCCATATGAAAAAAACATCATCCAAAAACCGTTTCCAATGCTTGACGTAGGAGAACAATGGATGAGGATACACATACAATTCCTCAAACCAGGCCATATAAATCGTAGCTATGGATGGGGCCACCGTTGCCCCCATAGCAATCCCATAGGTCTGTAAATAGAACTGCCCCTGGTATAAGAAAAAATTTTGGTTTAACACCAGATCTAATAAATCCAAAAAGAAATGCCTCGGAATACGATCTGGTAATGGAATAGAGGACTGTGAAAGACCAGACATTACCTCACTCTGATCGATGTTAGTGTATAAAGCCTGGACATCAAGCGTAACTAAAAATGAACACAGAGAGGTGTCAGTATAAGCTGTTAATTGGCTCAAAAAATTCCCCGTATCTTTAATATACAATGACACAGTTACAGCAAGTGGTTTCAAAAAGAGGTCACAGAACTGAGACAGGGGTTCCAGTATGGAGTCTCTGCAAGATACAATCGGACGTCCCGGAGGGTTAACCAATGACTTGTGGATTTTGGGCACAAGATAGAAAGTCGGAATTCGTGGATGTCGTTTGATTAAAAAATCCGCCTCCTTCCGAGTCAGCCAATTGCAGAGAAATGCTTGGGAAACAATCTGAAAAATACGATCCTTGAGATTGACCGTGGGATCCTCTATGAGAGTATAATGAGCCCAGTTGTCTAAATGGACATGCATCTCTCGTTCGTATTGTTCCGTAGAAAGCACCACTGTGGCACCCCCCTTATCAGCCTGTCTAATGACTAGAGCAGACTGAGATAGCTCTTGTAATGCTGTACGGTGATCTTTAGAGAAATTATTATAACCACTTATTTTTGATTGCTCCAATTGTAATAAACCTTGCAAGGTAAGTTGTTGAAAAGTTGAGATAGCCGCATCTATCGGACCCGACGGTTGCCAGTAAGAAGGATTTTTGACCAAAGAAACATCCTCTGAGACCGCTCGCTCTGCCATATATTGTATAACCCGCAGCTTTCAAAAATATTTGTGCAATACTGTTCGCATCGCAAACCCGTCATAACGTGGTGAAGGAATAAAGGATAAACCCCTTTCCAAAACTTGAATCTGTTGAACTGTGCTGGGTTTTTCAGGGATTCACTTGTTATTTAGACTCAGTTCAGAAGGTTTTTTGGTGTTTGATTTGGCACAAATATTCAGCGGCACTAAACATGTTAGTGGTGCTGAATATCCTGTAGAAGGGGATTAACAAGGTTAGCAGGTCTGTTAACCACGTTAATCCCTTTGAATATTTTTATATACATATAAATTTAAATATATAATTATACACATAACTTAAATGTATTATTTAAACTTGCATATTCAGAGGCATTAACTATACATGTGGCTGTTAATTTTATAACCAGGTGACTAGTTTTGGGCAACCAAAACACACCTATTCTTTTGGATTTTTTTTTTTTTTAGCATTTCACAATAATACATGCAAAAAAATGTACAACGACATTTCACAAAAAAATACCCTTAAGAAAAGGGAGTGGAAACGCTAATAAAAAAGATAAATTGATCCCTATTACATAACAAACCCTAAATACTAAGGGGTATGTTTACTAAACCGTCTTAATGTGCACGCTGTGACGTTATCGCGCAATAAGGTACCTTATCGCGCGATAATGGTGCTTTTTCAGGCGCATAGGTACCTTATCGCGCGATAACGCGCGCAGCAGCGCAAACAAGCGCTGAAGGCGGGGAAAGGCTCCCGGAGGGTGGAGGAAGGCTCCCCAGGGGTGGAGAGAAGGGGTCAATGGGTGGAGAGTGGGAGGGGAGACACTCTCTGCACACTAACGCTGTGAAATCCGAGGCTGAAAACTAACGCCAGTGAAACCCTGGCATTAAAGCTGATTTAAAGGGAAGAGAAACCATTTATGTCAGCAATGTACAGCAAAACCAGGGAAACCAACAAAAAAGTGATAAGTGTGATACATGTGCATGGAACAAAAGTGCAAATAAACATTGAAAATGACCCCAACAAAATATAAAAAAAACATAACCAAGCTGGGCAATAGTGATATTAATGGGAAACATCAAAAAACACTCCCAAGAAAGCTCCAAAAAAAGGATATGAATTTTGGAAGGGTCTACGCTCCGTTCCCATACAAGGTGAATGATCCCACAGTGAAATAGCACTGATCAGGGCTTCCCTCTCCATTGGACAGGTTTCCTATGGCATGCACATGTTCCACAACAGCAGGGCGGGCATGTCGCAATGGGCAACTGGACAGATGCTGGGAAAGGCGACACAGAGGGCTGCAGACGGCACATACTGTGCTGCAGCTGGGCCACAGTGCGGACTAGGGTAATGCCTAGGTGGCCCATAGGAATGCTGAAACAGTAGATCAGACAGAAAGCAACAGATGAGGGCCCAGCATGGGCACGAGTGTGCTTCCCACAGTGTCACAGGGAATAGTACCCAGCAGGTACCCCCAAGGCCACAGAACATTGGCAGGCGGTGCTGGGGGGAAGCGTGGACATCAATGCAGGTACCCCTACCCCAGAACCTGCACCATAGGCAGCCGCCTACCCGCACACTGGATGGCCTGAGACTGCGCTCCACCAGCACCACCAGAAGACGGGCATGTCAGCATGATGGCAGAGGGGTACTTGTGGTGGAGGGGGCAGTGGCAGCTGCCTAGAGCAGACCGTGGCCTAGCCCTATGTAGGTGGGTGCCATGCACTGCAACAGACAGGCCCTGTATGATGAACAGTCATGGTATATCCAGGGAATGCACCATCTGTGTGGCAACACGGTGGTGCAGTGCACACAGTCAGTGTGTTCAGGAGCAGAAGGTCACAGGTTCAAGCCTCAGCTGTGGTTCCTGTCACCCCAGCCCCCATATTTTACCCACTACTACAACGTGCTAATACAGACAGAACCTGTAGTGCAGATGATGTAGACATGCCCAAAACACCTACATTTTACCCTACAGAGCACAGACACCATAAACATGCGCATTACCTAGAGCAGAGTCTCCCAAATGCAGTCCTGGAGGGCCAAACACCATTCAGGTTCCATGCTACCTCTAATAAATGTGGCTGTGCTGCATTGCTATGCACTGCCCCCATGGTATGCAGATGTATCTCATGCATATTCATTAGGGACAGCATGAAAACCCGAACAGTGTTTGGCCCTCCAGGACTGGAGTTGGGAACCTCTGCTCTAGAGCAGCGGCCAACAGGGGCAGACACACCCGCACCCACAGGCTCCATTATCCCAAGCCTCCTGGAGAGGAAGGATGTTGGGCCCTGCGTGCATCTCCCCATACTAGCACTTGCATACCTTAGCAATGCCACCCTAAACATGGGAAAACTGTACACAGCTATCAAAAATGTTGCTATGATAACTGGCAGATAGCAATTCCTACGTTAAGCACAATTGGCTGATTGAGCTGCATCATAGCAACCTTTCTGATGTCTGTTGAATGTGCCTCAGGTCTGGTGTCTGACAGAGTGACCCCAACAGTATTGCATACCATAGCCATGCCTGCACTGTGCCCAGGACTGGTGTGGTGTCCAGGGCTGCCAAACACCTCTATAGTTGCACAATGCTGGCATAGGTGTGTGGAGTGTGTGTCTGTCTATCCAGTGTGTGGTGGCTGCCAACACCCTCTACAGCCCACACTGCTAGCACTGTTGCCAGTATTGGCCTGCCAATGTGCATAATGAGGAGCAAGGTACTGTGGGAATAGCCTGGATAGGGTGGCCTGGCCTGGCCGCATCTGCACAGGGCATAGGGCAATGGCTCGGACATTGTAGTGCCCGGCCACCACCTGCACAGACAGCGTGGCCATAGCATGTCCTGCTGGGAGGTCACTCTCACCCTGACTGAGCAGTGACCACGGCATGGCTAGGTTCCCCCATAGTGCTATATTGTGTTTCATTTTTGTGATATTTATGGGTCCCTTCTGGGACCCAATCGCTGCCTAATCTGCTTGGTGTGTATGTTGTCATTCCAGTTCTGCTTACACGCATCTCTTCCAGGACCATGCCCTATGGACTAGCTAGCAGACTGTCTGCAGCTAGTATGTGTCTTGCTGAAACACCTTGCAGGGTGCAGTGGCTGGAGGCTTGCTGCTGGAGAATGTCAGATAGTGTTGGGGGTAGCTGAGCATTTCCAGGCCTACTGTTGTCTGCTATTGCTTTATGGATGTATACAGTTTTGCATTGCTTGCCTTGTAGGGTGTCTGTTCCCCAGCAGGACTGGGGTTGATGGTCCCCTCTACTGCTATCATTGCAGGGAGGTAGAATGTGGATCTATTGGTGGTTGATCCTGTTTCCCACCCTGAGCCCCAGAGGGTGCGTTGTGTGGTGGTACATAATCTTCCTATGGGTCCAAACACCCCCACCCCCCCTCCCCCTCTCCCCCCTCCCCCTCCCTCCCCCCCTCCTCCCCCCTCCCTCCCCCTCCCTCCCCCTCCTCCCCCTCCCCTCCCCCTCCTCCCCCTCCTCCCCCCTCCCCTCCCCCCTCCCCTCCCCCCCTCCCCTCCCCTCCCCCTCCCCTCCCCCCCTCCCCCTCCCCTCCCCTCCCCCCCTCCCCTCCCCCTCCCCTCCCCCTCCCCTCCCCCTCCCCCCCCCCCCCCCTCCTCCCCCTCCCCCTCCACCCCCCCCCCGCCCCCTCCTCCCCCTCCCCCCTTCCCCTCCCCCTCCCCCTCCCCCCTTCCCCTCCCCCCTCCCCCTCCCCCTTCCCCCTTCCCCCCCTCCCCCCTTCCCCCACCCCTCCCTCCTACCCCCCCTCTCCCCCCTCCCCCTCCTCTCCCCCTCCCCCTCCTCCCCTCCCTCCTCCCCCTCCCCCCCCCCCTCCCCCTCCCCCTCCCCCTTCCCCCCTTCCCCCTCCCCCTTCCCCTCCCCCCCCTTCCCCCTTCCCCTCCCCTCCCCCCTTCCCCCTACCCCCCCTCCCCCCTCCCCCTCCCCCCCCTTCCCCCCTTCCCCCCTTCCCCCTACCCCTCCCTCCTACCCCCCCCCTCTCCCCCCTCCCCTCCCCTCCCTCCCCCCTTCCCCCACCCCTCCCTCCCCCCTACCCCCCCTACCCCCTCCCTCCCTCCCTCCCCCCTACCCCCCCCCCCTCCCTCCCTCCCTCCCTCCCCCTCCCTCCCCTCCCTCCCTCCCCCCTACCCCCTCCCCTCCCCTCCCTCCCTCCCCCCCCCCCTACCCCCTCCCCTCCCCTCCCTCCCTCCCCCCTATCCCTACATCATGTAACCATGGCACCAACACAGGATATGCACTATTCTGTGTGCATCATAGCCCATAAGGGTTAGACATGACTGAGAAATACAAAAGGACACAGATATAACCTAGGTGTGTCTGCAAGAACTACCTATCATACACAACAGCACTGATGGGGACCTGCAGTATGCCATATTTCAGCCATGAAAGGTGCTAGGTACCTGGTGCTGGGCGCCTCACCGCACCCTCAGGGTGAGCACAGTACCCGCACAATGTGACGGTGTGTAGCTACTCTGTGCCAGTAAAACACACGGTCAGTACCCCCTATCAGGCCGAGGTGCTGTGGGCGTGCACATGGTCAGTTCCCCCTACCAGGCCGAGGTGCTGTGGGGGTGCATACCCCATCTTGTGTTCATCTGTGGACAGCTGATTTGCATGTGCAGTGCATCATGGGTACGGGTGGGCTAACCCTATCCTGGTGACCACAGCAGACTGTCTGTGTGGTAACATGCAGTCCTTCTGCAGCCAGCCAGGGGCTTGCTAGCAGTTATAGAGCTGTAGCCCAATGGTTACTTCACTGCCTGTGGAGGCCATGGGTTCAAACCCACAGTGGGGTTATTTGATAGGACTGCCCAAGGCATTATCTCTTTTTAATGTACATTATTGCTGCCAGCAAAAACACTCTCAGCGTACTGTACCCATAAGGTGCCTCAGAGGGTGCTTTATAGGGCACCCTATAGGGCACCTTATGGTTACCGTCCATATAAGGTGCACTATACGTTATCCTGTGCAGCAACTTATAGAGTGCCCTATAGGGGACATTTTAGGGTGCCGTGGCGGACAGTGCACTTTATAATGTGCCCTATGGAGTGCCTTATAGGGTGCCTTATGCGGCACCTTCAGTTACGGCACGTGAGGGCGTGTTTGCTGGCAGCAATTAATAAAATACAAATAAAGTGCTGCAGGAAACAATACGTACATTGCAAAGCTGATGCCTCAGCCAGCCTTACGTATTAGGCACACTGGGGAGCAAACTCATAACCCTTGTATCAGCAGTCAGTGCCTTAACCATTGTGCTACACTGCTGTTTCTCCTTGCATGTCAGCACACCTACTTCAGATTTCCATGCGTTTAAATGCACAGTGCTGCCATCAAACACAGTGCTATGACCTTGCTGTGCCTCATAGGGCACCCTATATGGCGCCCTATAGGCCACCCTTTCAGCAACATTGTAGGGTGCCGTGGCGGCCAGTGCACTTTAAAATGTGCCCTCTGGGGTACCCTATGAGGTGCCTTATGCAGCACCTTATGTTACAATACTTTGAGGGTGTGTTTGCTGGCAGCACTAATTAAAATAAAAATAAAATGCCCCCTACAGCAATATTACCTACAACAGGTAATGCCTCAGCCAGCTTTCTTCATTAGGCACAGTGGGGGATTGAACCCATGACTCCTGCATTATTGGTCAGTGTCTTAACCATTGTGCTACACTGCTGCTCCTCCTTGTATATCAGCGCACCTACTTATGATTTTCATTCCTTAAACTGCACAGTGCTGCCATCAAAAACAGTGCTGTGACCTTACGGTACCTCATACGGCACCCTATAAAGCGCCCTATAAGCAACATTCTAGGGTGCCTTGGCGGACTGTGCACTTTAAAATGTGCCCTCTGGGGTACCTTATGGAGCACCTTATGTTACAGTGCTTTCAGAGTGTGTTTGCTAGTAGCAGTAATTAAAATAAAATTAATATGCCTCAGACTGCAATATTTCCTTTAACAGGTAATGCCTCAGCCAGCCTTCTTTATTGGGCATAGTGGGGGATTGAACCCATGATCCCTGCACCATCGATCAGTGTCTTCACCATTGTACTGTGGCTCTGTTCCTGTGTGTGTGCACATCAGCGCACCACTTATGCTTCCCGCGCAAGTTTGTCATGCGCTAACGTGCGCGGCGCACATGAGCTCATAGCGCACATTAGCGCATGATTAATCCCGATTTGCTTTTTCAGACTGAAACGCCCACTCCTTATATGGCATCCCGCACACTAGCGTGGCGCGCACCTAATGGGGTTTTAGTAAACATACCCCTAAGTGTCCAGAAATATATGTTAAATCTAGTGGCAGACACTTACACCAGTCCTAAATTTTTAATGAACCTGCAGAAGTTATAATAGCTTATAACTTACAAGTATAGATTTGCACTCTTCCTATGTTCCATCCAAGCTCTGCCCATGTGCACACCCACACTGAAAGCATACTTGATGAGCATACATAATTAAAGTACATGCATAAAGGCCCTTCCACTGAAAGTAGATCACTTACAGGCACTGATGGTGCATATCTGTATGTAACTCCTTATAAAATAACCCTCAAAGTATCTCTAACTTAAGCATAATTAGAAATGTCTAGCTTAGACACTTTAAATTAGTCCCCAGATGCTTTATTGAATATATACCTCCTCTGTTTGTTACTTTTTTAACAAAGTAACATTTCCATCGTGTTTACTTCATTAATGTGCCAGCCAGTGGTGTGCTGGCCAAAAATGTTTCCAGTCATTTACAGGATTTTTTTATTTTGTTCCATTTCGGGGCAGTGTTATTAGTAGGGCACCCTATTGAACAGTAATGCACCCTATGCTGCAACAGTGTGGCCCTGTGCTTCAAAAATGCTACTACTGATAAACAGTATGCCTTAGTAAGCAATAGGGTGCACCATTGAGGAATTGTGCTCACTACTGATTACATGAGAGAAAAAATAATAAATTTAAATTATGTTTCCTGTTGTTCTGGATTAAAAATGATATGAAAGATGTTTCCCATGACTTTGAAATTTCCCATCTCATATCAAATGAATATCCCTGCTTGGGGTCGACCCTCAATTATATTCCAAGAATACTGAACCCACCAAATTATTGTATGTATTTTCATTAAATAGTGGTGGGATATACAGACAATAATTGATGGGCTTAATATTCTTGTAATACATTTCAAGCAAATGTACATCCCTGCTGCCAGCTCTTGGGGAGAGAAAGGAAGGTGAACATGAAGGACTGGGCTGGATTATCCCAGGACTGACTCCCTTCAGTGCATTTTAATTTCAAGATGATCAGTAGATGAAGAAAACACAATAGAAATTATCTCTTTAATATTTTTTCATCTGATTTCTAATCTTTTCCTGATTTTTATAATATGGAAATACAGAGCATATATATATATATATTTCTTTTTTTTTTATTTTATTTTATTTTTAATGCAAATTGGAAAAAAAAACCCTTACATTTCCCAAAAAGCACAAGAAAAACAGAAAACAAAAGAAGGATTTACACCAATACAGCACAACTAAAGGAACTATGGGGTATGTTTACTAAACTGCAGTAATGTCATTTGCGTTAGGTTCCGCGGTAAAGGTACAGATGCCCATTTTAAGGCGTGGGTGTTGCATCGTTACAGCAAGCTGTAGCAGCTAACGCGCGTTACAAGGCGCATTAGACTAACGAGCATTACAAGGCGCCTTGTAAGGCGCCATGTAAGGTGCCTCTTAAGGCGCCCTATAGGGCCTCCTAGGCTAAGCGCCATATTAGGCACCCTTAGACAAGGCACTGCAGCAGGCACCCTGGGCTATGGAACCATGGGTTAAGGTGGCCTAACAAGGTTATGGTGTCCTAGGTTAGTGTGCCCTAGGGACTGCAAGGTGCCTCAGGATGACATGCATGACCTGTGCGGAACAGAGACAGATGTAGCCCTAACACTAGATAGAGCACTCAGGAAAGGCAATGAACAGGTGAGTGAAGGAGGGAGAAGTGGGAGCCGCTGGACCTGCCATATCTGCGGGCATCCCATGTGCCTGCCAGTAGTGATGACAAACATGGTGGGGCAGCTGTACCACAGCACAGGGTGTTGGCAATGTAAAGTACCGGAAAAACAGTTGGTGGCAGACGATGGGAATACGTGTCCCCCAGTGGAGGCGGAGGTGGCAGGATAGTTACAATGATGGGTGGACAGAGGAGTGGTGGTGCCATGCAGATCAGGCACAGGTGAGGCAAGCATGAAGAGGCACAATGCAGGAAAGGGTAGCAGTGCATGACATGGGGTAACAGCCTGCACTGGCAGACAGGACTCTACACAGCTGACAGACGCAGATAGACAGACCGAGGGAATGTTGGCAATTATGGTGAGGGTATTATGGGCTGGGAGCACAGATCTGCAAAACTATGACCTCTACAGGAATGCACACTATTTGAGTAGGACAGGCATGAGAGGAGGGAACAATGAGGAACTGAACCCATGAATACTGCCAAGAATGGCATTGTATTAAGCAGTAGGCTATACCTCCATGGTGTATGTCATAGGGGTATAGAAAGACTGCAGGTCACCGCACAAACTGTCTGCTCTGAGTGCCAGGATAGGGTAACCCCACCAGTACCCATGATGCAATGCACATGTTGAATAGCAGTCTACAGCTGTTCACTAAATGGGGTCTGCACCTCTCCGGTACCTCAGCTTGGAAAGACGAACTGACAGTGTGTGATGCTGGCACAGAGTAGCTACAGACTATGCCATTGTGCAGGTTCTGTGTTCACCCTGAGGGATAGGATGGGTGACCAGCACTAGGTCCGCAGTACATGTGGTGCTAGAGATAGCTCCTGCTGTACATCCCCATCACTACCAGTATGTGACAGGTTTTCCTTGCAGTACAGCTGAAGGTAATTTGGTGTCCATCTGTATCCTGCAGTCACATGTGGTCCTGTGGGCCCAGACACCAGTCAGATTGGTATGTACTCTGTGTTAGGGTCTGGCTGACATGGGCAGCTGTTATCAGGGCAGAGGAGCTCCTAGAATTGCATGAGGTGTGTGTAACATTACCTTTAAAGGTCGCAGTGGTATACACTACATACCCCAAAGGGTTCACATCACCCTTTTTGTAGGTAAATAACAGGTGGCCCCCACCTCAAGGAAACAACCTCCATCCTGTTTGCATGAGGCAGCCCTCCAGCGTTGGTGGGCCAGAGCCCTACTTATGACTGGGGCAGTGGCAAACCAGTAGCAGCGCTGGAGTTAAGTCTGGAAAATCCCAACTGCCTCCTAGTCACCAGCAGACAGCACAGACAGACTGTACCTTAAAGGTGTTCTGACCATGCACAGTCTAACTGCAGACAGTCCACCAGCCTGCTCACAGAGGAACTATATGCAGTAAGCAAGCATCTCAGTGATTGTGATCCCAGCACTGGGGAACAAAAATAAACCACTGGAGACAGATAGTGTAGAGCGCTATGTGGGAACCTAGACCTGCCATGGTCACTGCTCGGTCAGAGTGAGTGCCCTCCCAGCATGCCATGCTGTGGCCACCCTGTCCATGCAGGTGGTGGTCAGGCACTACAGTGTCCCAGCCATTGCTCCACACCCTGTGAAGATGCATCCTGGCCATTCTGCCCTGTCCGGGCTATACCCAAAATACCTTGCTCCTCATTATGCACCTATTCAGGCTAACGCTGGTAACAGTGGGACATTTTGGGCCCAGTGAAGGGTGGGTAGCCACAGAACAATGGATAGACATATACACACGCTCACTCCTATTGCAGCATTGTACAAAGATAGGGGTGGTTGGCAACCCTGCCTGCCACACTGATCCTGATCATGGTGCTGACATTGCTAAACTGTGCAGGGGGTAGTAGTAGTGCTCTGGTGATAACTTCAGCTCAATGCTGGGGCCAACAGCCTGACTCTCCATGCATCTTTGGATTGTGGAGCCTGTGTAGGTCGGTGTTTGTACCCCTGTTCGCCGCTGCTTTGGGCTTTGCACATGTTGTTGTTGTATCTGCATTGTAGGGTAAAACATAGGGACATGCTCTGCAGGAATCACAGCTGTGGCTTAAACCTGTGACCCTCTGCTTCTGGACACACTGGCTGGATGTACTGCACTACACTGTTGCCACAGATGCACAATAGTCCCTGGGACTACCTGTACTTTTCCTCAACCAGATTTTGTATGTTGCACTGCACACCACAGTACTGATGCAGGGCATGGCCTAGGTCCACTGCAGGGAGGTGGCACTGCCCCCTCCAGCATGGGCACACATCCCCCTGCCAAGCTGACATGGCCATTTGCTGTTGGTGCTGGTAGTGCATAATCCCAGGCCATCCACTGTGTAGGTAGGCCCACCTAGGGAGCCGATCCTGGGGTGGGGGGGGGGCATACATGGACATCCTCCCATCCCCCTCCCATCACTGCCTACCAATATTATGTCCCTTCCACATGGGGGTGGGATGGCTGGGGGGATGTCAGGTCAGTGCCCTAGCAACTATTGGCTAGGGTGAACCAGGTAGATATAGGTGGATTGTGTTTGGCCTTGGTCAGCTGCTGTCTTGCTGATTTCCGGTTTCTATGTTCCTATGTGCCACCTAGGTGCCTGCCTAGTCCACCCTGTGCCCCAGCTGCCATGCTACATGTCCCGTCTGTGGCCCCCTATGCCCCATTTGCACCATCACCATAGTGGCCATTCATACTTTGGCACTATGGTGTTGCTGAAAATGGAGCATTACTATCACATTTCTTGGACTCCCTGCCTAGGCTGTACATTCCTGACACTTAAATGCCCACGCTCAGGAAGAGTCTGCTCTTCCCTGCCATTTCAGTTACCCTCCGGTTCTGCTCTGGTCCCTCCCCCAGAGGTCCCGCGGCCGCGAGAGCGTGCCCGCACTCAGGAAGAGTCTGCTCTTCCCTGCCATTTCAGTTACCCTCCGGTTCTGCTCTGGTCCCTCCCCCGGAAGTCCTGCGGCCACGAGAGCATGCCCGCGCTCAGGAAGAGTCTGCTCTTCCCTGCCATTTCAGTTACCCTCCGGTTCTGCTCTGGTCCCTCCCCCGGAAGTCCCACGGCCGCGAGAGCGTGCCCGCGCTCAGGAAGAGTCTGCTCTTCCCTGCCATTTCAGTTACCCTCCGGTTCTGCTCTGGTCCCTCCCCCGGAAGTCCCGCGGCCGCGAGAGCGTGCCCACGCTCAGGAAGGTACCCTGCACTTTGTCCATAAAGCTACAGCGCCTGCAGTGTCTGGTTGCCTGCTCTATTATTTGCTTTTGTTTTTGTAGTACTCCCTGTTAATGCTGTCTTTCTGCCTGCAGTCATACCGTGCATATTTATGTTTTTTCTTTAGAGTCTGCTCTTCCCTGCCATTTCAGTTACCCTCCGGTTCTGCTCTGGTCCCTCCCCCGGAAGTCCCGCGGCCGCGAGAGCGTGCCCGCGCTCAGGAAGGTACCCTGCACTTTGTCCATAAAGCTACAGCGCCTGCGGTGTCTGGTTGCCTGCTCTATTATTTGCTTTTGTTTTTGTAGTACTCCCTGTTAATGCTGTCTTTCTGCCTGCAGTCATACCGTGCATATTTATGTTTTTTCTTTAGAGTCTGCTCTTCCCTGCCATTTCAGTTACCCTCCGGTTCTGCTCTGGTCCCTCCCCCGGAAGTCCCGCGGATGCGAGAGCGTGCCCGCGCTCAGGAAGGTACCCTGCACTTTGTCCATAAAGCTACAGCGCCTGCGGTGTCTGGTTGCCTGCTCTATTATTTGCTTTTGTTTTTGTAGTACTCCCTGTTAATGCTGTCTTTCTGCCTGCAGTCATACCATGCATATTTATGTTTTTTCTTTAGAGTCTGCTCTTCCCTGCCATTTCAGTTACCCTCCAGTTCTGCTCTGGTCCCTCCCCCGGAAGTCCCGCGGCCACGAGAGCGTGCCCGCGCTCAGGAAGGTACCCTGCACTTTGTCCATAAAGCTACAGCGCCTGCGGTGTCTGGTTGCCTGCTCTATTATTTGCTTTTGTTTTTGTAGTACTCCCTGTTAATGCTGTCTTTCTGCCTGCAATCATACCGTGCATATTTATGTTTTTTCTTTAGAGTCTGCTCTTCCCTGCCATTTCAGTTACCCTCCGGTTCTGCTCTGGTCCCTCCCCCGGAAGTCCCGCGGCCGCGAGAGCGTGCCCGTGCTCAGGAAGGTACCCTGCACTTTGTCCATAAAGCTACAGCGCCTGCGGTGTCTGGTTGCCTGCTCTATTATTTGCTTTTGTTTTTGTAGTACTCCCTGTTAATGCTGTCTTTCTGCCTGCAGTCATACCATGCATATTAATGTTTTTTCTTTAGAGTCTGCTCTTCCCTGCCATTTCAGTTACCCTCCTGTTCTGCTCTGGTCCCTCCCCCGGAAGTCCCGCCGCCGCGAGAGCGTGCCCGCGCTCAGGAAGGTACCCTGCACTTTGTCCATAAAGCTACAGCGCCTGCGGCGCTCGTCGCCGCGGCGCGCGTCATAGGCGCGCACCTAAGGAGCACGACGTGCTCCTTAGGTGCGCTCCTTGGGGCCACACCGGCCGCGTGGGCCGCATGAGCTACGCCGGCCCTGCTATTACATGGTTTACCCTCCTGCTTGTCCTACTGGTCACTTCTGGGCTTTTCGGATACCCTGCCCCTCTTATCTCGGTCTGTTCCTCATTCCTACCTGCCGGCTTGCTATTTGGTCCACTCCAGGTGAGTCTCCTCGCCTCTCACGTTTTTGCTCCTTCTTTGGCTGCTTCTGCTCCCTCCCTCCCGATGGCCCATATATCTGGGGGCGGCCGTCCTGCTTTGCCCACACTCATACGCTTGCGATGCCTGAACCATCTCCTTCCCTGTCATACTACCACCAACACCTCCCACATCTCATCTCCCGTTCTCCCTTCACCCCCCCTGCAGTTGGGGCTCCTCAATTGCAGATCACTTAGGAACAAGACTCTCCTTATCCAGGACCTTATTGTGCAATCTTCCCTAGATCTTCTTTTTCTCACCGAGACCTGGGTGAAGGACGGGGAGGATGCCCTCCTTGCCCGTTGCCTTCCTCCCGGCTTCTCCGCGGTTTCAGTTTCTCGACGCGGCCGCTCCGGAGGCGGCGTGGCCACCATTCTGCACCCTGCTCTTTCTTTCACGCAAGTTTTCTCCCCATTAATTCACTACCCTGAAGATCTACTTCTTCGCCTCCACTCGTCTTCCCCGCTGCACATCCTTCTTGTCTATTCCCCACCGGCCCTGCGCTCTGACCTTTGGGACTCCCTACTTCTTACAGTCTCTGACCTGACCCTTGCTTTTCCCCAGCTGCTCATTGCAGGAGACTTCAATCTACATCTGGACTCTCCTATCTCTTCAAGGGATCAGGCTTTTGTTTCTCTCCTTGATGATCTCTCCCTCTTTCAGCATGTCTCTTTCCCTACCCACACGGCTGGTCACACTCTTGACCTCCTTCTAACCCCTCTCTCCTCCTCTTTACGTTTGTCTGACCTCTCCTCATTCCCCCTTCCTTGGTCAGACCACCACTGTCTGCTCTTCTCTTGCTTGCTCCCCAAACCTCCCTCTCATTCGTCCGTCTCAATACCATCTTCTCAGCATCTTTCTCGTCACATCACCCCTTCTACCATTCAGCAATTTCCCCCTGCTCCTTCTCTCTTCCCTACCGACTTTTCCTCTCATTCCCCTGACTCCCAAGCCGCCCTCTGGTTCTCTACCCTGTCGATGCACTTAACAACCTGGCTCCTCTTCAACCCCATCCCCCAAGGTCTCGCCCTTCTCAACCCTGGTACCATCCTGGCCTCAGACTGCTCCGCACTCAGCTCCATAGAGCCGAACGCCTATGGCGCAAGACTCCCTCTCCAACCACGCTTTCATCCTTTAAGGCTCATCACTCCCACTACCGCTCTCAGGTGCACTCAGCCAAAAGGAATTACTTCTCTACTGCTATCTCGACTGCTCCTAATCATACCCGACACCTCTATAACACACTCCGCTCCCTCTCTTCCCTTCTTCCCCTTGCCTCTGCCTCCCCCGTTCACTTATCTCCCCCTCCTTCACTTCTAGCTACATTCTTTAGTGACAAAATTTTCAACCTTAGGTCCTCCCTTCCCTCTTGTCCTCCCCCATCCCCCTCCCCCTCCCATCGCATCTCCCCCTCCATCCCCTGGCCATTCTCACACCTGGTCTTCTTTTCCCCTCATGACTTCAGCTGAACTTCATCAACTCATCTCCTCTTCTAACAAGACCTTCTGTTCTCTTGACCCCATCCCTTCCTCCTGGCTATTAGATTCATCACTAGCACTCCTTCCTCCCCTTCTTTCTATGCTCAATTCCAGTCTCTCCTCTGGTATCTTTCCTCACCCCTGGAAACATGCTCTTATCCGTCCCATTCTCAAGAAGCCCTCCCTTGACCCCATGGTTCCCTCTCACTATCGCCCAGTATCCAATCTTCCCTTTATCTCTGGAAAAATTTGTATTTGCCCAACTCTCTCACTACTTAGATGATATCAACTTTCTTCACCCACGGCAATCTGGTTTTCATCAGGGTCACAGTGTGGAAACTGTTCTTCTTGCTTTCACTAATGCTCTTCACGTTGCTCATGATCGCGGTGATATCTCGGTGGCGGTAGCCCTTGACCTGTCCGCTGCCTTTGACCTCGTTGATCACTCCCTCCTTCTCACCCGTCTCCGAGATGTGGGTCTTCGCAGCACGGTGCTTCACTGGTTTCACTCTTTTCTATCTTCACGGTCCTGCTCAGTCCTCTCCTCCTCCCCTTCTGTTCCTTCCTCTGACCCTTTTCCTCTGATATGTGGTGTTCCCCAGGGTTCAGTACTTGCACCTCTTCTCTTTAACTTTTTCTTGGCCCCTCTCACCCTTCAGATTCAACAAACTGGGATTGGTGCTTTCTATTATGCAGATGATATGGTTCTCCTACACCACACCTCTCCTTCTCATCCCGATCTTTCCCCACTTAACTCCTGTCTCTCTACTGTCGCCGATTGGCTGTCACGAAACTGTCTTCACCTTAATCTTACAAAGACTATTGCTATCTGGTTCTCCCATGGTGGTCCTTCCCCTTCCCTGGCCCCATCTTTCTCAGGCTCCCCAATTCCACTAGTTTCTTCTTTCCGTTACCTTGGTGTTCTTTTTGATTCTAATCTGTCTTTTCACGATCACATTTCTCATGTTACTAAGACTTCTTTCTTTTTCTTGCGTCAAATCCGTCAAATCCGTGCTATTCGTCCCTTCCTCACCCCTTCAGCACTCGCTACCTTACTCCTATCTTTGGTCATGTCTCGTGTTGACTTTGCTAATTCTCTTTTTCTTGGTATTTCAAAATCTCAGCTTTATCGACTTCAGCGCATCCAGTACACTGCTGCCCGTATTGCTACCCACTCCCGCTGCCCGCGATCACGTTTCACCTCTCCTCTCCCGCCTCCACTGGTTGCCTCTACCCTTCCGCTCCCAATACAAACTACTCACACTGGTACATCGGGTCTTTCACACCAGCACGCCGCAATATCTAGCTGACCTTCTCACCTATCACACCCCCAGGCATACACCTCGTTCATTTCATCTCAACCGTCTCACTCTCCCTCCACCCTCCCTTGCTCACCTTCAGTCCACCCGCTCCTCTGCTTTTTTCTTCGCAGCTCCCGCCCTCTGGAACTCTCTTCCCCCCTCCCTCCGCCTTGAGCCCCACTTCCTCACTTTTAAGTGTAATCTAAAAACCCACCTTTTCTCTCTTGCTTTTGACCTTCCCTCCCCTTTCGCTTAACTCCATTCACTTTGGTCTATGTTGTGGTCTTTTCTCCCTCTTTCCTGTCCAGACAATGTAACTTCATTTTCTTTTCTTCTAGCTATTATTTTACTATTGTTTTTTTAAGGTTGTTTTTATGATTGTTTTTATGATTGTTTTTATACTGTAAACCGCTCTGGTTCCCCTAAAAGGGTGGTATATCAAGCTGAATAAAACATAAACATAAACATAAACATGGTTTCTCTCTCCTGCAAATGTGCATCTAACGGCAGGTTTTCATTCGCGGTAGGATTCAGCCCTTCAGTTCAGCACGTTAGTGTGAAAGGGGCCTCTCCCCGCCCACTCTCCACCCATTGACCCCTTTTCTCCACCCTCTCTCCACCTTCTGCGGTGTTTACCGCGGCCGGGGACGTTAACGATCGTTAAGTAACATTAACGCGCGTTAACATTACATACCGCACGTTAACGTTACCTAACGATTGTTAACGTTACATAATGCGTGGTATGTAATGTTACCGCAGTTTAGAAAACATACCCCTATATTTGCTTGTGCAATCTGGGTCATATAAACAAAATCTAAAAACTAAAACAAGACTAAGGACTTAAGCCTAAAATGGGTGGTACTACTGTATTACTATCTCACCAAAAACGTTTCCAACTGCATACTTTCTTGAAACAAATAAGTATTGCTTAAATAGGTAATAATACATTTGCATGGAAAACAGAGATAGAAGGTAGCCCCAAGAGCCAATCCCTGTAGCCTCAATGCAAGAAACTGTTTCCTGAAGAGCTAGGTATTCCCAGTTGCATCAGGGACTACCAATAATTAATCTCCATGGATAACAGCTTCTTTGGTCTTAAATTAAGCTTTGATGACCTTCATCTTATCACTCTCTATGGTCAAGGTTACCAACAGAATGGATCTTTTTGTTATCCTGTCTGTAGAATTCTCTAAAAATACAGTAGGATCCTGGGTAAGATTAGACTGTAGCACATCTATTTCACCATTAATAGGATATATTTTATGGACTTTTTTTAATTGATTGATGGAACTGGTAAAGTTTATATAAAAAAACATATCTTATTTATGTGTCAGTAATAGGGAGAAAAATTATTTTGAGTTGATAATAATATGGTTTGCAGCTTGTTGTGCTGTGAGGGTTTGTGTGCATCAGTGATGCTGAGAGCTAAGTTATCAGTAGCTTAGCTTAGCTGCTGGCAGGGTCTCCCAAGATAGACAGGTCTCAGCTGAGGTGCCAGACTAAGACAAACCACCCATCTGAGCAGCAGCAGAATGAGACGGTACTGTAAGAGGAGGATCACATTTCTGTGACAAATGCAACAACACTAGAATTAACTGTACAGAAGAAAGGCATAGTAAATCTTCTTCTGTATGTTGCCACAAAAACCCAATGGATAGTAACAAAACAAATTGCACTATAGTGCTGGAATATGAAACCCCCAGGTTGGAAGGCACTCAAATGACTATTGGGGATGAGCTGAAGACTTCTCAGAGTAAAGCCAGATGCTGATCTGCTGATGTAGCTACATATGAAATGAGAGTCAGAAGTTGAAAAGATGTCTTACATATTTGAACATGGAACGTATGAAGCACGAACCAAGGGAAGCTGGAGGTGTGTCAAGAATGAAATGGAACGTGTACAACTCAATCTGTTGGATGTCAGTGAACTGAAATGGACTGGCTTTGGATACTTTGCATCTGATGATTATATGGTCTACTATGCTGGAATTAAGAAGAAACTTGCAAGAACTGTAATGAAATACAATGAAGTCAGTGAACACATAATTTCTATTCATCTACACGGAAAGCCCATCAACACAACTATAATTCAGGTATATGACCCAACAACAGCTGCAGAAGAGGAAGACGTTGATGAGTTCCACAAACAAGTACAAGCTGAAATTGACAGAATATGCAAACAGGATATCCAGATAGTCATGGATGACTGGAACGCAAAAGTTGGCAACAAAGAAGGTAAAGTGGTTGGAAAATGTGGACTTGGCAACAGAAATGAACCTGGAGAAAGACTGATAGAATTCTGCAAGACCAATGATCTATTCATCTCAAACACCTTTATCCAGCAACACAAGCACTGAATGTACATGTGGACGTCACCCAGTGGATTGTACAGAAATCAAATTGACTAATCTGTGGAATACAATGATGGAAAAGCTCAATAACATCAACAACGACAAAACCTGGAGCTGACTGTGGTACAGATCACCAACTATTAGTATGCAAACTCAAGCTAAAGTTGAAAAAGAACAAGCCACTCATGAATGTAGCAAAATATGACCTTG
Source organism: Ichthyophis bannanicus (assembly GCA_033557465.1). NCBI lineage: Eukaryota > Metazoa > Chordata > Amphibia > Gymnophiona > Ichthyophiidae > Ichthyophis > Ichthyophis bannanicus. The sequence goes on from CM066034.1 coordinate 263,419,019, forward strand.
AGAATATACCATTGGAATTTACAGACTGCCTGAAAAACCAATTTGCTGCTTTAGATACAAATGGCAGAGTTCCAGAAGAGTTATGGGATGACATCAAGAAGGTTGTGTTGGAGGACAGTGAGAAGTCTCTGAATAAGGTGAAAAAGCAAAAACGGCCAAAACGGATGACTGAAGAAACTCTGAAAATTGTACAGAAATGAAGAGAAGCTAAAGTCAGAGGAGAAAGAGAGGCAATCACAGAACTCAACAGATATTTCCCACATGTAGCAAGAGAAGACAAGAAGTACTACAATGACACATGCAAGGAAATAGAATCAGAAACAATTACAGGAGGAACAAGGTTGGCTTTTCTAAAGCTACAAGAGTTAAAGAAAAAATTCCAGCCTCTAACTAGAATGCTACAAATGCTCAAAGATCCATGTTGAATGATGCTGAGAAGATCAAGAAAAGGTGGAAAGAACATACAGAGTCATTATACCATAAAGATCAAGTGGACAAACAGCCGTTTCAACCTTTACCTTATGATCAAGAACCATTGGTGATGAAAGAAGTTGAATCAGCATTGAAAGTCTTATCAAAGAACAAAGCACTGGGCATTGATGGCATTCCCACTGAAGTATTACAGCAATTGGATGAAGCTGTTACCATACTTACAAGGCTCTGCCAGGAAATTTGTAAGACAAATTCATGGACAACTGACTCGAAAAGATCTGTGTTTATACCAATACCGAAGAAAGGTGACCCTGCTGACTATGGAAATTATCACACAATTGCTCTAATCCCACATACCAGCAAGATTATATTCAAGATCATTCAGCAGAGACTACAACCATACCTGGAATGAGAACTGCCTGAAGTGCAAGCAGGGTTCAGGAAAGGGCGAGGAACGAGAGACATTATCGCGGATGTGAGATGGATCCTTGAAAAGACAAAAGAATACCAAAAGGGTATCCATATGTGTTTTATTGACTACAGCAAGGCTTTTGACTGTGTAAATGATGAGAAACTCTTGGCCACATTAAGAAGCACAGATATACCAGAACACCTGATTGTTCACTTGCACAGCCTTTACATTGATCAAGAAACAACAATAAAGAAAGGACTTGCAGTGAAGAAATCCGATGATGTATTGCTCTGGCTGGAATGGCTATGAAGGACCTAGACAAGAACAGAGATGTCTCTCTCCATACAAAGATTTGACTAGTTCAGGCCATGGTATTTTCAATTATGTCATATAGATGTGAAAGTTGGACAGTGAAAAAAATAGACAATGAAAAATTGATGCCTTTGAATTATGGTTCTGGCAATGAATACTGTGGGCTGCCTGAAGAACAAATCAGTCAATAGTAGAGGAGAACAAACCTAAGCTTTCTTTAGAAGCTCAGATGACAAGACTTTGACTTTCATACTTAGGACAAATCATGCGAAGAGAGAGATCACTGGAGAAAGACATAATGCTTGGCAAGACAGAAGGTCACTGTAAAAGAGCAAGGCCGGCAATGATATGCATCTCTTCAATAACAGCAGTATGGATACCATTCTATCAACAATGAGCCACTTGGCTGAAGACCGAACAATGTTTAGGTCAACTATCCAGAGGCCTGCCAGGAGTTTATTTATTTATTTATTTATTTACAGTCTCTTATATACCGCACTATGGAACAAAAATGCTCAGTTCAGTTAACACGTATGAGTTTACAGATAACAGGGCAAAAAACTTGGATAACAGGGGTAAACTATTTACAAAACTTGCTACATAGAGTCATATGAACAGGAGGGTTTCATAGAATCATATGCACCACTAAGGGTTAGAGTATCTGTCTTGGCGTGTTGTTGAGATTCCATATATTTGCTTAGCGAATTGTATCGTTGGCCTCTATGGGGTGTCGTTGGGCTCTATGAGGTACTTGTTGAAAAGGTGGAATTTGAGGGCTTTCCTAAACTGTGTTAGGCTCTTAATAGCCTGGATACCTGGGGGTAATGCATTGATTTGACAGCACTTAAGAACAATAATATGACTAAGTACTGATATAAAGTAGCAAGCACATATCCTGCCCCAACCATAGTAAAGAGCATATCACAAATGGAGTTAGGCTATGTCATTGGCAGGAGCAGGGACGCATTTGAGCATGACCATGCAGAGAGTGGGTAGATAGCTAAGGGGGAGAATTTTGAGTTGTAAGATTAAGAAAGTGTTAGTGTGTTAGGTTACCTGTTATATGAGTGAATCCAGACAGGGAGGTAGGTGGGGTGGGAGCAAGAAGCAAGGGGGATTTTTTAAATGGGAGTATATGCAGGCTGCTTTGATGAGGATTGGTTACTGCAGGAGTAAGGTGGAGGGTTTGGAGTTTAGGGGTAGGTACAGTCAATTCAAAAGATTTTCTTTGTCACTATGTAGGGGAGCCAACTGTGAATTTAGATTTTACCTGCCTTCCATCCCTCTTCTTTTGGCTCTGTATTTATTAAAATATTGACTTGCTTTTGGTGATGTGCTCCCCTTGCACCTGGGAAGGCTATCTGAGCCAAGGTTGATGATACATGTTGTTTTGTTGAAATTGTGGGATTGCTATGGGTGGTCAGGGGAGAGACAAACACAAGCTTGCCCAGTCTATAAGGGTTATAAACCTGGTTTGCAGAGTCCTCAGCTAGTAATATGGGGGGAATGAGTAGGCAATGGAATGGTTGATCAGTAGGAGCCTTTTGGATGAGGAAAATCCACCTAGTTATTAATATAGCTAGGCAATATGGTTGGCAAATACCTCTCTGGGGATGGAAGGGCTGGAAATGATTCCTTATATCCTGATCAGTTTGTATCGGGTAAACAGTTGACTTGTTTGTAGACAAAATAAAGCTGTGATCAGTTGTTTGTTCCAATCTCTGTGTAAAGAGTATTTCATTTGAAGGCAGGGGCGGGCGTGAAGTGTGTTATGTGGGATGTTCTGAAGGAAGATCCACTCTTATACTGGTCCTCTTGTTGCCACTTTATATGCAAAGTTTTTTATCACAAAAATTACTGGTCTCAGTACAATTCAGGAAGAAAAAATTATTATTGCTTTCTATAGATAATATTCTTTGTTATTTCAGAAAGCAGGAGCACATGGGTTGGGTTTGCTGAAGTCCATCATCACCAGGAACATGTTTATGATAGCTCTAGAGACACTTTTAAATAATAAATTAAGATTTTGTAATGCAAATTGAATAAGCAGCTACTGTAAAAATGCAGCTACTGTTATAAAAAAAAGTCCTCTCAAAAGTTGAAACACTGATTCAGATACATCTGAATAAAAAATGTCTATTGTGGATCAAATAAAAATAAAATACAAATAAATTGGTGGAGTTAAACTGCCTATTCTCTACGCTTTTTTATGTTCATTGAATAGAGGGATGTGATATGTTCTCTGAAGTTGGTTTCCATTAAAGAGAGGAGGGGACCACATCATTCACTTGACTTTGTGCGTACATATCCTGTAAATGATATTCCAAGTGCTTTCTTATCTTCTCAAAAAGTACATCAGTCAATAAAGAAATACCAGCACTGAGATCAGCAAGAAAATGCCTGTTATTATGATTCACAAAAGAGACTAAAAGTAGAGATAGTAGACAATACATAATTACCACTAACAAAAGTAAGACTGACAAGTAAAAAGGAAGGGAACTATAACACGACTCCAGCTTGAAAGACAGCATAACATACTGATAAAGCAAAGCATTTATCAATCAGCACTCTCTGTGAGGCTAGACACTATTTTTAATACTCTTTTCTTTACCATAAACTATGCAAGGAGAAACACAATAGTAAATTAATTCCAGGTTTATTTCCTGTAAAAATTTAGATTAGGAAAAAAGAAGGGAAAAAGAGATGGTCTCAAAATGCTTGCTTATGCCACCTTGTTAGCCTAATAACTTTTATATTGGCCCTTTGAAAGGTATCACAACCTGCAAAGTAGTAAGTTTACTTAAAAAATGTGGCTTCTAGATCTGTCCTAACTAGCTGCAAGAGGACCTTGATAAAATGGGACACTGGGTGTCCAAATAGCAGATGAAATTTAGGGGTATGTTTACTAAAGTGCGGTAAACGTGAATAACGCGCGTTGTACGACGTTAACAATCGTAAGTGCAGTATAACACGCGTAATCACGCGCCAACGACCGTTAACATCACACTACGCGCGTTAACCGTAGTTAACGATCGTAAAGCCCCACGGCGCGGTAAAACAACGCAGAAGGTGGAGAGAGGGCGGAGAGAAGGGGTCAATGAGCGGGGAGAGGCTCCCCTTACACCAACGCGCTGAATTTCAGAGCTCAAATCCAACGCGAATGAAAACCTGCCGTTAAAGGCACATTAAAGGGGAGAGAAACCATTTAGGTGTCAGCAATGTACAGCCCAGGCAGGAAAACCCTCAAAAAAGTGATAAGTGTGATACATGTGCACATAGCAAAAGGGCACAGAAACACTGATAATGACCCCAACAAACTGGATAAAAACAATAACCAAGTTGGTCAACAGTGTTATCAATGAGAAACACCCCCCCCCCCCCCGAGTAAGCACCATAGAGCAGATAGAAATCGTGGAAGTGTCTATAATCTGTCCCCATACAAGGTGAATGGACCCACAGTGAAATAGCGCTGCGCAGGGTTTCCCCCACCACCAGACAGGGTGCCTATGGCGTGCACATGTCACGCAACAGCAGGGCGGGCATGTTGGAACATCAACTGGACAGATGCTGGAGAAGGGGATACAGAGGGCCACAGGCGGCACATGTCAAGGTACCACCAGGGAATGCACCATCTCTGTGATAACATGGTGGTGCAGTGCACAAACCCACTGTAATCAGACGCAGAAGGTCACAGGTTCAAGTCCCAGCTGTGGATTCCGCCAACACACTCCGCACATTTTACCCACCACTACAAAGTCCCAATACAGACAGAACCTTATTTGCAGATGACGTAAATATGCCCAAAACACCTACATTTTACCCTACAGATCACAGACTCCATAAACAGGCGCATTACCTACAGCAGAGTCTCCCAAATGCAGTCCTGGAGGGCCAAACACCATTCAGGTTCCATGCTGCCTCTAATAAAGATGCCTGTGCTGCATATCTATGCACCACCCCCATGGTATGCAGATGTATCTCTTGCATAGCCATGAGGGACAGCATGAAAACCTGAACAGTGTTTGGCACACCAGGACTGGATTTGGGAAACACTGCCGTAAAGCAGCAGCCAACAGGGGCAGACACACACACACCCACAGGTCCCATCATCCAAAGCCACCTGGAGAGGCAGGACTTTGGGCTTTGCGTGCATCTCCCAATATGAGTACCTGCATACCATAGTAATGCCACCCTAAACCTGGGAATATGGTACACATCTATCAAAAGGTTGCTATGACTACTGGCAGATAGCAATTCCTAGCTCAAGTACAAGTTTTCTCTGAGTGAGCTGCAGCATAGCAACCTTTCTGACGTCTGTGGAGTGTGCAACAGGTCCTGTGTCTGACAGTGTTTACCAACCTGTGCAGTGACACCTACAGTTTTGCGTACCACAGCCATTCATGCACTGTGCCTCGAACCGTTGGGGGGGCACAGCTGCCCAACACCCCCATAGCTGCACAATGCTGGCATAGGTGTGGGGAGTGTGTGTCTGTCTATCAAGTGTGCGGTGTTGGCAAACACCCCCCACAGCCCTCAGTGCTAGCACTGTTGCCAGTAGTGGCCTGCCAATGTGCATAATGAGGAGCAAGGTACTGTGGGAATAGGCTGTATAGGGTGGCCTGACCAGCTGCATCATCTCAAGGCATAGGGCAATGGCTCGGACATTGTAGTGCCCGGCCTCCACCTGCACGAACAGGGTGGCCATAGCATGTCCTGCTGGGAGGTCACTCTCACCCTGACTGAGCAGTGACCACTGCATGGCTAGGTTCCCCCATAGTGCTCTATGGCATTTCTCTCATGTGATATATATGGGTCCCCTTTTGGGGCCCAATCACTGACTTATCTGCTTGGTGTGTATGCTGACAACCCTGTTCTGGGTGCCTGCATCTCATCCAGGACCATGCACTCTGGACTAGCTGGCGGACTGTCTCTTCCCCCCCCCCCCCCCCCCCCCCCCCCCCCCCCCCTCCCCCCGAAAGGGCCCCATCCTGGTGCTATGGAAACAGGCCCTGTGTCAGATTCCAAAAGACACACCATAGCCAAAGGATTCCACAGGGAGCACTGCAGGTAACAACCTCCCACCCCAGCAGTGGCTGATGGGCACTGGCAGATGTGTGGAGGTGGCACACAGAGATGTGCTGTGTCATGTCCGCTGGGGTGCACACACAGGGCACATGGGGCCCTGGCTGGACAGGCGTGCGCGTGGGGCACACATGGGGCTGTCCCTTGGGAAAGCATGGGGCATGAATGTGTCACTCAATAGAGGCAGGCACCTGTTGTATGAAGAGATAGATAGGTGTTGTGGCAGAGGACTCCAAAGTGTCCTTGCGGTAGCTAATGTCAATGTTCGTTGTCAACCCTACAGGTGGAGGACCTGCGTAAGAAGGCCAGGGAGCTGAGGGCACGTTACCCGCACTTTGTGGCAAGAGTACAGCGTGAAAGGATGGCGCAAAGGAATGGAGAGTAATGTGACATGGCCCTGTGGGGCACTGAGTGGCAGAACCATAGGACCACTGTGACTGCGGTATCTGATGTGTGACCATGGAGATGATATGTGTTTCCCTCTCCCACAGCTGATGCACGTGCTGCCGTGGAGCCAGTGGGGCCGGAGGAGCCGGATGGTGCTGCGGGCTGGGAGGAGGCCATCGCTGATGTGGGCCTGGAGGGCGGCGAAGGCCAGGAGCACCGTGCGGATGAAGATGGCGATGGAGGCCATGAGGGGGGATCCCCAGCCCTCACTGAGGGAGAGGAGGGGGACGTGGAGGATGAGGGGCATATGGAAGGGGATGGGGAGGAGGTGGAGGATAGGGAAATTGAGGGGGTGGAGTTGGGGGATGGGGGAAGGGAGGGGGAGGAATTGGGGGACAAGGGAAGGGAGGGGGAGAAGGTGGGGACAGGGGAAGGGAGGGGGAGGATGTGGGTGGCAGGGAAAGGGAGGGGGAGGAGGGGGAAGGGGATGTGGAGAGGGTGGTGGGGGCAGGGGGGGTGGAGGGGATGTATTGGGTGCGGGGATGGGGGGGCAGGTCCCCAATGGCACGCTCCACCACAGGGCAATGGGGGCACCAGCCACCTTCCCCCTGATGTTGGCGAAGCACGCCTTCTGGACGTGTGTCTGCCACACATAGCCGCAGACAGGTGCACCGTGCATGCAGCCACACAGACACGGGGAGATGTGTGTCTGTGCGGCTGTATGTGCAAGCTGCACCTGGCTGTGGCTGTGCGTGCCCAGGCGCATGCCCAGAGGCAGTTCGCCCTCATCCAGGGGCAGGTGCTGGCGACCCTGTCCATGGTGGCTGACCGGATGCGTGAGCTCGACGAGCGCATTGCCGATGCCGCACCCGGACAGCCACCATTTGACTGGGGTCCCCGGGGTGTGTAGTGTGGGGACACACATGGCACACCGGCCCTGTGACGGACCTTGCCATTGTCTGCCCAACACCACATTGACAGGGATGGGTGTGCCCAATGCAGTGTTGCTGGGTATACTAGTTGGACCATGCTGGTCTTTATCTGCCGCTATTTATTATGTTACTATGTCGCTATGTGACAAGTGAGGCCCAGTTCAAAGAGGGCACCTATAATAAAAGTTCTACGTTCAGAATTTAACCCTGGTGGTCAGATGTTCCTCATTGCTATGTGACAGTGCTGTGTGAGTGATGGGTGTGTCAGTGTGCACTCAGAGAGGTGAGGGAGGACGTGGACCAGGTAAGGGCTGCGGTGACAGCACCTCCACAGACATATCACAGCTATGTTGCCATGAGGTTGAGGAAACGAGCAGGGGGGAGAGTGGCCTGCAGGAGGGACTTACGACAGCAGATGTCCACGAAGGTGCGGGGTGCGCAACACAGGGGGACAATGGTTGATACGGTGGGGGATGGTGGAAGGCCTGTGTAGCGTATCCGACTTAACCCCATAGTGTTAAGTTGCGGTGGGAAAGGTTGGACGGCCGAAGGGTCTGCGCAGGGCTGTGGTTAGGGTAAGGACACAGAGGGTGCACCTCAGGAAGTGGTGAAGCTGGTGCCTGAATAGGGGGAGGAGGGAGCGGTGATGGCAGCTGAGGTCGTGTAGGCTCCGGCAATGGTTGGCTAGATGGCAATCACGTATACCAGCATGCAGGGTGAGAAAGGGGGATGAGACCGGGGTCCCGCAATGGTTTGCTGAAGGGCGTGGGCCCACCTCGGTCCATGGAGTGATGGGTGTAATGGCTGCCCCTAGGGGGTGCTAGACCATACTGTCTGTGGAGTGCATTGGCCCATCTGTGGTGGCACCCACATTGGGGTGGGGGTCTGGGGGAGGGCACAGCAGAGGGTGTGGAGGGGGTATTGGTGGGATGATGGTCTGTGGAGTGCCATAGTGCGCCGTGGCCGTGGATGGGGTGGAGCACAGTGTGGATGGTGCGACAGGTGACAGGTGAGTTCATGGATATAGCCTACGGAGCCTACTATGGTATCGGGAGGTGCCTGATGGGGGGCAGGGGGGGTAGGTGTATGGTGGGGCCACGGGTGCACAGGGTGGTGGGTTGGCCATAACAGGGGGTAACCCTATGGTGTGGGAAGCTGTAAGGGTGTGTTCAGGGGCATACAGTGGACATGTGTCATGGGAGATGCCATGGTGGGGGGATAGGGGTGCCTTGTGACCCTGAGTATGTGACATGTCCAGTGCACAGACTGTTTGGGTCAAGCGTGATGGAAGCGGCCCATGTGGCTCCCCATGCGGCACATACAGTGCACCTACCTCGGCACAGAGACAAAAGGTGGGTCAGGGCGCCACAGGGTATTGGTTCACGGGGTGTGTGCACTCCCAGGGCACAAAGCACACCATCCAGGCATGGGAGTGGTGCTCCAGCGTTGCAAGTTAAGTGATTGGCTGCCTACCTATGGTAGACATGGCTGGGGAGGGGGGGGGCAAGGGCTGGTTGCGTCAGTGCCACAGTGTCGTCCCCTGGTCACGGGCCGGGGGGGTTTGTGTGAGTGTCGGACCCTCAAATGAGACCCAGAACACATGTCTCCATCAATGGCCGCCTGTGTAGCCCTTTATTTTCCCCTCCCCCTGCCACGCATTGCGCGGCTCCGCCCAACCCTTGGTGCTGGTCGCACCCCTGCTGCCACTGGTGCTGCTGCCGATGGTGGTGGTGGTGCTGGATGCAGCTGCCCGGGGAGTGCACCTCCGCCTGACACCAGCCACTCCAGGCTGTCAGCTATCCTCTCTGCCGCTGTGGCAAGGACCCCAGACATGGTCCGCTGGAGGCGACATGACAACCGTAGCTGGCGCCGCTGTGCCCGGACCACCGACCGCAGTACATGCCGTATACCTGTGGGGAGAGCCCATAGTGCAATGTGAGACAGGAGGTCATCCAACACCTGTACAGAGGCATAGCCACCATAGCACATTAGGACACTCACCCTCTGCATCTCTCTGGGCTGCTGCAGAGTGCACCTGCATTTCCCCAATCACGTTTTCCACTGCAGCCAGTGCCTCATTTCTGGCTTGCACTGCCGCATCTGCAGGCACCTCCCCCGTGCCTGCAGTGGTGGGTGGTGTAATGCTGTTTTCAGGCTGTGGGCCCTGCATGTTCTCGTCCCCCAGGGGTGCAGCTAGCCCCCCCGCTACCACCTGGGCCACGTCCACCACAGGGTCCACCAGGCTGCACGGGCCTGGGGCTGTCTCCTCTTGCACCTCCTCTTGTGCCTCAATGGTGCAGATGTCACCTGTGTGTCACAATGTTGTATAGGTCAGATGGGGTGTGACTGCCTGTCCACCCCGTCACATCCCCTCACAGGCATATGTGTGTTGGTGAGCCGCATGGGTCTGGTCCAGTGCCCCTGTGCCAACCCACAACGTTTGTGCACTCCCCATGCCAGTAGCCCCTGTGCCCTGCTTCCCCGGGCCCCCCCACCCCCGGATGCTGCCACACACCCCATGCATGCCCATCACCATCCTCATCCATGCCACCACTCAGCATGGTCGATGCAGGTGCAGTGTGCCTCCCGGTTGCCTGCCTCCCTACCCATGTGACCCTGCTGCCCCTGCCAGTCCTGCACCGTGAGCCATGTTACAAGCAGCCACTGTGGGCCTGCCCCCCCTGCACAGGCACCCATTCACTTACCTGTGCTGCCCACTGCCCACCATTGACATGTCCCCCCACCATGGCTCGTGAATGGATGCTGCCTCTGTGCCTCAGTTGCCCCCCGATTACCGACCAGCCACGTACTGCCCCCCCCTTTGGTGTGCCCCAACCCATGTGCCTGTGCTATCTCCCACTGTTGGACCACACTCACACCTACCTGCTTGTGGATGTGCTGTGTCCAAAGCAGGGGGAAGGCCATGGATATACATAGATCCGAGTTTCTCAGCAAGGCGACGCTCCAAGGCAGAGAGCTTTGCTAGTTGTGCTGGGCCCCCTCCAGTGCCTTGGGCCCTAAGTCGCTCCCTGGCAAGCTCGTTTCTAATGCCTCTCTTGATGTCACAGTATCTTTTCCTCAGGCTCTTGATATTGCGATGTGGGCCCTCTGCTGCTGCCACTGCTGCCTGGACCTCGGCCCATGCCCTAGTGCGTGTGGCTATCGTGATGGTAGAGCTTTGGCGTCCGAAAAGTAGGTCGTACCTGTCAAGGGTGCTTGCCAGGAGGAGATCATTTTCCTCCTGGCTGAAGCGCACCACCCTCCTCCGGACCTCTGCGGGTACTGGGACCCTGTGCTGCCTTTGTCTCCCTGCACCACTTGACTGTGCACTGGTGTTCTGATTTGTACCAGATGGCCCTGGCACCTCGTCATCAACAGATGTGTTTTGCGCTGGTGGGTGTGCTGTGTGGTCCACTGCACCGTCCTGGTCACCTCCATTGCTGCACTCCATACCAACGCGTGTGGTTGTGCTGGGGGGTTTGCCATACTGAGCTTATCATACATATAGGTATAGCTTGGGTGTGGGTCATGGGGCGTTGTCTACACGCAAAGCGACGTGCATTGTGATGCGCATTGCACACGCGCACGCAGCTACCCACAGGGGGTGATGTCATCTAACTGCGCCCGTATTGGCAGCAGACGGCATCTCAGTTATGCACCTTACACATGCTTTCCTAACACTATTGTGGTCTGTACTGCTAGCCCATATGCTCCAAGTTTCGATATATTCTATTGTTTGTCTGCACATTACCAGTCGTGCTGGAAGCTGTGGCAAACTGTGACATGCACGATACATCATATACACGTTGCACGCTTCGTTATGCGCGTTGCAACGCCTCTTGCATTCTCCGCTCGTGGACATGTGTGTTGTATGTCTGTCCTATTTTGGCGTCTGGGTGTGGTTTTGAGTGTGATACGCAGTTTCTTTACACCCTGCTTCATCTCAGGGACTCACGTAGATGACTATCCTCGGGTGCTTTAGGGAACGCGTGCTCCCGCGAGCGGTGCCCTTGCACACAGGTATGTTTTCTGTTTGCTGTATTCTGCAATTTGCTGTCTCACCAGGTGTGTATCGTTCATGTGATGTCCATCCCCACCCCGATTCCTATTTCCAACCCAGCTATCCTCCATCCTGTGTCTATCATGGCTCAGACTGCGCATGCAGGTGGTGCAGTGGTTGCACTGCTCGAGCTGGCTGGGCTGCGTTTTCCAGAGGAGGGGGATGCTGTTCCTGGGGCTGCAGCCCTGGGCAGGGGTGCCATGCCACTGCAACTCAGGCCTGCAGCTGTGGGGGCTCCACAGGCGGGTGTGGCTGACCAATGGTGCCGTAGGCATGCTGAGGCACGACCCCGCCTGCAACGCCTCTACAGGCCCAGGGCCATGCTCCAGGACCTGAGAGAGGGCCAGGTAATCTCCCTCTACTGGCTGGACACAGGGGCCATTAGGGAGCTCTATGAGGAACTCAGACCTGACCTAGAGCCCCTGACTGCCCGGTCACATGCTATACCGGGTATGTCCAAGCTCCTGGCTGCCCTACATTTCTTTGCCTCTGGCTGTTTCCAATCCTCGGTGGAAGCAGTGGGTGGGATGAGTAGGCCAACCTTCTCTCGCTGTCTCCACCAGGTACTGCGGGCCATGGTCAGCCGGGTTGGGAATTACATTGCAATTCCCAACGGTAGGCAACATTGGGCGACCCTGGCACAGGCATTCCATGGGATTGCAGGGATACCACACGTGATGGGCGCAATAGATTGCACACATGTTGCCCTCATCCCACCACGCAACAGGGAGGTTGTGTACCACAACCGCAAACACTTCCATTCCCTCAATGTGCAGGTCGTTTGTGATGCAAGTATGCGTATCCTGAATGTGGTCTCATGGTTCCCAGGGTCTGCCCATGACTCCTATATCCTGCAGAACTCGGCATTGTTCAGCCAGTTTGAGGCCGGGCAATATGAGGACTACGTCCTGCTGGGTGGGTATTCAATGTGTATAACATGCACCTACTGTTGGTGGTTGGTGGGACACCATTGTCACCATTGTCCACTGCATGCCTGACCTTGCAGTGTTATTTCCGGGTGCAACCTATTGGGGCCATCACACTACATCATGCCCTGTCACTGTGGATGGGACTACAGACATCTGTGCGCTGCCACACATCTCTCTGTCTACCATGTGTGTGTGGTTCTTCTCACCTGTGTGTCACAGCAGGTATGTGGTGTGGCCTGTTCCCTGCCTGCGCTATTCATTTTCATGGTTACGGTGTCCAGGGGCACTCGTGCTGCATATGATGTGTCCCCTCCATGCCTGTGGGCAACACCTGCGGCTTGCCCATGGCTTCCACACCTGGCCACAGGCATACTGCACTGGCAGTTGTACATATGTCTGCCTGTGGGGTCCATCACTCGCCCACCCCATATGTCACATGTTTGTGCGTGTGCTATCTTGGTTGGGGGGTGGATGGGGACACAGACACATCCACGTGGTGGTCATTCTGTATGTGTGACCTCCTCTCTCTGGCCATGCTTGGAGCTACATGTGACATGTGTTGTGGGCGCTTCTGCTATGACACATGTCTGCTGCATGTCTTGCACTTTCTCCGGTCTCCACTCCCACCCCCACCTGGTGCCGCCCCCCCCCCCCAGGATGTGTTCCATTGGCCTCTGCTCTGTGCGCGCTGGATCATGCCGGTCACCTACTTGCACACCTGTGCATTCCTGCACCCCCGGGTTTGCTTTGCCACTGTTGGACATATGAGCTCACAGCTGCCACCACTGCTCTCTGGGCACAGGTTTGGGACATGTCCTGGGGCACGGTAACATGGATGTGCACTGCCCCTATTGGCATTCCATGGTGCTTTGCCTGTGGCAACATCAGCCTCTGGTGCACTGCCACTGTGTACACTGATTTGGCATCATATCTGTGTGCACAGCCTCTCGGCTGTCTAGTTGTACGTTGCTACGTCAGTGGTTCCATTGGTGCATCTTCAGACATGTAACTTTGCACCTTTTTTTTCGGCAGGTGATGCAGGATATGGGTGTCGCGCCTGGCTGCTTACCCCTGTGCGTCTCCCTCGGCCAGGTGCAGAGATGCGGTACAATGAGGCCCATGCCTCCAGCCGCTCAGTCATTGAGCGCACCTTTGGTGTTCTCAAAAGTCGCTTCAGGTGTCTGGATAGGACTGGCGGGGCCTTACAGTACGGACCCATGACTGTGGCAAAGATCATTCTAGCCTGTTGCATCCTCCACAACATTGCTCTCAGGCACAATGTTCCAGTTGATATTAATGAGGATCTCGGGGTGGATCCTGTGTGCCCTCCTGCCCCTGGCCATGGTGACACACATGCGGGGATGGCGGCCAGGCAACATCTGATTGAGGAGCTCTTCTCCTGTAAGTTCTGCTTGTGCTGGGGATGTGTCTCTGGGTCGCCATGTGTGAGCTGGTGTATGGATTCTGCAGCACTACCATGACATGTATTGATATATCTGATGTTTTTTTGCCTCCCCAGGATGAGCTTCTGTGTTCCGGGCCCCCAAGGAGTGGCTGACCATACTGCCCGATGCTGTGCTGCATGTGGGGAGTGTGTGTACATCACTGCAACATGAAGATGACTCGGGTGAGTTGGCATACAGTGAGGTTGGCAGTGCTGTCGGCACTGTTTGACACATATATGTTGTTCCCTCTCCACTGCTCCTATGGTGCTGCACATGTCTTTGGCCCACTACTCCATCACCCTTAGCTTCCGTTTGTCACACATGTGGCCATTGCCTGTGCACATCTTGGGGTCATAATGGTGTATCTGCTGCACATAATGACAGGCTGTGTGTGTACACAGGCACAGGGCATTGTCTTGTTTGGGCACATGCGGAACACTCACTGCCATTGTGGCATTTGCAAAATTCATGGCACTCATGCATGTACTGTGATGGGTGTCTCCACATGTCGCTGTTTGTCGGGGGTCCTGCCATCTGCACCTGCTGGCATGCATATCTTGTCTCACAATGTATGTCTCTGTGTCTGTTTGACTTGTCTACATGGCCGATCATTCTGCGCCACCCTGCCTATGTCTGGTTCAGAGATGTGTATGGCCACCTGTCCATTGATGTTCCCTCATCTCTCTTTTACCTTCTGCTTCTGGGCTACTGTACATTGTGAGCATGTGTCATATATTCTTTTCAGACGTGTCTCAGGTTTGCTGGTGGACCGCTGTATGTCTACATTTTGTTTCCGCACAACACAACGCATCTTGGACATGCTCCACTCATAGTTACCCATGCGGACGTGGTAATGTCCGTAGTCCATTGATGTCTGCAGCCTCTATTGGGGCTCTTTGTGCTCCTGCCTGACACGGACATTCCCAGTCAGGCCACAGCTCTACCTTCCAGGTAGGCCTCAGCTTCCATCCTCTGGGACATACACCACGTGCTGATGCTGTATTTGGCCTGTTGCTATCAACATGTCTGTCGTTGTTATCTCTGTGCGCCACCACTGCTGGACATGCTGTGGACCCCTGAGATGCCTGTGTGCCATGTGCATTTACATGACCATTTTGGGATGGTGTCCTGGTCTTCAGAGGCATCTCCTGCAGTGGTCCATGTGCACTGTGCTCAGTGTTGTGGCCATGTCGTGTTGTGGCCATGTCATATAGTGCTATCTATGCATTCTGGGGGGAACTCTTTCTATCTCACTGTCTCCTTTGTGGCCTACAGGAGCCGGGGGTGGGTGTGCCATTCCCTTACCTGGAATCTATATATTTTCACACAGGACACAGAACATAGATGACACATCTACTACACTGCATCTGGGTATCCCGTCATCCATATGTGCTTGGACACAGCACCTCTGTGAGACTGTCCCTGGATGTTGTTGCCACTGGGAGATTGGCCTCTGCAATTTGGACACTGGCCTTTTTTCCAACTCATTATTGAGCTATTTTGACTGTCACTGGGGGGACTGGCCCACCGTTGCGTTCTTAACTGCCTTGGTTCTAGCACGGTTTGACGTTTTATTGCCCTCAGGATATGATTTGTGGGTATATTTGACTTTGTATATTTTTCTCACCCGGTCCTGGGTGTGGATTCACACTATTTTATCATTGAGGGGCTGGGACTCTCTAGAATAAAGGGGCCCTCCCAATAAGGGGAGGTGGGCATTTTCTCCCACCTCTCTGATTGGTTCTGCCCGACAAAAATAGTGGGATATCTCATGTTTTACTGGAGTGGTGCCTGGTTATACAAATCAGGGACTGCAGTTTGTGGGGGGGGGGGGGGTGATGTTGCAGGCAGCTTTTGTGCTTAGACCCACAGGGGGAGTGGAACTCACAACCCTTGCAACATCTGACAATGTATTAACCATTGTGCTATGGCTCAAGCTGCCTTATGGGACACCTTTTCTAGCTCCTTATGGGGCACCCTGTTGGGCTACTGTCTGTTGCTACTCTGTGACAGTGCTGCATACAGTCATTTTGCCCTACTGTGCCAGGGGGCTGTGTGGGTATATACCCCGTCTTGTGTTCATCTCTGGGCTGCTGATCAGCATGTGCAGTGCACCATGGGTATTTATTTAGACAGTTTTGTATACCGCCTTATACTTCAATCAAAGCAGTCACAACACAATTGGGGGATACATTTAACAAGGGGGGAATATGAGACGCATACACTAATACTTACAGGGAACATGGGCAATGGAGGGTTAAGTGGCTTGCCCAAGACCACAAGGAGCATCTGTGGGACTAGAAACCCCAGTCCTTCCGGCCCAAGGTTGCTGTCCTCTAGTGGGATTTGAACCCCCAACCTTCCGGCCTGAAGTACCTTGCCCCCAACCACTAGGCTACTCCTCCCTGGGTATGGTTACGTTGACCCAGCTCCTGGCCAACACTGCAGGTGGTTTGGGAGGTGGCCTGAAGCCCTTCAGTAGCCAGCCAGGGGGTTGTTCACAGCTATGGGGCTGCAGCCCAGTGGTTCCTTCAATGCCTGTGGGGCCAGTGGTCATGGGTTCCCAGTGATCATGGGTTCAAGCCCACAGTGGCCTTCTGTTATAGGGCTGTCTGTAGCATTGTATAGTTTTAATGTACATTGGTGCTTCCAGCGACAACCCCTCAGCGTACTGTAACCTTACAGTGCCTCATGAGGCGCCCCATGCGGTACCTTCTCTGGCGCACTATAGGTTGCCTTTTAGGGTGTTCTATCGGGGACATTGTGGTGTGCCTCAGCGGACAGTGCACTTTATCATGTGGCCTATGGTGTGCGTTATGGGGTGCCTTCTGTGGCACCTTTGGTTACGCCACTGTGAGGGTGTGTTTGCTGGCAACACTACTGAAAAAAAAAAGTAAAATGCCTACTCATTCACTACATAATGTACAGGGTGGTGCCTCAGCCAGCCTTCTGCATTTGGCACACTGGGGAATCGATCGCATGATGCCTGTATCAGCAGTCAGTGCAGGTTCCATTATGCTACACTTCTGTTTACGTGATTTCTGTCTATGCGCCTTTTTATGCTTAACGCGCGGTAACGCGCCACGGCGCCCTGTAACGCTCGTTAGTTTTGGTACCGCGCGTTGTTGGTAACGATGTACCGCCCATGTCCTTATTTGGTGTTTGTGTTTCTAACGCGGCTCCTAACGCGAATTGCACTAACGCACTTTAGTAAACATACCTCTTAGTGTGGACAAGTGCAAAGTCATGCACTTAGGGAAGAACAATGCAAATTATGGTTACATGATGCAAGGATCTACATTAGGAATCACCACCCAAGAAAAGCATCTGGGTGTTATTGTGGATAATACATTGAAACCCTCTTTCTATTGTGCAGCGACGGCTAAAAAAGCAAATAGAATGCTATGAATCATAAGGAAAGGAATGGAGAGTAAAACCAAGGAATTTATAATGCCTCTATATCGCTCCATGATGTGATCACTCCTTGAATATTTTGTGCAGTTCTGGTCGCCATATTTTAAAAAGGATATAGCGGAATTAGAAAAGATACAACCAAAATGATAAAGGGGAAGGAAGGATACCCCTTTGAGGAAATGCTTAAAAGATTAAGGGGTATGTTTACTAAACCCTCTTAATGTGCGCGCCGCGGTAGTCTGCAGGATGCCATATAAGGAGTGGGCGGTCCGGTCAAAAATAGCAAAACAGGATTAGCATGTGCACTCTTGTGCGCCGCGCGCTCTTCTGCACTGCACACATTAGCGCATGAGTAACGCGCGCGGGAAGCATAAGCAGGCGAGCTGATGTGCAAACAGAGGAACAGGGCTGCAGTACAATGGTGAAGACACTGACAGATGGTGCAGGGGTCATGGGTTCAATCCACCACTGTGCCCAATGAATAAGCCTGGCTGAGGCACTACCATTTATGTGTAATATTGCAGTATGAGGCTTTTTAATTTTATTTTAATTACTGCTGCTAGCAAACGCACTCTCAAAGCACTGTAACATAAGGTGCTGCATAAGGCACCCCATAAGGTACCCCAGAGGGCACATTTTAAAGTGCACTGTCTGCCACGGCACCCTACAATGCTGCTGAAAGGGTGGCATATAGGGCGCCATATAGGGTGCCCTATGAGGCACAGCAAGGTCATAGCACTGTTTTTGATGGCAGCACTGTGCATTTAAATGCATGAAAATCTTAAGTAGGTGTGCTGAAATGCAAGGAGGAACAGAAGTATAGCACAATGGTTAAGGCACTGACTGATAATACAGGGGTCATGAGTTCGATCCCCAGTGTGCCCAATGCATAAGGCTTGCTGAGGCATCAGCTTTGACATGTAAGTATTGTTTCCTGAGGCATTTTATTTGTATTTTAATTATTGCTGCCAGCAAACACATCCTCACGTGCCGTAACCTAAGGTGCCGCATAAGGCACCCTATAAGGGACTCCATAGGGCACATTATAAAGTGCACTGTCTGCCTCGGCACCCTATAATGTCCCTTATAGGGCACCCTATAAGGCGCTCCATAGGACACCTTATAAGGCACCTTATACGGACTGGCACAATATCAGTCACTCCATAGCATACTGTATAGTGCACCTTATATGGATGGTAACCATAAGGTGCCCTATAGGGCGCCCTCTGAGGCACCTTATGGGTACAGTACGCTGAGGGTGTTATTGCTGGCAGCACTAATGTACTTTAAAAATAGATAATGCTTTGGACAGCCCTATCAAAATAACCCCACTGTGGGTTTGAACCCATGACTTCTGGCTCCACTGGTAGTGAAGTAACCAGTGGGCTACAGCTGCTAGCAAATGCCTGGCTGGCTGCAGAAGGACTGCAAGTCACCACACAAACAGTCTGCTGTGGTCACCAGGATAGGGTTAACCCACCCATACCCATGATGCACTGCACATGCAAATCATCAGTCTACAGATGATCACAAGATGGGGTATGCACCCCCACAGCACCTCGGCCTGGTAGGGGGAACTGACCGTGTGTGGTACTGGCACAGAGTAGCTACACACTGTCACATTGTGCAGGTACTGCACTCACCCTGAGGGTGAGGTGGGGCGCCCAGCACCAGGTCCACAGCAGAGATAGGCCATGCTGCAGGTCCCCAGCAGTGCTAATGTGTGAGATAGGTAGTTTCTGCAGACACACCTTGGATATATCTGTATGTTTCAGTCAGGTGTAGCCCCTATGGACCCCTAGGAGGATTATGTACCACCACACTCCTCCAGGGCTGAGGGTGGTAAACAGGGTCTCCCACCAACAGATCCACATTCTATCTCCCTGCAACGGTGGCAGTAGAGGGGACCATCAACCCCAGTCCTGCTGGGGAACAGACACCCTACAGGGCAGTCAATGCAGCTCTGTACACATCCATAACGCAATAGCAGACAGACATTAGACCTGGATATGCTAAGCTGCACCCCACCACTATCTGACATTCTCCTTTAGCAAGCCTTCAGCCACTGCACCCTGCAAGGCGCTCCATCAGGACACATACCAGCTGCAGACAGTCTGCTAGCTGGTCCATAGTGCATGTTCCTGGTGGAAATGCATGCACCCAGAACCGGGATGTCAGCAAACACACCAAGCAGATAAGCCAATGATGGGGCCCCAAAAGGAAACCCATAAATATCACATGAGAAAAAACACTATATAGCACTATGGGGGTGCCTAGCCATGCTGTGGTCACTGAACAGTCAGGGTGAGAGTGATCTCCCAGCAGGACATGCTGTGGCCACCCTGTCTGTGCAGGTGGTGGCCGGGCACTACAATGTCCCAGCCAGTGCCCTATGCCCTGTGCAGATGCATCCTGGGCAGGCCACCCTGTCCGGGCTATACCCATGGTACCTTGCTCCTCATTATGCACATTGGCAGGCCAATACTGGCAACAGTGCTGGCAGTGTGGGCTGTGGAGGGTGTTTGCAGCCACCACACACTGGATAGACAGACACACACTCCCACACCTATGCCAGCATTGTGCTACTCTAGAGAAGTTTAGCAGCCCTGGCCACCACACCAGTCCTGGGCACAGTGCAGGCATGGATATGGTACGCAATACTGTTGGGGGTCAATCCCCAGGGTGGTAAACACTGTCAGAGACCAGACCTGAAGCACACTCCACAGACAGCAGAAAGGTTGCTATGATGGAGCTCAATCAGCAAACTGTGCTTAACGTAGGAATTGGTATCTGCCAGTAATCATAGCAAACGTTTGATAGCTGTGTACCATATTCCCAGGTGTAGGGTGGCATTGCTAAGGTATGCAAGGGCTAGTATTGGGAGATGCACGCAGGGCCCAATGTCCTGCCTCTCCAGGAGGCATTGGCTAATGGAGCCTGTGGGTCTGGGTGTGGGTGTGGGTGTGTCTGCCCCTGTTGGCTGCTGCTTTACAGCAGAGGTTCCCAACTCCAATCCTGGTGTGTCAAACACTGTTCGGGTTTTCATGCTGTCCCTCATGAATATGCATGAAATACATCTGCATACCATGGGGGTGGTGCATAGATATGCAGCACAGGCATCTTTATTAGAGGCAGCATGGAACCTGAATGGTGTTTGGCCCTCCAGGACTGCATTTTGGAGACTGTGCTCTAGGTAATGCGCCTGTTTATGGTGTCTTTGCTCTGTAGGGTAAAATGTAGGTGTTTTGGGCATGTTTACATCATTTGCAATAAAGGTTCTGTCTGTATTAGCATGTTGTAGTACTGGGTAAAATATGGGGATGGGGTTGGCAGGCACCATAGCTGGGACTTGAACCTGTGACTTTCTGTCTCCAAACACACTGGTTGTGTGCACTGCACCACTGTGTTGCCACAAAGACAGTGCAGTCCCTGGTGATACCATGACTGTTTGTCCGGCAGGGCCTGTCTGTTGCAGTGCCCACCTACACAGGGCTAGGCCATGGTCGGCTCTGGGCAGCTGCCACTGCCCCCCTCCACCACCAGTACCCCTCTGCCATCATGCTAACATGCCCTTCTGCTGGTGGTGCTGGTGGTGTGCAGTCTCAAGCCATCCAGTGTGCAGGTAGGCAGCTGCCTATGGTGTGTGTTCTGGGGTAGGGGTGCCTGAATAGGCGTCCACGCTTCCCCCCCAACACCGCCTGCCAATGTTCTGTGCCTTTGGGGGTACCTGCTGGGTACTATTCCCTGTAACACTGTGATAAACACTCTTGTGCCCATGTTGGCCCCTCATCAGTTGCTGTCTGGCTGCTGTTCAGTTTCAGCATTCCTAAGTGCCATCTAGGCATCTGCCTAGTCCGCACTGTGCCCCAGCTGCACCACAGCATGTGCCGCCTGCAGCCCTCTGTATCCCCTTTCCCAGCATCTGTCCAGTTGCCCTTTCCAACATTCCCGCCCTGCTGTTGTGGAACATGTGCATGCCATAGGTAACCTGTCCAATGGAGAGGGAAACCCTGATCAGTGCTATTTCACTGTGGGATCATTCACCTTGTATGGGGACGGAGCGTAGACCCTTCCAAAATTCATATTTATTTTTTGGGGCTTTCTTTGGAGTGTTTTTTGATGTTTCCCATTACTATCACTATTGCCCAGCTTGATTATAATTTTTTTTAATTTTGTTGGGGTCCTTTGCAATGTTTATTTGTACTTTTGTTCTGTGCACATGTATCACACTTATCACTTTTTTGTAGGTTTCCCTGATTTTGCTGTACATTGCTGACAGAAATGGTTTCTCTTCCCTTTAAATCGGCTCTAACGCGAGATTTTCATTCGCGTTATTTTTAATCTCAAATTTCACCTCGCTAGTGTGCGGGGAGCCTCTCCCCTCCCACTCTCCACCCATTGACCCCTTCCCTTCTCTCCTCCCCTGGGGAGCCTTCCTCCACGTTCCGGGAGCTTTTTCCCGCCTTCAGCGCTCGTGTGCGCCGCTGCACACATGAGCGCGCACTAAAGTGCATTTTTGCCCCATAAAGCATCATTAGCACGCGCTAAGGTACCTTAGCGTGTGCACATGCGTGCCGCGCACGTTAAGAACCTTTAGAAAACATACCCCTAAGGCTCTTCAACTTGGAAAAAAGATGGCTGATTGGAAATATGATAGATGTTTATAAAATTATGAAAGGAGTGGAACAGGTAAATGCTGATCAGTTGGTTAATCCTTTAAAAAGTAGAAAGACTAGGGGATATGCAGTGAAGCTACATTTAAGACTAATCGGAGAAATATTTTTTTACTCAACGTGTAATTGAACTCTGGAATTCATTACCAGAGGATGTAGCAAAAGCTATTAGAGTAGCTGGGTTTAAAAGAAGTTTGTACAAGTTCCTGGAGGAAAGGTCCATAAACCATTTGTCGTGCCCTCTCTGGCCAAGCGGTAGCCCCTGGTATTGCAAGGCTCTGGAGGGTGGTAGTTGTGCCTTCACTGATATAAACCACAAAACACTTCTTTCCAAATTAAAGGGTTTTATTCCCCGTCCCTTGAGGGTACTTTATCTTCAGGAACATAAATCAAATGCCTTGCTTGGACATATAACATAAAGTAACAAAAACAAACAGAACTTGCTTCCTTCAGCTTCCAAATAACAAATAAATGAAAAAAACAAAACAGCTTAAATATTTCAATATGGTTCTTTCTCCTGTAGCTGACAGCACAGCTTATATCTGCTTTACTTAGAGAGAGCTGCAGCCTGTTGCTTATAACACTAAAGCTAGGACACAAACTAATTACTTATCTGAGAGAGAACTCAGGTTCAATCAAGGTCAAAGAGCAGTCCATCAATTCTGGCATATCATTTTCTTCTGCATTTTGATATTCCATTAACTCCGGCTGACTGGAAGGTTCATTCTGGATCTCAGCAGTAACGGGGGGGGGGGAATGGCTGGTTAAACTCGTCAGACAGGAAGTTCCTCTCTTCCTTAGAGCTAGTGCCTCTCTGGGAATTACCATGTATTCTAGAGTTGAGCTTTTCAGGGCTCTGCCCCTGCTGGTATTTTAGAATATAGCTCAACTCCTGGTTTGCTCTGCTAGTGGGATAATTAAGGGAATTTCTCTGCCGGTTCAGGCTTCCCTTTTGTAACCCAGCTGAGCTAGATTGGAGAGCTCGTGACGGAGTTTTCACAGGGAGCTGTGAGCTTACAATGACTACAAAACTCTTCAGCTTTATCTGGTAAGTAAAACCTTTTTCTTCTAGGGTTTTTAAAACCAGAAGAAGGGATATTTTCAGCCTCTAGATAGTGGGACCTTGTGTGCCTATTTCCATACCTCCAGGGTTGTCTTCTTTCATATGGCAAATCACTCTTGCATTCACTCTGTGCACTGAAACCTGCAACTGCAGTCTTCTTGCGTCTCTCTGGCTCAAACACACTATCTGGCTGTTGATATCTCTCTGCTTCACTCAGGTCTTCAGTTCCCCTCTGACCTTCACGCGGGCTCTCTAGTTGCTCCAAAGCCTCATTGTCACTCTCTCTTACATTCTCATACCTGCTCCATGCTTCCCAGGGTTTTGGCTGCCTTTGCTGTATTCTCTCAGAGTGTGTCCGTGGCTGCTTCAGCTCCTCTCCCTCTCTCTCTCTGATTGTCTGGGAGCCTATTTGATCCCAGTGTTTCCTTGCTCCACCCCCACCCAGCTGAACCCTGTCAGGTAAAGTGAATTCCCTTCCTTTGCTGGCTGGGTGTGTCCTCATTGGGCTTTTGCACGTGTTTCTAGGTTGCTCACGGTAACCATCTGACATTTCCTTGTTTACCCTGTCACTTTTTCTGTGCTCCTTTATGCTGAACTGCATTTTCTTGGGTTGTTCGGGGTCTGCACTGTTACATATTCCCCTCCTTAAAATATTACTTGCTGCCGTAGTTTTTAGCGGACAGCAAGTAATCCTTGAAAGTGCATCAGCGTTTCCATGCATTTTCCCCGCACGGTGCTGAACTGTAAAATTAAAGGCCTGAAGGGCCAAATGCCAGCGGGTCAATCGGGCATTGTTGTTTCTCATTAAATGAAGCCACTTCAAAGGAGCGTGATCCGTCACTAACAAAAACTTTCTCCCCGTAAGGTAGAAACGGAGGGTTTCTACGGCCCATTTTATAGCTAAACACTCCCGCTCTATCGTGGCATAATTTTTCTCCGCAGGCGAGAGTTTTCGACTCAAATATGCCACTGGATGTTCGTTCCCTTCAAATACTTGGGACATTACCGCCCCCAACCCTGTGTCCGACGCATCAGTTTGTATGATAAAGGGTAAATTAAAATCTATACCCCGTAATACAGGGGCACTACACAGCTTCTCTTTAAGGGTTTCGAAAGCCCTTTCTGCTTCTGGGGTCCAACGGACCTGGTTTGGTGCATTCTTTCGCAACATCTCCGTGAGGAGAAGGCTCTCTTCTGCGAAACGGGGTACAAAGCGGCGGTAGTAGCCTATTAAACCCAAGAAACTGCGCATTTGTTTCTTGGTTATAGGTCTTGGGAACTCCCGAATACTCTCTACCTTACTAGCCAGGGGTTTTTACTAGGCCTCTTCCTATTAGGTGCCCCAAATATTTTGCTTCCCTTGTGGCGAATAAACATTTTTCCGGGTTTAATGTGAGGCCAGCCCTTCTCAACGCTCTAAGGACCGCTTCTACTCTCGTGAGGTGTTCCATCCAAGTTGTGCTGTGTATCACTATATCATCCATATAGGCACTAGCATATTCGTGGTGGGGTCTCAACACTTGGTCCACGAGACGCTGGCACGTCGCCGCAGCCCCGTGCAAACCAAATGGCATCCTCCTAAACTGATATAGCCCTATGGTCGTGGAAAAAGCCGTTTTGGCTTTTGAACTTTTAGTTAGAGGAATCTGCCAATACCCTTTGCTGAGATCTAACGTAGTTAGGTATTTTGCCTGTCCTAATTGGTCCAACAGGTCGTCTATGCGTGGCATAGGATACGCATCGAATTGCGATATGTCATTAATTTGTCTGAAATCGATGCAAAATCTCAAGGTTCCGTTTGGTTTCGGAACCAATACTATTGGGCTAGACCATGGGCTTCTAGACTCCTCTATGATGCCCATGGCTAGCATCTCCTTCACTTGGGCAATCACCTCTTGTTTTTTTGTTTCGGGCATCCTATATGGCCGTTGTCTTATAACCCTCCCTGGTGACGTGATTATCTCATGCGCCACAAGGTGCGTCTCGCCAGGTAAAGTGGTCAAGACGTCTGCGAACTTTGTTAATAAGCGCGCTAATTCTTTCTGCTGCTGTGGGTTCAACTCAGAGCCTATTTTTGGGGAAGGTTGTCTTTCCCAATCCCCCACTTGAGGCCCTAGATCCTCCTCAGTTCTTTCCTCTCCAAGAGCTGTTAAGCTCTTCACCTCCCTTGTTCCAGTAGCACCAAACCCGTTTTCTCCTCTTTCCATGGAGGGTAGTGTTGACACTTCCTCTACCGCGGGGAACCCTACCCTCTCACAGATTAACTGTGCAATCCTATCCCCTTGTTGTATTTTGAAGTCTTTTACCCCAAAATTAAACACTAAGACCTTTACGGGCCCCCGGTAGTCGGGATCAATGACCCCTGCGCCAATATCTATGAAATGTTGCGCGGCTAGCCCTGACCTCGGCGCTATCCGCCCATAGCACCCCTCAGGTACTTTAATACGGATGCCCGTGTCCACCAGAGCTTTTCCTCCTTTCGCTACAACAACATTTTCCATGCTAAAAAGGTCATAACCCGCAGCCATTTCAGAAGCCCTTTTTGGGCCTTTCGCCTGGGGTGCATTCTTGCAAAACTGCAAGGTAAATTTCTGTTTCCCTGTTACTGGTAGTCCCTTAGAGGGAGATCCCTTTTTGGGTGGTCTCTCAAATAAAGGACTGGGGATGGCAGTGGCTATGGCTTCAACTTTTTCCTCCTCTATCACCGGGGTTTGCACCTGAGTTAGGGGCAATATCTCTTGGAGGCCTTTCTCCAATTTTTGGCAGAAAGGGATCCAATCACGCCCTAGAACTACTGCGTACGGAAGTTTTGGCACTACTGCCATTAATATTTTCCGCGTAGACCCTAGCCCTTGTATGGTTACCTCATGTAATGGGTAATGGGAAGCTTCCCCATGCACGCATCTTATGCGAATTTGCCCCTCTACTGGGTCCGGGGGAGATGACCGGTTTTTTACCTATGGTTTCCCACAAGTCCTGTGAGATCATGCTTTGGTCCGCCCCCGAATCCAGTAGAGCCAAAGCTTGTACCCCTTCTATCCATATTTCTTGTATAAATCCATCTGACACTATCTCCTCTGACCCTGTCATAAGGGCAGTTTTAACTCGGCAATCTTTTATCACATGACCAGGTTTGTTACATCTGTAGCACCTTCTAGTGTTCCTATCTCTGCCTTCCTTGCTAGGGTCATATGCAGTCACTCTATCTCGCGCGTACTTTTCACACTCATTCACTCCAGTCACACTTGCACCTTTTGAAAGGTTCACCTTAAAAGTACTAGTATGTGCTGCCTCCCTGAACACTTCAGCCATCTGAGCTGCTTCAACTGTGTTTAAACAATTTTGCAGGGTTAAAAACGTTTTCATTTCACCTGGTATTGACATCAAAAACTGTTCTAGGATAATCTCATCAAGTATGGACTCAAGCGTTTTGCCATCAGGATCCAACCACTTATAGGCTAGGTTCTTGAGCCTCTGGCATAAGGCTTTCGGAGTCTCGTTTTCCATCATTATTGCCTCTCTAAATAATCTCCGGTAGTGTCTGGGCGTGAGACCAAGGCGGTCTTTCACGGCCTTTTTAATTTCATTATAATTGTTTGCCAAACTGGCAGGCATGGTTTTAAAAGCGGATAAGGCCTCGCCACTCAAAGTCATTGCGAAACGCATAGCCCATTGTTCCACAGGCCATTTTGAGTTCTCAGCAATGCGTTCAAAGGCCTCTATAAAATCGTCGGGGTTATCTGCCCGCCCTAAATGTTTGCATACAAGTCCCGTATTCATTTCTACTTGCGGTATTGTAGCTTTGTCTTCTCGAGCCTTTTCCAGTAACGCTGTCATGGCTTCCAGCAATGGTTTCTGCTGTTCCTTCAGTGTAGTCATATACTGTTCTTGCAGGTGTTGGAGCATCCTGGCCTGCTTCTCCTGCTGCTCATTCATCCAGGCCCATAGATCTTGGGGATCCATCTTCCTTTTTGCTGCACCTGAAAATAAAAGAGAAGAGACCCACCAAGTGCGGCACACACACAAAGGTTGTTTTTTTTTCTTTTAGCTCCCTTTTTCTCACGGTATCCTATACCCGTCTACCCAGGCTACCAATACCTTAGTCTCCTGGTGACATCAGCATGTGAGAAGGGGTCTTTTCCACCGCTGGCCGCCTTACCAGCCGAATCCTCCTTGATTAGTGCTTTAAAACACTTCTTTTTGCCTTTCAGCAATGTCCTTTCAGGCAAATCCTTATTATGCCCCCGAAAATTTTATCCTCTTCTCTACGCCATTTATGTTGTGCCCTCTCTGGCCAAGCGGTAGCCCCTGGTATTGCAAGGCTCTGGAGGGTGGTAGTTGTGCCTTCACTGATATAAACCACAAAACACTTCTTTCCAAATTAAAGGGTTTTATTCCCCGTCCCTTGAGGGTACTTTATCTTCAGGAACATAAATCAAATGCCTTGCTTGGACATATCCAAAAACAAATTGAGAGAATAGCTATTCAGAGCTAGCGTGTGTGAGTGTATTGTAATATAATGTCGGAAGTATAGCCATGAAGCGAGATTCACCTCTTGAAGCTAATCTTCCATTTTACTCAATTATGATTGAGCCCATTAAAGAGCTAACAATAAATAAGGTTAAAACACTACAAAAGTGCAACCAATAATCTTCATGCAAAATGATTAATTTGCCAGAATAAGATGAACCACTAAAAGTCTATGCTGGAGCTCAAAACAGCCAGAATTTGGAAAAAATAACTTATCTGAATCCAACCAAGTCCGACGATGAGCAGCAATCCGTAGTAGCAGATTTTAAAGTCCGTCCAGATAGACTTCTGGTGATGTTGCCAGCACAAATTTAACAACATTTGACTTTACAAACTTGGGGGTTATACCTTTAAGAAAGGATTTGATTGCTGATTGGTTGTTTAAGATGTTAAATCCTGAAACCAGGCTCATTTTGCTACTGAGCATGCGTTGGCGTTTTTTTGAGTGGTGTGAAGACGAAGACAGAAGTTTGTCGGTACAGAGTGCTGAGCGTTGAAGCAGGGCGTGTAAATATTGTTCGCCCGAAACGCAGTACTGTGTCTGCTATCTTGTGAAATTTGTGCTGGCAACATCACCAGAAGTCTATCTGGACGGACTTTAAAATCTGCTACTACGGATTGCTGCTCATCGTCGGACTTGGTTGGATTCAGATAAGTTATTTTTTCCAAATTCTGGCTGTTTTGAGCTCCAGCATAGACTTTTAGTGGTTCATCTTATTCTGGCAAATTAATCATTTTGCATGAAGATTATTGGTTGCACTTTTGTAGTGTTTTAACCTTATTTATTGTTAGCTCTTTAATGGGCTCAATCATAATTGAGTAAAATGGAAGATTAGCTTCAAGAGGTGAATCTCGCTTCATGGCTATACTTCCGACATTATATTACAATACACTCACACACGCTAGCTCTGAATAGCTATTCTCTCAATTTGTTTTTGGATTTTATATCTGTAGAGAATTTTGGTTAGGTTGTATTTTTTGCTTGGACATATAACATAAAGTAACAAAAACAAACAGAACTTGCTTCCTTCAGCTTCCAAAATAACAAATAAATGAAAAGAACAAAACAGCTTAAATATTTCAATGTGGTTCTTTCTCCTGTAGCTGACAGCACAGCTTATATCTGCTTTACTTAGAGAGAGCTGCAGCCTGTTGCTTATAACACTAAAGCTAGAACACAAACTAATTACTTATCTGAGAGAGAACTCAGGTTCAATCAAGGTCAAAGAGCAGTCCATCAATTCTGGCATATCATTTTCTTCTGCATTTTGATATTCCATTAACTCCGGCTGACTGGAAGGTTCATTCTGGACCTCTGTAGTAATGGGGGAGAATGGCTGGCTAAACTCGTCAGACAGGAAGTTCCTCTCTTCCTTAGAGCTAGTGCCTCTCTGGGAATTACCGTGTATTCTAGAGTTGAGCTTTTCAGGGCTCTGCCCCTGCTGGTATTTTAGAATATAGCTCAACTCCTGGTTTGCTCTGCTAGTGGGATAATTAAGGGAATTTCTCTGCCGGTTCAGGCTTCCCTTTTATAACCCAGCTGAGCTAGATTGGAGAGCTCGTGACGGAGTTTCACAGGGAGCTGTGAGCTTACAATGACTACAAAACTCTTCAGCTTTATCTGGTAAGTAAAACCTTTTTCTTCTAGGGTTTTTAAAACCAGAAGAAGGGATATTTTCAGCCTCTAGATAGTGGGACCTTGTGTGCCTATTTCCATACCTCCAGGGTTGTCTTCTTTCATATGGCAAATCACTCTTGCATTCACTCTGTGCACTGGAACCTGCAACTGCAGTCTTCTTGCGTCTCTCTGGCTCAAACACACTATCTGGCTGTTGATATCTCTCTGCTTCACTCAGGTCTTTGGTTCCCCTCTGACCTTCACGCTGGCTCTCTAGTTGCTCCAAAGCCTCATTGTCACTCTCTCTTACATTCTCATACCTGCTCCATGCTTCCCAGGGTTTTAGCTGCCTTTGCTGTATTCTCTCAGAGTGTGTCCGTGGCTGCTTCAGCTCCTCTCCCTCTCTCTCTCTGATTGTCTGGGAGCCTATTTTATCCCAGTGTTTCCTTGCTCCACCCCCACCCAGCTGAACCCTGTCAGGTAAAGTGAATTCCCTTCCTTTGCTGGCTGGGTGTGTCCTCATTGGGCTTTTGCACGTGTTTCTAGGTTGCTCACGGTAACCATCTGACATTTCCTTGTTTACCCTGTCACTTTTTCTGTGCTCCTTTATGCTGAACTGCATTTTCTCGGGTTGTTCGGGGTCTGCACTGTTACACATTATTAAAGAGGACCAGGGAAATCCACTGCTTACCCATGGGACAAGCAGCATGGAATCTGTATACCTTTTGAGAACCTGACAGGAACTTGTAACCTGTATTGGCCACTTGGAAACAGGATAAATTATACTATATGAATCAAGACAAAGCGATGTTACTTACCTGTAATAGGGGTTCTCAGTGGACAGCAGGATAAGTCAGCCACACTTGGTGACATCATCCGACGGCGCCGAGACGGAAGTACTCTCCATAGCTCAAAAGGGCTTTCGCCCTTCTGAGCATGAGCCAACTGGCCCCACCCCCAGGCCCGCCCCTAGCTAGTCAGTTCATCACTAGCTGAGCCTTTGCCACCAGGAGGCAGGCACTGGTCAGAGGCCGACCCCTTCCCAGGGGAGGAGGGTGGGCATGTGTGGCTGACTTATCCTGATGTCCACGGAGAACCCCTATTACAGGTAAGTAACATTGCTTTCTCCTAGGACAAACAGGATGAGTCAGCCACACTTGGTGCCTCCCAAGCTGTCAGCACTGTGGAGGAAGGGGAAGGCCAGGACCCAGATCAACTTCAGGGTGACACTTTCCCAGGGCTGAATGTCACATCGGTGTACCATGACATATCCCCATTAGGCAGAGCAACACCGTTGTGCACCTGGAGGCAGTGCCAGAGCGTGCAATGTGCACACGTGTAGTACAAACATGAAGTGCACGCATATAGTACAAAACATGTTGTAGACTCTAAAAAGTATTACACCACGCTTATGTAGAATAATCTAAAGAAACATTGTTACTAAAAAACAAAAACAGGGTAATTAAAAACCTATAACTTGAATTCATATCTTTCAATAACACAAGGTGAAAGAAAAAGAAGGTGGAATAAGGAATGAGGAGAAAAAGACAGGACATGAGATAACTACAAACTCTGGTAAATAACTACATAGGAATCTTGTGCTTAAAGAATAATAGTAGCAGGAGTAAGCCAGGAGATCACTTTCAAAGGGTATGAGACAAAATATGAAATGTTAAAAAGACATTACTGATTCATCTGTAGAAATCTAACGTGTGTGCAAAAGAGGACAAATGTTTTATAATACAACCATGTAGACATACATAAATTGAGTGAGACATAAAACAAAAAGTGTGATATTTGCAACCGCAAAACCGCGGTATATAGAAAGTGCTACATGTGGTAAAAATTGAAAGGAAACCAAAATATTTTAGTCCACCCTTCATAAAAACAAGAGAAGCAGCAGAATTAAAAGAAGAAAAAGTGGAACCGCCATCTAGGTGTAAGAAAAGAAAGTCAATTTTTGACCGAAAAGATAGTATTATAGATAATCCACAAGAAGTTACTCCTATTGGACAGAAAAAGACTTTTCTACATAAGCGTGTTGTAATACTTTTTAGAGTGTACAACAGAGGTTGGTAAATTACTTTATTTCTATGTATGTATATGATTTTATGGTGATTCTAACCTTCGAGCGCTTTTATTTTCCATTTGTTTCATATTATTTATTAATTTTATTTTATTGGATTGCACATTGTTAGTTTTTAATGTTTTTAATGTTATTAAGTATTAATATGCATGATGTTGTTTTATAAGTTTGTCAGTCTGTACCTTTATGTTTTTAATGGTTGTTATTTATGATTTTAGTTTTTGTGCCTGGCTAGCCCCTGACGAAGGGTGACGAAACACGGCCTGTGTCGGGCGGCCTAAGGTTTAATAAAGGACTCTGTCTTTCCATCTACTCACGCCTCAGGTTGGTTTGTTCTTGGTTCTGCGTGACTACTGCTTCCCAGTGTTGTACGCCGTGTATCAGCATGTTCTCCCCATGGAAAGACGTGCTAGGTTTTGGGGAAGATGCCTTAGACAAGCTTATTCCACTAGAGCCTCTCCTTGATTCATCTGAAGAAGAACCAGATGATTGTTGGAACAAATGGGAGGAAGTGGTAATATTATCTAAACAGATGATAAAGGAACAGATGCATTCTGCCTATCTTCTGGAGTGCTGCAAATCAAAAATTATCCCAAGAGGACTCCGAGTCAACAAAGCACCAGGTTTATATACTCATGAACAAGGCTTCATCAAATGTTGGAATGCGATACTCAATAAGTGCTCGTTGGACCTTATGATTTTACTTATTACCACAGCGAATAAACAATCAGAAATTTTAACTGCCCAATTAGAAGAAAAATTGGATGTTCTTAAAAAGTCTGACAAAAATTTTGATGTAGTACATGAGGATCATCAGAGAAACATGTAGGAATTTAGAAAGGAAATTAAGAACAAGAAGGTGGATAAATATAAGAGAGATGAGGAGGATTATAAGACAGGATATGTATATCATTGGGATAAGAAAGGTGAACAAGACCGTTTATGGTTTAAGAAAAGAAAGTCAATTTTTGACCAAAAAGATAGTATTATAGATAATCCACAAGAAGTTACTCCTATTGGACAGAAAAAGAAACGTAGCAGGAGTGAGTCAGGGGAAATTGACGCCTCTGCGTCCTTGTTTTCCCATCACACTGAACATGCCATTTCTCAGGGAGATAAAAATAAGAAAAAAGATCCATTACCTAAACAAAAAAAGGAATCTTTTTTCAGCATGGATCATTTGTGGAAAGGTGGAGGGCGGGATACCTCACGAGGACGTGTCCGCTACCCAGAACCGTACAATGTTTATCCCCTAGACAACAACAATACACACAATGCATACAGAGGCCGAGGCCGGGGCAGAGGAGGGAGGGGTGGGAGAGGGGGGCGGCACTCGGAAAGATTGGAGGAGCGATGGTACCGTTAGTAGAACCACCCAATAATGTGATTAATATATCTAAATATTCTCCTAATAGTGATGAATTATCTATATTAAATAAAGGTCTTTCTTTGTGCCCAAAAGGAAATGTGATTCTTTTGACATTCATGTTGATCTGTACAAATTTTTTCGTAAGATCCGTATGAGACATTTTTTTACTAACAACAGCATCCCTACCTCTAATGATAATTCTATTATTCGTAATAAATCCACGTGGGTTCCCCCTCAGAGTACTGATCCCATTATTGAAACTCTTGAAAAAGTAGTTACTCAACAGGTTTATTACAGACCAGGAGAGAAAAGCAATCTCCTCGTTACAAAAGAATAATACTATTATAATAAAACCTGCCGATAAAGGCGGAGCGGTGGTAGTCATGGATAAAGAATACTATATTGGAGAAATTACTCGTCAGCTCAGTGACACTTCCTTTTATCAGAGACTAAATGGGGACCCCACTCAGAATGGTCGGGGCTGCGGAGCCAACGTGCGCACCGCCAGGGGTAACCGGGGGGGGGGGGCGGCAGGACGACACCCCCCCCTTGGGCCGCGACGCCGTGGTTGCCTGGAGGCGGGCTGGAGCGGTGGCGGCTGCACCCATTGGCTCCCGTGGCCTGCCTGGAGGCGGGGGGGAGCCAATGGAGCTGGACGGGGTGGGATCGGCCGCACAGGAGTGCGGGGATGCGGTGTGGCTCCGGCCTTTTCCAGGTCGGAGCCAGCGGAGTCGGGTGCTGCTCGAGGGAGCCTGCAGCACCACGAGGCCACAGTTCCGGTCAGGGAGGCTGGGAGACACAGGAGCGGGAGCCGGGTGAGTTGCGCACAAAAGACTGTGCACGGGGGTGTTCAAAAAAAAAAAAAACCAACGAAAGTGAGGAGGGTTACAGCAGGCATTTAAAAAAAACAAAAAGAAAAGATATCTCTAGCTTACTATAGTAATAAACGCGGAGGGGGAGGTTTTTAAAAAAAAAACAAACGGAGGAGATATCAGCGGGGGGGGGGGGGGGCGGAGTTGGTTTGGGGTTTGGGAGCGGGGAGCCATGCGGGCGGGTAAGGGAAGAGGGGGGGCGCCTGGAAAAGGAAAAAAGGGGGGCAGAGGGGAGGTGCAGCAGGGGGTGCACGCGGGCGTGAGGGCTCGGGGTCTGTCCCCAGAGGAGGGAAGGGTGGGGGCAGGAGCAAGGCCCCGGAGGCCAGCCTGCAAGGGGGGTTAGCAGGTGGGCAGGTGGTGCAGCGGGGTAGAGCCAGAGCATGCAGCCGTGTGGCTGGTGCGCGGGGTGATGTTAGGTGCGGGGGAGGGCTGGTGCATGGGCAGCCGGGTGTGGTAGGGGGGCAAGGGGGGGAAGCGGGGAGTGAGGGCCGGGGTGTGGCCGGGGGAGAGTGTGCGGGGGAGGGGAACGAGGTAGTGGTCCATCGGTCCCGTGGGCGAGGCTGGAGGC
Source organism: Ichthyophis bannanicus (assembly GCA_033557465.1). Taxonomy (NCBI): domain Eukaryota; kingdom Metazoa; phylum Chordata; class Amphibia; order Gymnophiona; family Ichthyophiidae; genus Ichthyophis; species Ichthyophis bannanicus. Next base: position 263,453,203 of record CM066034.1, read on the forward strand.
GGCAGGTGGGCTGTCTTCGGAGGGGGGAGGTGGGCCTGCGTCTGGCAGAACGGGGGCAGGGGAGTGGTCGGCGCCAGCGGGCTTTGCGAGCTGGCAAGGGGGGACGGGGGCGTTTACCCGTCTGCGTGGGAGCGATGGCAGGGTGGGGATCAGGGCTCTTCGAGGGCGGAGGGGTTAGGGGCATGGCAGCACCCTTGGGCGATGCCTTGCCCCCCCTCGCCTTTTCCTGTGTTTTCTCTGCAGGTCCCCCTAGGATGGCAGTATCCGGGCAGTCCGAGTGTCAGCGGTCCGAGTCCAGTGGATGGTGCTGCAGCGGCTCCGGATGGATCGGGTGAACGGGCGCTAGCGGTGACGACGGCAGTTGGGGAGCTGCAGGTGGCTGGTGAGGCTGTGGAGGAGCAGGCGCATGTAGCAGGTGAGTTAGCGGGGGGGCAGGGTGTGTCCGAAGGGGGAGGGGCGGCAGCGGTAGGTGGGGGGCATAGGAAGGTGGGCAAGAAGCGGAGGCATACTTGTCAGAGGCGGCGGAGGTCGGGGACTTCGTCCACCTCGTCGACCGCGTCTACGTCACGTTCGTCTTTGACCAATGGCAGTAGGGGGAGAGAGGCGCACGGGGCTTCGGGTACATTGGTGGCAGGTGAGGCGACACCTACGGTGGCGTTTTTTTCGGAATTGTGGGAGGGCGTGCCGAAGCGGCTCCGGCGGAAAATTCAGCGACGACGTTACATCGACATTTTCCGCTTGCTGGAGGGAAGGAAGAGGTTCGGGGACAGCAGAAAGAAGAGAAAGGAGGACGAGAAGGCGGGGAGGGTGCGGAGAGTGGCACAGAACGTAGTCAACTGGATGCGAGCCTTTCTGCAGCTAGCTAGTGTGTGGGGGCATTCGCACCCAGAGCAGTATGGGATGCTCTTGGCTTATGCGGACTCCATCTTGGACGCGTTGCAACTGCATGATGGTTGGGCTTGGCTCAACTATGATGAAAAGTTCCAGGATAAGATGGAGGAGAATCACTTGTTGTCCTGGGGGACGCAAGATATTAATTTATGGTTGACGCAGATGGCTGTCAGACCAGGAGGTAGTGCGGCGGGTACTGCGAAGGGTGGGGTGGCGGGAGTGACGGGGGCCGGGTGGCCCTTTTGAGGGGTGGGACCCGCGGGGGTCCAAAAAACACCGGCGGTGGGGTGGGCTGGCGATGTCTGTTGGCGTTTCAACAAATCATCGTGCCCGTTCCCTGATTGTAAATTCAGGCACGCCTGTTCTGTCTGCAACGGAGTGCACGCTGCGCTCAAGTGTGTTAAAAAAGGGGCGGGTGGGGTCAGAGCGCCCCTCCCAAAGCAATAGGGGCATTCTCAGTTTAGCGCCAACCCCGGTTAGGATCGATGCAATGCGCCCGTGGCTGCGAAAGTATCCTAAACGGAAGGACAGTGCACTGATTGAGGGGGGATTTGGGGAAGGCTTTAGGATCCTGGTGGTGGGCAAGGTGGTGTGTCGCGAGGCTAGGAATTCGCCTTCGGTGCGGCAGTTTGCCCGAGTTGTTCGGGAGAAGTTGGAGGTGGAGTTAGGGCTGGGGAGGGTGGCGGGCCCCTTTGCTGAGCGGCCCTTCAAGGATTTAGTGATATCTCCATTGGGTATAATTCCAAAAAAGGAGCCCGGGAAGTACCGGTTAATCCATAACCTCTCTGCCCCAGTTGGTCATCGGTTAATGATCATATTCCGGATGACCTGTGCACGGTTCGGTATGCCTCGTTGGATGCGGCAGTGGACCTGGTGAGGAAATGTGGTCCGCGGTGTTTGATGGCTAAGGCAGATAACGAGTCCGCATTCCGGTTGTTGCCAGTCCACCCGGATTAGCTTAAACTGTTGGGGTTTTGTTTTGAAGGGGCCAGTTATTTTGATAAGTGCATGCCCATGGGTTGTGCGATATCCTGCTCATATTTTGAACGCTTTAGTAGTTTTCTGCACTGGGCAGTGGTCGAGCAGGTGGGGTGCGGGAATGTTGTGCACTATTTAGATGATTTCTAGTTTGTGGGCGAGGCTGACTCAGGGCTGTGCAAGGAATTGCTTGGGGGCTTCGAGCGGTTGGCTCAGAGTTGGGGTGTCCCACTGGCAGGGGGGAAGACGGAAGGCCCCTCGACAGTTATGACCTTCTTAGGGGTGGAGCTGGACTCTGCAGCGATGGTAGCTCGCCTGCCAGTTGATAAGATCACGAAGTTGAGGGTTCTGGTGGCGAATGTGATAGTCTCCAGTAAGATGACCTTGCGGGAAATGCAATCCTTAATCGGCTCATTGAATTTCGCGTGTAGGGTAATTCCGATGGGGTGGGTGTTTTTGAGGCAGTTGGCGGCGGCTACAGTGGGGGTCCTTAGGCCTCATCATCGGATTAGGGTGTCACAGAGCATAAGGGCGGACATGAAAGTGTGGGATGAGTTTCTGTGTGAGTTTAATGGTACAACGGTCTTGAGGGAAACAGAGATCTCTAGTACGGATCTGCAGTTATACACGGATGCAGCGGGGGGCTTGGGCTTGGGGGTTTACTTTTGGGGTTCCTGGTGTGCAGCTGGGTGGCCCCTGGCATGGAGGGACGCGGGCCTGATGGCAAATATAACCTTTTTGGAGTTGTTTCCGATACTGGTGGTGTTGGCAGTATGGCCGGACAGACTACAGAATCGGCAGTTGGTATGGTGGTGTGACAATGCGGCTGTAGTGAGCGTGATAAACAATTATGCCCCGCGTTGTAAGCAAGTAGCGGATCTAATGAGGCAGGTGGTGTTAGCTTGCTTACGGTTGAATGTGGTGGTGAAGGCACTCCATATCCCTGGTTGTACTAACAAAATTGCCAATGCTCTTTCCCGTTTTAAGTGGGAGCTGTTTCGGACTCTGGCGCCGGAGGCCGAAGAGGTTGGAGCGTCGGTCACGGAGCACTTGTGACGGATTGGCCTCGCGACATGAGGGAGTTGCTGAAGAATTCAGTGTCCGCGGTGATGTGGGCTGCGTATCAGCGGGGCTGCAACTGTGTGGTAACTTTCTTAGTGGGTCAGGGATGGCGACACGGTCCTGTCCCTGATCAGCTGTTGGGTCAGTATGTAGTAACGGCGAAGGCGGCGGGTTTATCGCGGGTGACTGTGCGGCGGCAATTGGCTGGGTTTTCCTTCTTCGCGAGGGCGGTCGGTTGGGGGACGGCCAGGGGGTGGATTTTTGACACGTAGACTGCTGCAGGGATGGGAACGGTCCCTTCCTTCCCCGGCAGATGGGCGGCAGCCTATAACTCATGACCTGCTGTGCCGCTTACTGGGTGTCTTGCCACAGGTGGTGTCATCCCCGTATGAAGGTACGCTATTTAGAGCCGTCTTTTCGGTAGCCTTCTTTGGGGCATTTCGGGTGGGTGAGCTGGTGGCGGAGTTGGGGCGTAGGGGCTGTGCAAGGGGTTTGTCAGCCCTGCAGGTGGAGATGGGGGTAGGTATGGTCCGAATTCATTTATCCCGTTCCAAGACGGATCAGGCTGGAAAAGGGGCTTGGGTGGTGCTGCGTTCAGTGCCGGGGGCGCTGACTTGCCCGTTCAGTCTGTTGGATGCGTACTTGCGGGTACAGCCGGCCGGGCCAGGCAGCCTGTTCCTACATGAGGACGCGAAGGTGCTCACACGCTTCCAGTTTGCGGGGGTGTTGCGGCTTGCGTTGCATCGGATTGGAGAGGACCCCAGTGGGTTCGCTCCGCATTCTTTTCGGATCGGGGCGGCGACCAGTGCGGCTGTGGCGGGCCTTCCTGCGCAGGAGATACAATGCATAGGGAGATGGCGGTCGCAGGCGTTCCGGGGCTATGTTCGCTTGTGACGGACGCGGTGGGGGTGCTAATTATGTTAATTTGTATTTTGAAGAACGTGGCCGGGAATCGTGTCGCTGTTGGGCAATTGGCCACTCGTTTGTTTACTGGGCTGGTCGGCGAGCAGCAACACGGCCAGTGGGGCCAAATCTTGGACTGGATGCACTGGGGGGTGACTGTCTCATGGCTGGGCGAGTGTGGACTACGGTGGATCCAGCTGTTGCCTTTGCTGCGGCATCACCAGCGTGTAAGAGGGGCGCCAGACATTCTTCTGATACACTTAGGCGGCAACGATTTGGTGTCCTGGACCTGCAAGCAGCTGATTCGTGCGGTGCACAAGGACCTGGAGGAGGTTTTCACATTGTTTCCAGGTGTTATGGTGGTTTGGTCTGATATCCTTCCAAGGCCGGCATGCTGGGCTTAGCGCCGGTGGTCTAGGGGTCTGACGAAAATTAATCGTCAAATTGGTAGATGGGTTGGGGAGCGGTGAGGGCGACAGATTTTGCACCCATGGGTGGACGTGGGGTGTGCGGGCCTGTTCAAGTCGGATGGGGTGCATCTCTCCCCGGTGGGGTTAGACTTGCTACTCAATGACTGGCAGGAGGCTTTGGAAGGTATCAGGCAGGTTGGGGTGGTTGGTCGCAGCTCAAGGTTGGGGGGCGGCTCAGGGCCGGAGTGGCCTGAGCTGGTGGCGGGAGCCCGGAGGTTTCCGGGTTCCGGAGCCGGAGACAAGCATTAGGGTGGGGGTGGGGTACCCCCGCCCGGACAAACCCTCAGGTTTTGCTAGTAATATGGCGAAGCCAGACGAGGGAGGGCTAGGCTGTTTAGCCGGGGCCCGGACTCAGCAGAAGCAGAAGCGGCGTCACCTTGCTACTCACATGGCTGGTGAGGGCTCGCACTCCGCTAACGGGGGGGGGGGGGTAATTGTGATTGTGTTGGATTGTAGTTTGGTTATTGTTAAAGGTTAATAAAGCTGCAACCAGTTTAAGCCCAGGAAGTTGTGTGTGTTTTGATTGTAAGGGTGAAGGGGGTATGGAAATCGGGGGGGGGGAAGGGGGGTGGCGGCGGGTCAGCCTTACCCGGTTAGGTCGGGGCCGCGGAGCCAACATGTGCGCGGCCCGGGGTAACCGGGGGGTGGCAGGACGACACCCCCCCCTTGGGCCGCGATGCCGTGGTTGCCTGGAGGCGGGCCGGAGCGGTGGCAGCTGCACCCATTGGCTCCCGCGGCCTGCCTGGAGGTGGGTGGGGAGCCAATGGAGCTGGAGGGGGTGGGATCGGCCGCACAGGAGTGCGGGGACGCAGCGTGGCTCCGGCCTGTTCCAGGTCGGAGCCAGCGGAGTCGGGTCCCGCCCGCCCGCCCTAGTGGTGGGGTGGGGGCGGGGGACAGGGGGTTTGGGGTGTTGCAGCTGGGGGGGTGGCAGGAGCCCGGAGGTTTCCGGGTTCCGGAGCCGGAGACAAGCATTAGGGCGGGGGTGGGGTAGCCCCGACCGGACAAACCCTCAGGTTTTTGCTAGTAATATGGCGAAGCCGGACGAGGGAGGGCTAGGCTGTTTAGCCGGGGCCCGGACTCAGCAGAAGCGTAAGCGGCGTCACCTTGCTACTCACATGGCTGGTGAGGGCTCGCACTCCGCTAACGGGGGGGAGGGGGGTAATTGTGATAGTGTTGGATTGTAGTTTGGTTATTGTTAAAGGTTAATAAAGCTGCGACCAGTTTAAGCCCAGGAAGTTGTGTGTGCTTTGATTGTAAGGGTGAAGGGGGTATGGAAATCGGGGGGGGGGGGGCGAAGGGGGGGTGGCGATGGGTCAGCCTTAACCGGTTACTTAAAAAAAGTATTGACAGTTTAGTACTTTCTGCATTTGAAATTGGTTATATTACAGAGAAGGAGAAATCCTTCCTGATAGTAGATAATCCCATTCTCCCAACGATATACATTATCCCGAAGATTCACAAGTCTCTGTAGGCCCCGCCAGGTCGCCCAATAGTTTCAGCTATTGGTTCCCTCATGGAACCCATATCCAAATTTTTAGATTTGTTACTACGTCCCTTTATTAAAAATATGTGGTCCTATGTTAGGGATTCCTCTCATGTTATACAGATTTTGTCATCTTTCAATCATTTTAGTCCAGATCTTATCTTGGTCACTCTTGATATAGCATCCTTGTACACCAATGTTCCGCAATTAGCTGCTTTGCAGATAATAGAACAATTTCTCTTGAACCGTGCACAGACGCATGCCCACCGCTTTTCTTGTTGCATTAGCACGTTTTGCCCTCTGTGAGAACTTTTTTTGTTTTAGAGATTTGTTTTACAAACAGGTCAAGTGTGTCGCTATGGGGTCTTCTATGGCCCTAGATGTAGCTAATTTGTATGTGTTTCATTTCGAGGAGTCTTTTTTAACATCTCATCCTTTCCAATCTCATATTGCTCTATGGATACGTTATATTGACGATGTTCTCATCCTTTGGAAAGGTTCTCTAGATTCACTCTCAGAGTTTCATTCATGGATCAACCAATTGGATGAAAATTTACGTTTTCAAATGACGTATGATTGTAATCAGATTTCTTATTTAGATTTATTAATTAAGAAAGAACGGGATTCTTTTTCTACTACTTTATTTAGAAAACCAACAGATAGGAATACTCTATTACATTATCAAAGTTTTCACAATCCCTCGCTCAAAAATAATTTACCCGTAAGTCAATTTTTGAGAACAAAGCGTATCTGTACTAAGACCCAAGATTTCGAGAAACAGGCCCAGGATATGAAAGAGAGATTTTTGGCTAGAAATTATCCGGTTTGTCATTTCCATAAAGCTTATGCTAGGGCCAGAGATACCCCTCGAGAAGACCTACCCTCTCATATATTCTTCCCATTCTAAATACATTAATAAGATTTTACAAAAAGAATGGCATTTGATACAAACGCTTCCAGCCTTTCAGGACATGAAACTTACCGTGGCACATAAACGTAATATTAATTTGCAAAATCTTTTAGTGCCTTCTGCTCTTACAGAGAAGAAGCTGTTATCAAAATTCAAAGGACAATATCAATGTGGAAAATGTTCAGTGTGTTTAAACACATTGCCAATACGTAATTCCTTCATCCATCTCTTTACTAATCAGGTATTTTATATTGATGATTTCTCTAACTGTGAAACCAAAAATGTTATCTATGTTGTGAAGTGTCCTTGCAAAAAATTATATGTAGGGAAAACCACACGTATGATAAGAACAAGGATAGTGGAACACAAAAGCTGCATAAAACGTCAACTGGTTGATAAATCCTTAGTTCAACATTGGTTAGACGCCTCACATAACATTATGGATCTCAAGTTTTTTGTCATCAAAAAAGTAAAGGTTAACTGGAGGGGAGGAGATATTAATAAAACCATTATGAGGCTCGAGCAAAAGTTTATTTTTCATTTAAATTCCATGACTCTGTATGGTTTAAATCTTGATCAAGATTTGTCAGTTTTTCTCTGATATTTCACTATACCTATACCTCAGTGTGAGGCCTTCTTGGATTCAGTTCTTCTTTTTTGGTTAATATGGTCCTCGACTTTTATTTTTAGATGCATTTATTATATTGTTTATGTGATTTCATAAGATGGTTCTTTGGTTGTCACCTTATGTCTTGGTATTTTAATTCACATAGTTTTACCTATTTATTATTATTTTTTTAGGTTTTGTTATATTTATATAAGTTGGTTTCCATAAGTGACCTAGTGAGTTACAATGGCCTGCCGCTTTGTTGCAGGTCCTAGGTTTTTGTACAGTTTGTTTTAGGTTGTCACATTTATATAGGTTGTTCTCTACAAGTGACCCAGTGAGTGATATTGGCCTGACGGTATTTTTTACATATGCATTAGGGCTGGCGGCCCTGCCACCTGTTTGCGGGTCTATAGGTTTTGTACAGTTTGTTTTAGGTAACCCTCTTGTTTTAACTAATTAAGTTTTATTTTATTTATTTATTTATGTGCTGCGTTTTTATTCATAATGTTTATACTGTGACTGTTCGTTTTAAATGCTTTATTTATGATTGGTGTCTTAGGGGGATGTTTACTAAAAACCGGAAATGTGCGCGCCGCAAAATAGCGCACGGAAACACAGCACTGAAACACTAATAAACGCGTTTAAATGCCCCGCACACGTGCGTGTCACCCCCGCAAAGGTGTGCGGCACACTAACGGGCCCCGTACAAGTGCGGGCCTGCAAATGTCCGATAGAGGCGTGGAATGGCTAAAGGAGGGCGGAGGAAGGCTCCGGAGGGGCGGAGGGACGGGGTCAATGGGTGGAGAGTGGAAGGGGAGAGGCTCCCCGCACAGTATCGGGCCCGAATTTGCATTTAAAAACTACATTTAAAGGGAAGAGAAACCATTTCCGTCAGCAATGTACAGGAAAACCGGGGAAACCAGCAAAACGTGAGCAGTGTGATACATGTGCACAGCACAAAAGTGCAAATAAAAATAGAAAATGACCACAACAGAACTATTAAAAATAGTAATTCAGCTGGGGAACAGTTATAGTGAATTAAAAGAAGAAAACGTGGAACCACCATACAGAAAACACACCCAGCAAAGCTCCAGAAAAAAGAAATGAATTTTGGAAGGGTTTACAGAGCGGAGACTCTTCCAAAAAGCATTTCCTTTTGTGGAGATTTCCTGGGAGTGTTTGCTATGGTTGCCCATTAATATCACTGTTGCCCAGACACCCCTGTATTGCAGGGGACATAAGCATGGGGAAAACACCCATATTTTACCCAACAACGCACACACACCACAACAATGGGCATTACCCACAGCCAAGTACCCCAAATGCAGTCCCGTACTGCCACATTCCAATCAGGTCACCTGCCTTTTATGGGAGAAGCTCATGCCAGCTTGTTGGCGGATGAGTACATGTGGTGCAGGGGGCAGTGGCTGCTAGCGACAGAAGACAGAGGCCTAGCCATGTGCAGGCTGGCACAGTCCACAGCAACAGACAGGCCCTGCCGGATCCACAGTCATGGACTATCCAGGGACTTCAGCCAAGCTGTGGCTACCCGGTGGTGCAGTGCACACAGACAATGCATGCAAGAACAAAAGGTCACAGGTTCAAAGACCAGCTGGGGCTACCAGCAATCCTGCCCACATATTTTCCCCACAAATAAACAGTGACAGTAAGGACACACCTTTCGTGACGAGGACATATGCAATGGTAATACGTCTATCTTTTACCCCACTGAGCACAGACACCATGAACAGGGGCAGAACCTACAGCAGAATCCCCCAAATGCAGTCCTGGTGGGCCACACACCAGTCAGGTTCCATGCTGCCACTCGTACAAATGCCTGTGCTGTATATCTATGCACGGTATGTAGATGTAGCTCATGCATATTCATGAGGGACAGCAGGAAGACCCAAACAGTGTGATGCAAAACTGGGCTAGAGTGGGGAAGCGCTGCCGTAAAGCAGCAGCCAACAGGGGCAGACACACCCACACCCACAGGCCCCATTGGCCAATGTCTCCTGTAGAGGCAGAACATTGGACCCTGCGTGAATCTCCCAATACCAGCACCTGCATACCTTAGCAATGTCACCCTACACCTGAGGCACACAGCTCTGAAACGTTTGCTAAGAGTACAGGCTGATAGATATCCCTACGTTACGCACATACTGCTAGTTGACCCCATCCGAACAATCTGTTTGGTGTCTGTGGTGCGTGCTCCAGGCCTGGCCTCTGATGGTGTTCACCACCCTGGGGAGTGACCCCCAGCAGTACTGCATACCATATCCATGCCTGTGCTGTGCCCAGGACCGGTGTGGTGGCCAAGGCTAATCACCCCCTCAATATTAGCACAATGCTGGCATAGGTGTGGGAGTGTGTGTCTGTCTATACAGTGTGTGTTGGCTGCAAACACCTTCCCCAACCCACACTGCCAGCACTACTGCCAGTATTGGCCTGCCAATGTGCATAATGAGCAGCAAGGTACCATGGGTATAGGTCAGACATGGTGGGCTGGCCAGGATGCATCTGCACAGGGCATAGGGCACTGGCTGTGACATTGTAGTGCCAGGCAACCACCTACACAGACAGGGTGACCTCTGTATGTGCTGCTGGGGGAGCACTCTCACCCTGAGTGTGCAGTGATGACAGCATGGCTAGGCACCCCCATAGTGCTGTATGGTGTTTCTCTCTTGTGATATATATGGGTTTCCTGTTGGGGTCTCCTCACAGAACTCTCTGCTTGTGTGTGCTGCCACCCCAGTTTTGGGTGCATGCATTTCCATCAGGGCTAACCAGCAGACTGTTCACAGCTGGTATGTGTCTTGATGGAGTGCTGTGCAGTGGCTGATGGCTTGCTGCAGGTGAATATCTGATAGTGCTGGGGTGCATCTTTGGATATCCAGGCCTAAAGTCTGTCTGATATTGTGTTATGGATGTGTGTGGAGCTGCTTCGACTGCCCTGTAGGGTGTCTGTTCCCCAGCAGGACTGGGGTTTGATGGTCCACTCTACTGCCATATTGGGGGGGGGGAGGAAAGGGAAATGGAAATGGAAATGGAGATGGGGATGGGGATCTGTTGGGGGGGGGGGGGTTGTCCATGGGGGTTTCCACTAACTGAGACAGACAGAGATATCCAACATGTTTCTGCAGCACCTTCCTATCGCACAGGTTAGTACTGTTTTGGAGCTCTGTCATGGCCTCATCCAGCCATGGCTGGTGTTGTGGACCTGGTCCTGGCCGCCACATCACACCCTCAGGGTGAGCACAGTACCCGCACAATGTGACGGTGTGTAGCTACTCTTTGCTGGTAGTCCACCCGCTCAGGACCCCCTACCAGGCCGGGTAGCTGTTGGGGTGCATTCCCCATCTTGTGTGCATCTGTGGACAGCTGATTTGCATGTGCAGTGCATCATGGGTACAGGTGACCTAACCCTATCCTGTCTACAACAGCAGACTGTCTGTGGGGTGACGTGCAGGCTCTCTGCAGCCAGCCAGGAGCTTGCTATCAGCTATAGAGCTGTAGCCCAATGGTTATGTCACTCCCTGTACAGCCAGAGGTCATGGGTTCAAACCCACAGTGGGGCCCTTTGATAGGGCCATCCACAGCTTTATTTTTATTTACTGTACATATGTCTATGCCGGCAAAACCACACACAGCTTACTATACCCATTAGGTGCTTCTGAGGGTGCTTTATAGGGCGCCCTATAGGCCACCTTATGGTTGCCATCCATATAGGGTGCACTATACATTATCCTGTGTCGCAACATACATGGTGCCCTATAGGGGACATTCTAGGGTGCCTTGGCGGACAGTGCACTGTAACATGTGCCTTACGGGCATCCGTATGTTAACACACTGTGTGAGCGGGTTTACTAGTGGTGGGAAATAAAATATAAATGGAAGGCCTCCTACAGCACTCCTCAACATGATACATGCTGCCCCAGCCAGCCTTGTTCACTGGGCACTGTGAGGGGTTGAATCCCTGGCCCCTGCACCATTGGTCAGTGTCTTAACCATTGTGCTGTGGCTCTGTTCCTGTGTTTGTGCATCCGCGCGCAGCCTCGTAGCCATCAGCGCGCCATCTTGTGGCGCACTAAATTAACAGTGCGCCGCCTTATGCCGCACAACATGGAAATGCCCCTAAAATAATGCCTCAGCCAGCTGTTTTCAATGGGCATTGTGGGGAATTGAACCCATGATCCCTGCACGAGTGGTCAGTGTCTTAACCATTGTGCTATGGCTCTGTTCCTGTTATTTGCACATCAGCGCGCCACTTATCCCTCCCACTATTGGACTGCCCCCTCACACATCAGCGCGCCGCCTTCTTCCCACTGGCTCGCCGCCTTCTGTTGCCCACATTTATCAGCGCACCGCCTTCTGCCGCCCAAACTTAACAATGAGCTGCCATCTGCCGCCCACACTAAACAGTGCGCCGCCTCATGCCGTAATAAAAATAACAGTGCGCCGCCTTCTGCTGCCCAAAATTAATATGCCTCCTAACCACTTTTGCCCATAAATGTTGGTGCCTCAGCTGGTCTTTTTTGTTGAGCACAATGGGGGTTTGAACCCCTGGCCCCTGCACCATTGATCAGTGTCTTCAATGTTGTACTACGGCTCTGTTGTTTGGCTCTGCAGCAGCGCCCCACTTAGCCTTCCCACGCGCTAATGTGGGCCCCGCACATTAGCGCGACGCACACACGTACGGTCCAGTTTTTTGCTTTTTTCTGCCTGGCCCGCCCACTCCTTATATGGCACCAGCACACTAACGGGAACCCGCATAGCAACGGTGTTTAGTAAACATGCCCCTTAGTTTTCTTAGATTTTTATTTACATGCTGTTAGGTCCAGCATTTTTATCAGCGGCACTTTGCTGTTTTCCATAAGTGATCCAGTGAGTTTACGTTGGCCAGACGGTACCTTTTACATATGGATTAAGGTCGGCGGTTCTGCCACCTAGTTGTGGGTCTATGGGTATTGTACAGTTTGTCTTAGGTAATTTTCCCTTTTTTAACTAATTAATTTTTACTCTACTTATTTATTCATCTGTTGCTTTTTTCTTTACAAAGTTTATATTGTGTATGCACGTCACTTTCCCGCCGAATAGTTGACTCCACACCCTTCCTTCTGCTGATTAGCGCATGTGCCGGCGTCTTTCTCTGCATAGCTGCATGTCCAAAGGTCTCGGACGGCAGTTGGTTCAAGGTAGTCCGTCTCATTTTACTTTTTATTTTTATTTTTTACTTCATCTTTTACTATGAGGTGGTGATGAGATGGCTTGATCACTTGATGCTTTTATTGCTCAGTTCACGGTTATTTTACAATGCTCGGCATTTTGTCCCCCAGCAGTATTCACCTTTACGCTCCTTCTAGGGATTCTTTCAATTTTTGATAGTTTTACTATATTCTTGGTAGTTTGCTTAGATTTAGTTTTAATTTTTCCCGTTTGGCACTTGTCCTTATAAGCAGCACTTTTATGTCTGCCTTCAGAGACAATTTCAATACTTGGTTAATTTATATTGCTATACCTTTGGTGGCGGCATCTTACACCTAGATGGCGGTTCCACGTTTTCTTCTTTTAATTCTGCTGCTTCTCTTGTTTTTATGAAGGGTGGACTAAAATATTTTGGTTTCCTTTCAATTTTTACCATATGTAGCACTTTCTATATACCGCGGTTTTGCGGTTGCAAATATCACACTTTTTGTTTTATGTCTCACTCGATTTATGTATGTCTACATGGCTGTATTATAAAACATTTTTCTTCTTTTGCACACACATTAGATTTGTACAGATGAATCAGTAATGTCTTTTTAACATTTCATATTTTGTCTCATACCCTTTGATAGTGGTCTCCTGGCTTACTCCTGCTACTATTATTCTTTAAGCACAAGATTCCTATGTAGTTATTTACCAGAGTTTGTAGTTATCTCATGTGCTGTCTTTTTCTCCTCATTCCTTATTCCACCTTCTTTTTCTTTCACCTTGTGTTATTGAAAGATATGAATTCAAGTTATAGGTTTTTAATTACCCTGTTTTTGTTTTTTAGTAACAATGTTTCTTTAGACTTTTCTACATAAGCGTGGTGTAATACTTTTTAGAGTCTACAACAGAGGTTGGTAAATTACTTTATTTGTATGTATGTATATGATTTTATGGTGATTCTAACCTTCGAGCACTTTTATTTTCCATTTGTTTCATATTATTTATTAATTTTATTTTATTGGATTGTACATTGAGGGAGGAGTGGTCTAGTGGTTAGGACAAGGTACTTCAGGCTGGAGGGCCAGGGGTTCAAGTCCCACCTGGGGACAGCAATCTCAGGCCAGAGGGACTGGGATTTCTAGTCCTGTAGGCATTCCTTGTGGTCTTGGGCAAGCCACTTAACCCTCCATTGCCCATGTTCCCTGTAAGTATTAGTGTATGTGTCTCATATCCCCTTGTGTTAAATGTATCCCCCAATTGACCGCTTTGACCTGGTGAAAAGCAGGATATACATACAGCTAAATAAATAAATAATTGTTAGTTTTTAATGTTATTAAGTATTAATACGCATGATGTTGTTTTATAAGTTTGTCAGTCTGTTCCTTTATATTTTTAATGGTTGTTATTTATGATTTTAGTTTTTGTGCCTGGCTAGCCCCTGACGAAGGATGACGAAACACGGCCTGTGTCGGGCAGCCTAAGGTTTAATAAAGGACTCTGTCTTTCCATCTACTCATGCCTCAGGTTGGTTTGTTCTTGGTTCTGCGTGACTACTGCGTCCCAGTGTTGTACGGTATGTCATCCTGGTGCATGACGACGCAGTCGGGCTGCCCCGTGGAAAGATGTGAGGAAAGATGTGGGATCAGGATGATGTTGGACTCAGGTGGTTGTATCTGAGGTGAGCGATGGAGCGGTACCAGTGGGCAGGCTCCTGTGTCCTGCTGCCTCATGCCAGCACAGGTGTGGCATGTACCATATTACCTATCGGTGTTAGTGCAGGGCCTTGGAAAGACCTACTGCTGGAGGGGACCATGATTTGCTCATAGTCACAGGGCATAGGATGATGTGGTCGATCACTGGAGGTCGAGCACTGGAGGGGCAATTGACCTGTTCATGGTCTATCGCTCCAGCTGGACAATGCCTCAAACCAGCAGTCCTTGATTGCACTGCTGGAGGCCGGTACTGGCCGAAGGACCCCGCAGGTGCTGGCCGAAGAACCCATGAACTGACCTGTACCTTGATCTGGACCAAAATGGCGGTTTTGATCCTAGGTGTAGAGGGGGTTCTAGTGCACTGAAGTGGAGCAAACAGTGTGACTCAAGCCCTGGACCTTGCCTATGGAGGCCTTGCACCAGCTTACTGGCTAGACTCCCACACACACACTGGAGGGAAGGCCACAAACCAGAGATTTCTGGATTAGAAGGCAGGAACTGTGAATGACGAGCCATTAATTAGGCTCAGAGTTTGGTGTAGTGCTTCCCTTGGCTGACTCAGAAGTCAGTAACCTGCCTTCAGACAGTACCAACCACACACTAATTCCATGGCAGAAGTTGTAGGGATATGCTCATCCTGAAGCAGGCCTTTGATGCCGTGGATCGCACTTGGTCATGCTGTGTCACCTAGAGCCCTTGGGGATTTATGCCAACGGGGTCACACCAATCAGTTGGCATAGTAGGTGTGCTGTCCTAAGCGGTGAGGTCGGCACATGATGACGCCACTGTTTTACATGACATCCTTTGTCTATTAGTAGCTCCATCTGAAGCACCTGCATATGTATATATGAGTTCCCGGTGTCCTGGCCGTGTGCCATGAAGGAGTCCAAGAAGAGGCAGGCATGGGCCGGGATAGTGCATTCTCCATTTATAGGAAACTCCGCAGACTGGATTGGCATCAATACCAATTGTGCCATGGCTCCGCCCCCTAAAGAGGTCGGCGCCACTGAGCACTGAGACCAAGACAGTGGCAGAAGCTTGCAGGAAAGATCCCCTCCCTCAGCAGGGGCGGCCCAAGAGGGGTGCGGGGCCATGTGCGGAGACTCGGTGCGGGGCCTCATTTGCATAAGGGGCCTCATTTGCATAAATATTTGCATAATGTTACCATATACTAACTTTTAGTAAACATGCCTCTTAATGAGTGTATAGATAAAGAAAGACTAAAACATTTCTACATTAGTATAATCCAGTGCCAACCACCAGACACATTAGGAACTACTACAAACACTGCCCATTTAGAACCCATAGCAAACCCGCCGTATCCTAACAGCACTACCAGTACTCACAAAGCACCATACCCTACCTATCAAAAGGAAACATGCAAATATTAAACCAATACATTTCAGAGAACAACAATACATGACCTACTGGGGAAAGAGAACAAGTGGCAATGTCAAATAGGATTACATAAACAGAATACCTCAGCTCAGTTACACATGCAGAACATAGACCATCACCAAACAAGGAATCACAATTTAGAAACAGGAAGACAATAATTAAACTGGGAATCCCAAAAGCCAAACTTGGAATGTACAACACTGTAGAAATAAAACTATACATTAATTTGCTCTTGTACTAAACAAAGCGCAGACGTTAATGATGCACATTTACCAGAGCTGACATATTCCAATTAATAAATTCAAAATAAAGAGATATTTTTCTACCTTTTGTGCATTTTTTTTCAGCTGCAATTGCTCCAGCCACTTTCTTCTGGTTTCTTCGTATCTTCTGCTAACTCTCCATCGTCTGCTGTCCATTTGTCCTTTCTTCTCTCTTCTAGTTTTTTTCCATTCTCTCTCTACATCTGCTTTAGCATACTAATCTTTCTCCTTTTGCTCTTTCCTCATTCCTATTTCATCCACTCAAATTTTACCCCTCTATCCTCAATCCCCACTTACTCTCCCAATACCCGGCCAATTGTAGATTTTTTATCCCTCCCACACAAAATATTTTTACCCTCTCCATTTTACTCTCCCAGCCCCATCCCATTCTAATCCTCCCCCAACATCAGCTCCCTTCTAGTTCCAGCCTTACCCAGCATCCATTCCCTTCTAGTCCCTGCATCAGCCCATTTCCAGTCCTAGCCCCCCATCAGCCCATTTCCAGTGCTAGCAACCCCCCAACCCAATACCAGTCCTAGCCCCCCCATCAACCCACTTCCAGTTCTAACCCCCCATCACCCCATTTTCAGTTTAAGCCCCCCCTATAACCCATTACCAGTCCTAACCCCCCCATCAGCCCACTTCCAGTCCTAACCCCCATCAACCCATTTCCAGTCAGCCCCCCATAGCCCATTGCCAGTCCTAACCCCCCCATCAGCCCACAGCCCATTACCAGTCCTAACCCCATCAGCCCACCTCAAGTCCAAGCCCCCCATAGCCCATTATCAGTCCTAACCCCCCATAGCCCATTACCAGACAGCCCCATCAGCCAACAGCCCATTACCAGTCTTAACCCCCCCATAGCCCATTACCAGTTCTAACCCCCATAGCCCATTACCAGACAGCCCCATCAGCCCACAGCCCATTACCAGTCCTAACCCCATCAGCCCACCTCAAGTCCTAACCCCTCCCCATCAGCCCTTTCCTGTCCTAGCCCCCCCATAGCCCATTATCAGTCCTAATCCCCCATAGCCCATTACCAGTCCTAACCCCCATCAGCCCACAGCCCATTACCAGTCCTAACCCCATCAGCCCACCTCCAGTGTTAACCCCCCTCCATCAGCCCATTTCCAGTCCTAGCCCCCCCCCATAGCCCATTACCAGTCCTAACCCCCCCAACAGCCCACAGCCCATTACCAGTCCTAACCCCATCAGCCCACCTCCAGTCTTAACCTCCCCATCAGCCCATTTCCAGTCCTAGCCCCCCATAGCCCATTACCAGTCCTAACCCCACCCAACAGCCCACCTCAAGTCCTAACCCCTCCCCATCAGCCCATTTCCTGTCCTAGCCCCCCATAGCCCACTACCAGTACTAACCCCCCCCCTACAGACCACAGCCCATTACCAGTCCTAACCCCATCAGCCCACCTCCAGTCTTAATCCCCCAGCCCATTTCCAGTCCTAGCAACCCCCCCAACCCATTACCAGTCCTAGCCCCCCATAGCCCACTCCCAGTCCTAATCCCACCAGCCCATTTCCAGTCCTAAGCCCCCATCACCCAATTTTCAGTTTAATCCCCCCATACCCCATTACCAGTCCTAACCTCCCCATCAGCCCACTCCCAGTCCTAATCCCACCAGCCCATTTCCAGTCCTAATCCCCCATCAACCCACTTCCAGTCCTAATCCCATCAGCCCATATACAGACTTAGCTCCCCCAGAGCCCATCACCACTCCTACCCCCCCAACCCCCCCATAGCCCATCACCACTCCTAACCCCCCCCCCCCCAGCCCAGCCCAGCACAGCCCAGCCTAGCCTAGGGAAACCTTTTTTTTTAAAAAGCTGTCTGCTGCCGCTGCTGGGGCCGCTGCAGCAGAATCGAGTGTGCCGCGGGGCCCCCCTGCCCAGTAGAGCCTGCCCTCCAATGTATCACCTCTCTCTTTACAGCTGCAGTCACACGCGCCGGCTTCCAGAGCGCGAAGGAACTAGTTTCCCTTTCGCGGCTCTGTTAAGCCCGTGGGGGCTGATGGGAACTTCCCATCAGCCCCCGCGGGCTTAACAGAGCAACGAGGGAGAAACTCCCCTCGCGCTCTGAAAGCCGGCGCGTGTGACTGCAGCTGTAAAGAGAGAGGTGATACAGGGGAGGGCAGGCTCTGCTGGACTGGGGGGGCCCCGCGGCACACTCGATTCTGCTGCGGCGGCCCCGGCAGTGGCAGCAGACAGCTTTTTTTTTTTTTTTTTAATTTCACTTTTAGATCAGAATGTTTTTTGCGCGGGGCCCCCTGAAACGCGGGGCCCTGTGCAAAAAACATTCTTGCTCAATGGACGGGCCGGCCCTGTCCCTCAGCACTGAGGCCAGGGCAGAAGCCACCGAACACCACTGTGCGTTGAAAACTTCCCTCCGGGGGCGGAGGAAGAAGCCCAGTTCATCAGAATGTCCGGAGAGGTGGGAGAAAGTAAGAGCGGCTAGGACAGCGCATCCGGGCCACATGATACTGTCAAGACGGAGGCTTTGCTTTGGTTCACGGCACTGCTCTGGTGGGCGGAGTTTGGCGTCAGCCAATGGTGCAGTGGGGGCGGAATTTGGCTTCAGCCAATGGCACTGTGGGGGCGGAGTTTGGCTTCAGCCGATGGCACCATAGTTTGACTTGCTGACCTCACCGCCAGAATATGGCGGGGCAGGTCTCCGGAGATAGGGGAGGCTGTTCAACAACATAGCGTCCAGGGTGTAGTCAATGCCATTGCCATCGCACTGCTGAGGCTGAGCGGGGCGGGACACCATCACGCTGCTGAGGCTGCTTGATTTGGTGAGCTGTGTCCCAGTGACGTGATCACCACCTCGATCCCATCCAGTGCTGGCATGTGCCTTGCAAGGGGATCCGCTGTAAGCAGGTACATGTGGTGGGGCGGTGGCTGCCTCAGAATTTCCATGGCTGGGGATGGAGGCTCGGGGGTGCATCATTGTCTCTCGTGGTCAGCCTCCTTGTGGTCAGCCCAGGCAGATCCAGTGTCAAATTTCCACGGCCGGGGATGGAGGCCCAGGGGCGCATCCCATGCCGTGCGAGTCATTGTCAGCCTCCTCGTGGTCAGCCTAGGCAGATCCATTGGGTGGTGGACGACGATCAAAGCTTGCGACTGGGGATGGAGGCCTTAGAGGCACATCCCGAGTAGCTGCGGCTGCAGCAGCAGCAGTGTTGCATAAGCCCACGTGCAGCATGTTCCGGCTGGAGTTCAGAAGATCTCAAAATAAGTATATTATTAGCGGCGTCTGCAGGCTGCGAGCGCATGGCCGGCAGGCACAGGGAATTCCATCCATCTCCCCTTGAATGACATTGGAACAGATCTGAAAAAGGGGAAGAATCAGAGACAGCATTAGAGACATTTTAAACGGAGTAAGTAAGGAGGAAGGGAATTCCTCTTCAGAATAAGTGTAGTATTTGGTAATTTCAGTTGAAGAGTAGAGAGGTCTGTCTTGCTGGCAAGGCGGAAGAACTGTAACTGGCTAGCTAGGGGTGGGTCTGGGGTGGGGCCAGTTGGCTCACGCTCAGAAGGGTGAAAGCCCTTCTGAGCTATGGAGAGTACTTCCGTCTCGGTGCCATCAGATGATGTCACCAAGTGTGGCTGACTCATCCTGCTTGTCCCAGGAGAACATCTGAAACTCTAGACATAAACTACAGGCAGGCATAGGTCCTATCCAGCCTCACTCATAATTGCTGGGGAAAGTTATGTGCCATCTATGCACATAAATCATGTTTTTCAGGGACTTGCACAAGCAAATGGCCTTTATGGATGTTCTTTAAATACGTGTGTAAAGCCAATGGTGCATACTTTCACTGTGAGTGTTCACATAGGCGGAGCATGGGCAGACCATGTACTAACATGCGTTTCTTATAAAATACAAGTGCATGTATGTAAGATACATGGGTTCATTTACACCAGCCATAGGGCTGGTATAAGTCATCACATCTAATCCAGTGTGCATTCTCTGCTGCTTATGCCTCTATTTTATGAAGTACTTAACGTTATACAATGGGCGGTCACTATTTTGTAAGCAGGCATGTATGTGCCCATTCATGCATGTAAGTCCTTGAAAATAGAGACTTGCATGTGTTTCTCACACATACCATCTTGTGTACCCTATATAAAATCATCCCCTTATGACACAAATTCAGTGTTATTCCCTTAGCACGTATTATTAACTACCCCCCCCCCCCCATATTCATATAGTGGGTAATTTAGTAAATATGGCTCCCTATAGTGAAAGTACATATAATGGAATTAACAAACATAAATGACCAAAATTCCCCTTTGAGGCACCTACCTTCATGTGTAAAAGTAGGTCCCTCCTTATACAGTTATTGCTGCACATATAGAAAGTAATTTTTATAAGGCATGCCTAGATGAATGTGTGTTTTTACGCATGTATTTCAGACCAATTTTATACAGTAAGGTACATGTGTGATTTATTTAATAAAATAGGAGTGTCAGTTGTCAAAAACATGTTTTAAGTGGTTGCAGCTTAAATTATGCTGAAGACCGAACACAGTTTAGGACAACTATCCAGAGGGTCGTCATGAGTTGAAACTGACTCAATGGCACTTAACAACAACAGCTTAATACATTTCTGACTAGCTAATGAGAACAACAGTCCCTTCATTAGGCAAAGCAGCCTCTTCAAATAAAGCAGACATGGAAGCTCAGGATGAGTTCCCTTCTCACTTGGTATTGGGTGTGGAGGAGTAGCCTAGTGGTTAGAGCACTGGCTTTGGAGCCAAGAGACCAGGGTTCAATTCCCACTAGCACTTTTTGTGGCCTTGGCCAAGCCACATTGCTCAGAAAAGTCGAAGTTATCAATCTCCCTGTTTAATGTACATTTACCAAGTTTAAGTTACAATGTAAACCGCTTTGATTGAAATGATAAAGCGGTATAACAAAACTGTTAAATAAATAAAATAAAATTATATTGTCACACAACATAGAGGGGCATTTTATTAAGGAAAGCCAGAACATCTAAAAAAACCAAGCAGGTCCAGGTGCAGCAATGATTTCACAAACATGGACATGCCCATTATGGACGTCCCCCAAATGCCCATGTTTAGATTTTTTAAGAATACACCCCGAGATCCACAACACCCCAAACAGAAGAGAACAAATCACATCAAAAACCTAGCAAGAAAAAACAAAAACAAGTCCACAACAACGGCCTACCAGATGAAAGACTATTACACCATCATCCTTATCAACGCCAGATCAATAAGGAACAAAACACACATAATACATGACATCATCACGGACGAACAGCCAGACATCCTATGCATCACTGAAACTTGGATCACAGAGACCGACGCCGCAATAACAAACCAAATAACCGCCCCCGGATACAAAATATACAACCGCCCCCGCATTTCTAGAAGAGGAGGAGGAGTCCTGATTGCAGCCAAGTCCACCTTGTCACTCACCAGCACCACACACAGCACCAACAAAGACATTGATATACTCAAAGTAGAAAACAACTCAATAGCAACATGCCTAATATACAGACCCCCGTCCGCACCCCCAGAAACTCTAGCCACAGCACTAGAATGCGTATCAACTACAGCAATCAGAAAATATCAAATCATCCTGGGAGACATAAACCTACCATCACTACCACAATGTCAAGCCAACACATTCATGGAAGCCATGGAACAACTTGGTTATAAACAAATAATAAACGAAGCAACACACAACAAAGGTAACACCCTGGACATGGTATTCACACCCGCAGATCAACAATCAAACAAGGAAAATAATCCTGTAATAAAAATAACCCAAGTTCCATGGTCCGACCACCACCAAGTTGAAATTAGGATCCACACAACGCCCAGTAACCCAAATCCTGAACTACCAACACACACCCGCAGAAGCTTCAACAAATACAACAGCGAAACTCTCATAAATTCCATCACCTCACACATAGACCTGACAAGCACCGACCTCGATAGCCTAGTAACCAATTGGAACTCAGGAATTCAAGAGATATCTGAACCAAAATGGAAAGCAACGAATAACAACCACAGACCCAAAATGGAACCATGGTACACAGAAACTCTATCCACCCTAAAGAGAGAACTACGAAGAGCAGAGAGAAAATGGCGACAAAACAAAACCAACGAACGTAAAACAGAATACCTAACCATACTCTCTAAATACAAAAACGAAACCAACACAGCAAAACGTTTACACCACACAAACGTACTAAGTAAAGCATTAAACAAACCCAGAGAATTATTCGCCTTGGTCAAATCCCTCACCAAAACAACACAAGAGGACCAACAGAATGATAAAATCAAGGTCCAAGCGATAGCTGACCACTATGCCAGCAAACTAAACCCACAGGTCGGACCCAAACACGCATCCTCACCAGATGTCTCATCCACCGAACCACAACCTACTATGACAGCCATACAAACACACGTCACCTGCTGGAACAAATTTTACAACATTGGGGACAAACATGTCAGTAATATAATTTCAAACATCAACACCACAACCTCTCCCCTAGACCCCTGCCCAGCTTCATGGATAAAAGCAACAAAAGCAGAAACCACCCACCAAATTGCACACATAATAAACCAATCACTCCAACAGGGCATCATGCCAAACCAACTCAAGAGATCCATCATAAGACCGATACTAAAAAACAAGACCCTCAACAGAGAAGACCCCACATCTTATCGTCCAATATCCAGCATAGCCCTACTAGCAAAAATCATCGAAAAGGCCGTTCTACAACAACTACAAGACCACCTGGACAACAACAGCACACTTGACGAACACCAATATGGCTTCAGACCACACCATGGGGTAGAAACCCTACTTATTGCACTAATGGACAATCTACTCAAAGGGATTGAAAACAAAAAGAAAATCTTCATTCTCATATTCATAGACATCTCCGCAGCTTTCGATACGGTTCACCACCAAACACTACTAAACAGATTGAGAGATATAGGAATAACAGGAACCCCACTAAAATGGTTCTCATCTTATATCTCCAACAGAATGCAACAGGTACAGTTCAATAACGAAAAAGCAAAGGCTTTCCCACAAACACAGGGCATACCACAAGGCTCAGCCCTATCCGCGCTTCTCTTTAATGTGTACATGAGACCAATCTGCAAAATATTCAAAAAGCATAAAATCCAATATCACATATACGCTGACGATATTATGCTCTATACTCAACTTGATGCAAGCAACCCAAACTACTCTCAGCTAGAAACATGCTTAAAAAACATGCAAGCCTGGCTCCAGCGGAACAACATGGCCATAAACCACAAAAAAACCGAAGTCATGTTCATCTCAAGAAAATCAGATTTCAACCCTCCAGCCTCAATTACCCTAGGTGACAACACTTATCACACAAAAACTGAAATAAAATACCTCGGAGTAACACTGGATAACGAACTAAAGCTGACAAAACACCTTCGCCTAGTAAACAGAGCCATCTTCCACAAACTCAGGGTTATACAACCTCTCAGGAACATCATAGAACACACCGACTTTAGGACAGTAGCCCAAGCCCTAATCATACCACATTTCGACTACTGTAATGCAATCCTGCAGGGCCTGCCAAAGAAAGCACTAAACATACTCCAGATGGCACAAAATGTCGCAGCCAGAATCATCACCAAAACAGGTGTGGCAGAACATATCACCCCGGTGCTGGTTGAACTACATTGGCTCCCCATCGTAGCCCGTATAAAATACAAAATCCTAATAACGACGTTTAAAACCATCCACAATCTGACACCAACCTTCTTCACAAACCTAATCACCTTACAACCTGCTAACAGAAACAGGAGAACCGCCACCATAAACAACCTGCAAGTACCAATAAGTATAAGATCAGTTAATGTAGCCACAAGCAACAGAGCATACTCCTTCACTGCCCCATCACTTTGGAACCAACTACCGCCCGAACTGCGCTCAATAACGGACCTGATGGGCTTCAGAAAAGATCTGAAGACATACCTATTTCAAGAGGCCTACAATGTACCATAAATCAACAATGTACGCACCAAGAGATACAGCGTATTATAAATCAGCGCAAAATGTATATATGTAATATATGTAAAATATAAATGTCTATATACTGTAGAAAAGTATAATTATAGTCGCCCCACCCCCACTGTACCCTATTATAATTTTGAAAATCCTATATACCTTAATTGAACCTGTTCTACACACTCCAAGGAGACTTACTGTAATCTCTTAATCTTGAAATTATGTTGTATACAATAATGAAACTCGCTCGAGTTGTTTTGAAAATCTGCTGTATACTTTAATGAAACCCGCATGATTTGTTTTTAAAACCTATCACATAACCTTGTTAATCACAATGTAGTGTTTAAATTCTGTCAATGATTTGAATTTCTCTGTACCCTTAATCAAACCGCTGCTGATCGCTGGAAGTAGCGGTATACAAATATGTGCTAAATAAATAAATAAAATAAATAAATTATAGTATTTTATAATTTATGTGCATAGCTTTGCATTCCACCCAAACTTCATCCTTGAACACTCCCACAATGAAAGCATATGTGATTGGCCCAACATGTATACTTTCAGAATAATGGCTGTGTAAATGCCCCAAATATCTAGATTTGCATGCCTAAACACGAGCATAAATGTGGGTGCAATTAATAAAATTACCAATTAAGGACATGAAGATAATGCAGATGCATTTAATGCGCCCAATCTTGCCAGTCTGAGACTTTAAGAGGTTGCTGAAGTCAGGGCCCACCAATGTATGTCTGCTGTCGAGTCAATGCTTTCTCCTGGAGACCTAGCCCCTGGCTTTTCTTGGTAAGGGTGCAACCAGAAGAAAATTGCAGGAACTTTCTTCCACACAGGAAGAAAGACAGCACCTAGTATTTGAAGGTGGTCACCAAATCCAAGTACTAGCCAGACCCAATCCTGCTTAGCATCTAAGATAAGCCAAGATCAGGCTCATTCAGGGAAGAATACCATGTTGATGTTTCAAGCAGGTACAGCAAGATGGATCCCCGACCTCTATTTTCCTCAAAGATTACACCATCACGGTAAAGACAAAAGTCAAATATTTAGGCCTAATAATAGACCAAAATCTCACCTTCTATGAGCAGATAAAAAGAACAACTAATGTTATTTACTTGAAAATACAAACCTTGAGGAATCTCCGCCCCTTGCTAAACCCAGACTCCTTCCAAACTGTCTGCCAGGCCTTAACAACCTCGACCCTTGACTATTGTAACATCATATACCACGGTCTCCCAAAACATAGCCTACACCCTCTCCAGATGTCACAGAACACAATTGCACGCCTAATAACCAGCACACCCCGACAAGCCCACATCATCCCCATCCTTAAGCACCTCCACTGGCTCCCTATGCAGGCCAGGATAAAATTTAAAACCATCATCTTAATACACAAAGTACTACACAATGAATCCGCCCCCTGCCTACTCTTGCTCCTTTCAAAACTAAACTCCACCAGACCACATAGATAAAACACAACAAACATCTTAAACATACCATCACAAAAGAAAAAGTGCACACATGTAACCGAGCCTTCTCCCTCTATGCCTCTTCTATATGGAATGCCCTCTCCCCTGGCTAAGAGGATGTTCTGACCATTCGGATTCCGCAAAAAACTTAAAATCTTCCTCTTTAGTGAATACTTTACCCTGCCCCCCTAAACATCAGATCTCCAAAGCTAATCAGAATTAAACCCCATCTTCTCCCCTTCTCTTTCCTGATCCTTCCCATCTTCCTCCTATCCTCCCACCTCCCACCCCCACTGTAAGTATGTAAATAGTTCTGTTGAAAAGATTCTACCATTGTTCAAACCATTGTTGCTCTTTGTAAACAGCTGTGAACACACTGTTACTTCATGTTCCTTGTAAACCTTTTTTGAATTGCAGAAAAACGGTGTATAAAAAATGTTAAATAAATAAAGATTGATGTCTAATTATGCATATTAAACAGTCTGTTCCATGAGGGGTGAAGTTGGTTATAATTGCTGAGTTGAATTATTAAAATCTCAGGAAGAGAAACCTAGGAATGTAAAAGTCAATGCAGGGACGCAGAACTGAAAATTCTCCTCGGGTGCTTAAAACCCTTCCACTGGCCTCGGTTGGTGTACTATATCCAGTTAAAAACAGCAAAATAAATTAACTTGTAATACCTAACTGGATATTCAGAGTGATATCCTTTTAAGTTGACACAGCTGAAGTTAACTAGTTAAAATCGCTATATATGCAGCATGAGTTAAGAGGATAGCTTTAATAGGATAGCTATGAATATCAACACTGCCCAAGTAATGTTTTAACTCACCTCAGCCCCCTTGCATAGCAACATAGTAGAATAGTAGTACCAGCATGACACAGGAAGGAGGTCATGGTAATTGGCGCTTTATGCAGATTATCCCCTCTCTGCCTGTTTTTTTGAACTGTGAAAATCTAAGTTTTGCTTTCACCTCCTACTTTTAACTGGTTACATTTTCATCGGATCTCAAGATGTCTGATTAAAATGCAAGCAGTCATCAGATTCCAAATCTGTAAGCAGGTCATTTATCCGATAAACACCTGAAATTACTCATAATCCAAAAATACCCCTCACAAGAGGCCACTAAGATAAAAAAAAATAAGCAGAGATGAAAAATAATAAGGAATGTGCCTACTTAGTTGGGAACTGTGTGTGAGAGAAAACTGCAGCCAATCTGAGCACTTTTCAAATCATTTAGAATCCCTTCAGCAAAGGCTCCAACGATCCTGTGAGCAGTGAGTGAGAATCAGCTGTGCCTACTTAGTTGGGAACTGTGTGTGAGAGAAAACTGCAGCCAATCTGAGCACTTTTCAAATCATTTAGAATCCCTTCAGCAAAGGCTCCAACGATCCTGTGAGCAGTGAGTGAGAATCAGCTGTGCCTACTTAGTTGGGAACTGTGTGTGAGAGAAAACTGCAGCCAATCTGAGCACTTTTCAAATCATTTAGAATCCCTTCAGCAAAGGCTCCAACGATCCTGTGAGCAGTGAGTGAGAATCAGCTGTGCCTACTTAGTTGGGAACTGTGTGTGAGAGAAAACTGCAGCCAATCTGAGCACTTTTCAAATCATTTAGAATCCCTTCAGCAAAGGCTCCAACGATCCTGTGAGCAGTGAGTGAGAATCAGCTGTGCCTACTTAGTTGGGAACTGTGTGTGAGAGAAAACTGCAGCCAATCTGAGCACTTTTCAAATCATTTAGAATCCCTTCAGCAAAGGCTCCAACGATCCTGTGAGCAGTGAGTGAGAATCAGCTGTGCCTACTTAGTTGGGAACTGTGTGTGAGAGAAAACTGCAGCCAATCTGAGCACTTTTCAAATCATTTAGAATCCCTTCAGCAAAGGCTCCAACGATCCTGTGAGCAGTGAGTGAGAATCAGCTGTGCCTACTTAGTTGGGAACTGTGTGTGAGAGAAAACTGCAGCCAATCTGAGCACTTTTCAAATCATTTAGAATCCCTTCAGCAAAGGCTCCAACGATCCTGTGAGCAGTGAGTGAGAATCAGCTGTGCCTACTTAGTTGGGAACTGTGTGTGAGAGAAAACTGCAGCCAATCTGAGCACTTTTCAAATCATTTAGAATCCCTTCAGCAAAGGCTCCAACGATCCTGTGAGCAGTGAGTGAGAATCAGCTGTGCCTACTTAGTTGGGAACTGTGTGTGAGAGAAAACTGCAGCCAATCTGAGCACTTTTCAAATCATTTAGAATCCCTTCAGCAAAGGCTCCAACGATCCTGTGAGCAGTGAGTGAGAATCAGCTGTGCCTACTTAGTTGGGAACTGTGTGTGAGAGAAAACTGCAGCCAATCTGAGCACTTTTCAAATCATTTAGAATCCCTTCAGCAAAGGCTCCAACGATCCTGTGAGCAGTGAGTGAGAATCAGCTGTGCCTACTTAGTTGGGAACTGTGTGTGAGAGAAAACTGCAGCCAATCTGAGCACTTTTCAAATCATTTAGAATCCCTTCAGCAAAGGCTCCAACGATCCTGTGAGCAGTGAGTGAGAATCATCTGTGCCTACTTAGTTGGGAACTGTGTGTGTGAGAAAACTGCAGCCAATCTGAGCACTTTTCAAATCATTTAGAATCCCTTCAGCAAAGGCTCCAACGATCCTGTGAGCAGTGAGTGAGAATCAGCTGTGCCTACTTAGTTGGGAACTGTGTGTGAGAGAAAACTGCAGCCAATCTGAGCACTTTTCAAATCATTTAGAATCCCTTCAGCAAAGGCTCCAACGATCCTGTGAGCAGTGAGTGAGAATCAGCTGTGCCTACTTAGTTGGGAACTGTGTGTGAGAGAAAACTGCAGCCAATCTGAGCACTTTTCAAATCATTTAGAATCCCTTCAGCAAAGGCTCCAACGATCCTGTGAGCAGTGAGTGAGAATCAGCTGTGCCTACTTAGTTGGGAACTGTGTGTGAGAGAAAACTGCAGCCAATCTGAGCACTTTTCAAATCATTTAGAATCCCTTCAGCAAAGGCTCCAACGATCCTGTGAGCAGTGAGTGAGAATCAGCTGTGCCTACTTAGTTGGGAACTGTGTGTGAGAGAAAACTGCAGCCAATCTGAGCACTTTTCAAATCATTTAAAATCCCTTCAGCAATGGCGCGCCCGTGCCTTGCGGGCCCGCGCCTGAGGGCCTCGCAAGAGGGCCCTTTGGCGTGGCCCTTAGGCGGTGGACCGTGCGAGACCCACTATCTGCTGCTATATGCTCATTCTGTTCAGCGATATGCTGTTTGTAGTTAATGTAAGGTAATGTAATGTAAGTTATGTACTGTGTTCCCTGTTTGTACTCCTAGTGTTTTGTTGTGATGTAATGATAATGCAATGTATGTTTCCCTCACCTTTGTTTAACTTTGTGCTGTATTAACCGCTTTGATTGAAGGAAAAGGCGGGATACAAAACATGTTAAATAAATAAATAAATAAATTTGGCACATCATAATATTCTTTTCAATATCTTTTTATTGCATTTTCTAGGCAAAAGATGAATGTACAGTAATAACTATGACAAAACAAGAAACAATTTAAAATCACACAGGTAAAGATGTTGCATTGTTAGAAGGATGAGAGAACAAAAAAAAAAAAGCAAAGCAGTGCAAATAACAAAGAATCCCATTGCTTGAAATGGGATTAAATCTAGGGCTGAGAGTTTTTTAGCAGTTTACATCAAAGCAAAACCATACAAAAAGTTCTTATATGTGTAAAATATGGACTCCTGTTTTTCATTTAATGAAACAAAGCTCTTGAGGAAAGGTATTTACTTTGCCTGCACTTGTTAACTTGTTCATCTTTAGAAAACAAAATCAATCAATATTTCTAGCACCAAAGAACAAGGGTTGCAAAATCCAGCAAATATTTATGGGACGTGAATTAGATAGCACATGGAACCTTCAGATCTTTACATTATCTGCTAAATACATGAGTTATTGGTTATCTACAGTAAATGGCCTTTTGATAGGACTGCCAGGTCACAATATTTAGTAGTCTATTACTATTTATTCTTTTTTTATACATCGACAGACAACAGTTTGAGATAAAAGCTCCTAAGGCCATCATCTGCTATGGAAGGCTGGAGAGCACAACCTGGCTGCTGGCCACATGGCCCTAATGGCATGCCCCAGACAGGCAGAGGGTGGAAGGTGGGTCAAAATGGCCAGGGACATAAGGATCAGAATTAATTAAATATAGGGAGGCACCAAAGATGCCTTGGCCACCAGGGTATGGTTAGAAAGGGCTTTGTCAAAAAACAAAGATCATTGGACACATAGAAGCAGAATTGGATTAAAGCATAGATAAATTAAGTAATCCCTAGGGCCCAAAATGTTTAGAGACCACTGTGTGATGGCTTAAATCCAGTAAAGTAGTCCAAAACAGGAGCAGCAAGCACACTCAAACACAGTAAATGAAACTAAAGAGCGAGGTGAAAAACATCAACAACACACCAGTTATAGGAGATATATCAATTTAAGATCAGACATACAAGTACCCACCCTCTAAAATTAACATAAAATTGGCAGACGTTTTGGAAATTGCAGCAACCACATAAAATGTATAAGTTAACGTTCTCCAAGTTCTTTGTATAAGTTGAAGCTTATTGTTAACCGCCTTGATTGAATGAAAAGGCGGTATATTAAAAACCCCTGTTAAATAAATAAATAAATAAATAAAATGGCCTTTCTATAATCTGCCTTCAGACAAACACTTAAGACAACACAAAAATAAGAAAACCTAAAATATTAATTAGAAAGATAAAATACAATTTAACAGGCTGATGCAGAAAGCCAATGTGTGCTTTTATGCACATGTGTGCACATATAATGTGAGTTTTACCTGTGCACCCAATGCTGAAAAGAACTGTGCGCAGTGTTCAGGTGCAAAGCAGTAGCAAATTGAGAATGCGATGTGTATTCAAATGTATTACAATGACATGTAGATGGGTTAGGCATACTCAGATAACATGGAAATGAGATCTGGGCCTCATGCAATAAAGTGCGTTAGAGATTACCCAATCATACATGAAAAGCATTGTTATTTCTACGCCTGGTCAGGACTAGAAGTAAAGAGCTACCATGTCATGGAGAGCACTGAAAGCAACCTTCTATCTGTTTAAAGTTGAGTGTTTTTCTAAATGTGGTTATTTTGGCGTTCTAAATTCACAGACATTTTCATCTGCATCCCAATTTCAGCATGCAGGGTGATTTTTTGCTGGTTATCCTCTTGCTTTTCTGCTGCTTGCAAGAGCCAGCCAAAGGAGGAACAATGGAGGCCCAAGAGAGGAGCATGAGGAGGTACATGAGGAAGTACATGATGCAGCCCGCATTATGAGGCCCTGCAGATAGCGCCTCTTCAGAGAAAGGGTGGTACTGGATGAACTCCCAGACAGGTATGTTGTGTGTAAATACCATATCTCCAGAAACAAGCAGGAATATAGTCTTCACATATGGGTATCGTCGGTACCGACGGAGCCTGCGTGGGAACGCTCCCCAGCATTCAATAGGAAAGCTTTTGGGAGCATCCCACAGCGCCTGCGTGCTGCCTTCCCGCCTTTCCCAAATGTCTCTCCAGTTCTTCGTTTTCCGTGGATCCGACAGGTCGCACATCCTGTCACCGTAGAAAATTTCCCTTTTTCTTCTTCTTTTTTTGTGGTCGCGTCTGCCTTCCCTCGACGCTATACCGGTACCGCCGGTTCTTCTTTTCTTTTTTCTAAACCCCTGCCCCCCAAAACTTTGTTTCTGGAGTCTTTCTCCCGTAATTTTCTTCTCAGGTGCCATGCACCATTTTGGGTACTAGGCCCAATTTTTCCCCTCAAAATGAAAAAACCCACTTCGGGTTTTAAAAAGTGTTCTAAGTGTGGCAGTACCATCTCCATCACCGACTCCCATGAATGGTGCCTCAAATGTTTAGGTCCTGACCACTCTATTTCAAAGTGTGTTGCCTGTGGGATGATGTCGAAAAGGGGCTGGCAAAACTGAGCTGCTAATCTTAGCACCCTTTTTCCCTCTGATGCAGCCTTTGTGGCATCAACGTCTTCCAGGGCTTCATCTTCCTCCCATGGATCTCAGGTAACTAAACATAAATCTAGCTGGTCCTCAAAGGGTAGATCTCCTTCTAAACATCGAGATGCCTCTGGCATTGCCCTTGAGGGACTTTCACCAGTAAAATTGCCCCAGCGGGAGGCTTCGGCTTCCCAAGCACTAACGGGGCTCCAGGATGTTCTCGAGGCTTCAACCTCGGCAGAACTACTGATTCCATGCTCTGGGGTTCCGGCCGTTTCATCCGGCACCGATACCCAAGCATTGGCAGCGTCGATAGACCAGAGATTCTTGGCTATTGAACGCAGTCTGGCGGCTCTTCTCACGGCCTCGATGCCCCTGAAACCGCTTCAGACAATTCAACCGGTACCGACACCGACTCCGGTACCGGCACTGACGGCATTGACATCAGCAGGTATTCTACCGGGACTGAGTCATGCGTCTCTATCCGGCATCAACAAGTCGGTACCGGACCACTCTGATGCCGACTTTGATTGGTACCGGTACCGTGCCTTGCACGATCACCCGGATCGGAGATACTTTGAATCCTCGGATGAGTCTGAAGACTCTGAAAGCTCTGCCGATACCAGAGTACTTTTTCCTGAGGATTCCTCTTCTCCTCAGCATAGGATGTCTCCACCAGAGGATATGTCCTTTCAGGATTTTATCCGAGATGTGGCCCGAGGTCTTTCCATCACAGTGGCTCCTGAAAAAGAGCCTAGGGCAAAGGATTTAGAAATCCTACAATACTCTAAAGCTCCCAAGGAGGCAGCTACCTTACCTATTCGTGAGATCTTGCATGATCTTATATTAAGGATGTGGGAAACACCTCTGACCACATCTCCTCACTCTCAAAGACTCGACACCATGTATGGAGTTCCTCCTTGTCCTGGGTTTCAGAAGACTCAATTACCACACCATTCCATGATGGTGGAATCAGCCATGAGACGGATAAAGAGTGCAAAAAGGCATGCATCTATTCCTCCAGGATGTGAGTGTAGGATTCTTGATGCCTTTGGATGTCGATCCTTCCAGGCTTCCTTGCTTTCTGCTAGGATCAGTTCCTATATCTTGTATATGGGAATGTTTCTTAAGGAGGTCACAGTAGACTTAGAGCAGGGGTCTCAAACTCAAATTGCTTTGAGGGCCAAATGAGGACTTGTAAAGTAACCCGGGGGCCGCATAAGACGTGGGGCCTCATTTGCATAAGGGGCCTCATTTGCATAAATATTTGCATAATGTTACCATACACTAACTTTTAGTAAACATGCCTCTTTAATGAGTATGGATAAAGAAAGACTAAAAGATTTAGAAACAAGAAGACAATAATTAAACTGGGAACCCCAAAAGCCAAACTTGGAATGTACAACAACACTGTAGAAATAAAACTATAAATTAATTTCCTCTTGTACTAAACAAAGCGCAAACATTAATGATGCACATTTCCCAGAGCTGACATATTCCAGTTAATAAATTCAAAATAAAGAGATATTTTTCTACCTTTTGTGCATTTTTTTCAGTTGCAATTGTTCCAGCCACTTTCTTCTGGTTTCTTCATGTCTTCTGCTAACTCTCCATCGTCTGCTGTCCATTTGCCCTTTCTTCTCTCCTAGTTTTTTTTCCATTCTCTCTCTACATCTGCTTTAACATACTAATCTTTCTCCTTTTTCTCTTTCCTCATTCCTATTTCATCCACTCAAATTTACCCCTCCATCCTCAATCCCCACTTACTCTCCCAATACCTGGCCAATTGTAGATTTGTCTTCTCTCCCAGACAAAATATTTTTCCCCTCTCCATTTCACTTTCCCAGCTCCATCCCATTCTAATCCTCCCCCAACATCAGCTCCCTTCTAGTTCCAGCCCCACCCAGCATCCGCTC
The DNA here is from genome assembly GCA_033557465.1 of Ichthyophis bannanicus. Lineage (NCBI taxonomy): Eukaryota > Metazoa > Chordata > Amphibia > Gymnophiona > Ichthyophiidae > Ichthyophis > Ichthyophis bannanicus. The sequence goes on from CM066034.1 coordinate 263,486,544, forward strand.
CCTTCTAGTCCCCCCATTAGTCCATTTCCAGTCCTATCCTAGCCTCACCATCAGCCCATTTCCAATCCTAGCCCCCCATCAGCCCATTTCCAATCCTAGCTCCCTCCCCTCACAGCCCATTTCCATTCCAAGCCCCCCTCCCCATCAGCCATTTGCAGTTCAAGCCCCCCTTCCACTCAGCCCATTTCCAGTCCTAGCAACCCCCCCCAGCCCATTACCAGTCCTAGACCCCCCATAGCCCATTACCAGTCCTAACCTCCCCATAGCGCACTTCCAGTTTTACCCCCCATCACCCCATTTTCAGTCTTACCCCCCCCCATAGCCCATTACCAGACATAACCCCCCCCTGCCAATAGCCCACTTCCAGCCCTAACCCCCATTACCCCATTTCAGTCAGCCCCTCCATAGCTCATTACCAGTCCTAACTCCCCCCATCAGCCCACCTCCAGTCCTTCCTAACCCCCACCTGCCCATTTCCAGTCCTAGCCCCCACCATAGCCCATTACCAGTCATAACCCCCCTGCCAATAGCCCATCTCCAGTCATAACCCCCCCTGCCAATAGCCCATCTCCAGTCATAACCCCCCCTGCCAATAGCCCATTTCCAGTCATACCCCCCCCTGCCAATAGCCAATTTACATTAATACCCGCCCTGCCAATAGCCCATTTCCAGTCATTACCCCCCCCCCCTGCCAATAGCCCATCTCCAGTCATAACCCCCCTGCCAATAGCCCATTTCCAGTCATACCCCCCCCTGCCAATAGCCCATTTCCAGTCATACCCCCCTGCCAATAGCCCATTTCCAGTCATAACCCCCCATCCAATAGCCCATCTCCAGTCATAACCCCCCCCCTGCCAATAGCCCATTTCCAGTCATACCCCCCCTGCCAATAGCCCATTTCCCGTCATAACCCCCCCCCCTGCCAATAGCCCATCTCCAGTCATAAACCCCCCCCCTGCCAATAGCCCATTTCCAGTCCTACACCCCCCCCAGGTAAATTAAAAAAAAAACTGGCTTCTGCTGCTGCAGCAGAAAATCAGCTGTCCCGCGGCCCCTTCCCCTCTGCGCGGAGAGCCCTGAGTGTGCTTCATCTGCGGCGTGCTTTTTAAGCCGCGAAGAGAGTATTTCCCTCTCGCGCGGCTTAAACCTAGTCACTTTTCAAGCCTCGCGAGAGGGAAATACTCTCTTCGCGGCTTGAAAAGCACCCGCTGATGGAGCACTCTCGGGGATCTCCGGGCAGAGAGGAAGGGGCCGCAGGACAGCTGATTTTGCTGCTTGAGCAGCAGAAGCCAGTTTTTTTTTTTTTAAAAATTGACCGTCGATTCTGCCGTTGCCACGGTGGCAACGGCAGCAGCAGCAGAAGCCGTCGCGGGCCGCACAACGTTCTCTCGCGGGCCGCGTGTTTGAGACCCCTGACTTAGAGCTTATGAGGCCTCTCCTTCCTGTTGATAAAAGGCAAGATTATCTTGCTCTTGTTAAACATGCTCAGGATGTTTCCAAGTTTGTGAATCGTGCAACCTTTGACTGCTTTGAATGCATAAGCAGAACCTCTGCTATTGCCATAGGTGCACGTAGAATTGCCTGGCTCCAGGCATCTGATTTGGAAATCTGGGTACAGGACAAACTGGGGAATATACCTTGCACAGGAGAGAATCTCTTTTGCAAGAATTGGCAGGAAAAAGCTAATGAGATAGATGCTGACAATATCACTTTGGATAGATTGTCTAAATCTACAGCTGATCCTGTGAGGAAAAGATCCTCTAAGAAACCATTCTTCAGCAAGAAGAAAAGGTTTTATCCCTCCTATCCCCAACAGGGACATCATTTAGGTCAGTCTGCCCAAAAGGGACAGCAGCAACAACCTAGGCATCAAAGGAAAACAGAAGCAGCTAAGCCTCAACGAGCTCAGCAGACTCAGCCTCCACAGAGGCTTTGACTCCTGTTTAGAGAACTTTGCCTTCCTGGCACTGAACGGCCCAGAACCTTCCACAATCCCAGGAAGGTTATGTCATTTTGCCCCCAGATGGGGTCAGATAACAGCAGAAAATTGGACTCTGTCTATTGTAAGAGAGGGGTACAAGCTTCATTTCCTCAGCATGCCCCCTCCTACAATAGTAAAACAGTTCAATTCTCAGACCTCTCTCAATGACCGGTTAAGTCAAGAAGTCACTATGCTCCTTGCTCAAGGGGCAATAGAAGAGGTACCCATTCCCCAACAGGGTACAGGGTTTTACTCCCCCTATTTCCTTATTCCAAAGAAAATAGGAGGACACAGACCCATTCTAGACCTCAGAGAATTGAACAAATTCCTTTTCAGAGAGAAGTTCTAAATGATTTCTCTAGGAACTCTGCTGCCATACCTTCAGAGTCAGGATTGGCTTTGTTCTCTAGATCTCAAGGATGCGTACACTCATGTTCTCATCCATCCAAATCACTGAAAGTTCCTTTGATTCCTGTTTCAAGGGAAGCACTACCAATACAGGGTTCTTCCTTTTGGCCTGGCCTCTGCACCAAGGGTGTTCATAAAATGCATGGCTGTGGTGGCAGCATTTCTCCGCACCCTGAGAATATTCGTCTTCCCTTACTTAGACGACTGGCTCATTCGAGCCCCTTCAGAGCCAGAGGCCAGGGTTGCTCTGTCTCGCACAATGCACATCCTTCAGTATTTGGGACTTGTCATAAACTTCCCAAAGTCCAACCTTGCTTCCACTCAATGCCTAGAGTTTATAGGAGTTCTTTTGGATACCAGACAGACAAGGGCCTACCTTCCACAGTCCCGCTGCCTTTGCATTGTGCAGTTAGCTTCCCAAGCAGTGCTAAAACCTCACCTCACTGCTCGGGAAATGATACAGTTGCTAGGCCACATGGCATCCACCATGCATGTGGTTCCTTATGCTCGCCTCCATATGAGGGCAGCCCAGTGGACCTTATCCACTCAGTGGACTCAGGCGTCAGGTTGCCTGTCAGACAAAATAGCAAACTCAGATCGCCTTATTTTGTCCCTCCAATGGTGTCAGTCCCCCAAAAACCTTTTGGTGGGGTCTCATTTTCCGCAACCCCTAGCCCAAGCCACTCTAACAACAGATGCTTCACAGGTGGGTTGGGGAGCCCACTTGCAAGGCCTCTCTACCCAGGGTACCTGGACTCTACAAGAGGCCTATCTCCATATCAATCTCCTGGAGCTTAGAGCAATCTTCCTTGCTCTTCGAGTTTTTCACATCCAGCTCAGCTACAAGACAGTCCTAGTTCAAACGGACAATCAAGTAGCCATGTTCTATGTGAACAAGCAGGGCGGAACAGGCTCTCTGTCGCTCTGCAATGAAGCTTTGCGACTATGGGCCTCGCCAGAGAGCATCAGATTCATCTCCTTGCGGTGTATCTTCCAGGCATTCAAAACTCTTGGGAAGACAGACTCAGTCGAGTTCTGCTTCCACACGAATGGTCTCTCCATGCAGACCAGGTGGCCAAAATTTTCAAATTTGGGGAACCCCGGACATAGACCTCACCGCTTTGACCTGGAGAAAGGCGGGATATAAATACAGTTAAATAAATAAATAGACCTCTTTGCAAGTCCGCTGAATGCCAGACTTCCCCGGTTCTGTTCCAGAATTCTGGCTCGAGATTGTCAGGCCAGGGATGCTTTCCTCCTCCATTGGGGTCAGGACTTCCTGTATGCCTTTCCACCCATTCCCCTAATTCATAAAACCCTGTTCAAGCTTCAGAGAGACAGAGGTCATATGATCCTCATAGCTCCACTTTGGCCACAGCAAATGTGGTACCCTCTGCTCCTACATCTCTCTCAAACTCCGCCTCTGGAGTTAGGATCTGTTCCAGATCTCCTTTCTTAAGAGGACGGGATGCTGTAGCATCCCAATCCCCAGTCTCTGCATCTCAGGGCCTGGTTGCTGAAAGCCTAGAACTTCACAGTCTTAACCTTTCCCAGCAGGTAAAGGATATCCTTCATGCTTCCAGGAAACCTTCCACAAGACACTCTTATGCATTTAAGTGGAAAAGGTTTACCATATGGTGCTCGCAGAAGGGTCTTAACCCTCTTGCGATACCTCTGGAATCATTACTGGAGTACCTCCTTCATTTATCAAATGCAGGGCTTAAGACTAATTCAGTGAGAGTCCATTTGAGTGCTATTGCAGCTTCTTTCAAGCCTCTCGATGGACAACCTATTTCCTCTCATCCTCTCATAGCGAGATTTATGAGAGGCCTTCTTTTAACGAAGACTCCCATTAAGCCACCACCGGTGGCATGGGACTTGAATCTGGTACTTGGGCAGCTCATGAAACCGCCCTTTGAACCATTAGCCACTACCTCTTTGAAATTCCTTTCCTGGAAAGTTATCTTTCTCATTGCAATCACATCAGCACGTTGCATCAGTAAATTGCAAGCCTTGGTGACTGATCCTCCTTATACAAGGTTCCATCATGATAAGGTAGTCCTTAGGACTCATCCACACTTTATGCCAAAGGTGGTTTTGCCTTTTCACTTGAACCAAGCAGTTTACCTTCCTGTATTCTTTCCAAGGCCTCACGCCTCAAATGCAGAAAGGAACTTTCATACTTTGGACTTTAAAAGAGCTTTGGCCTTTTACTTGCAAAGGACACAGCAACATAGAAAATCCTCTCAACTCTTTGTTGCTTTTGCTCCTAGTCATTTGGGACTTCCAGTCTCCAAAAGGACACTGTCCAATTGGATTGCACAGTGTATATCTTTTGCCTATGAGAGAAAGAACCTTCCTCTTGAAGCTCATGTCACAGCTCACAATGTGAGAGCCATGGCAGCCTCAATGGCTCATCTTCACTCTGTGTCTATCGACGACATCTGTCGAGGAGCCCATTACTGCTTAGACAAGGACTCCCACCGGGATGCCTTGTTTGGTCAGGCTGTTCTTCAACACCTGTTCCAGACTTAATCAACTCAATCCCTGGTAGGATGCCAGAGATCCATGGGGGGAAGTGGATCCATTTCACAAGGGCACACAACTTTCTGGGGCCATTTCCCTGGCATCTGCAGCTAGGGAGACCCCGTATGTGAAGACTACATTCCTGCTTGCTCCTGGAGATAGCATAGTTGCTCACCTATAGCAGGTGATCTCCGGGAACAGCAGGAATTTAGACTTCGCAACACGCCCACCTCCCCTAGGAATTGTATCTCTCTATCTCTCTTTCTCTTTTTCCTTCTCTCTTTTGTCTCAGCTATAAACTCAACTGGAGAGGGACATTTGGGAAAGGTGGGAAGGCAGCACGCAGATGCTGTGGGATGCTCCCAAAAGCTTCCTATTGGACCCTGGGGAGTGTTCCTGCGCAGGCTCCATCGGCACCGACGATACCCATATGTGAAGACTAAATTCCTGCTGTTCCCAGAGATCAACTGTTACAGGTGAGTAACTATGCTTTATCCAAACAAGCCATCTTGTCATTGTATGATGACATTAAAGGTGATATTGATCCTTCCACCGCTCACAGGCGTGCCATACCTGGACTGGTAAAATTACCTGCCACATTACATTTTCTGGGCACTGGATCTTTCCAAAGTGTTGTTGGGCTGGCCTATGGAATGGACCAGTCATCATTTTCAAGGCATTTCAAGCAGGTATTGCAGGCCTTGAAGAATCGCATTGGGGAGCATATCTGGTACCCGGAACAAGAGGCAGAAAGGTACAACCCCAAAAGTATTCTCACCCCAAAAACATTTATTAAGAAAGAAGTAAGCATATCATATTAAGTAATGTGAACATGTAATGCGGTCATCTTGAAAAGTGTTAATTAAAGTGTTAATTCAATAGACAGACAGACCTTAAGAACTAAGCAGATCCTCTCAACTAATTATAGCATCAAAGAAGCCCTAAAATGCTAATTAAATGCTTGACTGTATTTTATTTTGTTGATTTTTATTAATATTTCCTTACACTGGTATATTTTTACTTGTTTGTTTTTCATTTGTAATTTGAACAATGCTTAATAAAAATAAAATTTAAAAGAAAATTCCTGACAAAAATAATAAGCCTTAAGCTGCTTTTGAAAATCAAGTAAACCATCCAATGTCTGTATCTCAACCAGAAGCTGAGGAGAAGAGAGACAAAGCATCTGATTCTTAAATTGTATCCCCTGAATATGAGACAAACAAAGGCATCTCAACTGTGCCTGCTTGATTCTCAACTATGCCCAGGAGCAGCCCAAGGGTAGTGTGGGGCCATGTGTGGAAATTCATTGTGGGGCCTCATTTGCATATCCGCTGGACCACATTTGCATACATTTGCATTTAATTTATTTCATTTTTAAAAGTAAATGTTGCCAACTAAAATTTTACGCAACTTTCAAAGGAGCCCTTCAAAAGCCTCTCTTTTGTCCTGGCAATGACTTAGTGGCATGTTTACTAAATATTAAAGGGGTATGTTTACTAAACTGCAGTAACGTAGCAGTGGCTACGTTAAGGCGTGTTATGTAACGTTAAGGCGCCTTAATGTTACATAACACGCCTTAACGTTCCCGGCCGTGGTAAGTCCAGAAAAGGGTGGAGAGAGGGCAGAGAGAAGGGGTCAATGGGCGGTGAGAAGGCGGGGAGAGGCCCCTTCCATACTAACATGGAGAAAGTAAGGGCTGAATCCTAACACAACTGAAAACCTGGCGTTAGCACATATTTGCAAGCGAGAGAAACCATTTCAGTGTTAGCAATGTACAGTATAGGCAGGGAGCCCAAGAAAGGTGATAGTAGTGTTCTATTTGCAGCAACAGCATAGTGCACTGGTATGAAAGGCCACTATGGTGATGGCGCAAATGGGGCATGGGGGCTGCAGGCGGAACATGCATTGGGGGCCACTGGGACACAGGGTGGACTAGGCGGTTGCCGAGGTGGCACATAGGAATGCAGAAAATGGAAACCAGCAAGACAGCAACTGACCAGGGTCAGACATCCCCATGAGTCTGTGGCCCACAGTGTCCCATCCAGGAGACACTACCCAGCAGGCACCCCGAGGGGCGCATAACACTGACAGGCAGTGCCTGGGGAAGCATGGACATCTATGTAGGCACCCTACCCCATAACCCACACCTTAAGCAACCGCCTACCTGCCCCCTGGATGGCCTGGGATGGCGCACCACCGGTACCGACAGCATATGGTCATTGTGGCATGGCAGAGGGGGTGGGTGATTGTTCTGGAGGGAGCAGTGGCATCCACCTGCAGTGGACCTAGGCCATGCCCTGTATCAGTACGTGGTGTGCAGTGCAACAGAAGAGGTCTGGCCGAGGAACATATGGGTAGCCCCAGGGACCACTATGCTGCCATGGCAACAGTGTGGTGCAGTACACTCAGCCACCATGTCCAAGAGCAGAGGATCAGAGGTTCAGGTCCCATCTGTGGATCCTGCCGAGCATCTCTCCACAGTTTTAGCCCACACTGCAGCCTCAACAACAACATGGGCAAACCCCAATGCAGTGGTGCCCAAGGGTACAGACACCCACTCACAAGGGCTCCACTATCCACAGCTTCATGGAGTTTCAGGCTGTTGGCCCCAGCACAGAGCTGCAGTTATCATCAGAGCACTACTACTAACCCCTGCACAGATTAGCAATGTCAGCACTGTGATCAGGACCAGTGCAGCAGGTAGGGTTGTCAACCACCTCCATCTCTGCACAATGCTGAGATAGGTGTGGGAGTGTGCTTATGTATCTCCATTGTTTTGTGTCTGCCAACACCTCACTGAGCCCACATTGCTCACACTGCTTCCAGCGTTAGCCTGCAAATGTGCATAATGAGGAGCATTGTATTGTGGGTATGGCCCAGACAGGGTGGATTGGGCAGGATGCATCTGCACAGGGTGGAGGGCAATGTCTGGGACACTATAGAGCTTGACCACCACCTGCATGGACAGGGTGGCCACAGCATGTCACACTGGAGGTGGGGGGTGGGCTGGGTCACTATCACTCTGACTGAGCAGTGACTATGGCATGTCTATGTTCCCACATAGTGCCACACATTATGTGTTCCCAGTGATACCAGTGTGTTCCTGGTTCTGGGGCCCAATCATGGAGATACCTGCCTGGTGTCTGTGCTGTGCATCCCACCTCTGGGTGCACAGGGTTCCCCTGTGAGCATGCACTGTGGACTGGTTAGTGGGCTGTCTGCGGTTCACCTGTGCATGGTGGGAACACCTTTAGGATGCTGCAGGTGCAGTCTGACTGTGCTGTCTGTTGATGAATGGCAGACTGTGGCATGAGGCAGTTGAGCCTTCCCCTGCTTATCCCAAGCATCACTGCCGGTCTGCAATGGTCACAGGTTATGGCACTGGCCCAGCAGCCCTGGAGAGCTGTCATCTGCCAGCAGGACTGTAGTTGTTGGTACTGTAGCCATTCTGCAGGGTGCAGGCACCTGTCCCACCACAAACTCATCTACAAAAGGGGTGATTGAGGCCCCTTGGGGTATATAGCACATACCACATAGACCCATAGTGGCAGTGCTGCATCACCCTCATCCGAGTCTAAACACCCCACTGCCCTGATAACAGGTACCCAATGCAGCCAGACCATAACACTGGGTAGACACTAATCTAGGTGGTGTCTGGTCCCACAGGGCCACAAGTGACTGCAGAACACTGCTGGGAACACCTGTCACACACTGGCAGTGCTGAGGATGTGCAGCAGGACCTATTTCTAGCACCACATGTACTGTGGACCTAGTGCTGGGTGCCCATCCTATCCCTCAGGGTGAACATGGAGCCTGTACAATGGCATGGTCTGTAGCTACTCTGTGCCAGTATCACACACTGTCAGTCCGTCTTACCATGCTGCAGATCCCATTTGGTGATAAGCTGTAGGCTGCTGTTCTGCATGTGCAATGCATCATGGGTGCTGGTGGGGTTACACTATCTTGGCACACAGAACAGACAGTTTGTGCAGTGACCTGCAGTCCTTCTGTACTCAACCATCACTATGAAACAGGCTATAGAGATATAGCCTACTGGTTAATACACTGACGTTCTAGGTGGAGGTCATGGATTCAATTCTTCGTTGTTCCCTCCTGTCCAAGGCAGATATTTTGCTTGCCTGTGACAGTCATATCTTTGCAGATCCATGCTGCCAGCCCATAGTACCCTCACCACAGTTGCCAGCAATCCTTATAAGGCATTATAAGGCTCCTAATTAGGCACGTTACAAGGCACCTTATTGGGCACAGTACAAGACACATTACAAGGGACCTTATTAGGCACAGTACAACACCGTGAAATGAAGGTCTGAAAATTAGTGCCAGTGAAAACCTCGAGCTAGAGGCACATTTGCAGGAGAGAGAAACCATTTCAGTCAGCAATGTACAGCAAAGGCAGTGAAACCCAGAAATGTGATAGCAGTGATACATGTGCAGGAACCAAAAAGGCAAATAAACATATAAAATAACCAAAACCACATTTGAAATCCCAATAACCAAGCTGGCCAATAGTGATATTAATGATAAACATAAAGCAACACTACTGACAAAGTGTAAAAAGGAAGATATCATGTTTGGAAGGGTCTATGCTTTGTCCCCCTACAAAGTGAATGATCCCACATTGAAATAGCGGTGATCAGGGTTCTTGTCATTTATATTGGGCAGGTTTGTTATGGCATGCACATGTGCAGCAACAGCAGAGTGGGCACGTAGGAAACAGAAACTGTACTGATACTGTAAATGGGATACAGGGGCCTGCAGGTGGCACATGCTGTGGTCCATCTGGGGTACAGTGCAGACTAGGCAGATGCCTAGGTGGCACATAGGAATGCCAAAACTATAAAGCAATAACTACAAAAACACAATATAGTGAATAAAGAATATCAACAAACAAGATTCACCATAAAAACCCCCGTCCCACAAAATTTAAATATTTTTGTTGAAGCACACCAGAGGAGGAATGGAACTGTAATCCACCCACACCAGACGGTAGGCTGCTTTTATTCAAAAGGTTCTCCACCATACAAATCTTTAAAAACGTAACTTAACTGAATTGAAAATGTCCATGTTCCACCAGAATGTTGTCACACCGTTGCCAAAGAAGAATACTTGCACGACGTGCACGTTTCGGGATACACCCTGTATCAAGTGCATTCACTAGCAACTGTGGTTAAAGAAACGTGACCTAAAGCACTTGATACAGGGTGTATCCCGAAACGTGCACGTCGTGCAAGTATCCTTATTTGGAAATGGTGTGACAACATTCTGGTGGAACAAGGACATTTTCAATTCAGTTAAGTTACGTTTTTAAAGATTTGTATGGTGGAGAACCTTTTGAATAAAAGCAGCCTACCGTCTGGTGTGGGTGGATTACAAAACTATAAAGCAGCAAGACAGCAACTGATGAGGGTCCAACATGGGCATGAGTGTGTGTCCCATAGTGTCACAGGGGATATTACCCAGCAGGTACCCCCAAGGGCACATAACATTGGCAGGCGGTGCGTGGGGGAAGCGCGCATGTCCATGTAGGCACTCCTACCTGAGAACCCATACCATAGGAAGCTGCCTACTGGCACACTGGATGGCCTGGGACTGTGCACTACCAGCACCACCGGCATAAGGGCATGTCAGCATGGTGGCAGAGGGGTGCTGGTGGTGGAGGGGGCAGTGGCATCTGCCCACAGCAGACCACAGCCAAGCCCCGTTTAGGTAGTGCCGTGCACTGCAACAGACAAGGTCTGTCTGATGAACAGTAATGCTATCCCCAGGGAATAGCCTGCTTCTGTGGCAACAGGCATGGTATCCCCATGGAAAGATCTACTCTGTGGCAACAGTTTGGTGCAGTACACACAGCCAGTGAGTTCAGAAGCAGAAGGTCACAAGTTCAAGTCCCAGCTGTGGCTCTTGCCAACCCTGTCCCCATATTTTATCCAGCACTAAACCGTGGTAATAAAGATGGAACCTTTATTGCAAATAAAATAAACATGCCTGAAATGTCTATATTTTACCCTACAGAGCACAGACACCATAAACATGTGCAATCCCTAGAGCAGAGTTTCCCAACTACAGTCCTGGAGGACCAAACAGCATTCAGGTTTCATGCTGTCCCTAATAAATATGCCTGTGCTGCATTACTATACACCGCCCCATTGTATGCAAATGTATCTCATGCATATTCATTAGGGAAAGCATGAAAACCTGAACAGTGTTTGGCCCACCAGGACCGGAGTTGGGAAACTCAGCCATTGAGAAGAGGCCAACAGGGGTGCAAACAACCACACCCACAGGCTCCACTATCCAACGCCTCATGGAGAGTCAGGCTGTTTGGCCCTGCACGGAGCAGCATCTCCCAATACTGGCACCTGCATACCTTAGCAATGCCATCCTAAACTTGGGAACACGTTCCACATATATCAAAAGGTTGCTATGATTAATGTCAGATAACAAATCCTAAGTTAAACACGATTTGTTGATATAGATTCATCATAGCAACCTTTCTAATATCTGTGGAGTGTGTTTCAGTTGTTGATTCTGATAGTGTTTACCACCCCGTGGAGTGACCCCAACAGTTTTGCTTACCATAGCAATGCCTGCACTGTGCCCAGGACTGGTGTGGCGGCCAGGGCTGCCACAAACCTCTATATTTGCACAATGCTGGCAAAGGTGTGGGAGTGTGCGTCTGTCTATCCAGTGTGTTGTGGCTGCCTACACCTTACTGAGCCCACACTGCTTGCACTGTTTCCAGTGTTAGCCTGCCAATGTGCATAATGAGGAGCAAGGTGGCCTGGGCAGGATGCATCTGCACAGGGTATAGGGCAATGGCTGGGACATTGTAGTGCCTGACCACCACCTGCAAGGACAGGGTGGCCACAGCATGTCATGCTGGGAGGTCACTCTCACCCTGACTGAGCAGTGACCATGGCATGGCTAGGTTCCCCCATATTGCTATGCAGCATTTTGCTCAAGTGATATTTATGAGTTCTCTTTCCTGGGGCCCAATCACTGACATATCTGCTTGGTGTGTGTGCTCACACATCCCATTTTTGAGTGCATACAGTTCCTCCAGGAACATGCACTATGTACTAGCTAGCAGACTGTCTGCAGTTAGAATGTGTATGGCTGGAATGCCTTGCAGGGTGCAGTGGGTGGAGACTGACTGTGCCCTCTGCTGGTGAATGTCAGATAGTGGTGGGGGGCAGCTGAGCTTCTCCAGCATTCTGCCTGTCTGTCATTGCTTTATGTGATGTGTACAGATCTGCATTGACTGCCCTGTAGGGTGCCTGTTCCCCAGCAGGACTGGGGTTGATGGTTCCCTCTACTGCTACCATTGCAGAGATATACAATGTGGATCTGTTGGTGGGAGATCCTGTCCCCCCCCCCCCACCCTGTGCCACAGAGGGTGGATTGAGTGGTGCTACATAATCCACTTTTGGGTCCAAACACCCCCTCTTCACCTATAACATGTGACCATGGCACCCACACAGGATATGCACTATTCTGGGTGCATCATAGTCCACAAGGGCTAGATGTGACTGGGAAATACAGATGGACACAGGTGTATCCTAGGTGTGTTGGCAAGGACTACCTATCACACACTGGCACAGATGGGGACCTGCAGCATAGCCTATCTCAGCCAAGTCAGGTGCTGCGGACCTGGTGCTGGGTGCCCCACCTCACCCCCATGGTGAACACAGGACCCACACAATGTCACGGTCTGTAGCTACTCTGTGCCAGTAACACACATGGTCAGTTCCCCCTACCAGGCCTAGGTGCTGTGGGGGTGCATACCCCATTATGTGATCAGCTGTAGACTTTAAATCAGTGCTGCCAGCAGAAACACCCTCACAGTGCTGTAGCCTAAGGTGCCTCATAGGCGCCCTATAGCGTGCCCTGTAAGGCGCTCTATAAGGCGCCCTGTAAGGTGCCCTGTAAAGCGCCCTATACAGTGCACTATAGGGAACATTATAAGGTGCCTTGGCAGACAGGACACTTTATAATGTGACCTATGGGGCGCCTTATAGGGTGCCTTATGAGGCCCCTTAGGTTACGACACTGTGAGGGTGTTTTTGCTGACAGCACTGATTTAAATTAAAAGAAAATGCCTCAGAGAGCTGTTTTCCATTAAACTGGTCAACACTGAAATTGTTCTGACTTTAAAAGGCCCTAATCCTTAGTATCTTGGTGAGCTGAACATGAATATAACATTAAAAAAATTGTATTGGCTCTCATTTTGAAGATATTGCGTGTAGTTCATTTTTGACGTTTCACCGTGTAAATTTATCCAGTAGGACATCAACAACATCCCAAATAAGCCTTGAATGATGTAAATTGCATCACATTGCATGATGCCAGCATAAAAACATCATCCAGAGTTGATTGCATCATTTTCTGATGCAATGCAATACTACTGCCAGACGGCTGCTGAAGCCATCTGACGTCAGCAGTGTACTATACGCAGTCGGAAAGGAAAGTAATCTGGTATTCTGTTCCGATATTGAAAGCCTCATGAATGCCTTAAAAATCACTCATGACCCACAAGACTGGAGACTATTTATAGACTCTTCGAAACTGAGTCTGAAGGCTGTGCTTTTGAACAATGGAAACCATCTTCCATCTATTCCATCTATTCCAGTAGCGCATGCCGTCCACATGAAAGAGATAAGAAAAATTAGATCCCGTGAATCCCTCAGCAAATTTACAATTTTTTTGTCGGACATAAATCGTGTAGGGCAGGCATTGCAAACCCTTGCCCCAATACACAATACATATCCCTTTTATTCAAACCAATAGGTTATTCAATAAAACTTCTCAGAAGACCAAATCCAAATGAAAACGGCACTTATCTGGATAACCATTGATCACCGTTTGGGTTCATAGAATTTATTAGTCCACATGAAAGAGACATATGATAACTTAAAGCATCTACTGACTTCCATTAACTATAACAAGTACAGCTGGCAACTCTGTGGTGACTTGAAGGTAGTTGCCCTTTTAATGGGACTGCAGCAGGGATATATAAAATGCATGTGTTTCTTATGTGAGTGGGATAGCTGAGCAAGAGATTGGCACTACTTGCGGAAGGAATGGAATCACAGACAAAATGTAACAATTGGAGATAAGAATATCCAGCACCCAGCTCTGGTTGAGGCTCACAATATCCTGCTACCACCCTTTGTAAATGGGTGCCAGGCCTTCGCCTAGGGTGCGAAGGTTGGAGTTACCCTGATATCTTCGGTTAGCAAATAATAGTTGTAAGTCGAGTGTTCAAGGCAAAACATAACAAGGAATTTATTCCCCTTCACAAAAGATTTTTTTTTAAAATTCTTTATTTGGCGATTTTGTAAATCAACAAACCTCAAACAAATCAAAACATACCAAAACAACACAGCAAATCAAAATCAGACTAAAGCATAACCCCCCCCCCCCCTCCCACCCTGGCTCTCTGAGGACACATGACAGAGAGACCCAAAGTCCAGACAGTCATCTCGCTAAGGTGAAAGACATAACTGAGCACAGGCAGCAAAATTATCAAGCAGACCCCACTTAGCCAGATCCCCCTTTACCGCATCAAAACAGTGAACGCTACAGTACATTTTCTCATAATTGGCATAGCGACAAACAAGGTTTCGCCACAAATCTCGGTGCAACCTCCGTGAATCCTTCCAATTGGTAAGGATGACTTTTAAAGCAATGGCAATCATAAAATTAAATAGAAATCGCTTATCTTTCGTTATTCCAGGGATACATATTGCTGACCTTAAGCAAATGGAGCGCCAAGACAGTGCAATGGAGACATTAAGTACCGCCTGCATTCTGTCCAATACAAGCCTCCAAAATCTCTGAACGTGATGGCATTCAAAGAACATATGCTTAAAAGTGCCGGCTTCTGTTTGGCATGACCAGCATTTACCCGTTGCCGTATCGTCCCATTTGGCCAGTTTAACAGGAGTAACAAAAGCCCTATGCAGAAAAAAGAAAAAGGACTGCGTAACCGCTGCCGACTTGGAAATCCATGTGACTGGGCCCCAAAGGACCCCCCAGACATTACTAGGAACGGAGCAAACCGCTTCCGCTTCCCAGCATCTTTCCAGGCCCTTCAGATGAGACGAATCCCCATCTCGTAGCCACGTGTAAATGTTTGACGCTGCTCTCGCAGATCCTGCCAATTCCGCTAACTGTTGGAAAACTATGTCATCCAAGACAAATTAGCGAGATTAACATTAGCCGCTGCAACACTATGTTTAAGTTGAAGCCAGCCAAAAAACGCTGAACTAGGCAGAGAAAACTCCTGCTGTAAGAGGGGAAAATCCTTCCAGCCCGAAGGCCCTAAAACTTGCCCCAGGGACCATATACCACAGGCTTGCCATCTTCTCCAAGCGAACATCTTGCCCCTTATTCTAAACCTGGGGTTCCACCAGAGTGGCAGCCTCCTAGCAGGTGGACCTTCAGCCTTGACACAGCCCAACAGGAGCAAATAAGCCTCCTGCGTGGCAGGGATCACCCTTCCCACCAAAGTCTTTTCTGGGTGTTTCATACCTAAGAGCAACCATAAAGGACAGGGTCTCACAATCCACTTCTCCACCTCTAACCATACGGGTTTGCAAGGCAAGTCCTCCTCCCCTGCCCACAGTGCACCTTGCTTTAACAGAAATGCCAGATGATAATTACGAAAATCTGGAAACTGAACCCCTCCCTTGGTCTTTGCAGCTTTCAGCTTTTTAAGTGCAATCCTAGGCTGTCGGCCTCCCCATAAAAAATTACATAAGCATCTCTCAAACTTACTATACACCCAGGGGGGCAATGAAAAGGGGAGCATACTCAACATGTAATTAATTTTCGGCATTAAAGTCATCTTTATTGTTTCTAGTCTACCCCACCAAGAGAGATGAAGGGGTGACCAAGCTAATAGTAAATGTTGTATGTTTTGCAACATATCCTCTACATTTTCCTGCAGAGCCTGATCTATGGACCACCCATATTTGACTCCCAAATATTTAATGTGTCCCGCTTCCCAACGAAACGGGAACCCAGCCAAGTCAGCAGCTCTGACACTATTATTCATGGGGAATGCAACCAATTTTGTCCAATTTATTTTATATCCAGACAATTCCGAAAAGCTCTCAACCAGACCCAGGATCTCAGGAATTGCGGAAGGCTGCGTAAAAAGCAACAGATCGTCAGCATATGCTGAGAGTTTTACCTGCCAATCATCAATTATAATACCTCCAATATCATCATTTTGTCTTATGGCAATGGCTAATGGCTCAAGGGCCAGATTAAAGAGCAGAGGAGACAAGGGACACCCCTGACGGGTACGTCTATGCAGGGAAAAGGACCTCGAAAAAACCCCATTCGCACATATCCGTGCTTTGGGGTTGCCATAAAGGATACGGATCTTACTTATAAATTGATGACCAAGGCCAAACCACTCTAAGGTTCTAAACAAAAAGGTCCATTCTAATCTATCAAAGGCCTTTTCGGCATCTAAAGAGATACCGATATAAGCTGTGTCTTCCAATCCCGCTCTATCCAATAAATTACAAAGGAGTCTGGCATTATCCGAAGTCGCTCTACCTGGAATAAAGCCACACTGATCTGGATGCACCAGCTCCCCTATACTTTTAACCAGCCGCTTTGCCAGCACCGTAGCATAAATTTTATAGTCCGCGTTTAATAGAGAGATAGGACGATAATTTGCAACCTGAGTGGGGTCTCTCCCCGGCTTTTCAAGAACCACTATTGTAGCCTCTGCAAAGTTGCCCGGGTGTGCCTGGGGTTCCTCTAGAGACTCAAAGTAATGCAGCAAATAAGGCAGGAGCTCACACCTAAAAACTTTATAGAACTCTGAGGGAATACCGTCTGGACCCACTGCTTTCCCGGAAGCCACACTATTAATTGCAGCAAGTATCTCATCACCCGTGAGGGGTTTGTCTAGCTCCTTTGCCTGTTGCGCACTCAATCTAGGATGGGCAAGCCTATCAAGGAAATCCCCAGCTGCGTCCAGATTCTGCGTACACTCGGTAGAGTACAGTTTGCAGTAGTACTCTGCAAATGCCTCAAGAATCTGATCTGTATTAGTCAAATTCCCACGACTCAGGTCCGTTATAAGTTCTACACGGGCTTTCTCTTGTTTCTTTTTTAAGTCGTTAGCCAACAACTTGCCCCCCTTATTATTCTCTACATAAAACTGAGATTGTTGTCGCAACATCACGTATTCCACTTCCGAACTTAATATTCCGTTATACTGATAACGAAGCCTCTGTAGTCGCAGGGTAATGCCTGCATCTGCCTGCTTAATTAGCAGTCTTTCCCCCGCTTTAATTTGCTCTTCTAAGACATGCAATCTGGCTGTCTTCCGCTTATGCTCCTTAATAGAGAAACTGGTAATCGCAGCCCGCAGGGAGGCCTTAAAAGCCTCCCACCAGGCCCAAATTGGAGTGTCCCCTGGATCATTTACATCAAAATAGTCCTTTATGGTTGCCCTGATAACATCCTGAAAAGAGGGATCAGCTAGATAGGACCTATTGAAAGACCACACCCGCTGGCGCTCACCCTCCCCCAACCACTCTATATGTAGAGAAATGGCATTGTGATCAGAGATATGCGCCCCCAAGATGTCCACTCCCCGCATCCCTGGCACTAAGCTTTTGGAGATTAAAAAAAAATCTATTCGCGACCAGGATTTATGTGGCGGTGAGAAAAAAGTAAAGTCCCTGTCAGCAGGATGCCCAAGCCGCCATGCATCGGTCAACCCTAAGGAGTCTATAAGAGCCTTGAGCACCGTTCTCGCTCTGGAAGTTCTTTCCGCCCTGCCTGGATTCTTATCCAATAAGGGGTCCAGGACCAGATTAAAGTCCCCACCCACAATCACGGGAGACTTAGAATTCTCCTGCAACACTCGGGTTAGAGCCATAAAGAACTTGGGGTCATCACTATTTGGCCCGTATACATTAACTACAGTGAGCACAGACCCACCCAATTCAATGGAGACCAAGACCCAACGTCCATCGGCAGCGGTTCGTGTAGAGATAATTTTGCACCCTAGGGATTTCCGCCCCAGAACAGCCACCCCGTTCTTCTTCTGTAGGGCGGGCTCAACACCTAGCAATAAATAGTACTTGTCCTCAAGTTTCTTAGACTCCACCAAATTTAGGTGTGTTTCCTGCAGTAAAATTAAATCAGTCTGCTGCTGTCTGCAGTATGACAGTATCTTTTTCCTCTTAATTGGATTATTAATGCCTTTCACGTTCAAAGAAATTGTGTGCAACACCTTAGCCATGAGTCCCATAAACATCTCAAGAATACATGACATGAACAGTGGCCCTCCTACCAAATTTATATAGCAAAATACACCCCTCAGAGAGCCAAAACCCCATACAACTCAAACAAAAAACCAACTGTACATCTGGGTAAGCCAGTACACTCAACCTGCACTTCGCTCTGGAGACCCACCCGCTTAAAAAAAACAAAAAAGGAAAATGCACATGCACATGTCCCAACCCACACTCCATTACACAAAATCCAAATGCCCATAATGGCAACTCAGCGAAGCATAAGAGCGTTTATCCCCTCACATAGCTGGGTAGCTCTCTGCATTCCCGAACTGGGCCGCAGAGTCTTCCACTGAACTCCACAGACCTCAGAAGCACCTACAAGCTCACTGCATTTGAAGCGCTTCTTGGTCCGCGATGAATCTCTCAAGCGCCACCGGATCGTCAAAAGTCTTAGTCACATTTTTAACAGTCACTCGAAGGTGCGCTGGGTAGAATAGTCCATAGCGAGCCTGAATACCTTGCAGTCTCCGTCTAAGCGCCAGGAACTGTTTCCTTTTATCCACCGTCATCTTGCTAAAATCAGGGAAGAAGGAGATTTTATGCCCCTCAAATTGAAGATCTTACATATTCTCGCAGCCTGCATAATCTGCGTCACTTGCTGAAACCACAGCACACATAGAATCAGAGGCCGGGAAGTTTTTGCATGCATTCTCAACACTGTAGGCACACGATGTGCTCTCTCAGTCTCAAAGGGATACACCAAGTCCAGTTTCAGCAATTTCGGAATAAAACCCTCTAAGAATGAGACAGGGTCTTTCCCTTCTACTCCCTCCGGTAGGCCAACAATACGAATGTTATTCCTCCTGGCTCTGTTGTTCATATCTTCAAGGCTACGCTCTAGCATCTCCGTTCTCTTCGCAGCCCTGGCCAACTGCACCAGTCATTCTTCATGGGCCCCAGCAGTGGTTTCAATTTTCTCAACCCTGTTCACTAGGGAGGCCATTTGAGCTTTTAATTCCTTAGAGTCCATTTGCAATTGACTCAAACATTCGCCGTTCGTGTCCACCCGACTTCTAACCACGCGGATTTCTTGTAGAATCTCTTGCAGCCCCCATTCAGGCTCGCGCAGCGGCGCCATTTTGAGCGGGGACAACGGATCAGCTTTAGTTCTTTTTGCCCCGGTATTTTGCCCACCGGAGAATTCTAGCCGGGTTTGTTTACTGCTTGCCATACTCCGCGGCCAGGATTAGTGACTCAATCCTACCAGACTATCCTCCACCTCGGTTGGGACAGGATTCGTTCATTGGCTCCACGGGAGCTTTCTCCTAAGCGTCCATGCAGGTCCCTGGCTGGCTCCGTCTCCTTCCCAAAGGATTTTTAAGTGCAAAACAAAACATGGAAAACAAACAACTTCTTCTGAAGGAAAAATATCTTCTTTTTCTTTGCTATATACAAAACTTAGCATAAAGACTCAATGTTGTCTGCAAGGCATAGCATACAATCCATAGGAGCATATTCGGGTTCACTAGTGCTACACTCCCATTGCATATCCTCACATTCAGTGTGTGGGGTTTGGCTTCAGACCTTTACTGCTGTCTCTGGAAAAACCCCTCGCTGAAAACTCGGGTATCTCATAAGAACACAGTTCCATACAGTGAGGTTTAAAAGTACCTGTAGCTGTAGTGTTTCTTCCCCGGCTCTCCTTTTGTTCCCTCCAGTTATCAGGAACTCCTTTATAACTTTCTGCTGACACTTCTTGTGTTAAGCAGTGCCCTGGCCCTCTGTTCCAAGCAGAACCTCTGGCTTTCCTTATTATAGTGCTAGGCTCCCACCTGTATGAATGCTGAAGCCTCTCCTCTGGCAGTGAGATCTGGGAGACTCCCTGCTCTCTTGGTCCAGGTAAGTTCCTAGCCACAGGGTGTGTCTTCCTTCCTTCTGCTGCCCTGGCTTCTCTCTCTTAGCTGCAACCTGGTTCCTCACAGGATCTCCAGCTGCCTGTAGTCTGTGTGCTTTTCCAGCCACGTTTCTCTGAAGCTTCTCCTCTGCTGCTTCCTGCTTCTCTGACACGCCCACTGCTTCTCTCTGAGGAATCACGGCACTTCCTTCTCTCTGGGGAATCACAGCACTCCCTTCTCTCTGGGGAATCACCGCACTCCCTTCTCTCTGGGGAATCACAGCCTTCCTTTGCTGGAGCTACCCTCCGGCTTTTATCTCTCTGTTCCCTGCAGGCTGGCTCTGCTTTCTTGCCCCGGTGAGTTTAATCAAGCTCTGAGCTTGCTGCTACTTCAGAGCTTGGGTGTGTCAGCTCTTCTCCTCTCTTTCCCTGTTTCTCATGAGCTATATATAGTAACATAGTAACATAGTAGTTGACGGCAGATAAAGACCAGCATGGTCCATCCAGTCTGCCCAGCAAGATGGCAAGAGTAGGTGCACCTGTCGCTCCGCGCAGGCCAACCCTCCCCATATCCTTGTTCAGGGGTAAACCCACCACTCCATGTAGGACACCCCTATTTGTTGAGACGTTATATGGTTCAGAAGTTAGACGGTACCGTTTATTTTGTTTTTATCCTATTTCTGTAAAGGGATCCTCTGTGTTTGTCCCATGCCTTTTTGAATTCCGTCACTGTGTTCGCCCCTACCACTTCCATCGGGAGGGCATTCCAAGCATCCACCACCCTTTCAGTGAAAAAATATTTCCTGACATTGCCTTTCAATTTACCCCCTTGCAGTTTCATGTTATGCCCTCTAGTTTTACAGGTTCCCCGTCTTTGGAAGAGGTTTGTTTGTTCATCATTTCTCTTTAAGTATTTAAAGGTCTGAACCATATCTCCCCTGTCCCTCCTTTCCTCCAAAGTGTACATATTTAGGTCTTCAAGTCTCTTCTCATAAGGCTTCTGATGCAGGCTCCAAATCATTTTGGTCGCCTTCCTCTGAACAGTCTCCAGTCTTTTTACATCCTTTGCAAGATATGGTCTCCAAAACTGAACACAGTATTCCAAGTGAGGCCTCACCAGTGACCTATACAGTGGCATAAGTACCTCTTCTTTTCTGCTGGTAATCCCTCTTTGTATGCAACTCAACATCCTCCTGGCTTTTGCCACCGCCTTGTCGCACTGTTTTGCCACCTTGAGATCAGCAGAGACAATCACATTATACTGACTGACTAACAGTTTCAAAGGTAAATTCCTCCTTTCTATCTATTTGCATAGGTTCTGTGTGGGCTTCTACGTCACACCTTTCACATCAAACTAGGTTTGATGAAAAACTTTGTGAAAGCCATGGACCGCAGTTCGCCAGCTTTCCGATACCTGCATGAAAAATTCCCTCGACTCAGTGAAGCAAAGATTAAAGAGGGCGTTTTTGTGCATCCTCAGATTCTAGAGCTCTTCAATGATGACCGGTTCAACAACTTGCTGCAGGGTGATGTGAAACAAGCATGGAATGCTTTTCGCTTAGTGTCAACAAACTTTCTTGGGAATGTTAGAGCAGAAAACTACAAGGAACTAGTAGAAGACATGCTGATGCAGTATCAGAAACATGGCTGCAATATGTCTCTAAAGATCTATTTCCTTGATTCCCATCATCTTTCCTGACAACTGTGGTATTGTTATTGATGAACAGGGCGAACGTTTTCACCAGGATATCGCAATGATGGAGCAAAGATACCAGGGAAAATGGTCCACTACAATGCTGGCTGACTACTGCTGGACACTCCCTAGAGAAGCTCCCGAACAGCTGTACAAGAGACAGGCGAAACAATCTAAGAAGTAGTCTATGGGCTATGTTTACTAAACTGCGTTAGTGTGATTCGCGTTAGGAGCCGCGTTAGTGGAAGAAATGCCAAAAAAGGACATGGGCGGTACATCGTTAGTGATAATGCGCGTTATAAAGCGTCACGCAGCAACGATCGTTACAGGGCGCATTACTGTGCGTTAAGCGTAAGAAGGCGCGCAGACACCCAAATACAGAAACAGAGCTGTAGCACAATGGTTACTACACAGACCGATGGTACAAGAGTCATGGGTTTGATTCCCCAGTGTGCCTAATGAATAAGGCTGGCTGAAGTGTCATGTGTAATCCTTTGAAAGCCTACTATAATATTTTAATCCACAGTCTGCAGCCGGGTTAATGTTTGCATATGTCAGGAAAATTGTACCCGTCTTATTCAATATGTCCCAATAGTGACGCTCCCTCTGCCATGGTCATGTATTATATACCATTTGATAGGAATATTTAGGCAGAAGTTTGGATCCCGAAAGTTTTGGGCTTGGCCTGGAAAGGGTTAAGTATTGGGCTGTGAGGAAGTTTAGTTGTACTGTAATAGTGCTGCCAGCAAACACACCCTCACAGTGGCGTAACCTAAGGTGCCACATAAGGCACCCTAGAAGGCACTCCATAGGGCACATTCTAAAGTGCGCTGTCTGCCAAGGCACCCTATAATGTCCCCTATAGGACAGCATATAAGGCACCTTATAAGACGCTTTATAGGGCGCCGTATAAGGCGCCCTATAAGCCACCCTAAGGTGACAGTACCCTGAGGGTGGTTCTGCTGGCAGCACTAATATATAATAAAAATAGACAATGCCTAAGACAGCCCTATCGATGAACCCCACTGTGGGCTGTGAACCCATGACCTCTGGCTCCATGGGCAGTGAAGTAACCAGTGGGCTGGAGCTGCCAATAAACACCTGGCTGGCTACAGGAGGACTGCACGGCACCACACCCACATTCTGCTGTGGTTACAAGGGAGATTAAATACCACCACCCAACCCACCCTCTGGGGCTCAGGGTGGGGGACAGGATCTCCCGCCCACAGATCCATTTTCTACCCTCCTGCAATGGTGGCAGTAGAGGGGACCATCACCCCAGTCCTGCTAGGGATCAAACACCCTACAGGGCAGGCAATGCAGAGCAGTACACATCCATAACGTAATAGCAGACAGACAGCAGGTCTGGAAATGCTCAGCTGCGCCCCACCATTATCTGACATTCTCCAGCAGCAAGCCTCCAGCCGCTGCACCCTGCACGGTGTTCCAGCAAGACACATACTAGCTGCAGACAGTCCGCCAGCTAGTCCATAGTGCATGGTCCTGGAGAAGATGCATTTAACCAGAACGGTGATATCAGCATACACACCAAGCAGATAAGTCAGTGATTGGGCCCCAAAAGGAAACCCATAAATATCACATAAAAGAAATATTATATAGCACTATGGGGGAACCTAGTCATGCCATGGTCACTGCTCAGTCAGGGTGAGAGTAACCTCCCAGCAGGACATGCTATGGCCACCCTGTCTGTGCAGGTGGTACCGGGCACTACAATGTCCGGCCATTGCCCTATGCCCTGTGCAGATGCGGCCAGGCCAGGCCACCGTATCCAGGCTATTCCCACGGTACCTTGCTCCTCATTATGCACATTGGCAGGCCAATACTGGCAACAGTGCTAGCAGTGTGGGCTGTGGAGGGTTTTGGCAGCCACCACACACTGGATAGACAGACACACACTCCTCACACCTCTGCCAGCATTGTGCAACTATAGAGGTGTTGGGCAGCCCAGGCCACCACACCAGTCCTGGGCACAGTGCAGGCATGGCTATGGTACGCAATACTGTAGGAGTCACTCCCCAGGTTGGTAAACACTGTCAGACACAAGACCTGTAGCACACTCCACAGACATCAGAAAGGTTGCTATGATGCAGCTCACTCCGAAAATTGTACTTAACCTAGGAATTGCTATCTGCCAGTAATCATAGCAACCTTTTGATAGCTGTGTACCATATTCCCAGGTTTAGGGTGGCATTACTAAGGTATGCAAGTGCTAGTATTGGGAGATGCACGCAGAGCCCAAAGTCCTGCCTTTCCAGGAGGCTTTGGATAATGGGGCCTGTGGGTGCGGGTGTGTCTGCCCCTGTTGGCTGCTGCTTTACGGCAGAGGTTCCCAACTCCAGTCCTGCGGTGCAAAAAACTGTTCAGGTTTTCATGCTGTCCCTCATGAATATGCAAGAGATACATCTGCATACCATAGGGGTGGCGCATAGAAATGCAGCACAGGCATCTTTATCAGAGGCAGCATGGAACCTGAATGGTGTTTGGCCCTCCAGGACTGCATTTGGGAGGCTCTGCTCTAGGTAATGTGCATGTTTATGGTGTCTGTGCTCTGTAGGGTAAAATGTAGGTGTTTTGGGCATGTTTACGTCATCTGCAAGAAAGGTTCTGTCTGTATTAGCACGTTATAGTAGTGGGTAAAATATGAGGAGTGGGTTGGTGGAAACCACAGCTGGGACTTGAACCTGTGATTTTCTGCTTCTGAATACACTGGTTTTGTGCACTGCACCACCATGTTATCACAGAGATGGTGCATTCCCTGGTGATACCATGACTGTTGGTCAGACAGGGCCTGTCTGTTGCAGTGCATGGCACCCACCTACACAGGGCTAGGCCACGGTCTGCTCTGGGCAGCTGCCACTGCCCCCTCCACCACCAGTATCCCTCAGCCAACATGCTCACATGCCCTTCTGCTGGTGGAGCTGGTGGTGCGCAGTCTCAGGCCATCCAGTGTGCGGGTAGGCGGCTGCCTATGGTGCAGGTTCTGGGGTAGGGGTGCCTGCATAGACGTTCACGCTCCCCCCCAGCCCCGCCTGCCAATGTTCCATGCCCTTGGGGGTAGCTGTTGTGTACTATCCCCTGTGACACTTTGGGAAACACACTCGTGCCCATGTTGGACCTTCAGCAGTTGCTGTCTGGCTGCTCCGCTGTTTCAGCATTCATATGGGCCACCTAGGCATCACCCTAGTCCGCACTGTGGCCCAGCTCCACCACAGCATGTGCCGCCTGCGGCCCTCTGTATCCCCTTCTCCGGCATCTGTCCAGTTGCCATTCCGACATGCCCGCCCTGATGCTGCGGGACATGTGCACGCCATAGGAACCCTGTCCGATGGTAGGGAAAACCCTGAGCAGCGCTATGTCACTGTGGGCTCATTCACCTTGTATCGGGACGGCGTATAGACCCTTCCATGATTTATATCTGGTCTATGGAGCTTACTCGGGGGGGGGGGGAGGTGTTGATGTTTCTCATTGATATCACTATTGGCCAGCTTGTTTATTTTTTTTTTCCAGTCTGTTGGGATCATTTTCAGTGTTTCTGTGCACATGTATCACACTTATCACTGTTTTTTGGTTTCCTTGCCTGGGCTGTACATTGCTGACACTGAAATGGTTTCTCTCCCCTTTAATGTGCCTTTATCGGCAGGTTTTCAATCGCGTTGGAATTCAGCCCTGAAATTCAGCGTGTTAGTGTGAGGGGAGCCTCTCCCCGCCCACTCCCCGCCCATTGACCCCTTCTCTCCGCCCTCTCTCCACCTTCTGCGGTGTTTTACCGCGCCGCGGAGCATTACGATCGTTAGCGCGTCATAACGCGCGTTATGACGTGCTAACGATCGTTAATGTTACATAACACGCGTTATGTACGTTTACCACAGTTTAGTAAACATACCCCTATGACTTGTTTTTTTTACAGGTATTAACCGAAGGCCTATTATATATTTACTATTGAGATGCATTTCGTGATGTAAACATTAATTCTTGCAGATTACAAAAAAACTAGAGCCAACTTTGCAATTTCCCTGTCATATTCGTGTTCAGCATATAAAAATTGATAAGAAATTACTATTTTTATTTCAGTAACATGACTTTTGTAAAAAAATTGTTGACCAGTGTTACACCACTGCAGGATCAAACCCATGACTGCTGCCTCTACAGTCATTGCAGTAGCCAGTGGGCTATATTGTTATAGCTTTTGACACTGTGCTGGCATGTACTTAGGGTTAACGCGCGTTAATGTGCCACGGCACCCACTAGCACGCAATACATATTCTTGCTACCTTAGGACTGGAACATCCACTCCTTATATGGCATTCTTCACATTATCACTGCAACTAGCGCCGGTAACAATAGGACGGTTTAGTAAACATACCCCTTGGTGCACATTGTGAATGTGCATTACCTTTCAAACATGCCTCTTAATGAGTGTCTGAATTCTATTTGCATGGACAGTGAGAATAAAAAAAGACTACCAGATTTGTACCTTACTGTCAACTGCCAGGCCCATTAGGAAGTACTATACATTTAGAATCCATAGTAAACCCCTTGTATCATAACAGCACTACCAGGACTCACAAAGCACCAAACCCTACCTATCAAACACTACAAATATTAAACCAATACATCTCAGAGAATACCAATACATCTCCTACTGGGAAAGAGAACAAGTGGCACTGACAAATAGAAACTACATGAACAGAATACCTCAGCTCAGTTACACATGCAGAACATAGACCGTCACCACACAAAAAACAAGGGATCAGAATTTAGAAATAGGAATGCAGTAATTAAACTGGGATTCCCAACAACACTGGAGAAATAAAACTATAAATTAATTTCATATTGTAACTAAACAAAACTCAAAGATGTTAGCAATACACATTTCCCAAAACTGAAAAATTTCAGTTAATAAATTCAAAATAAAAAAGTATTTTTCTACCTTTGGTTGTTTGGGCATTTTATTTTTGATAGCCCAGCACCTGCCTGACAGTCTTCAGAGGAAGCCGGGGAGGTTTGAGGCCCAAAGTTCAGCGCCTCAGCTCACCTCTGCAAGAAAGAATTGTGTTTTCCTTCTTTCCCGTGTCTCTGTTAAAGTTGACCCACCAGCGCGCTGAATGCAGGGAGGTTAAATGGGGACATTTCCTGTATCATACAAGATAGGAAATGCCCCGTTTACCCTCCGGATACTCCGCCCATGCTCTGCTCAAACCCACTCATATACACCCACAGTCAAAGTAAACAGGGCATGCACTTTTACACTAGTCAGTATTCTATCAGAGGTCAAAATTATCCTTGTAGCATCAGTTTAAACCATTTACAGTAGAGGACCATTTGGTAAGAAGGTGGCCAGGCAGGGAAGGCATATCTGCCTATTAGGGATCTGTGTGCCAATGGTTTTGGGGTGCATTTTTGTTCATCAGAATATATCCGTCCGGTTAGTCTTTGAGAAACAAACCATTCATGTGTTTGTCCCATTAATCCCCATTAAAATCTATGGGGAAAGCTATTTTGGAATGGAACAGTGAGGCTTGTTATCTATTATCAATTAAACCTGCTTGGCAGGCATCAAGAGTGTCACAACTCCCCAAAGGGCACCAGAAAAGAGGCAAAGAGTACATACAGAGGAAACCACCATCAGAAAGGCAAAGCCTTTCTTTTCAGATCAAATGAAAAATACATATGCTTCTGCATAGGCATCAGTTTTCAAAATAATGTACATAAGTGGTCCCACTCCCCCCCCCCCCTTCACTATATCCCTTTCCCCAGTAATGCCCCTGATTGCTGCAGGTAGAAGTATGCACACAGGCTTTTATTCACATATCTGGAGGTCAATGTTGTAAAAGCCCATTTTCACCAATAAAGTACTGGAAGGAGATTTGAAAATCATCTTTTCTGTGCACATATAATTACTCTGTTTGCTTGCTTGTTAGCACCATCCTCATGGTATCAGTTTGGTTCTGATATGCACTTAGGTGAGAATTGTTTTAAAAGTAACAGCTTTTTTGATATTTTTTTTAATAAGAAAGGGACAGATCCTTTACATCCTTAGAGGAGTATGTTAGTGGTTAGAGCACTGCCTTAGGAACCAGGAAACCAGGGTTTGATTCCTACTAGTACTCCTTGTGGTCTTGGGCAAGTCACTTAACCTTCCTTTGCTCAAAAACAATCCAAGTTATCAATATCCCTGTTTAATGTATGTTTACCAAGTTTAAGTCACAATGTAAACCACTTTGATTGAAATGATAAAGCAGTATAAAAAACTGTTAAATAAATAAATAGAAAAATGCTTTGTAACATTAGTGTAAGGTTAATGAATATCAGGATCATATGCTAGAAAGTTAGCAAACTGCTGGGAAGTAATGGGGGGGGGAGGGGAGTAGGGGGTAAGAAGGGGCAAAAAGCTTAGCTCTCCTTTCAGTATTTCAAAACTGTATGAATATTGAATTACAGAAAAAAATTACCTCAAGAGGGCTCTAATCACTTTCTCACAAACACCATTGCCTGCCATTCCTCGGGGGCAGGGACTAAACCTTCATCCAGGTGCTCCAGAGTCCGCAAGTAGAAGGGAAAGGTTTCCTCTAACAAGACAGTACATGTACAAAGGGCAGTGGCTTGTTAACCTCTTGGGTATGCACTGCTCCTCTGAAGCGATCTTCGCTGTTCTCCAAAGAAGGAGCTGAAGACCACCAATTTCTGTGCCATCACACATTTCCTGCAAGGCTAAAGTCACCATCCACATGCTGAAGCCACAGCACACAAGCACACTGAGAGTGGGAGGAGTTGGAGATCTAAGCACACAGCACATGGGGCATGGAAAAACAAAACAAAACAGAGTTTGATTGTGCGACTGCAGCAGGCCAGCCAGGCAGGAGAGGGCCAAAATTCAAAATCAGATACCAGCGCAGGGCCAGATTGAACCATGCCAGGATGCATGCACTGTCTCACACTCTTATCCAGGCAAAGGCAGCACAGAATGTCTTTGGCGCGGGGTCTCCTGAAGTGCGGTACCCTGTGCAAAAAAACATTCTTGCTCAATGGACAGGCCAGCCCTTACTGTGCCTACTTGTGTCTGTGCCTACTTGATCTCAAGATTGGGGAGGTGGTTGATAAAGTTCTGAAGAGGACATCTGAAGTTAGTTAATCCCTAACTTTAGCACCTTAAATAGCAACATATTCTATTTGCAAATAGAATGTTAGGAATCATAAGGAAAGGAATGGAGATTAAAATCAAGGCTATTATAAAGCCTCTGTACAGTTCCATGGTGCAACTGCACTTTGAATATTGTGTGCAAGTCTGGTCGCCATATCTTAAAAAGGTTATAGTGGAATTAGAAAAGGTACAGAGAAGAGGCATCAAAACAGTAAAGGGGATGGAAGGATACTCCTATGAGGAAAGACTTAAAAGGTTAGGTCTCTTCGACTTGGAAAAGAGAGGGCTGAGGGGGAATTTGATAGAGGTCTGTAAATTAATGAATGAAGTGGAATGAGTAAATGTAGATTGTTTGCTTACGCCATCAAAAAGTAGAAAGACTGGGGGAAACACAATGAAGATACAATGTAACCCATTTAAAACTAATAAGAGAAAATATTTTTTCACTCAACACATTGCCAAACTCTGGAATTCGTTACCGGAGGATGTAATAAAGGCTGTTATTATAGCTGGGTTTAAAAAGGTTTGGACAAGTTCCTGGAGGAAAGGTCCATAAACCATCTAAAGGGGAACCGGGAAATCGACTGCTTACCCCGAGACAAGCATTGTGGAACCTGTATACTTTTTTGGATACTTGTGACCTGGATTGGCTACTGTTGAAAACAGGATACTGGGCTTGATAGACCTTGGTCTGACCTAGTATGGCATTTCTTATGTTATTATATTAACATCATTACTCTGAACAAGATTCTATTTATAATTGGTAAGATGGGGAGCAGATATGTTTACAAAATGGAACACCTAGGATCAGTCAATCTACAGTATTTTGAACAGACTAAGGGCTTTAAATAGGAAACTGTACTGCAGAACTTTGCTGCACTAATCTAAAGGGAATATTAGGACTACTTGCAGTACAGGTCTAAAATCCATGGCCCACAAGTAATGCTTTAGATGTCTAAGACGTTGATGTTTGAAGAAAGATCTTTTGACCAAGAGGTCCATTCTGAAGGTGCACATCTGGGCTGTCTGGACATCCAGAAATCTGGATGGTCCGGAGATGGACCCGATTCTAATCTCACAGGGGCTTGACATCCCTGTGGGAGCAGAATTACCTAACAGTGGCTGGATGTCTGGGGGTGCCTTGATTCTGGCATCCCAGACGTCCAGCCACTGGCACCGTGGCTCCATTAAAGAGCCACAATCCCCGGCTGCTGCAATAAAGTTCTTTCTCTGCGGCCTTCCAAAGGCAGGGTCAGGCTGTGGGGAAGTTCCTGCAGCCCCTCGTTCCACTGACCTGGTCCTGTGCCGCCATCCCCTGACATCCACAGGGACTTATTCCACCTCTGAGGTGGAATAAGTCCTCCGTCCATGTTGGCGATCCCGGACATACAGGGCCAACCTCAGGATCAGCCCAGTAGTCTGGGATCATAACCCCGTCCCCCACCCACTCTCACTCCTCCCTCGGCCTACCTCCTCCCACCCGTATCCAGAGCTCCTGCACATCTCCTATGTATGTGCAGGGAGCTTTGTGAAGGGAATATGGCCCCAGGTGTTTAGTGGAGATGGACGTCCGACCAGGATGTCCATCCCTGTTAAACAGGGCTCGGAATGAACCCCTAAGTCTCTAAAATAGGGGTGGAAAGAAAGATAAGAAACAATCATACATAACTAATTTGTTCCTGTACTAGTAACCTGTTATCAGTTAAATGTAATATGTTTATTGTTGTAACATTCCATGTAAATCGCTTTGACCACTGAAAGGTGGTATAGAAAAATAATCAAATAAATAAATCAATAAATAAAACAGAATACCAAGACTGTGAGCTATCTGAATAGAAAACAAATTATGTGCCCCCTGTATTTATGACGGAATATTGTTGGGTAGAAATATCTTGTTATTGGAGTGGAGGAGTAGCCTAGTGGCCAGAACACTGGCTTACTAACCAAGCAACCAGGGTTCAATTCCCACTAGCACTCCTTGTGGCCTTGGACAAGTCACTTAACCCTCCATTGCCTTGGAAGAAAGGCCTGGCAATCTACTTCTGGTGACACTGCCAAGAAAACCCAGGAGCTTCTGGGTTGCCAGGAGTCAGGACTGACTTGAAGGCACACATTGCATTGTGTAACCAATAATTCAATATTTGCTAAATTTAATTTCAGCCCTTGAGATAGCCAGGTATTATCCTGGCAGATACAACTGGACAAACAAGTCAAAATAGGGGAGAGATCTTCCAAAACTGGGAAAAATAACATTGTAACAACAGCATAGAAAGCATATTGCACCTACAGGAATTTTAATAAGTCACAGCGGGGTCATTCTGAGTCCTGTTTAGCTGAGATGTACGTCTAGTTTGGACGTACATACCCACTAAATGCCTGGGTCCTATGCCGGAACCAGAGCTCCACACACATACAGTCGAGATGTGCAGTGAGCCCTGGATGGGGGTGTGAGAGGGCAGATCGTAGGAAGGGTAGAGACATGGCACTCGAACCAGACATGCAGGGCCATTTCCAGTGATGGCCCTGTGTGTCCAAGCTGGGTGATCTAGACAGGGGACTTATTCTACCCTGGAGGTTGAATAAGATCCCCCCAATGGCAGTGGACAACCATGCCAGGATCCCAGGAAGAGGTGAGCAAGGGAGGGGTTCTCCACAGCCCGATTCCAGCCCAGAATGCCCGATCTGGGGTCGGGCAGTGGGGAAAAAGACATTTGCAGGAAGTAAGGGAGATCTGGGCTCCTGCATGGAAGCCACAGTGTCATGGCAATGGGATGCCATGGCACTGTAGCTCCATGCAGGAGCCCAGGTTGGCTAGCCAGGGGAAATCTTGGACATCTAGCAGGTCTGAATTAGGGCATGCCCAGGATGTCCAGTCCCTATGCCCTGATTCTGCTCCCGTGGGAGCAGCATCTGGTGCATATCTGGGCCGTCCAGATTTTGGATGTCCGGATGGCCCGGACATGCCCCTATTGGAATTGACCTCAGTGTGTGCCACTGAGTCAATGATGACTTCCTGAAGCCCAGTCCCCTGGATTTTCTTGGCAAGGTGTGACTGGAACTAGATGCCAGACCTTACCTCTATGCAGTAAGTCTGCAACATCTGGTATTCCAAGGTGGTCACCCATCCAACTACTAGCCAGGCCCAAACTTGCTTAGTTTCTGAGATCAGGCTCATTCAGGGCAGTGAAGCCATAGTAACAAATGGGATGTAAATAAAGATTAAATAAAATAGCCAAAAGAGAAGAACTCTGTGGCAATCTCTGATCAAGCTTTACCCACTCAAATTTACCGCTATCAATAGGGACACAGAATTTTCTGTCTGAAAAGTATGATAGAAACTAGTTTAACACTTGTCCACCTATACCAAGGATAGAAAAGCAAGCTGCAGTATTCCATGGATAAATAACACCAGCTGAAAGCTGGCATTGTTTTTTTTTCTCCCCCTCCCCCCTACTCATTATTTCTATAGTGCTACCAGGCATATATAGCACTGTACACATACACATAAAAGACAATCTCTGTAGGCAGAACATACAAAATATTCAAGATAGAAAAACAGTACAAACAGGGGAATATGGTCATTCTTAAGGGAAATGATTAAAGCACTCATGGGTGTAGACAGGAGAACAAGAGGGTCAGAATCCAAAAGTGGCCTCAAAGAGATGACTTTTTAACCTGGATTTTGATTAGACCAGAGATGGAGCCTGACATACTGACTAACATAGTTTACTTAGATATATGGTGCAGCAAGGTGGAACAAATGGAGTCTGGAATTGGTGGTTGGAGAGAATGGTATAGATAAAAGTGATTTGCTTGATGAGTTGAGTTCCTGATGAGGGGTGTAAGCAGAGCTGGCCCAAAGGTTTCTGCAACCATAGACAGACGTCTCGACTATATCACCCCTTCCCCTGCACCATGCTGATGTTGCTGGCCATTCCATCTTCAGGAGTGGGGGGGGGGGGCACTTCACACAGCAGAAATTTAAAAGTAGTGGCTTTGTGACACCACTTTGGTGCCCACGGCAGGGGAGAGGGTCATAAGCTAGATGCAGCATACTTAGATGTCAGCAAGGCATTTGACACAGTGCCACATAGACAACTCATGAACAAACTAAGTATCCTTGATATAGACCCTAAAGTGACTGACTCGGCCAGAACCTATCTGACTTGAACAGAACAAAAGATAGAGATAAATGGAGTTCACTCTGAGAATAGGGGTGCTATTGGTGGTGTGCTAAAAGATCAGTCTCTGGTTTGGCTATTTTCAACATTTTTGTAAGTAATATCATTTAAGAGCTGTCAGGTTGGGTTTTCCTCCCCTTTGTAGATGATAACAAAATCTGCATAGGGTAGCAATCTTGTAAAGTGTGGCTAACATGAGGAGGGATCTATCAAAACTTGAAGGACGGTCTAGAATTAGTCAGCTAAGAAAAGCAAGCTCACGCTAGGGAGTAGCATGATAGAGGATGAGAAGCACTTCTATGCATGGAAGAAGAGTGGAACATATTGCATATTGTATCTGATAATCTTAAGGTGGCCAGACAGAAAAGATGATAAGAAAAACCTGAAGAATGTTTGGATGCATAGGGAGAAGAATGACCAGCAAAATAGGACTGAGGGCAGCTACTAAAATGGCTAGTGGTCTTCATCATAAATCATATGAGGACAAGACCTAGATATGTAGAAAAAAAGGATGTAAGCCTCTTTCAATTGAAAGGAAGGTCTGGAATGGGGTCATAGGACAAAAGTGAAAGGAGGCAAAGCAAGGACTAATCTAAGAAAACATTTCTTAATGGGTAAGGAGGTGGATGTTTGGAAGGGACTATTCTCTGTCCCCCTACAAAGTAAATGATCCCACATTGAAATAGTGCTGATCAGGGTTTTTTCAAGTCTATATTGGGCAGATTTGTTATGGCATGCACATGTGCAGTAACAGCAGAGTGAGCACGTAGGAAAGGGCAACTGTACTGATGCTGTAAATGGGATATAGAGGGCTGGAGGCGGCACATGCTGTGGTCCAGCTGGGGCACAGTGAGTGTTAGGCAGATGCCTAGGTGGCACATAGGGATGCCAAAACTGTAAATCAGCAAGACAACAACTGATGAGGGTCCAACATGGGCACGAGTGTTTGTCCCACAGTGTCACAGGGGAGATTACCCAGCAGGTACCCCCAAGGGCACATAACATTGTCAGGTGGTGTGGGGATGGGAAGCGCACATGTCCATGTAGGCACCCCCTTCCCAAGAACCCACACCATAGACAGCTGCCTACCGGCATACTGGATGGCCTGGGACTGCACACCACCAGCACCACCGGCATAATGGCATGGCAACATGGTGGCGGAGGGGTGCTGGTGGTGGAGGGGGCAGTGGCATCTGCCCTCAGCAGACACCATTGCCTAGCCCCGTTTAGGTGGGTGCCGTGCACTGCAACAGACAGGGTCTGTCTGACAAACACTCATGGTATCCCCATGGAATGAATTGTCCCTGTGGCAACAGTGTGGTGCAGTATACATAGCCAGTGTGTTTGTGAGCAGAAGGTCACAAGTTAAAGTCCCAGCTGTGACTCCTGCCAACCCAGTCCCCATATTTTACCCAGTACTAAACCATGGTAATAAAGATGGAACCTTTATTTCAGATAACATAAACATGCCTGAAATGCCTATAGTTTACCCTACAGAGCACAGACACCATAAACATGTGCAATACCTAGAGCAGAGATTCCCAACTGCAGTCCTGGAAGGCCAAACACCATTCATGTTTCATGCTGTCTCTAATAAATATGCCTGTGCTGCATTTATATGTGCCGCACCCATGGTATGAAAATGTATCTCATGCATATTCATTAGGGACAGCATGAAAACCCAGTGTTTGGCCCACCAGGACTGGAGTTGGGAACCTCTGCCCTAGAGCAGCGGCCAATAGGGGCATAAACATCCACACCCACAGGCTCCACTATCCAAAGCCTCATGGAGAGTCAGGCTGTTGGGCCCTGTGTGCAGCAGCATCTCCCAATACTAGCACTTGCATACCTTAGCAAATGCCGCCCTAAACCTGGGAATATGTTACACATATATCAAAAGGTTGCTATGATTAATGGCAGATAGCAATTCCTAAGTGAAGCACAATTTGCTGATAGAGCTGCATCATAGCAACCTTTCTGATATCTGTGGAGTGTGTTTCAGTTTTGGTTTCTGACAGTGTTTACCACCCCGGGGAATGACCCCAACAGTATTGTGTACCATAGCCATGCCTGCACTGTGCCCAGGATTGGTGTGGTGGCCAGGGCTGTCAAAAGCCTCTATATTTGCACAATGCTGGCACAGGTGTGGGAGTGTGTGTCTGTCTATCCAGTGTGTTGTGGCTGCCTACACCTTACTCAGCCCACACTGCTTGCACTGTTTCCAGTGTTAGCCTGCCAGTGTGCATAATGAGGAGCAAGGTACTGTGGGTATAGCCCGGACAGGGTGGCCTGGGCAGGATGCATCTGCACAGGTCATAGGGTAATGGCTGGGACATTGTAGTGCCCGGCCACCACCTGCATGGACAGGGTGGGCACAGTATGTCCTGCTGGGAGGTCACTCTCACCCTGACAGAGCAGTGACCACGGCATGGCTAGGTTCCCCCATAGTGCTGTATAGTATTTCTCTCAAGTGATGTTTATGGGTTCTCTTTTCTGGGGAGCAATCACTGAGTTATCTGCTTGGTGTGTGTGCGCTCACATACCAGTTTTGGGTGCATGCATATTCTCCAGCAACATGCACTATGGACTAGCTAGCAGACTGTCTGCAGTTAGTATGTGTATGGTTGGAGCACCTTGCAGGGTGCAGTGGCTTGAGACTCACTGTGCTTGCTGCTGGAGAATGGCAGATAATGGTGGGGGGCAGCTGAGCATTTCCAGGCCTACTGTCTGTCTGCCATTGCCTTATAGATGCGTACAGATCTGCATTGACTGCTCTGTAGGGTACCTGTTCCCCAGCAGGACTGGGGTTGATGGTCCCCTCTACTGCCACCATTGCAGGGATGTAGAATGTGGATCTTTTGGAGGGAGATCCTGTCCCCCACCCTGAGCCCCAGAGGGCAGGTTGGGTGGTGCTACATAATCCACCTATGGGTACAAACACCCCCCCCTCACTTAAGTCATGTGACCATGGCACCCACACAGGATATGCACTATTCTGGATGCATCATAGTCCACGAGAGCTAGACTTGACTGGGAAATACAGATGGACACAGGTGTAGCCTAGGTGTGTCTGCAAGGACTACCTATCACACACTGGCACTGATGGTGACCTATAGCATAGCCTATCTCAGCTAAGCCAAGTGCTGCGGACCTGGTGCTGGGCACCCCACCTCGCCCTCAGGGTGAGCACAGCACCGCCACAAAATGTCGGTCTGTAGCTACTCTGTGCCATTAACACACACGATCAGTTCCCCCTACCAGGCCGAGGTGCTGTGGGGGTGCATACCCCATCTTGTGATCATCTGTAGACTGCTGATTTGCATGTGCAGTGCATCATGGGTATGGGTGGGTTAACCCTATCCTGGTAACCACAGCAGACAGTTTGTGTGGTGACCTGCAGTCCTTCTGTAGCCAGTCAGGGGCTTGTTAGTAGCTATAGAGATATAGCTCACTGGTTACTTCACTGACTATGGAGGCAGTGGTCATGGGTTTGACCTCACAGTGGTGTTATTTGATAGGGCTGTCTGAGGCATTTCCTTTTTTAATTGAAATTTCTGCTGCCAGCAAAAACACCCTCACAGTGCTGTAACCTTAAGGTGCCTCATAAGGCGCCCTATATGGCGCCCCATAAAGCCCCCTATAAGGCGCCATAAGGGGAACATTATAAGATGCCTTGGCGGACAGTGCATTTTATAATGTGCCCTCTGGAGTGACTTATAGGGCGCCTTATGCGGCACCTTAGGTTACAGCACTGTGAGAGTGTGTTTGCTGGCAGCACTAATTTAAATTAAAAAAGAAAATGCCTCAGACAGCACTGATTTAAAGTAAAGGGTAATACCTCAGACAGCCTTACTCATTAAGCCCACTAGGGGATCGAGCTCATGACCCCTGTTTCATCAATCGATGTATTAACCCTTGTGCTATACCTCTGTTGCTGTGTTGCCTGGTCAGCGTGCCTAATTAAGGCTAACACGCGTTAACGTGCCACAGCTCCCTCTATTGCGCGATAACCCGAAATGCTACCTTAAGACCGGAATACTCACTACCTTATTGGGCATTTGTCACAGTAAGACTGCAACTAACGCTGGTAACATTAAGACGGTTTAGTAAACATACCCCTTAGTGTACACACCTCTGCAGGAACCTCTCAGCATTTTTAAGTTGTTACTTAACAACCTTTCTGGTTTGTACCCTCCTTTTAATATTATTCAGTATTCATTTCTTATTTCTATTTATTATTACATGCACTGTTTATAACATCTTCTAATTCCCCTCCCCCCTCTGCCCTCTCTGCCCCTCCCCCTTCCCCTCCTCCCACTTCTTTATTGTAAGCTAGTATTTTATGCAAAGGTTTTGGTATATATTTTTTGCTCATTACTGGTTTAATAGTACAATAAGCAGGAAGTGCAATACTCTTTGAAAAGCTTTTTGAAAAGCGAATTTAGATCAAGAGCCTCACGATTTTCTGAGTGCAAAGGAGCGTTTAAATTATTAGAAAACAAGAGGGTTGAATCACAATTGGATACTTAGCATGCCAGACCTGAAAATTTACTTTTCAAGCTATCTTTGTTAGCAACTTGATTTTTCTCCGAAGGTATCCCTTGCATGGCATTAGCGCAGCCATGTTAGTTTGATACATTTTAGGGCACTTTCTATCATAACTTAGAAAATGACCTTGTAGTTAATTGTACTTCGGCACACAAATTCTGGCATAAGCTTTTCTAATTAAAAGGAAGTCTAATGCATAGAAGTTGACACATGCACACATTCATTTTATGAGATTGTTTGAATATCCTAAATCGGCTTGGGTTTAATTTCCAAAGAGGGCACCGCAGGATGACCCTTTATAAATAGTTTGTAGCATGCTTTGCCCCCTTTTTTCTTTTTCCTTTCATTTTTGATAGATTACACAGGTACACTAAAAAAAATTTTTTTTAAACTGCCTCTAATGTTTCGATTGATTTTTACGTTTTTTGGTGCGCTGAATCCAAATCTGGTAACCAATTTGCTCCATCACGTACAGATTTTTTGCTACATTGGGTTAGCAGTTTGAGGTGAACGTTTCAGATTGAGTGCGATCGAGATAAAAGTTTCTTGGATGAATTCTTTATACTAATTGTTTAGTAGTTATTCAAATAAGAATAAAGAAAATTGTAACAAGGCAGCACATAAGAATAGAGTAATGTCAACAAAACACACTGTGATGGTAGCAAAATTGTCTGCACTTAAAACAGCCACATACATGTGCACAAACATTGAGCATATAAGAGCGAGGTTAGACACAAAGCAAAGCAAAGAAATGTGCAAAAAATGTTGTACAGGTATGTATGTAAGAATAGAAAACGCAAACCGCACCATTACAATACATGAAGACAAACACCCGATGGTGTGAAAATAAAATTCTAATAAATGAGATCCGACACTGTGGTAATAACTAGCAAATTTTTTATTTCAAAGTTTAGTAAAAACACGATATTTGTCAACACAGTTTAGATTTTAAAGTCATTCTTGGGTCAATCAATCTCCTGGTGGGCCCGTTTCTTCTTCCCCCGAATGCTTCTCTTGGTGCGCTGCTTGGCGTATTTTTCATCTGGTGTTTCCCGCAGCAGCAACCAGCAGAAATCAGCCATCATAGTGGTGTTCCATCTTCCTTGGTACCTTCTCTCTGCGTCCTTGATGTCCTGGTGAAACCTTTCACCTTGTTCTTCACTGTACGCCCCCAAGTTTTCGGGAAAGTAGTTCACATGGGAGTGTAAGAAATGGACTTTCAGGCTCATGTTACAGCCTTGTTCTTTGAAGGCATTGAGCATCCTGGCAACAATATCCTTATAGTTCTCATCCCGCCTGTTCCCCAAGAATTTTTTTTTTTTTTTTTTTTTATTGAAATTTTAACATACTTACAAAATAAAGTACAGGAAATCAAGATACCAATGCCATTACAAACAAGGAAGCCATCCTTATATAAGAAAACAGTAAAAAAATATTAACCTAAAGCATCAGTCCTCATATACCTAGCCCACTATAAAGGGGAGAATATTCAAGGAAAACATAAAAGGAAAAGATTAGGAACTAAATTCCACTACTAAGACAGCTCTAACTCATTTGTCCCCACCTCTCCAAACATATATATGCACTACTTTACTTTTTATTATCCAAGAATACCTGCAACTGAGAAGGATCAACAAAAATATATTTAGATCCCTGCAACGTAATTACACATTTGCAAGGATAACGTAAGAAAAAGCTCGCTGAAAGGGCCAACACCCTAGACTTCAAGGCTAAGAAAGCCTGTCTCCTAAGTTGTGTGGCCTTACAGACATCGGGAAACATCTGAACCCTGGCACCACAGAACAGAACAAATGACTTTTTAAAATACAACTTAAAGACAGTAGATTTATCACATTCAGATACAAAAGTGACTACCAAAGTAGCCCGAGTTACTATAGTATCCTGGGAATCTTCAAGAAACTTGGTAAGGTCTAAATTAGCACCACCCTGGAGAGTATCCATCTCACCGGGAGCGCCAAAAGATACCTTCCTCCCAGTCAAATAATATAATTTGGAAACTAAAATAGAGTCAGCAGAAGCCAGACCCAAAGATTCCTTAAGATACTTCCGAAAGAGAATTTCCGCTGATATCAAGTGACATATAGGAAAATTTAATAACCTAATATTTTTAGCTCGAAATAAATTATCATACATTTCCATCCTATGATGTACCAACAAACTCTCCTTAATATTTGACACACTTGTGGACTTAAGAGTAGCACAATGATTCTCACACTTAGAAACCTGTGAGGATACATTCCCCAAACACTTCTCCATCTCAAACAGCTGGTCACTAACCTCCGAAGAGAAGTTACACAGCTGTGCAAGAGTGGGGGCAAACATATTTTCTATACGGGTGACACTCTTCCAGATGTCAACAAGGGTAACCTGATCTTCAGGTATTTCCTTGCTGACACCTGGATCTGAAACCCAGGCAACAGGTGTTAACTTCCCCCGGAAACCCACCGGAGTACTTTGCTTAACAGAGTCCCCCACAGTCACTGGAGAAGGTGGAGAAATATATACTGGAGGGGAAGGTGGAGATCTCTCCGGAGAACTCAGAGACACCCCAGGTGAGTGAAGAGAAAGAAAGTCTGGGTCCAGAGACACATCCGCCCCTACCTTTACTGGAAGGTGCTTATCCATGGGGCCTACCACCGGTTCCACTTTTGCCTCCGGAACCACCTTTTTCTTTCTTTTCCCCATCACAGTCTCTACGGCAGCCTAGATCACAATCTACTGCTCCGGCGTTGCTCCAAGGGGCTCCCAAGGGGCCTGATTCGCCCCTTATATCGTGCCCCTTTGATCGCTGCCCCCAGCCCGCGCCTCCGGCTGCGCCTACTACGTGGAGCGTTTTAAGGGAAGGCCCCCGATGACGTCAGGGCCGCTGGAGCAGGAGCCTGCCGCCTCCGTACAGCACGCTGTCTCCCCGACTCTCCCGGCAATGCTCTCACGCTGTTCCACCTTTCAAGGGAAGGCCCCCGATGACGTCAGGGCCGCTGGAGCAGGAGCCTGCCACCTCCGTACAGC
Organism: Ichthyophis bannanicus; assembly: GCA_033557465.1. Classification (NCBI taxonomy): domain Eukaryota; kingdom Metazoa; phylum Chordata; class Amphibia; order Gymnophiona; family Ichthyophiidae; genus Ichthyophis; species Ichthyophis bannanicus. Next base: position 263,527,259 of record CM066034.1, read on the forward strand.
ACGCTGTCTCCCCGACTCTCCCGGCAATGCTCTCACGCTGTTCCACCTTTCAAGGGAAGGCCCCCGATGACGTCAGGGCCGCTGGAGCAGGAGCCTGCCGCCTCCGTACAGCACGCTGTCTCCCCGACTCTCCCGGCAATGCTCTCACGCTGTTCCACCTTTCAAGGGAAGGCCCCCGATGACGTCAGGGCCGCTGGAGCAGGAGCCTGCCGCCTCCGTACAGCACGCTGTCTCCCCGACTCTCCCGGCAATGCTCTCACGCTGTTCCACCTTTCAAGGGAAGGCCCCCGATGACGTCAGGGCCGCTGGAGCAGGAGCCTGCCGCCTCCGTACAGCACGCTGTCTCCCCGACTCTCCCCGTTCCCCAAGAATTTGAGAACAACATCCTTGAAGGAATCCCAGGCTTCTTTTTCCTTCTCAGACATCGTTTCAGCGAATGCTCCATCTGAAATGAGTTTCCTTATATCAGGGCCAACAAACACTCCTTCCTTTAGCTTTGCTTCAGAAAGTCGGGGGAACTTTGAGCAAAGGTACCGAAAGCACTCACCATCTTTTGGAAGGGACTTGATGAATTGCTTAATGAGACCCAACTTAATGTGGAGAGGTGGTAATAGAATTTTATCACGAGGTACCAAGCTCTCATGAACATTTTTCTCACCGGGTCTCAAATACTCCCGAATTGGCCAGTCTTTTTTCCCCCAGTGTAGGTTGCGGGCCCGGCTATCCCACAGGCAAAGGAAGCAGGGATATTTGGTGAAACCAGATTGCTGCCCTAATAGCATGGATAGAATTTTAAAGTCTCCACAAATCATCCACTTATGCTCATCATAACGAATCTTCTGAAGAATCAGGGCCAAATTCTCGTATTTTTTTTGGAGAATAACAGAGTGAGCAATAGGAACTGAAGCGAATGTGTTGCCATTATGAAGAACACCTTTTATGCTGTCTTTTGACGAATCAATGAACAGCCGCCATTCAGCAGGATCATACTTGAGTTTAAACTTTTCCATCACTCTGTATATATCGTTGCAAAATACCAAATCTTCCTCTTTGCTGAAATACTTCAAAAATTGTGTCTCGCGGTTGCGGTACCAATAAAAAGTTGTTCCTGGTGACAATAGATTTTTCTGTTTAAGCCGAGAACCTAGCAGTTGGGCAGCATCTTTTGGGAGTCCTAAATCCTGGACTAAATCATTCAATTCAGCTTGAGAGAAAAGTTCAGGTTTCGGATCTGGTTCAGTTTCAAACTCGGAAGTACTGGACTCATCGGGAAAAGCCATCTGATGAGTCTCATCATGATCAGAACCGTCCACACAAATATGATCCAAAGATTTTGGTGGTTCAGGCACAGGTACTTCATTGCTATGAGGCATAGGCCTAATTGCTGAGGGAAGGTTGGGGTAACTTATTACGTTCTTATTTTTTAAGTTGTATCCCTTCACAATGCAAGAGCAAAAATAGCAGTCACTGCTGTGGTCTCTTTGTTCACGCCACATCATAGGTATTCCGAAACGAAATGCTTGTTTTTTACCTTTCATCCATAAGCGTAGATCTTCCTCACATGTCTTGCACACTTTGTGAGGAGCCCACGGTTTGTCTTGATCGCCTAACTTCAAACCGAAATAGGCGAAATATACTTTTTTAATAAATGCAGAAATGTTCCTCTGCCACTTTTTCACGGTATATTCCCCACAAATAAAACAAAAACTGTCCAGAGAGTTGACGCAACCTCTGGCTCTGTGAGCCATCACAAATACACAGCACTGCAAACTACAACTGTAGTGAACCACTTCGGAATAAAGCTGGATTACGACTGAGCAAACAAAAGGTAATAATGAACTTGCAAGAAACTGAAATTTGACAGGAACGTTCATGTCGCAACCACCGTGTTTGAGCGAGCGAACGAGGTGAGGCGAACAGAAAAGAACATGTGCCAGCGCGAGTACTGGATTTAGCCCCCCGCCTCCCAATTGTCCTGTTAATGTATAAAATGAATACAAAACACTCTAAAATATCATGAGGGAGTGTTTCTAGTTAGTTAACCATTACAACCTCTATTTTGGGCCAAGAAAATAAACTGCAGTCGGCTAAAAAGAAATTATGTGAACATTCCTTATATGGGTAAGAAATCTAATTTTGCAAGAAAACGTGACGTGATGGAACATTTTAGCTATTTTTCCTGGATTCAGCACCCCAAAATCTATAGGAATCAGTTGCAAAACTGGAGGCAGTTTTTTGGTAGTGTACCTGTGTTATTTATGTAATTACAATTAACATTTCCTGAATTTAATGATTGACGATCTTTGTTAAGTTAAATTTGAAAAATTCCATCATTTAAATAGCATTACTTTGGCGCCAAAAGTTAAATTAGACCTTACCTGCAAATTGGCATTCCTTGAGGAACTCCAGTCCAGTCCCGCACTTCTGGGTTATGCACCCAGCAGTTTGGAGACTGAGCATGTCTTCCTTTTGATGACACCAGAGTACTTATGCAGCTGGTACTGCCTACCAGCCCCAGTAACCTATTGACAAAGCAGACTCACAGGAGCAACAAATAAGTAGCCAATAGTAAGCAAACCTTGTGCCCCCTCCCACCATAGAAGGGATTCCCATGTTCCCCCCAAACAAGGATGCTTACTTATAGATTGCATGGGGAACAACGCCCAAAAGGGCAAACGATCATCAAAATGTAAAGCCAGACAGCACTCCTTCCCGAACCTGGTCACCTCAACCGATGTCGCTGTGACACCTCTCCCACTTCACTCTTCAAGACCCCTGATGTCTCTTGCAACTACTAAGGGCCCACTCTTCAGGACCAGAGTGGTGAGACAGAATATCATGCCTAATCAATTAGGGAGGGATCTGGGACTGAACTGAAGTTCCTCAAGGAATGCCAATTAGCAGGTAAGATCTACTTTAACTTTCCTTATCGTCCCTCCAGTCCAATCCTAAACTTCTGGGATGTAACAGAGCAGTTTTATAGATGGGAGGGACAGCAAAACTGGCCTGAAGCATGGCTGGCTCAAAACAAGTGTCTCCCACTGCCTGCATATCCAGTCGATAATGCTTAGCAAAGGTATGAAGGAAAGCCCACGTGGCTGCCCTACAGATCTCGACCGGCAGAACCAAACTGTACTCTGCCCACGAGGCCACCTGCACTCGAGTGGAATGTGCCCTCAATCCTGCTGATACTTTCTTTCCCTTCAAAATGTTCAGCGATGCGATCGCCTCCCTGATCCAATGAGAAATAGATGTCTTGGTCGCTGCCTCTCCTTTGTGTGGCCCCCCAAAAAGCACAAAAAGGTGAAATGATCTATGAAATGAAGTTGTCCTCTTCAAATATGCTGCAACACCCTCCAAACACCCAAGAGCCACAACGGTGGATTGTTGGTCTCATCCCCCAAAACTCACTCGACCTGGCAGGGCCACCGACTGGTTCAAATGAAAAGCTGATGCTACCTTGGGCAAAAACGAAGGTACCGTTCAGAGAACCACCTTTTCTTTCAAGATAGAAAGGAAAGGCCCCTAACAAGATATTGCTTGAAGTTCTGAAATCCTCCGCGCCAAGTAGATTGCGACCAGGAACATGGTCTTAAGGATCAAGTCCTTCAGCAAAGCCTGACTCAGTGGCTCAAAGGGCTCCCCTGTAAGAGCTGCTAACACCAAATTGAGGTCCCAAGGCAGAACTACCAACCACTGCGGCGGGCGGAGGTGACTCACTGCCTTCAGGAATCGCACCACGTCCAGGTGTGAACCTAATGACACCCCTTAGACCCTACCTCAATAGAAGGAACTTGCTGCAAGTTGCACCTTCAAGGAACTGGCGGCCAAGCCCTCCTCAAAGTTGGTCTGCAAAAACGCTAATATATCTGGCACTGTAGCCGAGGACTGGTGACGCTGACTTTTTTCACACCATGCCTCAAATATGCACCATACGCAGATGTACGATAGGGACGTGGAACTCTTTTTGGCCTTCAGCAATGTGGTGATCACTGGCCCTGAGTAGCCTCACTTCTTCAACTGTGCCTTTTCAAGAACCATGTCGTAAGTGAGAATCAATACACCTAAAGTATGCACACTGGCCTCTGAGTCAAGAGATCCTCTCGCGCAGGCAGCCTCCATGGCTGCTCCGCCATTAGCTGCACCATGCTGGCGTACCACAGGCACCTTGGAAATTCTGGGGTGATCAGGATGACCAACCCCTGGTGAGCTTTTATCCGCTGCACAACCTTGCCTATGAGTGCCCACAGAGGAAAAATATAGAGAAGCCCTTCTTTAGGCCACTTCTGCAAAGGTCGTCCAGACCCTCTGACGTCCATTCTCTTCTCTTCTCCTGCTGAAAAATCGGCTCACTTTGGCTGTCTCGAACATCACCATTATATTCATGATCAGTGTGCCCAATCTGCTCAGTACCTGTGAGAACATCTCCTGGCAGAGAATCTACTCGCCCAGATCGATGTACACCTGACTGAGGTAGTCTACCATCATGTTGTCGACTTCCGCTACGTGTGCAGCTGACAATGCTTGGAGATGGCTTTCTGCCCACGATATCAGCATTTCAGATTCCTCCTTCAGAGCCACACTGCCCATGCCTCCCTGGCAGTTGATGTAGGCTACCATGGCTGCATTGTCCGAGAAGACCCAGACTGCCTTCCCCTGCAGCCATGGACTGAAGCTCTGCAGTACCAGACTCACTGCCCGCATCTCTAATCTGTTGATTGACCAAAAGGTTTCCTTCAGGCTCCACTATCCCTGAGCAATGTGCCATTCGCAGTGGGACCCCCAGTCAGCCAGACTGGCATCAGTCATTAAAGGGATCCACTGTGGAGACTCAAGGGGCATGCTCTCTTCAAAATTCCCGGGGAGGAGCCACTACCTGAGTGCTTTCCTGGTCAATCGAAGACATGGGAGTCTCTGTGACAAGGGATGCCTTTGGTGGCACCACCGGAGGAGCAACACCCTCTGCAAGGGTCACATGTGTGCTCTGGCCCATGGCACGAGCTTGAGCCTCACTGCCATGGTTCCCAGTAGCTGCAGATAATGCCAGGCTGTCGGATCCGACATTCCCTGGAACTGACGCACCAACCGCCATAGTCCCTGGGCCCGATGCCTCCGAAGGAACACTTTCCCTCTGTGGGTGTTGAAGCACACTCCCAGATATTCGATCACCTAGGATGGCACCAAACGACTCTTTGCCCTGTTGATCACCCAACCGAGACTCAATAGGAGCTCTACTACTCTTGCCTTTGCTCGTTCTCTCTTGTCCTTGGACTTTGCTTGAATCAGCCAGTCATCAAGGTAGGGGTGTATCAGGAACCCCTTCTTGTAGAGCACCGCTTCTACCACCACTATGATCTTGGTGAAGGTATGAGAACCTGTTGAAAGCCCAAAAGGCAATTCTCAAAACTGGAAATGCCCCAGAAAAACCGCTGATGATCTGGACAGATGGGAATGTGTAAATACACCTCCATTAGATAAAGAGACATCAAGAACTCTCTGATCCTTACTACCACTCTGACTGACCGCAATATTTCCATGTGAAAACGTGGCACCCGCAGACAATGGTTCACATGCTTGAGATCAAGAGTTGGTCAAAAGGAGACGTCCTTTTTGGGTACCACGAAGTAAATGGAATACCGATTGGAGCCTCACTGGTCTTGGGGAATGGGCACTATGGCCCCTAACCTCTGAAACCTTGCCAGGTTCTCCTCTACTGCCGCGGCTTTGCTTTGCATCCTGCAGGGGGACTGAATGAATGACTGGCCCACCGGAATTGTGAACTCAAGCACATAGCTGGCCCATATTTTATTTATTTATTTATTTATTTAACACCCATTTATACACCGCATCTTCCAGCGATCAGCTGCGGCGCACAACCAACAACAACCAACAATGCAGAGCTTGTTTTACATAGAACAATTATAACTTTTTACATAGAACATCTTAACTTGTACAACAAAGGGTTTAAAAGACTAAGCAGAATAATTCAATAAATCAACTAACACAGTTTGTGTTACAATTTAAACAGAAGTACTGTCCCTAAAACAGTTGTAACTATATACAAGTGGGGTATCAATGCATTGGAATGGGACCTCCATATGACCTCCAGGACCCACTGGTCAGATGTGATCTGGACACAGGCAGGGTAAAAATCCTGCAGCTGACCTCACACAGGCTGCAGCACTGCCTGGGCCCCCCTCACTTCATTATGCTTATTTTGGCCCTGAGGAGGAGGAGGCACTAAAGCTCCTACTGACTCTTCAAAACCCTTGAAATCCCTGGCTTCATGAGAGAAAATGCCCCCTTTGATAGGGGGCAAAGCAGGCCTTATGAAACCATCTATAGTCCTGTGGCTGACCCCGCGCTGTATTAGCATTGAGACTCTGCTTCTGCTTATCCTCAGGCAGACATCCACCTTTGGACTCCCCCAAGTCCTTCACCAATTTGTCCAACTCCTCTCTGAACAGGAGCTTCCCCTTGAATGGAAGCTTGAATGGAGGAACTGTCGGCCACCCAATTCCGCAGTCAGAGTTAGCAGTGTGCTGCGACCACCGAGACCATACTCTTGGAGAGACCTCTAATGAGATCGTAGCAGGCATCAGCAAGGTACACGGCCCCTGATTCTAATTTAGCAGCCTCCTCTGACAGGTTCAGAGTTGTATTCCCCGGTTCTAGAACCTGTTGCGACCAGCGGAGGCAGGCCCTAGCCAACCTGGCCCCACAAATAGAAGCCTGTAATGAGAGGGCATTGATATCAAAGGCTTGCTTTAACAAGGTGTCCAATTTCCTATCCTGGACAACCTTCTACAGGAATCATTGTCTTCTTAGTCACTGTCGACACAGCCGCATGCAACTCTGGAGACCAGAGCAATTCTCACTCCTGCTCTGGAAGCGGTACAGGCGCTACATAATCAGCATCCCTCGGAGGCCGGCTTCCGGCAAATCCCACTCATCTTATATCATCTGCCTGACTACTCTATGCACTGGAAAAATCTTTTGTGTCTTCCTTACTGCCTGGAGTAGTGGGTCCTCAAGCACCTCTTCTTCCACTGGGAGTCCATATTCAGGGCCTTTAAGGACTCCACAGTGAGTGCCGGCAACACTTCCCAGTGGAACACACATACAAGCTGTGTCTGTTCCTCCTGTGGAATCGCACCTTCTTCCAGCTCCTTGCCTTCTACATCTAACTCCATCTCTGGGTCCTCTCTGTCGAGACCTTCCGACAATGGAGACTGCTCTCGTCAGTCCTCAGAAGGTTTAATCCTCTCCAATGCTTCTGTGGCAGGCTCGCTCTCCTTTGTACCCGCTGACCTTTTTCTGCTGTGTTTCTGTGCCAAAGAGTGGCTGCTTACCCCTTCCTAGTGCATACAGAATGCCTTATGCATAAGCAGGACAAATTTGGGGGAAAAAACACCAGGGGTTCCTCTGTCCCTAAAAGCCTGAGATGTGCAAGGACCTAGAGAGGACTGGGACCTGCTCGCCGCCTCTAGCAGTGGAGGCGCAGTCTCAACTACTCTGGGCTGTCTCTTCGCTGCCTCCTCCTGGGTCCCCGAGGGACTAGTCTCATGCTCTGAGCCCTTGTGCAAGACCTGCTCCATGGACTGGGCCTCTTTCTTGCATCTGTGGCAAATACCCACGTCCAAGACTGCCCCTCTCCAAGCTCCGCATACTAAACACTGCGGTCTTATGGGCATAGTCTGTGAACTGCCCCTTCTGCCAGCTTAGCTGGAACGCAGGCTGAGAAGGAAGGAAAGGAAAAGAGAACTCAAAATTAAAGTTAAAATTAAAAAACAAAGGCCTCATTCCGATCAGGACATCCAGGCCCCTATGTTCCCGATCAGAATCAGACGCACAGGGGCAGACGCGATTCTGATTCCACAGGGCACGTCTAGCTCCATGGGATCAAAATCGAGACTAGGTCTGAATGTTCAGGCCAGGACCCTATTCTGGTCAGCCTGCACGTACAGACTTCTACCCGGCTCTCAGTCAAAGTTCCTGAATGGAGAAGCAGTGCCATGGTGTCTGGTTGCCATGACACCAATGGAGCTGCGATCCCTGGCCGCTGACCTGTTCTTAAATTCCCCGCAGCCCGACTCCCAATCTGGCCTCCCAAGGGCAGGGCGGGGCTGTGGGGAATCACCTGCACCCCTCCGACCCCTACCGCCACCTGGGCCTGCCATCCCCTGCCATCTAGGGGAATTTATTCCACCTCAGAGGTACGGGGCCGACATTGGAATCAGCCCTGTACGTCTGGGGCCGAGAACCGCCCACTGCCCACCCTAACTCCACCTCTGCACTGTCCCTTTCACGCCCCCATCTAGCTTCCCCATACAAACACCTTGTTCGTATGAGGATGTTAGCCAGGGACAGAGAGGGGGCCAAATAATTGGGATGGACATCCATCCCCGCTATTTGCAGCCCAGAATGACCCTGCGAGTGTCCCACTAAGAGAAAGGCTGAATATTTCTTAGGCCTTGATTTTAATTTAAAAAAAAAAAAAAAAAAAAAATATATATATATATATATATATATATATATATATATATATATATATATACATATACACTCAAAATAAATAAACTAACCAGCCCTTAAAAACCAAGTTATGCTGAAGTAACTATACCTATGCACGGAGAAGAGCTACCTATCCACCCCCCTCCCACGTGGTACCAGGAGCTGCAAAGACTAATAGCAATTTTTCCTTGCAGCTGCTAGGCCACCATTAACTACACAGTCTGCAGCCATGTGCCAGAGCAATCTAAAGAGGCCCTTCCTGCTTCTTTGTGCCCCAGTTGCTGGCTCCCATTGCCCCAATCACTCCCCCGGGTGAAGTTTATCTTTGTTCTGCATTCTGCCGAGAGCTTTTTGTGCCTTACTGCCTGCTTCATGCTCGGCTGCTTCCCCAGCTTCGGCAGCAAAGAAGAGGCCAGAAGTGCTGTCTGTCGGCTTCTGATAAGCACGTGGCTCCTCACCCAGTAACAGGTTTGCGAGCTACTCCACGTCTGGGCAGCCTTTTAATCACCCCTGAAGCCTCTTCCTTTGCACCCAGTGGATCTGGTGGGGGGGGGGGGGAGGGAGGAGGATCAGAGGATCTCACAGGCACAAGAGGCCCTTCCTACCTCTCTCTCTTATTTTGGGGGGGAAAATCTGAAAAATAATGAGGGGAAGAAGGAGAAAACAAAAAAAACCCTCAAAAATAAACCCCAAACTATCTCCTTAGTTGTTCCTTTAGTGAATCCAGCACCCTGGCTCACTGCTTCCTCCAGCTGATTGGAGACTGAGCATACTGAGGCTGGTAGGCAATGCCATCTATATAAGTACCCTAGTGTCATCAAAAGGATGACATGCTCAGTCTCCAAGCTGCTGGAAGAGGTGCACAACCCAGAAGTGCGAGACTGGACTGGAGGGACAACAAGGAAACCAGGCTTAAAAATACTGCTCAATGCATCTCTTTCACATTTGGCTATCTGAGAACTAAGGTGAGGTTTCCTGCCATAGCTCCTACAGATTTGATCTCACATCATAAAAGTTTTGCTGGATACATTTTCATGAGGTATGTTCATTGTTTTTTTTTTGTTTGTTTTTTTAAGAAAAGGCTTCTTTTTTAAGAACTAGTTTCAAACAAGTTCTTTTAATGGCGTGGAGCCCGGTTCAGAAAGGGGCAAGTTTGTACCATATGGACAGCCCCGAGAAGGACAGGCCCGTTAGGACCCAATTCTATAACACAGGAGCAAAACGTTCCCCCGGCATACTGAATCAGGCCCTGAGACAGCCTGGCATGCCATTGCATGCCTGAGGGGACCTCCTACGCACAGGCTCCCCTGTCACCCATCGCTCTGACCCTCTTCTTCTGCCTGACCCATGGATGGGCAACCGGGGCGTGGATCAGGCGGTGGGGAGCTACCTGTCCACAGCCCCGACCCTGGGGGGGAGGAATCCTGGCCCTGATTGCCCAGTAGATGCTGCTTATTCCAGATCCAAGATGGAATAAACAGCATGTACCCCCCTGATCTTGCAGGACGTGCAGGGCCATGACCTGAATCAGCCCTGTATGTCCTGCCCCCTTGGCCCGCCCCCTCCCAGCCCCTACCTGCTCTATCCTTACTGCTGCTCTAGTTGTGGGGAGGGCCTGAGGGGGAATAGGGGCAGGACAGCTTGCAGGGCTGCACGTCCCACCGGGATGTGCAGCCCTACGAATCATCTCTCTGAATTGGGTCCATAGTATCTGCAATGCACTCTTAATACCAGTACAGTGTACCATACTGCTTCATTATGGGCTAGTGTGTTATGGCAAATATCACAATATATACCTTCTGGAGATATGTTTGCTTTGATGCTTTGGCAGCTCTTTTAATTATGTATGTTAATAATGTAAGGTTTGCAACATTAGCATAGTGTCCCTCATGATTCTATGGTGGGTTATCATTTTATGAGCGACATGTCAATGCATTGTTTCTCACCCGATCAACCAGATCTATGAAAACCTTTTGGACTGCTTGTTCCTCTTTTATAGAAGAGTTTATTTTTAGTTTTATATGATACATAATTTGCCTATAGGGCAACGATATTATAATAATGCAATCTATGTGCCCTGAGTATGGCACTGCCACAAATGAGCCTATATGGTTCCCAAGCACATTAAGAATAAGTAATCCACTTGGTAGTACTTAAATATTAGGAATAGTACCACAGTGACGCTCTTATAGTTTTTAATTTCACATTGAAACATTTCTTTTCTTTCACACACAAGAGAATAATGAAAGACTTATGAATTCATAAAAACGTCTTATTAAGCACTTTAAAACAGTTTTCTCATTTCTCACAGATTTTTGGTTCTTTTCTAGCTATAATGGGAGTTAGGATCCAGGCCTAACTTACAGGCCTTTCATAATAGCAGGCCATGCTAGGCCATAGCCTACCACATTCCCCCCTTTGATTATTCTCACCCGCAAGTGAGAAAGGGTGAGAATTAAATCACTCAGTCAATTAACACATTATACAGGTGTAATAGCATCATCGTGTGGTAAAGGGTAATATTGCCACATAGCTAATATCTTTGTAGCTGCCTTCCTTTCTACATTGCTATCAATGGCTGCTGACTTTATTCAACTGTGATGAATCCAGGGTTCGAGTTTTGCAACTTTAACTGCTGTTGGGGTTAACAAGATGACAACATAAGGTCCCTTCCAATGCGGTGTCCATGGTGTCTTTCTCCACTCTTTGATCCACACCAAGACTCCAGGCTTGAGAGGATGCAGGGGTTCTGTTAGATGGATGAGCAGCTGGTCTTGTACCCACGTATAAAGACTCTGCAAAACAGAACTTAAAACCAATAGTTCTTGTCTAGTAATTTCAGATCTAATCTGTTCCATATCTCCCTTTATTTCCTATACAATAGGCGGGGGTCGCCCATACAGAATCTCAAAAGGGGAAACTCCTAAAGACTTAGCAGGGGCTAAGTATATCCTAAGAAGGGCTATAGGAAGAACCTGGGGCCACTTCAGGTGAACTTCTTGGCAAAGTTTGGACAACTGAGATTTCAGGGTTTTATTCATACATTCTACTTTTCCTAAATTCTGAAATCTGTAGGCAGTATGCATCTGATAATATCAATATCTCGGGGCCATACTTAATGGACTTGTTTCCTGAGGTTATCCACCCTCATTCTTTGTACAGGTCCCCATGTGCATGCAAGGTTGTAAGGGCATACTTGGAATCTGGGTACACATTTAGACAGAGCCCCTTTTCCTATTGTCAGTGCTCTAGTAAGAGCTATCAGTTCAGCTTTCTGTGCTGAAGTTCCTGGGGCCAGGGCTGAGGACTCAGCTACCAGATCAAGAGTCACTACTGCATATCTGGCACAACAATGTCCATTAATGATGACAAGACTGCTTCCATCTACAAAGAAAGTCCGTCCAGGGTTCTCCAAAGGAACATCAGTCGAATCAGGGTGACTTAGGAATATAGTGTCCATAGTTTCTAAACTGTCATGATCAGGGGGGTCAAGACCAACTGGTAACAATGTAGCAGGATTCAGAACTTGACTGACCTTCAATTGTATCTGGGGGGTTTCACACAGCATACTCTGATACCTCAACATTCGTGAATTAGCTAGAAGTTTCCTTTGTGTTTCATAATGGTTAGAACAGAGTGTGGTACAGTAACTTGAAGATTGCTCACTAGGAGGGCTGTAGCTGCAACAGCTCTCAAACAAGGGGCCAGCCTTTTGCAATTACATCCAATTGTTTTGACAAATAGGCTATTGGTCATTGCCAAGATCCAATGAGATTGAGTCAACACTCCTAGAACATTTCCTTGTGACTCATGAACATAGAGATTGAAAGGTTTTCTGGACATCTGGTAGACCCAGAGCTGGTGATAACATCAGAGCGGTTTTCAAAGATCAAAAGGCTGCATCCTGTTCAAGTCCCTATTCCAATGGAGACTTTTCCATTCCTTTGGTAGCTTGATACAATGGTTTTGCTAGCAGCGCAAAATTGGGGATCCATATACGACAGTACTCTGCGGCACCCAAGAAGGCTCTCACTTGCCTCCTGGTGGTTGGAGTAGGAATACTGCATACAGCTTCTTTGCGTTCTGGTCCCAGGCGTCTAATTCTGCTGGACAACTGGAATCCTAGGTATTTAACTTGTTTGACATAATTATGCCTTGGCTCTTGAGACTTTGTAGCCAGCCTCATTAAAAAGGTGCAAGAGTTCACTGGTGGCTTACAGACATTCACTTTCTGAGTTGGTGGCTATAAGCAAGTTGTCCACATACTGGAGAAGAACCCTTTCTCCTGGGTTCACATAGTAGCTTGAAAGATCTTGATTTAAAATAGCACTGAAGAGAGTAGGTGAATTCTTGAATCCTTGAAGTAATCTAGTCCTGGTGAGTTGGCCCCGCCTTCCTGTTGTGGGGTCTTGCCATTCAAAAACAAACAAAAGTTGACTGGTGGGGGCTAGGCGCACACAGAAAAAGGCATCTTTCAGGTCCAGGATGGTGAAATGAGTAGCCTCAGCGGGGATCAGTCCCAAGAGAATATAAGGATTTGGTACCACTGGGTGTATAGTTTCAGCTGCATCATTCACTCGCCTCAGATCTTGTACTGGGCGGTAATCCCCTGTCCCAGGTTTCTTAACTGGGAGAAGGGGGGTGTTCCAGAGTGACTGGCATTCCTTGAGAAGTCCATACTTCAGCAGTTTCATCAAATGGCAGTGGATTCCTTCAATGGCTGGTCGAGGGAGAGGATACTGCTTCATATGCACTGGTTCCACTCCTGGCTTGAGGGTGACAATGACAGGGGCTATGTTCTTTGCTAGGCCAGGTGGATTATCTTCTGCCCATACTTCAGGTGGGGCTATAAGGTTGGTGGGTATACAGGAACTAGCTGGCTTGATTGGAGATGCACTATAGAACCACTACTCTTCTTCTCGGGGAACAGTCAGCACCATCAATTCAGCAAGCTTTGGGTTCACAGTCATTTGCATTTCTCCCCTTTCAGCAAAGGATATTTGTGCCTGGAGCTTAGCAAGCATGTCTCGGCCAGAAGTGGAATAGGGCATTCAGGCATATACAAGAACTGGTGCATTATTTTCTGTCCCCCTAGTTCACATATGCGGTTCTGCAGGAGAGGTTTTGTGGCCTTAGCCCCAGTAGCTCTGACAATGGTGATGCATCGAGAAAACAAAGGGGCTACTGGCTTTAGTATTCATTCTCCTGTATCCCCCATAAAGTCCATATATTGGTCCCCTATTTTCAGACTGACCATAGGCTCCTGGGGACCCAGGGAAACTTGGAGTCCGGTCTGGCCTAGTCTTCATCCATGCTGTAGCCCTCTTCGGCTGCCACTCACTCTATAGCTGCTTCCCTCTCTTGCTGGAACACTGTGTTTGGTTTATTCTTTCTAAAATCAAGTACTCCCTCCTCCCCTCCTGGGAGTGGAGTCAAGATATGGGCATTCACTTCTCTAATGTCCTTCTTCTCTGCAATGGGAGCACTGATTCGCACCCAGTGGGGGCCAATCATTTTCACGACCCCTTTCACTTCCTCTGCTCCTTCGATTAGGAAAACCTCCTCCACATCATTCAACTAAAGTATATCTGTTTTCTTCCTTATCTTACATTCACTTTCTCCGTCACATTTATTTCCACAATTCACAAACTTTCTGAACAACTTCCATTAACTGTGCTGTATTCATGCCCGCAAATCCATCCAGTTTCTGCAATTTCTGTTTTATATCTCTCTGGGACTGACTGACAAAAATGCTAATTCTCCTGGGCTGCTGGATCGCATGGGGTATATAGTGAGGGCTGCATGCGCTATTTGGATCCCACTTGGGGCCATCAAGGCTGATGGGTCTGCATAATACTGTTCATTAGTTCAATCAAATCCTATGGTTTCTCAGTGTAGGAGGCATAATGCAGCTTTCAGTTCAGTAAATCAGTGGCAGAAACAAAGCTGGCAGAAACAAAGCTCCTTGCCCCGACTAGGTGGTTGCCTATAGAAGGGAAAGGGGGCCCTTTCAATGTCCCCTTTATATGAGCTCCCAGAGCTAGGACTTCTGGGAGTTGTAGTTGCTTGCACTGAGTTGTAGTTGTGAATAAATGATTAAGCCGAGGGTTTGAAAGCAACATAGGAAATTTATTTGCCTCCTTTGTTCAAGGAACTTCCATAGAAGCTTGGCACATCATATAAGGTAAGATACTTTGTCTCAAAAGAAAGATAACTTCTGTACAAAACTTTTTCCAGAGTCTCTAATTACAGTTGCTTCCCTCAGCAAGGTAAATATCTCTTCATGTCACAAATTTATCACATCACAATCTTTGGCTAGCTTTAGCTTCAAAACAGTTTTCTTTAAACTGCAACACTTATACTTTAAGTTTTCCTTTTTACTTGGATTATCACAGGTGTGTTTTTTAATTGCTCCAGACACATTCAGAATGCCATCCTGACGGTCTCATGCATTTTAAAACCACAGCAGCAACTTCATATCAAATCTTCTTAGGCTTGTTTTAACCACAGACATTCAAGCATAATAAGTCTGGGATTTTCTTCAGGTTTACAATCTACCCTCCTAGATAAAGCACAGTCCATCTCACATTCTGAGAAATCAGATTCAATATCAGCCTCATCTATTTGCATACACTCACAGTCAGACTCTGCAGTCTCCGGACTGGAAACAGCTTGGGACAGTGTGGGTTTAATTTCTTCCAGCAGCTTAACAACCCGTTCCCAATGAGACCTCCCTCTTGGCTCAGGGGTGTTATCAGGGCACAGGAAATCCTTATCCTGTAGCAAGCTATTTAGAACTTCTAAAGAATTCAGCTACTTTCTTTTAACAGCTCTCTTTAACAGCCTTCCCCGAGGTAAAAGTTTTTGACCCAGCTCCTCCTGGAAAGTCCCCGTACCTGGGTTATAGACAGCAGTCTCTTCGGGATTAAACCTCCTGCTTTCTAGACCAGCTGTAGCCTTTCTACCACACTGGCTCTGCTCAAGACTCTTGCTGGCTATGAGGAGAGTCTTCCCTTAAGCTGTCATTAGAGTACCTTTCTCTGGGCTCTCAGCTAGAATCCTTTCTTTCTGTTTCCTTCAGGATTTCTTCCACTTCTGTTTCTCTGCTGTTCTCTTGGTTGTGCTTGCTCCTGATTTCTCTTCCGTTCCCCCTTCCGTCTCTCTCACTTCCTGTTCTCTGGGGCTTAAATGAGTGGGGATGCCCTGCACCTTTCCACTCCTCCCTCAGCTGTCTCTCATTACCTCCCTTAGTTGCTATGGTGTTGGGGCGTGGCCTTAGGACAGCAGCTTTAGTTATGTTTTTTTTCTCTCCAGCTGAACTTTTAAAGTCACGGGTCCCTGCACTTTCTTTCTGCCTGGAGGTAAAGGTCTGTGTTTTTCCTATTTCCCCGGGCTCTGGAGCAGATTCGTCACCACACATCCCCCCCCCCCTTAAGATATTACGGGCTGGCATATCTACCCCCGCACAGCCCGTAATTCAAGCTAGGGTGTTATGTGCTACACGATTGCTACCGGCACTCTCATCTATCGTGGCAAACCGAGCCAAGGCTATTCGCTCGTGCCAGGGGCACAAGACATTAATATGGTAGATCTGCTGGCGCCCTCTTCTGTTCTGGATGGAATATGATACAGGACCTACCTGTCTCATTACCCAGTATGGCCCCTTCCACTTGCTCTCAAATTTAGAATTAGGTCCAGCTACCATGACAATCACCTTCTCTCCTACCTCTAGGTGACGGGGCTTTGCGCGCCGGTCATAGTAGGTCTTCTGACGTAAATGACTAGCTGCAATATTTGCTTCCGCCACTTGAGTGGTGCGATGTAAACGTCCTTTTAAATCTTTTAAAAATTGGGGTATACCAATTTCTTCTATGTCTGGTTCCACCCATTGCTCCCTTAGTATATCTAGGATGCCTCGCGGAGTCCGTCCATACAATAACTCATACGGGGCAATACCCATAGAAGTCTGCTTTCTCTCCCTACATGCATATAATACGAAGGGAAGCATCACATCCCAATCTCTCATATCCGCCTCCAGACTTCGCCTTAACATCTTCTTTAAGGTCTGATTCTGGCGTTCAACCAAACCATTTGATTGGGGATGATACGCATCGGTTCTGACATGTCGGATGCCAAACGCGTCCCACACTTGGGCCACGTATCACGACATGAAATTACTTCTCCTATCTGTTAGAACTTCTCGGGGAAAACCCACTTCACAGAATAATTTCACAAGTTCCAACGCTATACTTCTGGCAGATATATTACGAAGAGGGATCGCCCACGGGAATCGGGTGGCTTGGTCCACTATAACTAAAAGGTATTGGAACCCCCGGGGCGTTCTCGTAAGAGGTCCCACTATGTCCATAGCCAGTCGGTGTATAGGTTCCGATACGACAGGTATGGGAACCAATGGTACTTTTGGTGGGTGATTTGATGCCACGCGCTGACACGAAGAACATGACTCGCAGAACCTGGCAGTCTCCTTAAAAATTCCCGGTCAGTAAAAGCGAGCCAAAATTTGGTCCAACGTGCCGCGGACCCCTTTATGACCCCCCTACGGGGTGATCATGGGCCAACCGCAGAACCAGTGCTTTAAAAGCAGTGGGAACCACTAACTGTTTCCTACTATTTCCCGTCCTAGGATCTAAACTCTCCCGATATAATATCTGACTATCTAGGAAAAATCGGGGTAGGGTTTTGGTTCCTCTTTGAGCATACTCAAAAGCCCGTTTGAGTGCGAGATCCGCCCGCTGTTCCTTGGGGAAAGAGGGAAATCTCGCTACTAGCTCTGCCGGGACCCATGGTAACTCTTGGCCAGCGGCTAGTTTAGCTCTATTTTGTGATCTATTATGCCTTTCCTGGCGCTTTTCCACCTTCATCTTTTTATCACCCTCAGTAGGAGGGGTCACTAAGTCATCATGGGAGGGCAACCCGCACATCGGGTCATCTGGTGGATCTGGTTCCCCCTCCTTAGCTTTTGTGCAGGCCCGGGTGGATACCATGCCTGTTTTATGCTGTAGACCCTCTGCTAACCCACGCCTGAACTGAGGCCAATCCCTTCCCAGGACTAAAGCTTGTGGGAGCCTTGGAACTACAGCTACAGGTATTTTCCGTTTCAAACCCAAACCTTTTACTGAAACAGTGTATACTGGGTAGGACAAGGCTGCCCCATGAATGCACTTTATCTTTATGCTGCTTTCTTGTGACTCGGGGACCGGACCAACCTGGGATTTTATCTCCCTCCAGAGTTTTCGCGAGATCATTGATTGGTCCGCTCCAGAGTCCAGCAAGGCCTCTACCTGGACACCCTCCACTTCTACGCCCAAGAGGAATCCCTCTCCCCTTTCTTTAGAATGGGTGGTGATTAGGGCTGTCCTAGCTTTGCAATCCCTTCTCATATGTCCTTCTTCCCCACAAGAAAAGCATTTTCTTTGCACATAACGGGTCTTATCCACATGCATTACCTTCATCCCTTCTCCCCACATGGCTTTTCCCTTCCTTTCTGAAGCCACTTCAACTGCCCGGGTTAGACCACCAACCTTAGCCTGGCTTACCAAACTGGCTTCTAGAAAACGCTCAGCCAGTGAGATCGCTGCATCCGTGGTCTGGCAGTCCTGTAGGATCAGGAAGGACTGCAGATCTTTTGGAACTGCGTCCATGAACTGCTCTAAGACAATACAGTCTAACAAAGAATCTTTTG
Organism: Ichthyophis bannanicus; assembly: GCA_033557465.1. Lineage (NCBI taxonomy): Eukaryota > Metazoa > Chordata > Amphibia > Gymnophiona > Ichthyophiidae > Ichthyophis > Ichthyophis bannanicus. The sequence continues at coordinate 263,545,476 of CM066034.1, forward strand.
TTCTTGCATCAGGCGTCAACCACTTTAATGCCAACCCTTTTATCCGCTGGTATAAGGCACGCGGTGTTTCACCTATTTTTAGCTTACAGCTCCTCAAAAGGCGGCGGTAGACCATGGGGGTTAGGCCCAAACGGTCTCGTATAGCCTTTTGAAGCTCTTCATAATTTGCGGCTAAGGCCACGGGCATGGCCCTGTAGGCTGAAAGCGCTTCTCCCATCAAGGAGACGGCAAGGCGCACTGCCCACTGGTCTTTCGGCCAGCCCGTTAGGAAAGCCACTCTCTCGAAGGCTTCCAAGAAGTCGTCCACGTCATCCCCTTTGGCCAACTGACCAAACGAGAATGTCCCAGTCCCAGGTAACCCCAGCCCTGCTATAGCTCCCAAGGAACCTGGTGCTGTCCGTAGGGACTACGTCGCTTTCTTCTGTGCTCCTAGCCAAGCAGCCATCATATCTAGGAGCGGCTTCTGCTGGGCCTGGAGCATGGCGGCTGTGTGTTCTTGAGTCCTTGCAGACATTTCCTGTTGTTTTTGGAATTGCTCCACCATCCATCCCAGAAGCTCGGTCCTCTCCATCCTCGGTAGATGCTGAAATGAAAAAAAACAGAGAGAGAAACCACCAAGTGCAGCTCCAAATATAAACCCTCTCTCTTTTGCTCTTCTTGAGCACTGCTCTATCCCCACCCTGCACCGGTATCCGTCTATACCCTTCTTATACACGGATTACCTTATGCAGGTGTAAACTCGAGTTTATCAATCAGCAGGTCATGGCTTGGTAATCCACTCCAGTCCGGTCCTTCTGCTGCCACTCCGGGTCTTTCTCTTCAGCAGGCCCTCTGTATCCTCAGCACTTTCTGTAGAAGTCTCCTTTATTCTTTGAGGCTCCAGATGTTTCGCGTATACGTGGCCAAGGCAAATACTAAAAACTACGCCCCCTGTGGCCTCCTTTTCCCGCCTAGGTGGTTGCCTATAGAAAGGAAAGGGGGCCCTTTCAATGTCCCCTTTATATGAGCTCCCAGAGCTAGGGCTTCTGGGAGTTGTAGTTGCTTGCACTGAGTTGTAGTTGTGAATAAATGATTAAGCCGAGGGTTTGAAAGCAACACAGGAAATTTATTTGCCTCCTTTGTTCAAGGAACTTCCATAGAAGCTTGGCACATCATATAAGGTAAGATACTTTGTCTCAAAAGAAAGATAACTTCTATACAAAACTTTTTCCAGAGTCTCTAATTACCGTTGCTTCCCTCAGCAAGGTAAATATCTCTTCATGTCACAAATTTATCACGTCACAGTCTTTGGCTAGCTTTAGCTTCAAAACAGTGTTCTTTAAACTGCAACACTTATACTTTAAGTTTTCCTTTTTACTTGGATTATCACAGGTGTGTTTTTTAATTGCTCCAGACACATTCAGAATGCCGTCCTGACGGTCTCATGCATTTTAAAACCACAGCAGCAACTTCATATCAAATCTTCTTAGGCTTGTATTAACCACAGACATTCAAGCATAATAAGTCTGGGATTTTCTTCAGGTTTACAATCTACCCTCCTAGATAAAGCACAGTCCATCTCACATTCTGAGAAATCAGATTCAGTATCAGCCTCATCTATTTGCATACACTCACAGTCAGACTCTGCAGTCTCCGGACTGGAAACAGCTTGGGACAGTGTGGGTTTAATTTCTTCCAGCAGCTTAACAACCCATTCCCAATGAGACCTCCCTCTTGGCTCAGGGGTGTTATCAGGGCACAGGAAATCCTTATCCCGTAGCAAGCTATTTAGAACTTCTAAAGAATTCAGCTCATTTATTTTAACAGCTCTCTTTAACAGCCTTCCCCGAGGTAAAATTCTTTGACCCAGCTCTTCCTGGAAAGTCCCTGTACCTGGGTTATAGACAGCAGTCTCTTCGGGATTAAACCTCCTGCTTTCTAGACCAGCTGTAGCCTTTCTACCACACTGGCTCTGCTCAAGACTCTGTTGCTGGCTATGAGGAGAGTCTTCCCTTAAGCTGTCATTAGAGTACCTTTCTCTGGGCTCTCTGCTAGAATCCTTTCTTTCTGTTTCCTTCAGGATTTCTTCCACTTCTGTTTCTCTGCTGTTCTCTTGGTTGTGCTTGCTCCTGATTTCTCTTCCGTTCCCCCTTCCGTCTCTCTCACTTCCTGTTCTCTGGGGATTAAATGAGTGGGGATGCCCTGCACCTTTCCACTCCTCCCTCAGCTGTCTCTAATTACCTCCCTTAGTTGCTATGGTGTTGGGGCGTGGCCTTAGGACAGCAGCTTTAGATATGTTTTTTTTTTCTCTCCAGCTGAACTTTTAAAGTCACGGGTCCCTGCACTTTCTTTCTGCCTGGAGGTAAAGGTCTGTGGTTTTCCTATTTCCCCGGGCTCTGGAGCAGATTCGTCACCACACAGGTCAGCTGGCTAGTGCAAAGCTGGCCCTGGACCTAGTGCAATGGGATAACGTGACCCTCCCCTTTTACTGGTAGTTGTACTTCTGAAGGCATATGACAATCGGGACTGTCTGGCTTCCACTTCATGTTCTTGGGCGCTGGCTGTGAGTGATCCTGAACTGGCAAATGAATCCCTGCTTGTAGTGTCATCGGTGGACTGTGGCCTACTCTGAGTACTTTAAATTGTGCCGGGGCTTTCAGTCAAGAGGGGGTGTACGTCCTTCTGCTGCAGAGGTGGCTGGTGACATTTGCAGGGAGGTATCCCCCCCCCCCCTGCCCCAGGCTCTGCCCGGGGTGGTGGCAGAGCTGAGGGAACTGGCCTATAAAGATAATAAACGGGCAGGGTTTTTTTCTTTTTATTTTCTCAAACATTTAAGCAGGAATCCTATATAGGGGAACTGATCAGTGAACATTCTCTGTACAATCTAATAAACACAGGAAACTATGGGGCCATGAAGTAACTAACACTGGTCACCCCCTTCCACAGAGCATTTCTAATAGGGTCGGAGACCTTTTAAGTCTGTAGTCTTCAGCAAAGTCCTTTCTAACATTCCTAGTCATACATTTCAACAAAATCTGCATGGACTCTGACCCCCGACCCCCCCCCCCCCCCCACACACACACCAGTCAGGCTGCATTTTCCTGTGGACTAAGCATAAAACTATTATTTTGCAACATGTTATAACAACAATCCTAACAGAAAGAACTATAGCTCTTAACATGACGGCCACATATCTGTTACGTATGACTGGAATAAAATTACTTGGCATGAAAACTAACTGCCAGCCGTAATCAGCATGTCTCTGCAAAAGAAATAACTTTAAATCTTACAGTTTTAGGAAGCAGATATTCAAAAGACATTCCGAATACTTTTTCCATAAAGTGGGTGGATATCTAGAATACATATACACTTTTTTCTTCCTATCCTATTTTTATTAACAATAAGTATGTCTTCTATGAGGTGCTTGCCGCAGTATATCAGGAACTAGAATTCAAACACGATGAACTCCTTATTCACTCAGGATTTAAATCACTTTCTAGTCGCGATCTGGTACTACTGGCTTGGAATGGTTCTTAACCTCTACTTCGTAGGACAAAGGGAAAACAAAAGCAGTTTCCTGAATTTTTCTATCATTTCCTATTTAAACCATTACAGTACTTACTGAAGGTTTGAACATAAATAACACAAAACAAAGCTAAGCCCACAAATGCATTATACCTATAGCCCTACAAAAATTCTTCTCACTTGGTCCTTACAAGTACAGGAACTTGAAAGGGGTTAATAAGAACTTAACCCTTTCCAGGCTAAGCCCAAAACTATCGGGATCCACAATCCTGACTAAACATTCTAATCAAATGATATATAATACATGACCATAGCAGAAGGAACATCACTATTAAAACATATTGAATAAAACAGGTACAATTTTCCTGAAATAAGCACAAATTAGCCCAGCTGCAGAATGTTGAAAACAAGCCCTCACAGGGTTAGCAGCTACTATACATTCCTTTCTTCAGACACGCCCCGTCTCTCTCGCTTGCCAGCCTCAGCTGTACTGAAGGAAAACTGAAATGAGTGAAACAGCTTCTTGATTTTACAGTGACTCTGGCATAGGTGTTTGCGTCTTCTTTCTTCTTTTCTTACTACTATTTCTTAATCGGTAAATTGTCACAAATTACCCAACAGAATAATCTTACATCATACCAGAAGGGAAACTCGTGGTTTCAACAGATAACAAAAATCAGAGACAAACAACAAACAGTAAGAACAGACGAACACCAAACGCTTCCTCCTTTTCGCGACCTGGGCGCAGTCGCCTGGCCAGGAACCGCGCTACTCAGAAGTCCGCTCTCGCTTAGCCTGTATTTCAAGACCTCTCACTCACACAAGCAATCATATTTTAACAAGAAATCATTTTTCAAGTGCCCAGGTTTTTCTGACTAACTGACTATTTCAAACAAGAAGGGTCGATGGCTTTGGCTTCCGCTTTCACTTATGCGGAGCTTACTAGGACCGCCCTTATGGGAGGTGATCAGACTCCCTTGTCTCGCACACACTCATGCGAGATTTTTCCCAGTTAGTCTATACCAAATATACCAAATCAGTCTTGCGCATACTCATGCAAGACTTTTTCCCCAGGCTGCACTGACTTTTAAAAAAGAAAATATCTACTCACCGGATCCAGTTCCTGATACCAAACCAGTTCGTGGCTTGGACCCTGGACTCCCACGGGTCAGAGGTGTTGGCTAGCTGGACCCGATGGCCCACCGAGGCAGGCGGAACCCTCTCCGATACAAAGGGATCGGCGGCGCCTGAGAAGTTCCCCTGCGGTCGGACAGACATAGTTCCAACCGGACCAAACCTCGAGGCGAATTTCGTAGATTATTCACTTGAATACCATTTACTACTCGCACTTCCCGGCCCAATGCACCAAGAATATGTTGTAGCAAAGTGCAGTCAATGAATAAATCCAGGAGTCAATTGACAGGGTCCAAGCCAGTTTATTGTGCACAGGCCCAGTCAGTCAAAGCTTCAAAAGGAACTGAGCAAATGTTTTTACAGAGACATAACCATTTATACCTCTTTTTCAGTTTGATACATGAGAACTTTCTATTGGTTCTAACTCGATACATACAAACTTCTCATGGGTTCTACGCTCCCTGCACCTGTCCAATTAGAAATCCCTCCGGGGCCTAGCAACCAGCCCCCTCCCTTAGGATTGCTCTAACAATGGTGCAGTTCTTGATTTTGTTACTTCTCTACTGCAAGGTTATCCCTAGCTCCAGGAATGCATTTATTAAAACATTTATTTTCTTTCACACACAAGAGAATAATGAAAGACTTATGAATTCATAAAAACCTCTTATTAAGCACTTTAAAACAGTTTTCTCATTTCTCACAGATTTTTGGTTCTTTTCTAGCTATAATGGGAGTTAGGATCCAGGCCTAACTTACAGGCCTTTCATAATAGCAGGCCATGCTAGGCCATAGCCTACCACAGTAGGACTATGGTAATTGGCTATCAAGGGCATAGCAAGTTGTTATTATGTGGATAATACGCTGGTTTGTGTTGTGTGTTGTACCCAGTGATTTATATCTAATTGCTGCTCTTTTTGAATGGTACTGGTGTTGAATTATAGGTATGTTATAGTTTTGTTGCTTTTGATCAATTGCATAGTACATAGCAAGAGCAGATAGAATAAACAGTGTGGTTACATAAGAACATACGATATGCTATACTGGGTCAGACCAAGGTCCATCAAGCCCAGTATCCTGTTTCCAACAGTGGCCAATCTAGGTCAAAAGTACCTAGCAGTCTCCCCAAAAGACACAGGTTCCTCAATGCTTGTATTGGGTCAAGCAGTGATATCCTGTGTCCCTACACTAGCAGCTTTTACTACCTCCTCCGGTAACAAATTCCAGAGTTTGATTACACGTTGATTGAAAATATATTTTCTTTTATTAGTCTTAAATAGGTTACCCTGTAGCTTCATTGCATGTCCTCTAGTCTTTTTACATTCTGACGATGTAAACAATCGATCTATGTTTACCCGTTCTACTCCACTCATTAATTTATAGACCTCTGTCATATCTCCCCTCAGCCGTCTCTTTTCCAGATTGAAGAGCCCCAACCTTCTTAGCCTCTCTTCATAGGAGTATCCTTCCATCCCCTTTACCATTTTGGTGGCTCTTCTCTGCACCTTTTCTAATAACGCTATATCCTTTTTTAGATACGGCAACCAGAATTGCACACAATATTCAAGGTGCGGTCATACCATGTAACGATACAGAGGCATTATAATATCCTTTGTTTTATTTTCCATTCCTCTCCTTATGATACCTAGCATTTTATTTGCTCTTTTTGCTGCCACTGCACACTGGGCGGAGGGTTTCAACATGTTATCCATGATGACGCCTAAATCTTTTGCCTGGGTAGTGGTTCCCAATGTGGAACCTTGCATTGTGCAACCATAGTTTGGGTTGTTCTTTCCTAGGTGCATAACTTTGCATTTGTCCACATTAAATTTCATCTGGCATTTGGATGCCCAGTCTTCCAATTTATCAAGATCCTCTTGCAATTTTCCACAATCCTCTTGGGTTTTAACAACTTTAAATAGTTTTGTGTCATCTGCTAATTTGATAACCTCACTCATTATTCCCTTTTCCAGGTCATTTATGAGTATGTCAAAAAGCAGCGGACCCAGCACAGATCCCTGGGGTACGCCACTATTCACCTTTTTCCATTGGGAAAATTGGACATTTAGCCCTACCCTCTGCTTTCTATCTTTTAACCAGTTCTTGATCCACAATAGTACACTGCCTCCTATCCCATGACTTTTTAGTTTTGCCAAAAGTCTCTGATGAGGGACCTTGTCAAAGGCTTTCTGAAAGTCCAGATACACTATATCGACTGACTCACCTTTTTCTACCTGTTTATTCACACCTTCAAAAAAACATAACAGATTAGTAAGACAAGATCTTCCTTGTCTAAAGCCATGTTGGCTGTCTCTCATTAAGCCATGACTATCTACATTATGAGTAATTTTGTTCTTTATAATGGTTTCTACCATTTTTCCCGGGCATACAGAGAAGTGTCATACTAGGGTTGAGATCTGTTACACAGATAATCTAGCTTAGCAGGTTTGCACAAAGTAATCAGAGTAAGCAGAGTGTTGTACAGTTATGTGCTGGATTAAGTCAGAATAGCCTACATTGAATGTGGCTGCTGCTGTATTCGCCTTATAGGTTAATCTAACCAGTTGGTTTAGGGAAAGTATTTCATGCCGAGCAGTTGGTGAGTCTGTGGATTTGTTGATTGCTTTTTCTTTTGTTTATCAGTCCTCTCGCTATTGGGAATGTTGGCAGATTGGCCTTTGGTCCCCATCTAAGGGCCATGCCAAAGGGCCCTCTGGTGAGTCCTCAGGCGTGGGCCCGCCAGGTGTTGGCGCGCCTGCTGCTGGTCCTTTTTTAAATGTCCCGGTGCTGTGCGTTTTCTTCAGCCCAATTGGCCTTGCCCGAGTGGAGCGGGGAGGAGCTTACCTTCCCACTCTTCCTCGATGCTGCCGATTGGGTGGAGGAGAGTGGTAACTTTAGTAAATATGCCCCAAAATGCTAAATATGCCCCAAAATACACTCAATGAAAATAAGTGAAAGGTTTTTGGGTATGTAATAAATAAAACATCGATGGATTTCTGCATTAATAAATCTTTAGTCCCAATCTTTTGGGACAAGTACTATTTATGAACCCACCATTTCCTATGATGTATACTCCTAATTTAGCAGCTTGATCCCTAGCTGTACTGTGATATAACTGCTAGGGTTCAGAGTCATCATTCTGAAGATGGGACAAGCTTGTCCAGAGATCATTCCTACCCAACGTCAACCTATTAAGGACACCCTTGGTAAATGCTGAGGAGGTGGATGGATTCAGGATGCTGATAAAAGATAGGGTGCAATGCTGATATTGATCATGGCGGTGTGGGGTGTGTTGATAGTGATGTTGATCGGGGTGATGCTAATCAAGAGGTGGGGATGAAGCTGATGCGAATCGGGGGTAGGGATGGGGGTGATGATCATATTAATTGAGGGCATGGGGACTAGGGCTTATGCTAATGCAGACTTGAAGGTATATTGGGTTATTTTTTTTTTCCAGAGTGGGTGCAGTGACTGAATGCTGATAGCATGTATGTATTTACTACTTTATTGCTATTTATTTGTCTTAGATATTCAGGACTATTAAGTTGTATTTTTGATGGGTTCTTTAATATTTATTTTTATTTCCTAAGCTCTGTGAATATCAGTTAGCTGGAATTTTGGTGAATCTAGTCCATTGCTAAGAAATCAAATTTCAGAGCAATGTGCAAGAACAGAAGATATTCAAATATACTCTACCACAGATAGACATTTGAGATTTCCATTTACTTGTGAAAAATAAAGCCTAAACTATGAACACTTCTTTAACAATCCTGAGACTCTGTTGACTATTATATGTTTGATGTTTCTCGAGAGAAAATATAAAGGAGAGCATTTCACATACAGCATGTAATTAAACACGGATTAGTTCTGTTGAAACTACCTGTAAATGGCACTACATGGAAATTAGGTTTTCCTAAGATCAACATCTATAATTGTCCATGGCAATTTGAAATGGCATTTACTCAATTGCATGAAGTATATATTACAGTTTTTCTGTTTATTTGACTAGGTTCATTTTCTTCCATTCTACTAAAGACCTCATCTGACCCTTGCACCCTTGATACCTTTGATGAGATATTATCACTAAGGGGCCTATGCACTAAAGATTAACATGCTGCATCATTAAGGCCTTTTAGCATACATATGAAATTGTGCACTATGTACTGGGAGCACACCTAGCAAGTCTGGTTTTCAAGACTGATACAACTAATATGCATCAGACAGATTTGTAAATATTAGAGATGTGGAGGCAGAATCAATAACATGCATGTCCCAGCCACGGACACGTTTAAATTGAAAACGGGCCACATTTGAATCTAACTCTGCATCTGAGGGGCTAGATGTGTCCGCGGGTCCGGAATCGGGGAGGTAGATGTGTCTGGTGTGGCATGGGCAAAGCGTTATTCAGCTAGCCTGTGCACACATTTGTTGCACAGCCTGCACACAGGGTGCAGGCACGGCCTATGCAATATAATGGAGAAACATGTCCCCTCTAAATATTATTGGAAATGGGTAAACATTTTGGATGTTCCTGCACCCACCATATTCTGAAAAGTTGCACATTTCAGATCATGCATGTCTCCATGATGCACCCGCAGACGCCATGTCTCCTTGGTAAAAACATGCATCTCCTAAGCTGCACTTCACATTGACAGTAATTTGTTGATGCATACTAGACATAACTACCAATGAGAAATGACTTCTGCTGCAACCTAGATCATATACCAGTCCTCTTCATGTCCTGAAAGGTGCTAGGTAATTCCAGTGCACCCTAATATGGTACAAGAGAATGTAAATATGAACATTTATGTCAGGACATACCTTGCATCAAATGGTACTTGGCATTATAAAATGGCCCCAGTGATTCCTGTCTTGGTCATCTCTGCAAACATACTTTAAACTGCTAAGGATGGATCCTTACCAAAGTGCATAAAACCCAAACTAACATTGCAGTTCCCCAAAGGATGCATAATATTGCCCATCAACAAATGTATGCCCTTTTCATGCACAAGGCCTATAAGTGCACTCATTCTGATGCACATACTACTTTTCCTCTCTTATCTCTCCCTATACCCCTCCTCCAGAACTCTATCTGTGTCCTTCTCTTCTACTGCCAAATCCAGACTTTGCTTCTTTCACCTTGCTGCTCCTTATGCCTGGAACAAACTACCGGAGTCTATACGTCAGGCTTCTTCTCTGGCCCTTCTCAAATCCAGGCTGATACTCACTTCTTCATTACCATTTTTGGATCTGATCCGCCTACTCTCCCTTGTGTTTTACTTACCATTCTCCCTAGATGTATCCTGTCCACAGCTATTATGTTGTCTGTCTTGACTAGATTGTAAGCTCTGCTGATCAGGGACCATCTTTTACGTGTGTCTGTGTAGCACTGTGTATGTCTTATAGTGCTATACAAATGATCAATAGTAGTAGTATTAATAGTAGTATGGCCTTCTGGCTATGGCAACGGATTCCCACATATCTGGGTACTATATTTTCTTACAACAGCTACACCCATCCCATCGTGGCCTATGTTGGTCTGTGTACATCTGCTTTCTGAGGCACAACCCTTTCTGCCCTCCCACAGTCTGCTTTGTGCCACTGCTCCCCTGGTCAGGTCTGTGTGGGTATGGGAAGGGGGATCCCTATGCCATCAAACCCAGGTAGCCAGCAACCAAATATATCACCACTCTCACAGCTTGCATAGATCTGGACTGTGGAAAGATGTAGGCCTCATTACATGGTTTGGGGGATGTTGGCACAACATAAGTCATGTCTCCCAATGCCTAGCACCACTGATATATGGCTGCTCAATCACATTGGCACCTCATGATACTGTAGTTATCCATATGGTCCAGGTACCGGCCAGCAATTCATGGTCTCCCTGAACTGCAGAGCAGCACATCAGATCCTCCTGTGCTACCCTCAAACCACATACTCTCACATGCAGTCACAAAAGACATCATTCTGCCAAACCTAACCAATAACTAACAGCTGCTAGACCATGAAGGCATTACGTCCCAGGAATACACATATGATCTCCCTTTCTCACTCCAACATGATTTGTTTCCAGACTCACACACATACTATTCTTAGACTAACAGTCCCAGTATTCAGAACACATGATTTGTTAGGGTCCTTTGGATTAGCTTTTTTAGCACAAACATCACATTTCAGCATAGCCAGAATAAACACTATTATTCTTCTTAATGTTTCTGTAAGGGTGTTTATTAATGTTTCTTTACCTTACAGCATTACTCACCTCTGCTTTCTGTTCTTTATAACTGCATCTTGTGTTTTTTCAGACTGCAGTCACACAAGTTCAGGACCAACTTGTCACAATAATTCCTCAATATGGGACAAATTAAAGAGCACAGCAGAATATTTTCTAAGTCCTGGCCTTATTCCACATTTCAGTAGGAATAACAGGTTTGCAGCTTGGTTTCCAGCTTGTCGTGCTGTGAGTACTTGTGTGCATCAGTGATGCTGAGGGCTAAGCTATCGGTAACGTAACTACTGGTAGGGTCTCCCAAGATGGACAAGTCTCAACTGAGGTGCCAGACCAAGATAAACCACCCATTTGGGCCGCAGCAGAATGGGACGGTTTGGCGGTGAAGGATCACATTTCTGTGACAACGGCAACAACACTAGAATTAAATTGTGTGCAAGAAAGGCCTGGCAATCTACTTCCATATTTTGCCATGAAAACCCAATGGACAGTCACAACAAAACAAATTGCACTATAGAGCTGGAAGATGAGACCGCTAGGTCAGAAGGCACTCAACTGGATACTGGAGAGGAGCTGAAGACGTTTCAGAGTAAAGCCAGCATTTATGGTTGGATCAAAGCCCTCGGGACATCTGACTGCTGATGTAGCTGTGCATGAAATGAGAGTCAGAAGCTGCAAAGATGTCTTACATATTGGGACATGGAACATACGAAGCATGAACCAAAGGAAGTTGGAGGTGGTCAAGAATGAAATGGAATGTGTACAACTTGATCTGTTGGGTGTCAGTGAAATGGACTGGCATCAGGCACTTGGCATCTGATGATCACATGGTCTACTATGCTGGAAATGAAAGACAAAGAAGAAATGGTGTTCATTTATAATTAAGAAGAAACTTGCAAGAACTGTAATGAAATGCAATGCAATCAGTGAACACTTAATTTCTATTCGTCTACGATGAATGCCCATCAACACAAATATAATTCAAGTATATGTCCCGACAACAACTGCAGAAGAGGACGAAGTTGATGAGTTCTACGAATAAGTACAAGCTGAAATTGACAGAACATGCAAACAGGATATCCTGATAGTCATGGGTGACTGGAACGCAAAAGTTGGCAACAAAGAAGAAGGCAAAGTGGTTGGAAAATATGGACTTGGCAACAGAAATTCTAAAACTGATAGAATTTTGCAAGACCAATAATCTATTCATCTCAAACACTTTCTTCCAGCAACACAAACGGCGACTATACACATGGACATCACCTAATGGATTGTACAAAAATCAAATTGACTACATCTGTGGAAGTCAACGATAGAAAAGCTCTATAACATCAACAAAGACAAAACCTGGAGATGACTGTGGTGATGATCACCAACTACTGGTATGCAAGCTCAAACTAAAGTTGAAAAAGAGCAAGCCACACACGAATGTAGCAAAATATGACCTTGAGAATATACGACCAGACTTTAAAGACTGCCTGCAAAATCAATTTGCTGCTTTAGATAGAAATGACTTAGCTCCAGAAGACTTATGGGATGACATCAAGAAGGTTGTATTGGAAGGAAGTGAGAAGTCTTTACAAAAGGTAGAAAGCAAAAATGGCTGAAATGGATGACTGAAGAAACTCTGAAAACTGCCCATAAATGCAGAGAAGCTAAAGCCAGAGAAGAAAGAGAGACAATCACAGAACTCAACAGAAATTTCCAATGTGCAGCAAGACAAGACAAGGAGAAGTAGTACAATGACACATGCAAGGGAATAGAAGCAGAAACCTTTAGAGGAAGAACAAGTTTGGCTTTCCTAAAACTATAAGATTTACAGAAAAATTCTAACCTCAAATTGGAATGTTATAAGATGCTCAATGATCCATGTTGAATGATTCTGAGACGATCAAGAAAAGGTGGAAAGAATATACAGAGTCATTATATGATAAATAACAAGTGACCAACAGCTGTTTCAACCTATAGCTTATGATCTGGATTCATTGGTGATGAAAGAAGAAGTTGAAGCAGCATTGAAAGCCTTATCAAAGAACAAAGCACCTGGCATTGATGACATTCCCATTGAAGAATTACAGCAATTGGATGCAGCTGTTACCATACTTACAAGGCTCTGCCAGGAAATTTGGAAGACAACATCATGGGCAACTGATTGGAAAAGATCTGTGTTTATACCAATACTAAAGAAAGGTGATCCAACTGACTGTGGGAATTATCACACAATCGCTCTGATCCCACATGCCAGCAAGATTCTACTCAAGATTATTCAGCAGAGACTACAAGCATATCTGGAATTAGTACTGCTGAAGTGCAAGCAGGGTTCAGGAAAGGGTGAGGAACGAGAGACATCATCACAGATGTGAGGTGGATCCTTAAAAAGACTAAAGAATTCAAAAGGTTATCTATATGTGTTTTATTGACTACAGCAAGGCTTTTGACTGTGTAAAACCATGAGAAACTCTGGGCCACATTAAGAAGTATGGGTAAACCAGAACACCTGATAGCTCTCACCTTTACATTGATCAAGAAGCAACAGTTTGAATGGAACAAGCAGAAACAGAATAGCTTAAAATCAGCAAAGGTGAACAAGGCTGCATACTTTCCCCCTACCTGTTTAATTTATATGCATAACAAATCATCAGAGAAGCAGGACTATATGAAGACCATCGAGGTGTGAAGAATGGTGGAAGACTCATCAATAACCTTCGCTATGCTGATGATACCACTTTACTGACTGAAAGTGAAGACAGTCTAAAACATTTGCTTCTCAAGATCAAGAAACATAGTCTTAAAATGGGCCTGCACCTTAATGTAAAGACAAAGATCCTGACAACTTGCAAAATCAATAAGTTCATCACTGATGGAGAAGAACTTGAAATAGTGGACAACTTTAACCTACTTGGATCAACTATCAATAAAGAAACAAGCAGTCAAGAAATCCGATGACACATTGCTCTTGGCAGAATGGCTATGAAGGACCTAGACAAAATTCTCAAGAGCAGAAATGTCTCTCTCCATACAAAGATTTGACTGGTTCAAGTCTTGTTATAACGTCATATGGATGTGAAAGTTGAACAGTGAAAAAGATAGAGAGGAAAAAAATTGATGCCTTTGAATTATGGTGCTAGTGACAAATGCTGTGTATACCATGGACTGCCCGAAGAACAAACCAGTCAATACTAGAGGAGATCAAACCTAAGCTTTCTTTAGAAACTCAGATGACAAGACTTCGACTTTCATGCTTTGAACACATCATGTGAAAGAGAGAAATCATTAGAGAAAGACATAATGCTTAGCAAGGTTGAAGGTCAACACAAAAGAGGAAGGCCAGCAATGAGATGGATGGATGCAATAACAGAAGTTATAGGTGCTACACTGTCAACAATGAGTCACCTAACTGAAGACTGAACACAGTTTAGGACAACTATTCAGAGGGTCATCATGAATCGGCTCTGACTCAACGGCACTTAACAACAACAACAACAACAGGAACATATATGGATATATCGCAAAACGTACATGGGCCTTTCTGGAATATGCTATGCACATCTCCACTACTGACCATGTTCCCATTCTGCCCCTTTTGGACATATTCTGAAATCCCCGTGCTAGCGCCATGGATGTGCATGACAGCAGTGTTTCAGAATATGGTAGGGAATGTTTTCAGCACATAAACATCCCCACCGCATGTACAAATTCTTTATTCATATTCTGGAATGATCTCCATAGTGAATGGAAATCTATCTCATACATATTCATTCTTACAGTCTTGAAAACCCAAGTAGATAGATGGGACTTGAGAAAAGTTAAGAAACACTGCATTAAGGCCTGCATTAAGGCAATACACTTAGGGATATAAAGTCATTTTAGCATATATCTCATGATATATATATGTGAAATCGGTCTTAACGAACATAGAAACATGACAGCAGAAAAAGACAATATGACCTATCTAGTCTGCCCTCCATATCAACTACGATAGTCCCTTTTTTTCCTGTAGAGATCTTCTGTGTTTGTCCCATGTTTTTTTGAATTCAGATACTGTCCTGTTCTCCACTGCCTTCACTGGGAGACCATTCCACAAATCTACCACACTTTACATAAAGAAATATTTCCACATATTACTCCTGAGTTTATCCCCTTTCACTCTCATCTTATGTTCCCTCAATGCAAAGCTTATTTTCAATAGAAAGAGGATCTCCTCCTGTGCATTTATGCCATGGGGGTATTTAAACGTCTCTATCATATCTCCTCTATCCCGCCTTTCCTCTAAAGTATATATATATTGAGATTTTTAAGTCTGTCCCCATATGGTTTATAATGAAGACCACTGATGATTTTGGTAGCCACCCTCTCCACCGACTCTATCCTGTTTATATCCTTTTGAAAGTGTGGTTTCTAGAATTGCACACACTACACCAAAGACTTATACAGAGAGATTATCACTTGCTTTTTTCTGCTGGCCATTCCCCTCCCTATGCACCCAATCATCCTTCTGGCTTTCATTGTCACCTTTTTTACCTATTTAGAAACATAGAAACATAGAAACATGACGACAGAAAAAGACCACATGGCCTATCTAGTCTGTCCTTCCATAACAACTACAACAGTCCACTTTTTGCCTTTAGAGATCCTCTGTGTTGGTCCCATGCTTTCTTGAATTCAGTTACTGTCCTCATCTCTACCACCTCCACTGGGAGACTATTCCACGGATCCACTACTCTTTCCGTAAAGAAATATTTCCGCATATCACTCCTGAATCTATCTCCCTTCACCCTCATCCCATGTCCCCTCGTAGCAGAACTTGCTTTCAATTGAAAGAGGCTCTCTCCCTGAACATTTATGCCACGGAGGTATTTAAACATCTCAATCATATCACCTCTATCCCGCCTTTCCTCTAAGGTGTACATATTAAGATCCTTAAGTCTGTCCTCATATGCTTTATAATGAAGCCCATTAATCATTTTGGTAGCAACCCTCTGCACCGACTCCATCCTGTTCACATCCTTTTGAAGGTGCGGTCTCCAGAATTGCACACCATACTCCAAATGAGGTCGCACCAAAGACTTATACAGAGGCATTATCACCTCCTTTTTTCTGCTAGCCATTCCTCTCCGTATGCACCCAAGCATCCTTCTAGCTTTTGCTGTCGCCTTTTCCACCTGTTTAGCTACTTTAAGATCATCAGACACAACCACGCCTAGGTCCCGCTCTTCTTTAGTGGACAAAAGTACTTCACCTCCTATACTGTATTGCTCCCTTGGATTGCTGCAGCCCAAATGCATGACCTTACATTTTTTAACATTAAATCCCAGCTGCCAAATTCTAGACCATTCTTCAAGCTTAGCTAGATCCCTCCTCATGTTATCTACCCCTTCCTGGATGTCTACTCTATTGCAGATTTTGGTATCATCCGCAAAGAGGCAAACCTTACCTGACAGCCCTTCCGCTATATCACTAACAAAGATGTTAAAAAGAATCGGACCAAGGACAGATCCCTGGGGCACACCACTGGTAACATCCTTCTCCTCAGAGTGAGCTCCATTTACTTGTACTCTTTGTCGCCTCCCACCCAACCAATTTCTAACCCAAGCAGTAACTTTAGGGTCCATCCCTAGGGTGCTCAGTTTGTTTATAAGTCGCCTGTGAGGAACAGTGTCAAAGGCTTTACGGAAATCTAAATACACCACATCTAGAGCTCTCCCTCGGTCCAACTCCCTGGTCACCCAGTCAAAAAAATCAATCAGATTTGTCTGACAAGACCTGCCTCTGGTGAATCCATGCTGCCTCGGATCCTGTAATCCTCTGGACTCCAGAAACCTCACTATTTTCTCTTTCAGCAGCGTTTCCAATAATTTACTCACCACCGAAGTTAAACTAACCGGCCTGTAGTTTTCAACCACATCCTTACTTCCGCTTTTGTGTAAAGGCACCACATGAGCCTCTCTCCAGTCCTTTGGCACCACTCCTGACTCCAACGAGGCATTGAAAAGGTCAGTCAGTGGAGCTGCTAGAACGTCCCCAAGTTCCCTCAGTATTCTAGGGTGTATCCCATCCGGTCCCATCGCTTTGTCTACTTTAAGTTGAGCTAGTTTCTCACGAACACAGTCTTCTGAAAATAGTTCAAGATGTCCCTCGCTTCTGTTCTTATTTGTGGGTGTTTTCTGAGGTCCTGCTCCTGGTTCTTCATCTGTGAACACAGAACAAAAATATTTGTTAAGCAATTCCGCTTTATCCTTATCAGCTTCTACATATTCCCCCCCTGCACCCTTGAGTCTGACAATACCACTTTTGCTCTTCCTCTTCTCACTAATATATCTGAAAAATGTCTTATCCCCCCATTTTATTGCATTGGCTATTTCCTCCTCCTTTTGAATCTTTGCCTTCTTGACTACTTTGCTAGCTTCTCTAAGTTTTTCCAAATACAGATGCCTGTCTTCTGCTCTCTGTGATCTCTTGTATTTCATGAAGGCCTCCCTCTTTTTCTTCACTTTTTCAGCTACTTCCTTCGAAAACCATAGCGGTCTCCTGTTCCTTTTGCCTTTATTTACCATTTTAACAAAAAGGTTGGTTGCCCTTAAAATACCCCCTTTCAGTTTTGCCCACTGTTTTTCTACATCCCCCAGCTGTTCCCATCCCACTAACGACTCCCTGAGGTATTGGCCCATCTTCGCAAAGTTAGTCTTCCTAAAGTCTAAGATCCTCACCTTGGAATGGATTCTAACAGCCCTAGTCCTAATACTGAACCACACCATCTGGTGATCACTGGATGCAAAATGATCTCCCACTACAACATCAGAAACACTTTCACCATTGGTAAGCACCAAGTCCAGTATGGCCCCTTCACGTGTGGGGTCTGTTACCAATTGCCTGAATAGTTCTCCCTGTAGAGAATCCAGGATCTCCTTACTTCTAGATGATACTGCAGCAGGAATGTGCCAATCAACATCTGGCATATTGAAATCTCCTATCAGTAGCACTTCCCCTTTCCTAGCAATGCTGCGTATGTCTTCAATTAACTCTCTGTCCACCTCTTCCTCTTGTGAGGAAGGTCTGTATATCACTCCAATGCAAATAGATTTCTCTTTCCCTCTTTCTAGTTTAACCCACAATGCCTCCTCTCTCCCTTTTAAGCTCTGTAATTCCAAAGCTTTAATAGTAGTTTTTACATATAGTGCCACTCCTCCTCCTCTTCTTCCTACCCTGTCCTTCCTGAATAAAGTATAGCCAGGTATAGTTACATCCCAGTCATTGTTTTCTGTGAACCATGTTTCTGTAACTGCCACTAAATCCAAGTCAGCCACTCCCACCAAAGCTTCAACCTCAGGGATCTTATTTCCCATGCTACGGGCATTAATACACACTGCTTTCCATATGTTACCCCTGTTACCCATTTCCATAAAGGTATTTAATGTATCACCTACCTGGGGGCTTTCACTTACCTGGGGGCTTTCTTCACCCATCCCCAAGGAATCTAGTTTAAAGCCCTTTTCAGTAGATTAGCCAGTCTACTACCAAAGATGCGTTGACCTCTCTTGGACAGATGGATGCCATCTCTGCTTTGCAACCCTTGGAAAAGCATCCCATGGTCTAGGAAACCAAAACGCTCTCGATGACACCATCCATTTAGTCACTTTAAGATCATCAGAAACAATCACGCCTAGATCGCGCTCTTCCTTCGTGGACAGAAGTACTTTACCCTTTATACTGTACCACTCTCTTGGATTTTTGCAGCCCAAATGCATGACCTTGCATTTTTTAGCATTAAATCCCAGCTGCCAAATTCCTGACCATTCTTCAAGTTTAGCTAGATCCCTCCTCATATCTACTTCTTCCTGGGTGTCTACTCTATTGCAAATTTTGGTATCATCTGCAAAGAGGCAAACCATACCCGACAGCCCTTCTGCAATATCATTAACAAAGATGTTAAAAATAATTGGACCAGGGACATATCCCTCTGGCATATCATTGGTAACATCCTTCTCCTCAGAGTGAACGCCACTGACCCTTTGTCACCTCCCACTCAACCAATTTCTAACCCAGTCAGTCACTTTAGAGTGCATCCTTATGGCGCTAAATTTATTTATAAGTCAACTGTACAGAACAGCGTCAAAGGTTTAATGAAATCTAAGTACACCACATCTAGGGCTATCTCTCGGTCCAACTCTCTGGTCACCCAGCCAAAGAAATCAATAAGATTTGTCTGACAAGACCTGTCTCTAGTAAACCCATGCTGCCTCTGATCCTGAAATCCTTTGGACTCCAGAAACCTCACTATCCTCTGTTTTAGGAATGTTTCCAGTAATTTACTCACCACAGAGATCAGACTAACTGGCCTGTAGTTATCAATCTCATCCTTATTTCCGCTTTTGTGTAAAGGGATCACATGTGCTTTTCTCCAGTCCTCTGAGACCACTCCTGACTCTAAAGAAGCATTGAAAAGGTCAGACAGTGGAGCCGGTAGAACTTCCCCAAGTTCGTTCAATACTCTTGGATGTATCCCATCCAGCCCTATCACTTTGTCTACTTTCAGTTTAGCTAATTCCTCACAAACACAATCTTCTGAAAATCATTCAAGACCCCCTCCTTTTCTGTCCCTATTTGTGGGTGTTTTATGAAAACCTGCTCCAGGCCCTTTATCTGTGAACACAGAACAAAAATATTTGTTAAGCAATTCTGCTTTATCCTAATCACTTGTACATATCCCTTCCATTCACCCTTGAGTCTAATAATACTGTTTTTGCACTTTCTTTTCTCACTAACATAACATATAGAATTACCTCAGAGTAAAAGTAGAATTGGTGGCAAGATCATTTATTTATTTATTTATTTAACCAGTTTTGTATACCACCATATCCTTCAATCAAAGTGGTTGACAAGACAACAAAGGATTTACATGTTATGAGTAAGGGAAGACAAATACAATACATTACAATACAATGCCATATAACAGAATTAAATAAGAGGAACAATTCATACAATATCAAGTAATGCTAATTAAAATCAAATTGATTGTCCATAAGTTTCTATAAAAAGGTCTTGAGGGACTTATGGAAGTCCTTAAGGTCATTCTGTACTCTTAAGAAGGAGGAGTGGCCTAGTGGTTAGGACAATGTATCTCAGACCAGAGAGCCAAGGGTTCAAGTCCCACATGGGGACGGGGGTTCCTAGTCCCATAGGCACCCCCTGTGGCCTTGGGCAAGCCACTTAATCCCCCATTGCCCATCACCTTGATTGAAGGATAAGGCAGTATAGAAAACTGGTTAAATAGAGTCATGCATACCATTACTCTAGATGTGATCCTGACAGAGTTGTGAGGTATGCATGTTGATAATAAAATATGCTAATGCATTTTTGTACATTACACATGAGCATTTACACCTGCTCCTGAGCAAGTACAATGTCCATGACCTCAGTGTAACCATGATTGCTGCAGGATCTGAACTAGTATTTTATAAACACACATTAATGCCTATGAGGGTCATTCCAGAACCCTCTGAGGACATTTATGTGCCAAAAACATCTATGGTCATATTCTGGAACGTGGCACCCCACATGTTTATCTCACTTGCATGGGGATGTTAGAACGTGCCTGGGAGGGGTAGAATGGGGGCATGGTTTGCCATGAAGATGTGTATAACTTATTCCAACTTTCCCCCAGGCATACCCGTTGTTCCTGCCAGAGACGTGGAATAAGGCCAGTACTTAGAAAAAAATGTTTTGTGTTCTACAATTTGTCCCTGCAGGTTAGAGTGTGTATTTGTGTATGTGGTTTGAGTGTTGCAAGAGTGGATCTGGTGTGCTGATCTGCAATTCAGGGAGGACATGAAAGCCTGGCCAGTACCTGGAGCTTACAGATGACCACAGTGATACCAGGTGCTACTTGATAGGGCATCTATACAGCAGCTGTGCCAGGCATTGGGAGACCTGATAGCTGTTGTGCCAGTATTCCGTAGATTGTGCCATGTAGCCTACATACTCACCCAATCCAGGATTTATGCAAGCTGTGAGAGTAGTGATATATCTGGAGGCTGGCTACTTGGTATGATGGCACAGAGTTCCCCCCTCCCATGCCACAGAGGCCTGACCATTGGAACAGTGCCAGAAAGTAGACTGTGGAAAGGCAGGCAGGTTGCCTCACAGATAGCAGATGTATACAGATCAACATAAGCCAGGGCAGAGAGTGGACGTTGTATGGGACAGGTAGGGAGCTGCTGTGAGAAATGCCAGTACCCAGATATGTAGGAAACAGATGCCATAGCCAGACAGCCATAGTCATTAGAAGAGCATAGTTATTCGCTCTTCAATACAATGCATCCTTTGGGGAACTGCAAAAATAGTTTAGATTTTTGTGAGGTTAGTAAATGTTCATACTTAGCTTTTTAAAGAGTGTTTTTAGAGATGACCAGGGGCGGCTCAAGGCAATCTGCTGCCTGAGGCGAGGGATGAGATGGCACCCCCCAGCATGCCCCTCCCCCGCCCAGTGTGCCACCCCCCCCCCCACCCAGCGTGAGCCCTACCAGCGCACCCCCACCTGGGTAAGGATCTTTCTCAAAACTCCAGTCATGAACAGAACCAAATCAAAAAGTCAATTAGATAATGTGGAACAAATGCAAGATGTTCACACAACAAGGAATTAAAAGAAAGATTAAGAACCACAGCAGTTTATGACTCCAAATTATAATTTGTTTGTATTTTGTTATAAACTGTGTTATGGTGCTTGCTTTTTCTTTTTGAACATACATTTTGCATCCACAGAACCCCCTCCTCAACAATGGGTGCAGAACAGAGGTAGGACATTCACCCACAGAACTCAATATATTGAAAAAAAAATCTGATTCTGGTCATCTCACCAACAACAAACATTCTCCAGTACCAGGCATATTGGGAACTAATATAAAACCCTACTAAAATCACTAAGATCTGCAAGGGCAAATCTACCATACCATACCAGCATACACTTCCAAAACTCATACAATAAAGGGCCTACCAAGAAAAAAGCAGCACTATAAACACTACAATGGGCCCCAAAACATCCATACACCTATTTGAAAAGCTGAACAAGTCAAATTACTATAGTACAGATCCCTACGTACAAACTCCATGTTAACAGAACACCTGGCCTTGGTCGCGCACTCAGAACACAGATCCTCACCAAGTACAGAATAAGTGACCACAACCTAAAGAAAAAATAAAAATATGTAGACAAAAATTATAATGAAACCCCAAGAAGCCAGACTCCGCATGCGGTGCCACATCAGATAAGAGATGCAGTTCCCCATACTATGTGAAATATAGATAGCACAAAGTCCAATCACTAAATTGAAAATAAAATTATCTTTTCTACCTTTGTTGTCTGATTTTTGATCATGCTGGTCCCGATCTGAGGTTTCCGTTTTCCTGTCTTCTCTTAGCTCTTTTTATGGTCTATAGTCCATCTGCCATTTCTTGTCTCTCCTTTTGCTTTCTTCATTTTCTTCCATCAGACTTTTTTCAGTCCCAGTAACTCTCCCTAGTATCATCCCCCTTTAC
Organism: Ichthyophis bannanicus; assembly: GCA_033557465.1. Classification (NCBI taxonomy): domain Eukaryota; kingdom Metazoa; phylum Chordata; class Amphibia; order Gymnophiona; family Ichthyophiidae; genus Ichthyophis; species Ichthyophis bannanicus. The sequence goes on from CM066034.1 coordinate 263,567,872, forward strand.
AGCCTCCACTCCCAGTACCAACCCCCTTGCCTTCCCAGTACCACCACCAGTCCCAGTGCCCCCTCCCATGTTAGCTCCCTTCCAGCTCCCCTTCTCCCTTGTCCATTCGTCTTCCAGTGCCATCCCCAGGTGTCAGCTCCCTTCCAGCTCCCCCCTCCCCATCTGCTCCCTTCCAGCTCCCCCCATCTGCTCCCTTCCTGCTCCCCCCCATGTCTGCTCCCTTCTCACTCCCCCATGTCTTCTCCCTTCCCGGCCCCCCCTTGTCTGCTGCCTTCCCAGCCCCCCCCCTTGTCTGCTGCCTTCCAGGCCCCCCTTATCTGCTCCCTTCCAGGCCCCCCTTATCTGCTCCCCCCTTGTCAGCTCCCTTCCAAGCCCCCCTTGTCTGCTCCCTTTCCTCCTCACCTCACCGATTCATCATTGAAAGCAGCAGCGGGAACATTTCTCTGTTCCCGCGGCTCTGCTTTCAAAGACTGCTGGGTCGCGTGGAGCAGGCAGGGTGTTGCCCGAGGAAGCAGAAGCGATGACCTTGGGGCCCCGGGGCCCCCCACCCCGCTGGCTTCACGCGACCCAGCAGTCTTTGAAAGCAGAGCCACGGGAATGGAGAAATGTTCCCGCGGCTGCTTTCAGTTGATGGACGGCATCATCGGTTCTACCTTAAGCAGTTTCTAGGGAGCAGCAAATCAGTGCCGACCCCTAAAAACTGCTGCCTGAGGTCACCGCCTCAGTTGGCCTAATGGTAGAACCGCCCCTGGAGATGACCAATGCAAGAATAACTGCAATGTATGTTCTGATGCAAGGTATGTCATGACAAACATGTTAATATCTAGTTGATCTTATTATATCTTAGAGTGCACTGAGATTACTTTGCAATGTTCTGGGCATTAAACAGACTAGTATATATAGTCTAGTTTGCATCAACACCATACTGTCAGTGAGAAGAGCAGTTTAGGAAATACATGTTTTAACCGAAGAGGCGTGACTGTTGGAGGCACCCATGGGTATATCGTGGAGACAGGCAGGATTGGAAACGTGCAACTTTCCAGAATACTGTGAGTGTGGGGACATCCAAAACAATTGCAGTGTTTACCTGTTTACCATAATATTAGTGGGGATGGGTTTCCCCACTTCACTCTATGGCCCGTGCCTGCACCATTGCATGTGCCTCGCACTGGATACGTGCACGGGCTGACTGAATAGCATGTTGGAGTGCTGCACCAAACATGTCTATGTGCTTAATTCAAAAACACTGGTGTTTCTATACCCACAGATGTGTAATTGGCATGGAACCATGCCTGTTTCTGATTTAAATGTGTCTGTGGGCCTGATGTGGATTTTGTGGAATCTGCCTCCATGTGTCTTTATAAAATTTGACTAAAACAGGTGCTATTTTGCCATCTAAAACTAAGGGGTGTGTTTACTAAAGGTTAACATGTGTTAATGAAAGCTAATGCGTGCTAAGAGCTGCAATAGCCCATAGAAATGCAGTGGCAGCAGCTAAAGCATGTTAACTTCATTTAACACACATTAAGCTTTCCCTCTATTGCCTCAGAAGAAAGGCCTGGCAATCCACTTCTGGTCACACTGCCAAGAAAACCCAGAAAACCCAGAAGCTGCTGGATTGCCAAAAGTCAGCATTGACTCAAAGGCACACATTGCATTGCAGCCTTTAGTAAACATGCCCCTAAGAGTCCTACTATAAAATTACCCACCAAATGCCCATTAACTGCAATTTTAAGTGCAAAGCTTTGTGGCAATAGTATTTATTTACTATTTAACTGGATTTACTATAGAAGACATGCAGAGTAAATAAGTTGTGTTAACTGTTTCTGTTTATCTACATGATTAATTTGTAGTCAATTCACATTCACTAATAATAGAGATGTGTGCAAGCAAAAAGAGAATGGTTTGTTTTGGGAACTTTAGGCTTTTCCCCTTGACTTTGTTGATTTTTTAACGTTTCTCGCATTCATTTTAATGCATAAGTTAATGCATGTTAGATCATCTATATGCAATTTAACAATTAGGTGGACATAAATTAGAGAACACTGTACTTTTTGGGTTAACATGGAGGTGTTAGAAGTGGAGGAGTGGCCTAGTGGTTGGGGCAAGGTACTTTAGCCTGGAAGGTTGGGGGTTCAAATCCCACTAGAGGACAGCAACCTTCAGCCAGAAGGACTGGGGTTTCTAGTCCCACAGGTGCTCCTTGTGGTCTTAGGCAAGCCACTTAACCCTCCATAGCCCATGTTCCCTGTTAAATAGTTATCTCCAAGTTATAATGCCCTGTTCAGTGTAATTTCAGTTTGTTCAATGTAAACTGCACCGATGCAGAATAGCATGGTATATAAGAGAATTAAAATAAATAAATAAAATTGCCTCATCAGACTTGAACTGGGATTTGCTCTGGTCAAGGCTTGTGATATATGTACTGAACCACTGGGTGTCTCAGATAAAATGCAAGCCCAGGCAGTTAAGCTGTTGTTTAGCCATGCCCTCAAGGACTCAGACTGGCTCTCAGGGATTCCAAAGGTAAGCTGGGGAACCAGGAAAATACGTCTGTTGGCTTCTCCAGTTCCCATCACAAACCCTGGTACAGATTCTCGAGGAGGAGAAGATTATGGAAGACTTACCACCAGATCTCAAACATTTAGCTGGAAACAAGCTAAAGTAGACACTGCAAACACAGTTTGGGCATTCCAAAACAAAAGCCTTTATTGGGAAAGTTTTGTTCAAAGCAAAGCAGTGCAAATTTACCAGCTTCACTTACATTTTTGCAGGATACAGTTAAGCAGAACATAGTTTTGTGATCATTGCTTAGATTCTTTCTTGGGACATTGACCTTCCCTACCTTGGGCTTTAGATTGCCATTGAACTGATGCTGGCTTCCCTAGCTCCCCAAGAACCTTTGTATCTGTTTCTCTCAGTGAATGAATCAATTTCCTTCACTTGCTTTTTACCTTTCTTTTCTGGACGCCTGCATAGAGCATCACTTGGGCAGCTCTACACTTTATATGCTGCTGAATACCTCTGGATAAAAATCTGATAAACACTTCACTATTTCTGGGAAGATCTCTGTTTACTCTTGGAATTCAGATCGGGACCCTTTCCCCCCATGAAAGACAAATCCTGAGTGAGAGATTTACTCATTCAGAGCAGGGATATTCCCTACCTCATTGCTGAATCCTTCAAGAACAACTACTTACATTGGCAGATCACTTGTATCTGTGCCCTTCTCTTCTACTGCCAACTTCAAACTTTGATCTTTCCACCTTGCTGCTCTTTATGCCTGGAGCAGACTACCCGAGTCAGTATGCCAGGTTCCATCTGTGACCCTGTTCAAATACAGGCTAAAAACTCACTTCTTTGAGACTACTTTTGGATCCTGATCCTACTAGTCTCCTATTCACCTCCTATGTGTTTCCTTATCATTCCCCTAGATATATCCTGTGTTGTCTGTCTTGATTAAACTGTAAGCTCTTAGGAGCAGGGACTGTCTCTTACATGTCTCTGTACATTGCTGCATATGCTTTGTAGCTCTATATAAATGATAAGGAGGAGTAGTAGTCGTAGAAATGTCAGAGGCACTACCAAATGGTCTGTATGACCCTTTCCATCTACTGCTGCTACTCAAAGATAGGAGCCATGTTTCCTTCCTCTCTAGCCATCTTCTCTCTGATGAAACTCGGAGCAGGACACAGGGCTGCTAACTATCTCCTCATGGTCCACCAATTTCAACTGACTAAATCTTCCTGAGCTACACTGGTCAACATCCTGGCTGTGCCACAGTGACCGCTTCTAAAGGGAAGTAGCATAGAAAATGTTTCAGACCTCTCACTACACCAACAAACCAGTCACTGGTGACATTGACAAACATTATATGTTTTTGATTGGAAGTATCCAATGGTCCTTTTCCACTATGGGTGTAAGTTTATAAAGTCATTTTAGCATATATATGGTGATATGCATGCAAAATGTCTCTTATAAAATTATCTAAGGAAAAAAAGCATGTGAAGCGGTATGAACATGCATGTTTTTACTATAGGCATTACTGGGATGCAGTCTGTGTAGAGCGCAGATGGATTCACAATGTACACATGTTGATTATAAAATACATTCATCTGTGCATGTACTCGCCTACTCACTACCTTTCCTCTCTTAGCTCAATCTACACCTCTCCTTGGGAACTTCGCTCCTCTGCCAGATCCCTTTTATCTGTGCCCTTCTCTGTCACTGCCAACTCCAGCCTTCATTTATTCCATCTTGCTGCCTGGAGCAAACTAAATGAGTCTGTGCGTCGGGCTCCTTCTCTAGCCCTTTTCAAATCCAGGCTAAAATCCCACATCTTTGAAGCCGCTTTTGGATCCTGATGCTTCTCATTCTCTTGTCCACTACTTACAGTATGCTTATCTTATCATACTCTAGTCCCCAGTTTTGCTATGTTTTTTGTCTTGATTAGATTGTAAGCTCTAATGAGCAGGAACTGTGTCTATATGTTCAATGCTGTGTACACTTTGCAGCACTATACAAATAATTAGTATTAGCAGTATATCTATGTTTATTAAAATTTTATTTATCATCTTTCAAGGTTATGGCAGGACAGTTTACAATAAAAACACTTCCATAGAGGAAGAGAAACAGAAAGATACTTCATGAAAAAGATAAGAAAGTAGATGAATTCATACTAAAGATGCTAGAGAGTCACATGAGAGGGAAAAGATAAAGGTAAAGACTGAATCTTCCTATCACAGGCAGCTGATAGTGTCAGGTAATAAACAAGTCAAAAGCTTTGTGAAACAGTAAGGTTTTGAGTTGAGATTTGAATCTAGAGTGAGGTGATTCTAGATGGAGGTTTTGGGGTAAACTTTCCAGAGACTAGCAAAGAAATGGCGAGGGTCAGAGGCAAGAGAGTTAGTCAGATGGACATAATACACTTGATTGGTGAGTGCTGTGGCTTATGGAAAAGAGGTTAGAATGAATTTGAAATGTAGGTAGTCAGCAAGGGTACATGATTTAAGCCAAAAGTGCTTAGCTGAGTGGGCACAGAACGTAGGTAGTGGGTTGTTGAGGACAGTCAGGGTTGAGGTATGCTACTCCTGACGTGGCATGGAATTAAAGGAGCAAGTGCATCCAGAGCAGAGGAGAGTAGTATTATAGGAAGATACTGCCTCATCAACAGAGTCAGATGACATAATGGAGGAAAGAGGTGATAAGACAGCAGTCAAAAGAGCTGAAGTGTCAATGGTGTGAAGATTCCTAAACATATTGGTGGAGATCGAGTGAGACCAGGATGGGGGTGGCTAAGGGTGAAGTTTAACAGGTAGTTAGATAAGGGAAGAACTGAGGTGGAGACGTTTGAGGGTGAGCAGCTGGAGAAGAAAATGAGGTAAAGGCAGTGGCCATGCTTGTGAGTAGGAGTGGTAGAGCACAACCAGAGATTGAATGAGGTGATAAGGGAAAGGAGCTTTAAGGCATAAGGGTCAGAAAGGTCATCAACGTCTATGTTAAAATCCCCAAGAATAAGAGAAGGCAAAGATGCACATGGAAAGAAGGAGAGCCAGGAGTCAAAGTCTGTGAGAAAGTCTTTAATAATAATAATAATAATAATAATAATAAAGGTAGAGGTGAACTTCTTGGGGATGTCAATAAATGACAGCTACCCAGAGAGGTAGTGGAATACATAGTTGGATAGCGTGGACTTCAAAGGAAGCAAATTAATTAGATGGAGGTAGGAGGGGCTTAAATTGGCAAGACTGAGAGTAGAAATCCAGCACCGCCACCACAACCAATGAGCTGAGGTGTAAGGGAAGATAGGTAGCCTCCATGACAGAGGGCAGTGATTGAAGCAGTCTTCAGAGAGAAGCCAAGTTTCAGTAAAATCCAGGAGATGCAGAGTATTAGAGATAAAGAGGTCATAAATAAAGGAAAGTTTATTGGAGATAGAATGTGCATTCCACAAGGTGCATGAAAAAGGGAGAGAAGAGTGATAAAGGAGAGGGATAAGAACCAGATTTGAGAGATTGCATATTGATCTGCCTTGGGAGTGTAAAAGAAGACTAGGGGGCCCAGGGTTGGGATTGATATCTCCAGATGAGAGAAGGAGAATGAACCTGAGAGAATGGGGGAGAGAGGAGGAGGCACAATGGAAGCAAGGGAGATGTTCATAATCATCTAGAGGTTAAAGACAACGCCTCATGGATAAAAATAAAAAAAACTATTAAACATTGTGATACATCATTTTTTCTTTTCAAATTTACTCATACTTTATACCTACAAATGTTAGAAATGCTGATATTTCCAACTCCTGTATCACTTATCATTATTTAATCCACTGGGCATTTGAGTGTAATGCCCTGGTGCCTAGTGGGAGCAGGACTGATGTTTGCTCACTCCTTCTCTTACTGTACTGGCTTCCAAAATGGTGCCAATGAACTCTAATGCTAATCTTGCACTACTGTGGCACTACAATGAAATTACTGATAGAGGTCATTGTAACCATGTCGGAACCTGGTGTAATAAGAGTAGAAGTGACTTGGAATCCCTTCTGCTCCTACTAGAAACCAAGGATGCCCAGTAAAACCATAGAAGGAATAAGGGATGAGTAGGAAGCTGCTGGGGAAACCTGTGGGGTCAGTCTTGCCGGGGGTGCGGGGTAGGGTCGGGATGTTTCTCATCAGGAGACTGGTTTGGATCAGATATTTCTTTTGGTGGGGTAGGAGGGGGGGATTGGAGAAGAGCTTGGATGTGGTGAGGGGTCAGGCTAAATTCGAGGTCTCATGGAGCACCAGAAGAGAGATAAAGCTCAGGGGGGCAGTTAGAAGTAACCCTTGTTGCTGCAATAGGTGCTCATGTGGAAAGAACAATTTTAAGAAACTGCTCCAACCCATATACGGGAGTATTTACACATTTATTTTACCATGTGCAACTTCTTAAAAACACTTCTCCCACTAAACATGAAGAAAGATATGTGTGCAGCCCTGCACCTATTTTTACAAGAGGTTCTACCTTTGGCAGATCCTCTTGTAAAACATTATTGTAATTCTCCACATCTGAAACTAGATGTGTGAATTCCCTATTCCACATCCTCTCTAAAATCTGCTTTCATGTATAAATAAACTAGTAATGAAATTTAATGTACAGAGTGGCATATTACACTGGTCAACATTGAAATCGTTATTGATTTTAAAAGGCCCTAATCTGTAGTATCTTGGTGAGCTGAACACAAATATAACATTAAAAAAAATTTATTGGCTCTCGTTTTGAAGATATTGCATGTAGTTCATTTTTGACATTTCACCGTGTAAATTTATCCAGTAGGACGTCAACAACATCCCATATAAGCCTTGAATGATGTAATATTGCATCACATTGCATAATGCCAGCATGCACACATCATCCAGAGCTGATTGCATCATTTTCTGATGCAATGCAATACTACTGCCAGAGGGCTGTTGAAGCCATCTGACGTCAGCAGTGTACTATACGCAGTCAGAAAGGTTGAGCATTTAAAATATTTCAGACTGTGTGCGAGAGAGTTTAAGCTACTGTTACATGTAACTTTTATTAATCATATAACTTTAGCCATTTAGGTACAATACAGAACAGTAATGCCGCAAAAGTGTGTTAATACCGTTGACAATTTCTGCTACATTTGTGGGGAAGTGACATTTGCCAACCAGAAGAAAAGTATCACTTCTCAACTGAAGAAGGCATATCATCTTTACTTCAGATGCAAGATTGGTGACCAAGACAAGCCTTGGGCCCTGCATATATGCTGCACTCCATATACAACACAGATTTCACAGTGGTTGAATTGCAAAAGACCATCAATGCCGTTTGCAGTCCCCATGGTGTGGAGAGAGCCAAGCAACCACATAAATGACTGTTATTTTTGCTTGGTTCCTCCTCCTTCCAGCGGAATAACGAAGCAAAAGAAGTTGAGCATAGTCTACCCAAACATTCTGTCTGCATTGAGACCAGTTCCACATGGTGAGGGACTTCCTATTCCAGAACCTCCATCAGAATATTCTCTTGATTCATCTGATGAGGATAAGGGTGAGCCGACCTATTCTTCTCCTGGTCCGTCAGCATGCAGTGACCCAGATTTTCACTGCTATGCATATCAACTCCACACAGAATAACACAGGAAGAACTAAATGACCTGGTTTGTGATTTGGACTTATCCAAGAACAAGGCAGAATTGCTAGGATCAAGACTTCAACAATGGACTCTTCTAGAAGAAGATGTCAACATTACTTCATATCGAAAGTGCCACCAGCAGTTGGAGCCTTTCTTCAGAAAGGAAAGTAATCTGGTATTCTGTTCTGATATTGAAAGCCTCATGAATGCCTTAAAAATTACTCATGACCCACAAGACTGGAGACTATTTATAGACTCTTCAAAACTGAGTCTGAAGGCTGTGCTTTTGAACAATGGAAACCGTCTTCCATCTATTCCAGTAGCACATGCCGTCCACATGAAAGAGAGATACGATAACTTAAAGCATCTACTGACTTCCATTAACTATAACAAGTACAGCTGACACCTCTGTGGTGACTTGAAGGTAGTTGCTCTTTTAATGGGACTGCAGCAGGGATATATAAAATAAATGTGTTTCTTATGTGAGTGGAATAGCCGAGCAAGGGATTGGCACTACTTGCAGAAGGAATGGAATCACAGACAAAATGTAACAGTTCGAGAGAAGAATATCCAGCACCCAGCTCTGGTTGAGGCTCACAAAATCCTGCTACCACCCCTTCACATCAAACTAGGTTTGATGAAAAACTTTGTGAGAGCCATGGACCACACTTTGACAGCTTTCCGATACCTGCATGAAAAATTCCCTCGACTCAGGGAAGGAAAGATTAAAGAGGGAGTTTTTGTGGGTTCTCAGATTCGAGAGCTCTTCAAAGATGACCGGTTCAACAACTTGCTGCAGGGTGATGCGAAACAAGCATGGAATGCTTTTCGCCTAGTGTCAACAAACTTTCTCGGGAATGTTACGGCAGAAAACTACAAGGAACTAGTAGAAGACATGCTGATGCAGTATCAGAAACATGGCTGCAATATGTCTCTAAAGATCCATTTCTTTGATTCCCATCTCGATTTCTTTCCTGACAACTGTGGTATGGTTTGTGATGAACAGGGCAAACATTTTCACCAGGATATCACAACGATGGATCAAAGATACCAGGGAAAATGGTCCACTACAATGCTGGCTGACTACTGCTGGACACTCCCCAGAGAAGCTCCCAAACAGCTGTACAAGAGACAGGCAAAAAAATCTAAGAAGTAGTCTATGACTTGGTTTTTTACAGGTATTAACCGAAGGCCTATTATATTTACTATTGACATGCATTTCGTGATCTAAACATAAAATTTTGTAGATTACAAAAAAACTAGAGCCAACTTTGCAATTTCACTGTCATATTCGTGTTCATCATATAAAAATTGATAAGAAATGACTATTTTTATTTCAGTAACATGACTTTTGTAAAAAATTTGTTGACCAGCGTATTACATAACAATGTGCAAATAGTGAGTGTGGCTATTGAGGGTAATTTTTAGCAAATATGCTAAAATGTTAATGCAATACCAGTAAGAGACATTTTAGTAAACACTTTAAACTTTGTATTGGACATTTTTAGTGTACATATCCCTAAATAGTTTTAATTTATAGCAATACATTTCTGACATAGTAATGAGATATTACTTAATACAGGTAAAGCATTAACCAATATATAATTATAATTTATAATAGGTCAGATTTTTTAAAGCAATGTATCTTATTAAAAAAACATTTTCAGAATCCTTCTATGTCTTCTTTTAAACCAAAGGAGAAATATCACAATACTGTCAATATGCTGCTATTTAACAATTCACCGTTGCAATATTGCAATACTTTGATTCAGATATCTGTCCCTTGTATATCAGCCATCTTCTTTTGAAAAGTACTGGATCAGACAGGGGTCATCCAGATGTAACATGCCCTGCATGCTTGCCTGGGCATCTTCATCGTGAATGGCATGTAAAATCTGTGGATCCTTTTTCAACTGTCAAAGTGGAAAAAAGTGACTTAACTGTCACAGGAAAACAATTCACCATACTGCTTCTTGAACCAAAAAGTTCCATCTCACTAGAGTTCTGCTAATTAAATGCTTGAACGACCCCTTTAACAAGAGAACGCCATGCATAACCGCATAGCCATGTGCAAAAGAAATGAAGCAAATTATTGTTCTGACCTACCATCTTTCACATTTCATAGCCACCTCGGCGATCCTTTTCTCTGCTCTTGAAATGGCTATTAGAAAACCATTTTTATGTCCTCTGCTAACATGTCTCAGTTAGGTATGCTTCTCGCTTTAATGGGCATAACCCAACTTTGAAACGGCAGAGGAAGATAGTACTGAAGCAATGGTAGCAGAAGAGAAAGCTCTTAAGCTGTCTGTTTCAGACTCAAAATCAGTGACCTGTTTGACAGGGAAGCATATATGCTGGCAGAATTCTTTCTTATACATTTGAAAGGCAAAAAATAGAACTATAATTCTATGAAATACAGGTTCTCATCATCAAAAGTGTGTTCTTTCTGAAAAGGAGAAGGGGGCTATATGTTATTATCAGTACATTGCACATTCATAAATAGCAATATAGGTACTATCACTCAACCAATATTATATTGAGTGAATCTGAGCAGGCTTAACAAAGAGAAAACAGAAAAATATATTCTCCCATAGAGCAATAAGAACGTACTTAGAATACAGCCAGGAATCTAAGATGGTGATTGCCTGTTGAGTTTTCCTCTACTGTTGTGTCACCATGGGCTGCTCGTTCTGTGATTTTGCTGTGTTTTTGTGATGGAAAAATAGGGGGAGAGTGAGAATGTACCTATTTCCTTCCAAGGTCCCCAGCAGGTCCCTATTTCTCACTCCTTGATTTTACTCACAGTCAGAGGCTGCTCTCAAACCAGTGACCTTTGCATTATAAGGTAAGTATCTTTAAGAAGAATGATCACATCTCCATGAGGATTTGCTCTAGTCAGCTTGTTCTTCTATTGATGATGATCTTCCTTCTTGTTTCCTCATTGGCCCAAATTTGGTCTCATCTACAGCTTTATAGAAAATGCTAACTGGATTTTTTTTGCCTTGTGAATCTATTCCCCTGCTGTAAAGATTTACTCCAAAGATTTTTATTTTGCTATATTCTATGCCAGAATTTTTATGAAACCATATCTAAGTAAACTGTCAGAGAGGTTTACCAAGATCAATTTAGATCCTATTTCATCATCATTAATTGGACAACCAGGATCTGGATTAGCCTTGGGAAATGCCTCTGATAGGGTACTTAGACATGGTTTCACAGAATGTCTGGCACAAGAACATGGTATAATTGCCTGATTCTAGAGGAATACAATTCTACTTTCCTCTTTTTTAAATAAGATCTTTTAAGTAAAGTTGTCAGTGGCCGAGTTACCTCAAATTGCATACCTCCAGAGAGTAGTTCACAGAAGGAAAACACTATGTTCCATTGGAATACTCTTCCTTAAGAAGAAAGAGAGCTACAGCTGGAAAAATATAAAAGCAATTTTTTTTATAAAGGATTTAGACTGGTACAATGTTACAGATTAATTGTATTTTATTTTCTTTCTCTATTGGATGGTAAAAGTATAGTGGTATTATGAAATGCTATGTTTCATATATATGTAAACAGTTAGGGCTTGATTCTTTAAGGCAAATAGTGGGTCTGTGCATCCCAGTGGGACATGCAGCCCCTCTAGCCGTCTGGCCTGAATGCAGAGAAACTCTCTCCCTGTATGCACAGAGCATCTGTGCAGGTAGAGCTGGACAGGGTGGCATGGGAGCAGAGAGTGGGTGGATTATGGGCAGACCAGGCACCTGGATGTACAAGGCTAATTAAGGTCCAGCCCTGTATGTCTGGGGATCACCAGAAGGATGCCCAGTTTATTCCACCTTGGAGTCCTTGCCTCTTGAGTAAGCTTCCTATGAGACTGAAGACACATGCTGAATACTGGGGTCTGTAAGTATACACTGCACACTGATTTAAAGGACCCTGTGCTGATTGCTGTTGCTGCCACTACTGTTGCCACTGCTTTCTTCTTTAGATAAGTGGAGGGAAGGGAAGGAGACTGGAGACCTGCTATTTTAATTTCATCATCATCTGGGGTCATGTGAATTTTCAGTTGTTAAAATGGGGTCATAAGGGATAAAAATTTGAAAGCACTGCTTTAGAGGAAAAAAACATAAATAATTAAAAATCATTTTTTTCTAAAACAGGTTTTATCAACCACATCAGTTTATGTCCCTTATTTATTTATTTTATTTTATTTAACAGTATTTCTAAACCGCCTTATCTTAAAAATCAAGGTGGTATCACGGCAAACAATCAGGTCAGGTGAGTGTGTTATACATGCAGTGGGGGGAAATTGAGTGTGTGTCGTGTTGTGTGTTAGATTGGTATGAGCTATTTACAGAGAGGGCTATATACAGAGGTGCAAAAACAAATTCCATGCATACATTGGTTAGGCGGGATCATGCGCTGTTGTTCATTCTCTGAAGTTATGTGATGTGTCCATAGTGTTCTAAGAACAGTATGGTTTTTAGCTGTTTTCTGAAGTCTTTTAGGTCTGTAGCGGCCCTCAAGTCATCCGGGAGTTTGTTCCATATTGTTGGAGCGGCCATTGAGAGTGCTCTGTCTGTTGTGTCCTTGCGTGTGTGTTTGTATTCACTGGGGGTGCTGACTCTGTTGTGGGTTTGTTTTCTTCTGGGACGCGTACTGGTGTCTGATTGTATGAGTTTGTGTAGGCTGTTGGCTGATGTGTGGTGTTTGATCTTGAATATGTTTATGATAGTTTTGTATTTGATGCGTGCACCGATTGGAAGCCAGTGTAAGTCTTTTAAGGTGGGTGTGATGTGCTCCTGTCTTGCCGTTCCTGTTATGATTCGTGCAGCAGTGTTTTGTGCTAGTTGTAGAGGTTTGAGGGCTTGTTTCGGTAGGCCGAGGTATATCGGATTGCAGAAGTCCAGTAGTGGGGTTATCAGTGCTTGACAGACGGTACGGAAGTGTTCCGGGGCAAGGAGCGGCTTTAGTCTCCTGATGATTCGCATCTTGTAGTAGGCTTTTTGGGTTGTTTTGTCTATGTGTGGTTTGAGATTGAGTTTATTGTCCAGAGTAACTCCGAGGTATCTCACTTCTGATCTTATTGGTATAGTGGTGCTTTGTATCTTTAGATTTGGTGGGTGTTTGAAGCCTTGGTTCCGGGTGATGATTAGGGCTTCGGTCTTGTTGTAGTTTATTGCTAGGTTGTTGTTTTGACACCAACTCTCCATTTGGGTGAGGCAGTCTGTTATCTTAGAGAAGTCCGGGTTGTTGATTGATATCGGGGTGTAAATCATTATGTCGTCTGCATAAATTGTGTATTGAATGTTGTTCTTTTTCATGATATTGCAAATTGGTTGTATGTAGATGTTAAATAGGAGAGCTGAGAGTGCGGATCCTTGAGGTACTCCTTGTTGGACGTTTATGGGTCGGGAGGTGTTGTGTCCTGACTTGACCTGTAGCTGTCTTTCGGTTAGGTACGAGTGGAACCACTTCAATGTGATACCGTGTATACCAGTGTTCTTTAGTCTTTCTAGGAGGGTGTTGTGGTCCACTGTGTCGAAGGCTGAGGAGATGTCGATGAAGATCATTATGATTCCATTCATGGTGTTGTCGATTATTCTTAGGATGCTGTCGAAGAGGTAGATCAGTAGCGTTTCGACTCCATGGTTGGGACGAAATCCGTGTTGGTTGTCATCGAGTGTTTCCTGTTTGTCGATGTGTTCCTGAAGTTGTAGTTGGACCGTTTTTTCAATGATTTTTGCAAGGAAGGGTATGCTGGAGATTGGTCGATATGCTGCTGGATCCTTTTTGTCGAGATTTGTTTTCTTTATGATTGGTCTTACTGAAGCAAGCTTTAGTTGTTTTGGCATGAGTCCTTGAGTGAGTGAGTTGTGTATTATTTTATGTATGGTGGGGATGAAGCAGGATTTGGTGGCTTTGACCCATGACACTGGGCATGGGTCTGTAGGGGCAGTGCTTGTATTGATTGTAGAGATGATGTGGGATATCTGTTCAGTTGAGGGTGAGTAGAATGTGCCCCAGGTTTTGGGGTGTACGTCCGACCTGGTGGTCCCACTAGATGTTGTTCGCTCCGTGGAGTGAAATTTGTCTTTGATGTGATCTGCGAAATCCTGTAGGTCAACCTGTACTTCGCCTTCTGTTGTTTGTTCTTTTGTGAGGATCTTTACTATTTCGAAAAGCTCTCTGGGTTTGTTGATAGAAGTATTTATCATGTTTGTGTGGAATTCCCTCTTTGATTGGTTGATGAGTTCATTGTAGTGTTTTTGCTTTGTTAGATAGAGATTGCCATGGACCCTGCTGAACCGGCCAATGAAGCACATGCACTCACCCACACTGCAGATGCAATGGACCCCGCCCCCCCCCCAAGAGCACATCAAAGCATGGCACCTTGTACATGGGTCCTCACACTGTATATAGAGTTGCGGAAGAGCTGACTTGCAGCATGTTGTATGCGCATATAGCCTGGGCATCACATGCATGCACAAGGCATTGCTGCAGCTCACTGTTCTCCAGTCACTCACACAAATGACACCTCTGTCCAAAAGTATTGCACATTGTCATTTTTGCCTGCCCATTAGGCCTCCTGTACTGCTCATCCATTGTGAACCCCTGCCCAGTGTTCAGGCAGTATTAATGTGCTCTGCAAAGTACAGGTGCTATCACCACCCACTCAGTGTGCCAGCGCTGTTCTCTACCATCCAGACTTACATTGTGCAGTTGATCGGTTTGCCAGCTGGGTTGTGAGGACCACTATTGGACAAAATGGGGGGGGGGAGGGGGTTGTTGAACATGGTGCCTCTGTTCCTGGGAGGTATCATGCTTGATCCACAGGCTGGCCTTGAGCCCATGACACCTCACTCATGCACACACTGACCTTATGTTTGGAGCCATAGTGGGGCTGTGTAGATTTATTAGTCCATAGTTATTTAAGTGGTCATTCTCAGGGTGCATGAGAGTATGACATGTGGTGTGCCTGTGTGTGCCATCCTTTGATGGGATCTTTTAGGCAGGTGTATGTGAGAGATGTCTTGTGAGGTCTGTATGCTGCACAGCCTTGCTATGCTGCTGGTGCATTTGACATGCATGTCATACATATGGGGTCTGTCTAGTCAAAGGGGCAGGCTATGGTACCTGAACACACACACATTCCAGCCCATGGGTGTCCTAGCAGATTGACCAATATATCCATTGCATGGTGTGCACTTGTGAGTGAGTCATTGACTACTCTGCTATGTTGCCAACCACAAAACGGAATCTAGAGTCACATGTGTCTCAAATAGTTGTGTCCAACTGAGTACTGAATTCTGGATGGGAAACAGGAGCACTCACAGATTCTGATCATCATTTGGCAAGTGAGAGAGCAGGGTGCTCATGTTTTCCTCCAATATGGGTTGCTGTCATACTGCAAAGTATTTGCGGGTCCGGGAACTCATTATTGTTATTATCATTATTATTATTATTATTATTAAGCATTTAAATAGCGCTGAAACATACGAAGCACTGTACAAACATAAGAGAAATAGTCCCTGCTCATCAGAGCTCACAATCTAGTCAAGACAAAATACAAAATAAATTACATAATACAAATAACAATTCAACAAGAAAAAATATACAAATGTTGTTGGAGAGATCAAGATAGGATGAATCAGGAACGAAAAGCAATAGTGAAGAGGTGGGATTTCAATCTGGATTTGAAGATGGCCAGAGAGGATGCCTGGCGCACAGAGACAGCAGACTATTCCAGGCGAAGGGTGCAGCCAGTTGAAAGGAGTGAAGTCTAGAATTGGCAGTATGAGTGAAAGGCAAAGATAAACGAAGACTATTAGAAGAGCAAAGTAACCAAGAGGGGGTGTAAGGAGAGATAAGAGATGAAAGGTACTGGGGGGGGGGGGGGCAGAAGAGTGAATACATTTATAGGTTAGCAAGAGGAGTTTGAATTGGATACTGAGACGGATGTGGAGGCAATGAAGCGACATGAGGAGAGGAGTGATGTAGGAAAAACAAGACTGGTGAAAAATCAGTTGAGCAGCAGAATGTTGAATAGACTGAAGGGGAAAGAGGTGGTTTGTAGGGAGGCCGGCAAGAAGAAGGTTACAGTAATCAAGGCAGGAGGTGATTAAGGAGTGGACAATCATTTTAGTAGTGTTAACAGAAAGAAAGGGGCAAATTTTGCAGATATTGTATAGAAAGAAACGGTATGTTTTAGCAATAAGTTGGATATGTGAAGAGAAAGAGAGAGAGGAGTCAAAGATAACACCAAGGTTACGTGCCGAAGAGACACGAAGGATTACAGAGTTATCCATAGAGAGTGAGAAAGGGGAAAGAGGAGGGGAGGCATTCGGGGGAAAGATAAGGAATTCAGTCTTGGCCATGTTCAATTTTAAGCGGCGGTGGAACATCCAAGTAGCAATGTCAGAGAGGCAGGCCGTGATCTTAGCCTGGATTTCAGGAGTGATAACAGGTGTAGAAAGGTAGATTTGAGAGTCATCAGCATAGAGATGATAGTGAAAGCCATGGGAAGAGATAAGGGCACCAAGGGATTGGGTATAGAGAGAGAAGAGGAGCGGTCCCAAGACGGAACCCTGAGGTACACCTACAGGTAGTGGGGTTGAAGAGGAGGAGGAGCCACCAAAGAACACACTGAAAGAGCGATGGGAGAGATAGGAGGAGAACCAAGATAGTACAGAGCTTTTGAATCCAAGTGAGTACAGGGTGATAAGAAGAAGTTTGTGGTTAATGGTGTCAAAGGCAGCAGAGAGATCAAGAAGAATGAGGACAGAATAAAAGCCTTTGGACTTTGCCAGGAACAAATCATTAGAGACTTTGGTAAGAGCTGTTTCAGTGGAATGTAGGGGACGGAAGCCAGATTGTAAAGGATCCAGAAGGGCATGAGAGGAGAGGAAATCGAGATAGCTGTTGTAGACTGCACGCTCAAGTAGTTTAGAGATGAAGGGAAGGAGAGAGATAGGTCGATAGTTAGAAGGACAAGTGGGATCAAGTGAGGGTTTCTTGAGGAGGGGTGTGACCACAGCATGCTTGAAGTCAGATGGGAAGGTTGTGGTGGAGAGCGAGAGGTTGAGAATATGAGAGATGGAAGGGACGATAGTGGAAGAGATGGAACTAAGGAGATGGGTGGGGATGGGATCAGATGAGCAGGTAGTAAGTTTAGAGGAAGAAAAAAGGAGTATAGTTTCCTCATCAGAGACCATAGGGAAGGAAGAAAGGGTAGCAGAAGTGAGGGGGGAGAATTGGAAAATAGGGGGGATAGAAGGTGAGGTGGGGAAATGGAGGGTGATCTTGTGGATTTTGTCATGGAAGTAGCCACCCAAGGTTTGGACAGGAAGTGAGGAGGAATCAGAGGTGGAGGCACACTGAGGAGAGAATTGAGTGTGCTAAAGAGACGACGAGGAGGCAAGATAGTTAGTCAGATGAATGAAATAGACTTGTTTGGCAAGTGCAATGGCTGACTGGAAGTAGAAGAGCATGAATTTAAAGTGGAGAAAGTCAGCATGTGAGCGGGATTTGAGCCAGGCACACTCAGCAGAGCGGGCATAGGAGCGCAAATAGCGGGCAGTGGGGGAGAGCCAGGGCTGGGGAGAAGAACGTCTTATGGGACGTGGGATGAGGGGAGCAAGAGCATCCATGGAAGAGGAGAGTTCAGCATTATAGGAGGTCACAGCCTCATCAATAGATTTGGAAAATAGAGTGGATGAAAGGGGTGAGGAAATAGTGGAGGAGAGAGCTAAAGGATCAATAGCAAGAAGGTTTCTAAATAGATTAGTGGAGACAGGATGGGGCTGAGACGAGGGATGATGAATAATAAGACATGTGTGGGCATCCAGATCCCAGGCCCAGCCCATCCAGTAGGCACACTAGCTATGTCCCTGGGTCCACAGATGGTGGTAGGCAGCATGCCGGACAATCCCTTACTTCCTGCACACTTGCCCCTGCCACCACAGTAGTGCTGCTGGTTGTCTTATTTTGGTTGTACAAATGTAGCTAGTCACACCATGCAGCTCCAGCCCCCCTCCACTGGGAGCTGTGGGCACAGGTGATGCTGCCATAGACCTCGTGGAGGGAGGGGTGGAGGTTGTGCTCCACTGTGCCTGCTGCTGACTTGCTTTGCACCCCAATAACAGTGGCAACTGCAGTATTGTACCTGCCACACAGATCCAGACCACAGATCTCTCCAGCTGCAGACTGCAGCCACTGTGCTGCCATCCCACCATTGCACATCACTAACATGGTGGCAGTGGGGGTGGTGGAACTCTCTTGTGTATGTGTGCTGCTGCTGCTGTCAACAGCAGTGTCATACCAGTCATCAGAAATGTTCTCCCTAGGCAGCCGCCTTGCCAGCTTAGTGGACCTGCCAGCCTCACAGTATCACCTACATGACAACTCATTTGTCACATTTGCTCCATCAACCCAGTGCACTGTCATAATAGGGCACTATGCTATTGCAGCTAATGGTGTACTACTATTACTTTCTTGGAATACTCTATGGGTGTAGCACATTACATACATTTAAATAGGCTCTCTCACCTCAAAAGTACGCCTTTTCCATGAGGTTTTACTTGGCATTAGAGTTTCCAGCGATGAGAGCTCTAATGCATGATTGTGCAAGCCAGTGGTATGGAGCACACACTGTCAACGCCCACTCTCCACCCCATTAGTGCTCACTCTCCATATCCTTTTTCCTTAACGCTGAGGGACCCTCTAATGCTTGCTAATGCGGGGTTATCCGTCCTTTCTGCAGCATTAAGGGTTTAAGGGTGCTGATAACACACGTTAAAGGCACACATGCTCCCCTATCACCCTTTAGTAAACATATTCCCGTTTCTTACAGTCCCTTCAAACAGGGAAGAAACATCACAACTGTACTTACAGCCCAACTAAAAGGAAAAACAAATTGAAACACACAAATCCATTCAAACCTTTTTCTCCTTCATTCAAAACATCACAGATTCTCAACATTTTGCTCTCCCAGAGGTCTCTGTCACCACACAGCCCAGCATACATCGAGTCAGCTCTGTACCCAACCCCCAACTACCTCTCAGCTCAAACTCACCCATATTCTAAACCTCAGAGGAAATTGTTCCTACATCTATTCCAACAACAAAATAGTTCTAGCGATCTTTATATTACAGCTTAACCTACAAATTCTGTGGAAATACCCTGCATAATCATTTTAAAGACAACATTTAAGAATTTTTAAACCTGCCCATTTAACATTTCAGATATAATAAACATGTTACCAAACTGCATCACTACAAATTCCCTTCCTACCTGAGACAAGTTGATAGAGTTCCAAGGGAGATCCCTACACTGCCTCTTTACCAGCCCCTTTGTGCCTTTATATCTGGGTACTTCCTGGTATCAAAATGTTACTTTAAATCATCAATATAGGTTCTTCTGAGCTTACCAACACAAAATCAGCTGTTTTGAATTTGCACTGAGATTCCAGTGCCCACCAGAAGCCCATTCACACAGACCTCCTAGCCAAACATCCCCTTACAACACTCTGAATGCTGCCCCCACACTTCCCAAGCTCCCCCTCCATATTAGTCATTCAAACAGTAAAAGTAGCCCTTGGTCCCTTTAAGGTTGGCTCTGCCTCCTAATTCTAGGCCCAAACTAGCTCAGCAGTGCTGAGTCCTAGAGAATCCCCTGATGGTGCTAGAGTCCCATTGCTGCCTCCCCAGCCCTGCCAATGCGCCAGCTCTCAGAGACCGTCTTCATTGTGGTTCAATTTTTAAATTAAATTGTTGGCTCTGCTCTCTCCTGTCCACCACAGGCATAACTTTTATTACTTTAACTTTGCTGACTTACCAACACACTTTTTCAAACTGTTGCCATATTTTTTTTACTGGCTGTAACAAGCTGCAGCCTCCATCCAGCGACCACCAGGAGACAGAACTCAGGTAAAAATACTTTCATTTATTATTTTTTCATCGGGTTACAATGACAAAATGAGAGAGAAAAAGATTTAGCTCATACTTTTTCTCTGACATTCACATTCTATTTTTTCTGTCCTCAAAGGACAGTCTAGCTTCGTACCTGACACAATGGAGAAGGGGTGGCCACCTCCAGTCCTAGTGCACCATGATCCAGTCTGGTTTTCATGATGTCCCTAATGAATATTCATGAGGTATATTTGCACCCATTGCATGCAAATATATCTCATGAATATTATCTGGTACATCCTGAAAACCAGGCAAGATCATGGTGCACTAGGACTGGAGTTAGCCACCCTTGCAATGGAGGGTTATATGACTTGCCCAAGATCATAAGGAGAAACAGTGGGATTCAAACCTGACTTTGTTGACTTTCAGCCCACTGCTTTAACCACTAAGCTACTCCTACTGAGTAAAGTGCTACAGCAGTAGTCAATAGATTCACAAGGCAAAAAAATCTAGTTAGAAAATTCTATAGAGCTCCATACCAGGCAACCTTTGGGCCACTCAGGAAACAGGAAGGAAGATCATCAACAGAGTTAAGAGCAGGCTGGCTAGAACCAGCCTCCATGGTACTATATGTAAAAAAATATGAAAGCTCTATGTAAAAAATCATATTAAAACTATAGAATTTCTGGACTTAAAAGGCAGCAAGGAGGCACTGTGGGTTAAACTAGAAGGAAGGAAAGGGAAATCCATTTCCACTGGAGAGATATATAGATCCCCCTCACAGGGAGAAGAAGTGGATGGAGATTTCACAGAAGACATACATGGTATTGTCATGAAAGAAGAAGTGCTACTGATAGGCAATTTAATATGCCAGATGTTGATTGGCACATCCCTGCTGCAGTATCATCTAGAAGTAAGGAGATAGATTCTCTACAGGGAGAACTATTCCAGCAAATGGTAACAGAACCCACATGTGAAGGGGCCATATTGGACTTTGTGCTTACCAATGTCTACTTGAAAGACATCTGCGAACAACATTTGTGGAATGATTACAGAGATGTGTCCGTGATTTCCATTCCATGCATGTCTGCAAATGTCCAAACCACAACTAAACCTTTTAGAATGACCATCATAGTAAAAGACCACGGGGCCTAAATGATTCTGTTGAATGGTATACTTCAATATGAGCATAGCTTGCTAGTCTGCTGCACACATCACCATACACTCTTAGGATTAGTAGGTGGGGTTTAGTTTCCCATTGGGCTATTAAATCACTACATATTGTTTAGGAAGTCCCGTGCTGAACTCCTGCTCTCCTTAATGGTGAATAAGCTGTGTGTTATAAAGTGAGCAGTAAGTGAACCTTTTTGAACTGTTTAAGCTGATTTATATCTTTAGTTTAAAGTTCTTGGTAGTTGCTGTGTTACCTTATATGGAAATTTTCTTATAGAAATGCCAAGCCCCTAAAGCAGTTATACAAAACTTGTGGGCAGGTCGGGACAAAAACTGGCATGCTCCTGACCATTGAAGTTGATTTGACAGCACATCACAGCGTAGTACTGTACAATATAGCTAGCATACAACACAGTCATGTTGGTCAAAAATGAAAGAAAAATGCCGGCAAGCTAACATTTGTTTTACATCAAGCTTTTTTTCAGTGCCGTTGAATCAGTGCTGTCTCCTGGCGACCCAGCTGTCTCTGGATTTTCTTGGCAATGTATCACCGGAAGTAGATTACCCGGCCTTTTCTTCTAAGGCAATGGAGAGTAAAGTGACTTGCCCAAGGTCACAAGAAGTGCCAGTGGGAATCAAACCCTGGCTACTATGTTGATGCAAACATTGCTATAAGCTTTGCTATATTTATTTATTTATTTATTTACAGTCTCTTATATACCGCACTATTCATCATCAGCGCGGTTCACATTTCCATATATTATCTGCAAATGAAGTAATGAAAGTGCTATCAGGGTATGGTAATATTGTTAAGGATGAATTTGCACACATTTTAGGTTTTTAATCACACTATATAAGGATGCAAATATTTGAAAAGAAAAATAAAGCAAAAAAAAAGAAAAAAGAAGGTTTATTTAATGCATATAGATTTTCTGTGGATGAAATAGAGCCGAATGAGTGATAAGGGGGTCTATGAGTGGAATATGATAGACACGGGAATATGTGCATATATTTATCCCTCAACCACTTTCTGATGATTTTTTCATTTCCATATATTTTTTATGCTGATTCCAGACTTTGATCCTTTCACCTTGCTGCTCCTTATACTTGGAACAAACTACCTGAGTACATACGTCAGGCTTCATCACTGTCCCTTTTCAAATCCATGCTAAAAGCTCACCTCTTTGAGGCTGCTTTTGGATCCTGATCTGCTATTCTTCTGTGTGTTTCCTTCCCTTCCCTAATTGTTTTCCTCAGCTGTTGTATTGTCTGTCTTGACTAGATTGTAAGCTCTGATGAGCAGGGACCATCTTTATATGTATCTCTGCAGTGCTGTGTATGCCTTGTAGCGCTATAGGAATGATCAGTAGTAGTAGTATATGTGTGTCAGTATTTGAAAAATATCCTCTTTTGTGAGGGAGGGGTGTTTATATTTCTCTCAATATTTTCGGAGACATTATAACATGGCACTTAAAGAAAAAAAAGGAGCAGGCAATTTAGTGTGGATACAAGTGGACAAAGAGTTTTCTTCCCTGCCAGTGAAGTTTAATATACTAGCCTAATGATATATGATGTACTGAAATACTAAACATGGCAGGTACTTAGTTTCTGAACCAGCAGTTTGGTTGCAGGATATTACACAAGAAATCACAGTTTTAGATCTGGAAAAGCAACTCTTTATGGGCCTCTATAGGCCTTTAGGAGACTCAGTATAGAATCATGCATACAGTAGAACATATAGCACCAAGGAAAGAGGAGTTGCTATAAATCTATAGGAGGGCAATGTGAGAGACATTCACAAAAGTAGGCACAATGCTGCATTCGTTTTTAGAGTTTCCCAATTTACTTGATATTGTGTTACACGCCCTGGCAAAAATAAGGTGCTTATGGGTGTTTCAGTGGAATAAACGTGGCTTGCTACTCCTGGGAGATAAAGAGAGGCCAAACTGCACAAAACTAAGAAAAGATTTGTGGATGTCATGACTGTACTGATTAAGAAAACTGCTTTAAAATACCAGGTGCCTAAGGAAGCGTCATCAAGTTTGCATTGTCAACAACATATGAGGAAAATGGCTGATCTGGAAATACAGACCTATGGCACTTACTCCGAATCAGAGTAGTTACAGTATAATAAATTGTGGCATGTTTTTCAGAAGAATTCCCCACTTATTCCCCCCTCCCTTGCAATTCTTTTATTGGTGACTCGCACAGTAGTTGGATAAACCTAGCGCAGATTTGTGGGTTTATGCGCTGTTGTGAGAACTGAGTGTATTTATATAGATATGCATGGTAAGTTAGAATGGGTTGAATGAGAGTATCTGGGGAGTTCATAAATTTGAAATTAAAGCAGAAGAATCTTACAAGTTTTTTTTTGTTTTTGGATTGTGTGGAATTTTACTTTGTACAATGAAATTTGGAATTGTATTATACACAATACTTGTTTGTTCTTATGTTTGAAATTATGCTCCTACTGAAATGGAATTCCCCATATGCTCTATTTTATAAAAAGAAAAAATCTTTCTAAAAAGCTTAAAGGCTTGCCAAATTCTCTGGAGAGACATCTTGTTGAAATAACTAATCAAGAAGGTAAAGGATCTCTGGGAGTCAAATGCTGCTCTGATCAAGTACAATCCCTTTATGCAACATTAGATAGATGAGAAAATCATTTGAGGCATGTGAACTTGTTCTTCGTCAACCTTTTCTAGACTATATGAGCCCGATATTGAGTCATCTGCATTTTGGAAGGGCTATGCTCCTCGCTGGTGCATAGCCCTCCCTGCCGACCTCTAACCTGGGTATTCAATGCTGTGGTGATAGCATTGAATATCCGGTGATCACTGCAGACACAGGAAGCCATCAAGCCTATTGGATGCTGCCTGGTTAGCTCCTGCGCTTTAAAGATAGGTGAGGGTGCAGGTCACTAACTGGGCAGCTTACAATATCGCTGCTGCCTGGTTAGCAACAGTCTCTGCCTCCACTGTGCCCTCAAATGCCCCAAATGTTAACCAGATAGCATCTGGGCACGTAGGAGAAGGGGATATTCAATGGTATTAACCATGTAAGTGTCATTGAATATCCCTGCTTAAGGCATTTACATGGTTTACTGGGCTGCCCAAGGTCACAAGGAATGCCAGTGGGAATCAAACCCTCGCTACCATGTTGCTATAAACATTGCTACAAGCTTTGCTACATTATCTGCAATTGAAATAATGAAAGTGCTATCAGGGTATGGCAAGATTCTAAGATCACTTTAGAGGGGTTTCCATCAATGACTCATCCAACTTGTGTTTTCCTGGGTGGGTTCCTTTATTTTAACCCTATGCTTCTGGTCCTGTATTTATTTAACAGGTTTTTTATACTACTTTATCATTTCAGTCAAAGTGGTTTACATTGTAACTTAAATTTGGTAATGTACATTGAACAGGGATATCAATAACGTAAGAGGCAATGGAGAGTTGAGTGATTTGTCCAAGGTCACAAGGCGTGCTAGTGGGACTTGAACCATCCTTGCTTGGTTCCCAAGCCATTAAGCATTAGGCTACTTCTCCACTTTTTACTTAGTTTCACCCATGAGTGGTAACAAAGGGATGTCAACAACTCTTAAAAGGAGCAGGCACCAGAGGTGTTCCAAAAGGGTTCAACAATGGGGCTTATTGACACTTTGTACATCATTAAGAGCATATTATTTGAAATTGATTTATTTGTTATTTGGCATTTTTATTATATGTTTGGGGTTAGAAAGACAGAATATTTCCCTGGAGAAGGTTGCAGTGATGTTCATCTTTATTGTTTATTTGTATGTTATACCATACTTTAACTGATGTGTATTGTTCTTGTTTTGTATTTAATAAATAAATAAATAAATAAACTCCAGAGTTGGAGGTGATGGAATGACCATTGGTTTATTGACATATTAGTTAATTAAGGGGTATGTTTACTAAAGGGCGCTATTTGCGCTGCTGCAACATTATCGGGTGATAAGGCACGTTATCGTGTGATAATGGCACTT
The DNA here is from genome assembly GCA_033557465.1 of Ichthyophis bannanicus. Lineage (NCBI taxonomy): Eukaryota > Metazoa > Chordata > Amphibia > Gymnophiona > Ichthyophiidae > Ichthyophis > Ichthyophis bannanicus. The sequence continues at coordinate 263,593,087 of CM066034.1, forward strand.
TACCGGGCAATAAGGTACCTTATCGTGCGATAATGCGTGCAGCAGTGCAAACGAGCGCTGAGGGTGGAGAAAGGCTCCCAGAGGGTAGAGGAAGACTCCCCAGGGGCAGAGAGAGAGGGTCAATGGGTGGAGAGTGGGAAGGGAGAGGCTCCCTGCACACTAATGCTGTGGATTCCGGGTCTGAAAACTAACGCCAGTGAAACCCTGGCATTAGCGCAGATTTAAAGGGAAGAGAAACCATTTCCATCAGCAATGTACAGCAAAGTCAGGGAAACCTACAAAAAGTGATAAGTGTGATACATGTGCACGGAACAAAAGGGCAAATAAACATTGAAAATGACCTGAACAAAATGGAAAAAAAAACATAAACAAGCTGGCCAATAGTGATATTAATGGGAAACAGCAAAAAACACTACAGAGAAAGCTCCAAAAAAAAGATATTAATTTTGGAAGGGTCTATGCTCTGTCCCCATACAAGGTGAATGATCCCACAGTGAAATAGCGCTGATCAGGGTTTCCCCTTGTTATTGGACAGGATCCCTATGGCGTGCACATGTTCCACAACAGCAGGGTGGGCATGTTGGAACGGTCAACTGGACAGATGCTGGAAAAGGGGATACAGAGGGCTGCAGGCGGCACATGCTGTGGTGCAGCTGGGCCACAGTGCAGACTAGGGTGATGCCCAGGTGGTCCATAGGAATGCTGAAACAGTAGTGCCGTCAGACAGCAACTGATGAGGGCCCAACATGGGTATGAGTGTGTTTCCCACAGTGTCACAGGGGATAGTACCCAGCAGCTACCCCCAAGGGCACAGAACATTGGCAGGTGGTGCTGGGGGGAAGCGTGGACATCTATGCATGCACCCTACCCCAGAACCCACACCATAGTCAGCTGCCTACTGGCACACTGGATGGCCTGAGACTGCGCACCACCAGCACCACCACAGAAGGGCATGTCAGCATGGTGGCAGAGGGGTACTGGTGGTGGAGGGGTCAGTGGCAGCTGCCCACAGCAGACCATGGCCTAGCCCTGTGTAGGTGGGTGCCATGCACTGCAACAGACAGGCCCTGTCTGATGAACAGTTATGGTATCCCCAGGGAATGCACTGTCTCTGTGGCAACACGGTGGTGCAGTACACACAGCCAGTGTATTCAGGAGCCAAAGATCACAGGTTCAAGTCCTAGCTATGGTTCCTGTCAACCCAGTCCCCATAGTTTACCCACTACTTAACCGTGGTAATAAAGAGGGAACCTTTATTGCAGATAACATAAACATGCCTCACACACCTATATTTTACCCTACAGAGCACAGACACCATAGACATGTGCAATACCTAGAGCAGAGTTTCCCAAATGCAGTCCTGGAGGGCCAAAAATCATTCAGGCGTCATGCTGTCTCTAATAAAGATGCCTGTGCGGCATATCTATGCGCTGCCCCCATGGTATGCAAATATATCACATGCATATTCATTAGGGACAGCATGAAAACCCGAACAGTGTGTGGCCCATCAGGACTGGAGTTGGGAAACTCTGCCCCAGAGCAGCGGCCAACAGGGGCAGAAACACTCGCACCCACAGGCTGCAATATCCACAGCCTCATGGAGAGGCAGGATGTTGGGCCCTGCGTGCAGCAGCATCTCCCAATACTAGCACTTGCATACCTTAGCAATGCCAAGGTATGCAAGTGGAAACAGTTCAAAAAGAGGAGGAAATAGCCAATGCAATAAAACGGAGGGATAAGGAATTTTTTCAGATATGTTAGTGAGAAGAAGAAGGTCAAAAGTGGTATTGTCAGACTCAAGGGTGAAGGAGAGGAATATGTAGAAGCTGATGAGGATAAAGCGGAATTGCTTAACAAATATTTCTGTTCTGTGTTCACAGATGAAGAACCAGGAGCAGGACCTCAGAAAACACCCACAAACAGGAACAGAAGTGGGGAGCATCTTGAACAATTTTCAGAAGACAGTTCGTGAGAAACTAGCTAAACTTAAAGTAGACAAAGCGATGGGACCGGATGGGATACACCCTAGAATACTGAAGGAACTTGGGGACGTTTTAGCAGCTTCACTGACTGACCTTTTCAATGCCTCGTTGGAGTCGGGAGTCGGGAGTGGTGCCAAAGAACTGGAGAGAGGCACATGTGGTCCCTTTACACAAAAGCAGAAGTAAGGTTGTGGTTGAAAACTACAGGCCGGTTAGTTTAACTTCGGTGGTGAGTAAATTATTGGAAGCACTGCTGAAAGATAAAATAGTGAGCTTTCTGGAGTCCAGCGGATTACAGGATTCGAGGCACTCTGATGAGAAGGAGGTTACCAGTGGTGTGCCCCAGGGAACTGTCCTTGATCAGATTACTTAATCTGTTTATAAAACAATTCTCTAAAAACAAAAAAAATTCTCAGTGAGTGCCAAATTTGCCAACTGAATAAGAAAAGCCATGGGAATCCTTCTATGTTCTTTTCTATTCCACAAGCATTCCTCTACTATCTTTAATGCCTCCTCTTGAGGAACATTGATATAAAGTGATTCAACGTCTAATGTAGATTTTTATCGGGGCTCACTCCTGCTCCTCTTGTTTTTTGATTTATGAAATAAACAGTCTAATGAAAATTATTTGTCCCTATCAATTTCATAGTATATTAATTGACAGTGAGCATCCATATACTCAGTTCAGGTTCATTTTATACATTTTCATTGGAACTCCTGCCTGCTCTTTTGTATAGCAAAGGTTTGGATTTAAAAGACAAGTAATTGAATGAAAAGTATTCATGCACTGACATTTGGCTTTCTTTTTGTCCTTGTCAGTATTTACAAAGAATGAAGCACATGGATTTATGGTTAAGGTGGTAGAAGGTTTGTTTTTAATATCCCTTAATATGTTATGGTTATTATTATTTTTTAATAATTTGTTTAAGTTTTGTTAATTGATTTCAGTTTTCCACATGTTTATTATTTCACTGCTATTTATAATTTAGTACATATTTATTATGTTGTGTGTTTTATCATGAGTTTTTCTATAATTTTTTTATGATTTGCTTAAATACATGTTTATCCATTTTATTATGATTACTTATTTATAATTTTATGTGTGCTTTCATCTATTTATGTTTTTAGTTTACCAATGAACCCCTGAGGAAGGCATTGACGAAACACAACCTGTGTTGGGTTTCCTTGGTTTATTCCCCTGTCTGGGTTATTTTGTGATTCCATGGTATCTATTAACTATTAAAGACCTCTTTGAATACCACATCTGGACTTGTTTGTTGTGCCCACTATATGTGGTTACTTGCTCTTTGGTTGGACCTTTGATTCCATAATCTGTACATCTGGGCCGTCTGGACGGGGTATGTGCACCTGATTCTGCAACCATGGGAGCTAAACATTCCTGCGGATGCATGATCAGGCACATAGTTTCCTGAGAGGGGAGACGTAGAGCAGTCTGTCCATCCCCACTGCTCAGTGGTCCTGCTGGTGTGCTGTTGCCATGGTGTCCTGTCACCATGGCACCAGGTAGCCCAGCAGGAGCAAGCAGGCCCGACAGTGGAACATGTTGCATTTCCTCTCTGCCTGACCCTGGGAGGGGTCTTCCAGGACTGGGATCGGACTGTGGGGTCTCACCTTCATCTGTGACATGGGTTGGTGGGTGCAGCCAGGCCCGATCGGTGCTGATTGAGGGACTTCTTCCACCTTTGAGGTGGAATAAGTCCGACATCCATCCCATGTCCACGCTGGACATACAAGGCTCTGACCTGAATAGGCCCTGTACGTCCAGGTGCTGCAGCCTGTCCCACTCCCAAACTCTCCGCCTCCATCCCACCCCCATCCAGTGATCCCCGCACACTGGCACAGTATGTGCAGGGAAGCAAGGGGGTGGAATAAGATCCCTATGAATGGCAGGGGTTGCACATCTGAACCAGACTTGCAATCCCACTATTTATGTTTTGGCATGGTCACCTATATAAATAGCATTGCTTGTCTCACAATTTGAAGTCTTATAAAAACATTTTCTTTTTGGTACTTGGATGTAAAGGTTCTTGGTAACCAAGGTGTGGGTACAAAGCAAAAAGTGACCACACTTAAAATGGCCCACCGCCTTGGGTTTAGGTTTAGGGATAGAAATAGCAGACGGAGAAATTAAATTAGCATGAATTGGCTGTTGGAAAAGATGGAATGGTGGAGAGAATATGCCATTCTTTTGATGTCATGGGATAAATTAGAAAATGTCAATGAGCAGATAAGTTTGTCTGAAGCTGTACATGTTGCTTTTTGCAAAAGTGAAGACTGTTCAGAGATATGTGCTCTCTCATAAGCACGTTGAATGCAATCCAATGGGTATTTTCTTTGACGGAAACGTTCACACATTTCTTTAGCATGCAATTAAAATCATCTTGTGAAGAACAGATCCTTCTTAATCTCAAAAACTGGCTAACAGGTAGGTTAGATTTTAATGATCTTGAATGGAAGCTCTCAAAATGCAACAAATTGTTACAGTCAGTTGGTTTACAATACAAATCTGTTCTAAATCCATCTGGACCTTTTTTGATGAGAATGTCCAAATAGGAAACCTCTAATCGGCTGTGTGATGTTTAGAATTTTAATTTAGAATCTAATGTATTAAGCCATTGAAAAAAATCTTGAAGAATATGTTCTCCACCATCCCAGATCATGAAGACATTGTCTATATATGTCTTCCATAATTTGATGTTCTTGGAAAACCAAAATTGGTCACATAGAGGTTGGCAATGTCCAGGGCCATTGAAGACAAACTTATCTAAGAACATAAGAACATAAGAAATGCCATACTGGGTCAGACCGAGGTCCATCAAGCCCAGTATCCTGTTTCCAACAGTGGCCAATCTAGGTCATACGTACCTAGCAGTTTCCCCAAAAGACACAGGTTCTGCAGTGCTTGTACTAGGCCAAGCATTGATATCCTGGGTCCCTTTTTAATAGTGGTTTATGGACCTTTCCTCCAGGAACTTGTCCAAACCTTTTTTAAACCCAGCTATACTAACAGCCCTTATTGACATTTTCTAATTTATCCCATGACATCAAAAGAATTCTAGAACAGGAATGGCATATTCTCTCCACCGTCCCATCTTTCTCTAATAGCCAATTCATGCTAATTTACTTGTTCCGTCTGCTATTTCTGTCCCTAATATTTTATACCAATACCTCTAAAATGAAAAAGGTTATCTCAGCAGTTAGACAGATGCAAGCTGATGCAGCTACTACAGAACACTTACCTTTCTGAAAAAGTGGAAGCATGGGAGAATAGATCCTAATTTGTTAATATTAGAATTATTGGAGTACCCAAAATGGTGCAGGGCAGTAAGCCAAAGGGATTATGTGGAAAATGGACACTGGAATGGAATTCATACTTAGGGGTATGTTGCACAATCGGAAAGTAGTATGGTGGTGCGACAATGTGGCAGTCGTTACTGTGGTTAACAATTATGTGACGCGCTGCTTACACGTAGCAGCACTGATGAGAGCGTTAGTGCTCGCATGTTTATGTTTGAATGTCATAGTGAGAGCCCGTCACATTCCAGGTTGTACTAACATGATTGCGGATGCTCTTTCCCATTTCTAGTGGGACCTGTTTCGGACTCTCGTACTGGAGGCCGACATCGAGGGAGCGACTGTACCGGAGCACTTATGGCAGATTGGCCTGAAGAAATGATGACTTTACTGAGGAGTTCTGTGTCCGTGGTGACCTGGATGGCTTACAGACGGGGATTTGGCAAAGTGCTTAACTTCTTGAGCATTCATGGAGGGCAGTGGGGGAGGAGGATGGATCAGCTGTTGGGGCAATATGTGGTAGCGGCCAAGGTGGGGTGGGGGGTATCTAGAGCCACGGTACGGATGCATTTGGCGGGGTTTGCCTTCTTTGCCAGAGCGTTCGGTTGGAGCGTTCAGGGTGGGGGGGTTTCTGACCCGCCGGTTACTGCAGGGCTGGGAGCGGTCCTGCCCCACCCCGCGGGATGGCAGAAGACCAATCACGCACGCACTCGTGGTCCGGTTATATGCTGCTTTGCCCATAGTTGCGGCTTCGAAGTATGAAGCTACTTTGTTTCAGGCGGTGTTTAGTGTGGCGTTTTTTGGGGCTTTTCATGTGGGCGAGCTGGTGGTGGATTCTAGTAGGACAAGGAAAGGGGGTGGGTTGTTCCGCCATCATGTGCGTCTGGAGGGTGGGGTTCTCAGGATATGGTTGTCAAGGTCCAAAACGGATCAGTGGGGGAGGCATGGGTGGCAATGAGGGCCGTGGACGGGGCTACTGCCTGCCTGGTGTCAGCCATGCAGGTGTACTTGCGCATGCGTCCAGGGGGAGAGGGAGTGTTTTTTGTGCATGCGGACACTCGACTGCTGACGCGGTATCAATTTTCCGCGGTTTTGCGGCTGGCTCTGGGTAACTTAGGTTTGGACTCATGGGAGTTTGCACCCCATTATTTTCACATTGGGGCAGCCACCAGCACTGCGGTGGAGGGGCTTGGGGAGCCTGAGATATAGCGGATAGGGAGATGGCGATCTTGAGCTTTCCGAGGTTACGTGCGTTTAGACGCGGGGGTGCCTGGTAGTGGCTAACTGTGATTTTTCTTTCAGATGAGGGAAACTGTCCGCGGCTTTGCTGGTTGATTGGCCATTCTTTTGTGCACCTTGCTGGGCAGCGAGCGGCGTGCCGGCCGGTGGGGATTAACATTGGACTGGACAACAAGGAGGTGACCTCCTATGGCTGTGTGAATGCGGTATGCGCTGGCTGCAGTTGTTGCCTTTGCTTCGGCACCTTGGGCATCAGCAGCAGCTACCGGCAGTGATGCTGGTGCATTTGGGAGGCAATGATCTCAGTGCATGGATATTTAAACAACTGATTAGATCAGCAAAGCATGACTTGGCGGAAGTTTTCTTGATGTTTACCGGGGTAGTGTTGTTATGGTCGGACATTATTCCAAGGCCTTCTTGCTGGGCTCAGCGGCGGTGGTCGAGGGGGCTGGTTAAAATCAATCGTCAGATTGGCCGCTGGGTAATGGAGCATGGGGGATATCAAGTACTGCATCCCTGGGCAGAGGTGGATTGCACGGGTTTATTCCGGCAGGATGGGGTACATTTATTCCCTATAGGGTTAGATATGCTCCTGAATGACTGGCAAGAGGCTTTGGAGTATGTTCTGCGTTCTAGAGAGCAGGGTGTATCGCTGGTCGCAGTTTAAGGTTTTCTTTGGTGGGGGGGGGGGCGGCTCAGTGGTGAGGTCTGCTGAGCTGGGGGCGGTATCCCAGAGGTTTCCGGGGTCCGGAGCCTTGGGCAATACCTAGGGCGGGGGTGGCGTACCCCTGACCCTTATAACCCCCTGCGGGGCTTTTGCTAGTAATATGGCGAAGCCGGATGAGGGGTGGGTATTGGAGATAGCCATGGGGGATGCCCGTGGCGGAGCCAGAAGGAAGTCACTTTGCTAATCAAATGGCTGGTGATGCCTGGAGCCTCGGATGGGACGGCTCGGTGGCAGGATTTAAGATGTTGTTGGATAAAGTTGTGTTAATTTTGAATAAAGCTGCGACCAGTTGAATTCCAAGTTATTGTTGTATTGTGGTTATTAAAGGGGAGGGGGGGGGGAAAGGATGGTGTTGAGGAGGTGGGAAGGGAGCGGAGCACGTCCGCTATCCTCGGTTATGCTGATATTAGGAAAGGAGAAATAGTTTTAAAAGGTGAATACCACAAAATCTAGAGGAGATTCCCCTGTTTATAAACCATTACAATTAAGGTTAATTAGTATACTGTTACTCAAAATTAAATCTACAAGTAAAGAAAATAGAAAGTTTCTCTTGCTCCCAAAAATTATCCCTTCTGAACTGAAAGAAGGTACACTGATGGGGCTTTGTAAGAATAGCTACAGTCTTTCCATTGTTCTTGTATTTTATTTTCTACTAGATGGATTTGCTTTAGAACTTAATTATAATGAAAACAGAAATACTTTGATAGCCTTTTCTGTATTCTTTTACACTGCCTGTAACCGGGTAGCCGGACCCGGCGCTCCCCCCTTTCTTTTTTTTTTTTTAACTTATCCTTCGTCCGTTTGACACTTCCACCGCCCTTCCCACAAATTGCATAAACAGTCATCTGTGGTAACAACTGGTCGCAGCTTTATCTCCAACAACATATTTAACAATAAACAGGAATGCAAGAAACCCCCCCCCCCAGTGGCGCGATGCGTCACCTGCCATGCAATTAGCAAGGCGACCTCGCCTCCTCTCCAGCCCCGGTCCCACCACCAGCAATGATCCAACCACCCCTATCCGACTTCTCCATATTACTAGAAAAAGTCTTCCAGGGGTAGTCTGGGTTGAGGGCACCCTGTCCCCTTCCCAAGTCGCCTAAGGCTCCGGACCCTGGAAACCTCCGGGATCCTGCCACACAGCCCCCCCCCAGCTGCGACAACCCGATTCCTATACGCACCCCACACCACCACAATAAAGGGGTGGGCGGGTGGGCCACCTGCCTACAGTCCGACCGCATGTGCTCCAGCCACGACCGCGCGCATGCTGGAGCACACGGCCGGACCACCCTGATTGGCTCCGCTCACACCCAGCAACAAGCGGAGCCAATCTATTCAAAAGACACACACTGCGTCAGGACGCGCCAGGACATGAGCGCCCCCTCCCTTCCCACATACCTCCGACACGAGCAGGGTCCCGCGTCGGGCCGGGCACCCGGTTACACGCGGGCGCCGGGACCCTGCCCGCACCCTTATGACTAACCAGGTAGTCGCACCCGGCGCTCCCCCCTTTTTTGTTTTTTTTTAAACTTATCCTTCGTCCGTTTGACACTTCCACCGCCCTTCCCACAAATTGCACAAACAGTCATCTGTGGTAACAACTGGTCACAGCTTTATTTCCAACAACATATTTAACAATAAACAGGAATGCAAGAACCCCCCCCCCCAGTGGCGCAATGCGTCACCGGCCATGCAATTAGCAAGGCGACCTCGCCTCCACTCCAGCCCCGGTCCCACCACTGACAACGATCCAACCACCCCTATCCGACTTCGCCATATTACTAGCAAAGGTCTTCTGGGGTAGTCCAGGTCGAGGGCACCCCGCCCCTTCCCAAGTCGCCTAAGGCTCCGGACCCCGGAAACCTCCGGGATCCCGCCACCGGCACAGGCAACAACCTTACCTGTGCCGCCCCCCCAAACATCCCCAAGCTGCTACCAGCGTGTCTCGTCCTGAATCACCCTCTCCAACACCTCCTGCCAGTCGTTGAGGAGCAAATCCGTCCCGACCGGAGAGAGATGCACACCATCAGCCCGATACAGATCCGCACAGGCCACCTCAACCCAAGAATGCTGCACATGATACCCCCCATTCTCGCCAACCCACCTCCCGATCTGCCGATTTATTTTCGTTAATCCCGGGACCATCTCCATTGCCCCCAGCAAGACGGTCTGGGAATAATATCAGACCAGATCAGGACTACGCCCTCAAACATACGCAGCAGTACAGCAAGGTCCTTTTTGGCAGCTCTGATCAGCTGTTTACAAGACCAATCCGCCAGCACATTGCCCCCCAAATGCACCAGTACAATCATTGGCCACTCCCGGATACACTGATGATGACAAAGCAAAGGCATCAGCTGAGGCCATCGCAGCCTCGCTCGCCCAGCCATGACACCGCCACCACCGCTGGATCCAGTCCGAGATTCAGCCCGATAGGCCGCACTGCAGCTCGCTGACCGGCCCAAAACACGTAGGAGTGCCCCAAGATCCAACATCCCCAGGCCTTCCGCCCCACATCTGCAACAGAAAAAACAACATTAATACCCCCCCCCCCAGCAAATTTTGCACCTCTCTTAGACGAACATACCCCATCGGGCCGATACTCTGAATCACTGCTCAAGACAGTCCCACAGCTGCTGCGCTAGTCGCCGCCCCGATGCAAAAGGAATGAGCAGAGAAAGACCGTGGATCCTCCCCGATCCGGCACAACACCAGGCGCAGCACCGCCGTCACCTGAAATTGCGTCAGAGCACGGGAATCACTATGCACAAACAACCCCTCCTCGCCCCTAGGGTGCACACCCAAGTAGCTCTCCATGGCAGCCACCGGGCACGTGAGTCCACCAATTGCTCTAAGAACCACCCACAACCCTTTCCCCCTCTGGTCCGTCTTGGATTTTGCTAACAACACGCGCACAAGCCCCGGCTCGCTCCACACATGCCGGCGGCGCAAGCAGTTGCCTAAACCCGCATTCCCCGAAGTGACTGCAAGTTCACCCACCCGAAAGGTGCCAAAGAATGCCAAACAGAAGACTGCCCGAAAAAGAGTGGCCTCATAAGGTGACGCCGCCAACCCCCAGCAGCCCCCGACACAGACTCATTAACAAGTCATGCGTAAATGGCAGCCGGTGATCACGCGACACAGGCAAGGAACGCTCCCACCCTTGAAGCAGCTGCCGTGCCAGAAATCCGTGGCCAAACAATCCCCAACCCACTGCCTTGGCAAAAAATCCAAACCCAGCCAGATGAACCTTCATAGCCGATCGAGCAACCCCGCGCCCCTTAGCCCAACCAACATACCCTCCCAACAAATACTTCGGCACCTCCCCTCCGTCCCATCCTGACTGATAGAGATATTCCAACACCCGCTCACAACCCCGCTGATAAGCGTTCCATGTCCGCTCCGCCACCGAATTCTTGAGAAGGCTCTTCATCTTGGCCGGCCACAGCTCCACAGTCTCCACGGGACCACGAGCCCGTTCTCGTCCGCTTCCATAGCCAGGCACCGAAATCGCTCCAACTGCAAACGAGAAAGAGCATCAGCGATTTCATTAGGACGCCCAGGGATGTGGCAAGCTCTCAGGTCCACATTCAACCGCAAACATGCGAGTATGACGAGACGCATTAAGGACGCCACTTGACTACAATGCGGAGAATACCAATTAACAACCGCTACCACCGCCTCGTTGTCGCACCACCACATGACCTTGCGGTTGGCCAGCTTGTACGGCCATAACTCCAGCGCCACCAGTATGGGAAAAAGTTCTAAAAAAGTAATATTACTCACTAGCCCCTCGTCCACCCACTCCTGCGGCCATCTGTCGGCACACCACGCCCCACCAAAGTATATTCCCAAGCCAATGCCACCCGCCGCGTCCGTATACAGCTGCAAGTCCTCACTGGAGATCGCTAAATCACAAAATACAGAAATCCCATTAAAGTCCCGGAGAAAGACGTCCCAAATCCGCAGATCCTCACGCATTACGCTAGACACCCGAATGCGGTGATGCGGCTTGTGCACTCCAGCCGTCGACGCTGCCAACCTCCGAATAAACACCCTCCCCATCGGAATTACCCGACAGGCGAAATTAAGCGATCCAATAAGAGACTGCAATTCCTTCAAAGTCAGCTTGGAAGAGGCTAAGGAATTAGCAACCAGTACTTTCAATTTCTCAACCTTTTCTAACGGCAACTGCGCTACCAGTTGCCCGGAATCCAGTTCCACACCTAAAAAGGTGAGGACTGTTGTTGGCCCTACGGTCTTACCCTCAGCTAAAGGCAACCCCAACTTGCTTGCCAAACCAACAAACCCATCCAGAAGCTCACGACAACGTGTAGACCCCGCTCCGCCGACAAACAGAAAATCATCAAGATAATGAATGACCTCCGAGGACCCCACTCTCCGAGCCACCATCCAGTGCAAGAAAGAGCTAAATTTCTTGAAGTAAGAGCAAGATACCGAACAACCCATCCGCATACACTTATCAAAATAAAACTCTCCCTCAAATTGGAAACCTAAAAACTTGAAGGCAGACAGGTGCACCGGCAACAAGCGAAAGGCAGACTCAATATCCACTTTAGCCATCAAGGAGCCTCGCCCAGCCCTCCTGACTAATTCCACCTCCCTGTCAAAAGAGGCATAACGAACCGTACAAAACTAGCGCGGTATGACATCATTCACCGAGGCCCCCACAGGGTAAGACAAATTGTGGATTAATCGAAACTTACCCGGCTCTTTCTTAGGAACAATACCCAATGGGGAGACCACAAAACCTTGGAAAGGAGGGTGCTGAAAAGGACCGGCAATTCTGCCCAACTGCAATTCCACCGCCAACTTTTCCTGAGCTATCGACGCCCATCTCCGTACACTAGGGGAATTGCGAGGCATCAAACGCTCTACGGCACCCCGAATTGGAACAACAAAACCGAACTGAAAACCCAACTGTAAAATTACCCTATCCCTTTTCCGCGGGTAACCGTGCAGCCAACTATGCAATATTGGTACCCGTATCGGAGAAGGAGCCAACTCAAATAGCACCCGCCTACTTGGTACCTGGCCCGGGCGGGGGGATGGCACCTTTTTTAACACATTTAGCTGCCGAATGGGAACCGCTGCAGAAGGAACACACGTGGCGGAATTTACAGTCCGGAAAGGGACAGACTGAGTGGTTAAACCTCCAACACACGTCACCCCCGCCACTAGTGACAGTTCTGGTCTGGACTGGGGAAACGCCACCACGAAAGGAACGACCCACTCCAGCCACCACCCCCGAACCGGCCTTTCTTACACCCCCCCAACCACCCCACCCTTCACCGACATCTGAGTCAGCCAAAGGTTAATGTCTTGAGTACCCCAAGTCAGAAACTTATTCTCCTCCATCTTGTCATGAAACTTCTCATCATAATTCAACCATGACCAGCCTTCATGCACCTGAGAAGCCTCCAAAATCGAATCAGCATAGGACAACAACATACCATACTGCGCCGGAAAATGCTGACCCCACACGCTCGCCAGCCGCAAGAACGATCTAACCCAATTGACAACATTCCTCGAGACCTTACGAAGACGGCCCGCCTTTTCATCCTCCTTGCGCTTCTTCTTACTATCTCCCGAACGCTTATGCCCCTCCAGCAAACGAAAAATATCGATGTATTTCCGCTTCCAAATTTTACGCCTCAGCTGTTTTGGGACGCCTTCCCATAATTCTGATAAGGCAACCAATGACGAAGACCCGGTACCAGCGTGCATACCAGAAGACCCTTGCCCTGGCACAGACTCACCGCCCCCAACCTCGCCCACTGATGATCCCTCCGAGTCAGAAGACAAGGAGGAGGATGAGTCCGAACCACGCCTATGTCGACACACATACTTCCTCTTCTTGTGCACCTGTCCCGACCGCTTGGCCCGCGACGTACTCCTGCCAAGATCGCCCCCTCAACCGACAGCGACTCACCTGTCCTGACTTCAGTGGCCATCCCATCAGATGAACGCTGTGAAGCAACGGTTCTCTACAGCACACCAGCTCCCTGAGCCTGATCCTCTTCCCTCAGATTTCCCCTAGCAGCAGAAGGTCCAGCATCCATACTCGTTGCACTCGTGGACAGCATTGTAGGTGGCACACCTCCAGGCGCTGGCAGAAAAGGAACCTGAGGAGACAAAAAGGGAAAACCCAAAGAGGGAAAAGCAGGAGACCAAGCCGGTTGCCACGCCCCAGCCCAGTCCGACCTGGAAGAGCCTTGCCCCCCACTCATCCAATGCTCCCAAACCGCCTGCTGCTCGGCCGGACCATATCCCCTAGGCACAGCCATACCCCCAACCCGAGATCCAAAACCGCAACCAGCTCCAGCTACCAAACCACACCTGTGCCCTACCTCCCCTCCACCCCACTGCCCCATGGTGCCCACACCACCCCTCAGCTCCACCTCAGACCTGAGCCCCGCTGCTACCTGAGCCCCCACCACTGCACTACCGGCCCCATGCCCTTCAGCATCAATAGCACCCCTGCCCTGCACATTGCCAGTGCCACGTGCACTCCTACCAGAAACGGAGAGCCTACCCCGATCCCTAGCCGCACGCCGCACCCCCCTGCCAGCACTCACACTATCCCCCACGATCTGTGGCACAATACGACCACCCCTGCCTGTTCCCTGACCTCTTAATCTCCCTACTTGCCGGCCCACAGTAGCCCTGCACCCCCCAAGACCTGGTCCGGCCTGCTTGCCAGCCATAACCACCCTTACCTCACAAACCCCACCACAGCACAGGCACCCCCCACGTAGGCACAGAAACTCTCCTTAGTATTTTTTTTTGTTTTTTTGTGTACTTATTCCGCGATATTGCCCACCCACTAACCCCCCCCCCCCCGCTACCCGCCGTTTATTTAGGAGCTGCAGAAGAAGGAGAAAATTAACCAGAAACTAAGACCCTCGCCAACAGAACCCCTCCAACTCGCCTGCACACCGCACAGAAGACGCTCGCCAGCTGCTGAGCTGCGTGCTCAAGAATCGCCGCTGATCTTCCGGCCTTCCGGGATTGCCAAACCCCCGATTGCCGCCACCGAAGGAATCCGCTGCCACCTGCCTACAGTCCGACCGCATGTGCTCCAGCCACGACCGTGCGCACGCTGGAGCACACAGCCAGACCACCCTGATTGGCTCCGCTCGCACCCAGCAACAAGCGGAGCCAATCTATTCAAGAGACGCACACTGAATCAGGATGCGCCAGGACATGAGCGCCCCCCCTCCCTTCCCACATACCTCCGACACGAGCAGGGTCCTGCGCCGGGCCGGGCACCCGGTTACACGCGGGCGCCGGGACCCTGCCCGCGCCCTTATGACTAAGCACTAAAACCTTTGTTATATTATGTTTGTTAGCAGTACAGTCTACAAACACCTGTTGTCCATTTTTAAATGAATTTATTGTAGATTGATTTGCAAGTGCCACATCTGGTTTCAGTCACACAGAACAAAGATGATCACAAATCCTTTTCAAACTGCTCAATGATATAATACTATTATTAGTAATAACAATTGTATTTATTTTTATGGGGCCAATAAGGAACAACACCCTGGATAAAATTATTCATGATTGAATATCTCTGCCTGAAATGAAAACCTGAAATTTGTAGCATAGGGATTTTAAGTGTCTTGCTCAAGATTAAAGTGATATAAAGAAAGGTGATCTGTTGAAGAAGAGATTTTGACCCCTTTTAATATAACCCACATTAATGGGACAAGATTTTTTTTTTATATCCCAAATGAATATGCATGAGAGAGGTTTGAATGCAATGGAGATAGTAGATATGCTCATCTCCTCCATTCATATTCATTAGAAAAGTCCTGAAAACCTGACCCATTGGAAGTCCTCGAGGACTAAGAATGGTCACCAAGAATTGCTGTGGACATGTTCAAGGTAGTCAAAATATTAAAGATGACGCAGATAATCTCAAGTTTTCTACCACTTTCTCCTACTGTATTTGAAAAATGACAGTCTACAGAAAAGAGTTGACTCCCATAAATCAGTTACTGACACTAGGAAACCCTTGAAATCATTGTTAAAAACAGAAAGGTTTGCATGACACAATGGGTTTTTGCTTCAGAGTTTACAAGAAGGATTCTCTGTGTTGAAAGCTGTTGCTATGATATCCTCATCATTTTATTGATTGGCAGAGTAAATAATCTTGTGAATCTTAGATACTGTAATTTGAAAACTCCAGGTTGCCCCCATGTAGTCTGAACTTTCATTCTTCCTGCTGGCCTTTTATCAAGGTTGTGCTTTACGAACATTGTTTATTTTATGGCTGAGAAATAGGAAGCTCAGGCTTTCAGCTGCATTTCCTTTAGGCTTAGGAAACATAGGAGTCAGAAAAGTGTACGACCATGAACATTATTCAAAAATCTATTGTATAACCCTATAATCAAGATTTTGCTTGATTATGGGGGAACACATAGGTCCTCATGTATTAAAGTGCAAAGCAATTTTGCAAAAGTGACAAGAACACAAAAGGTCATGTTCGCTAAAGTGCACTACCGGGAAGTGCGGGGTTCAGCATGCACCAATTGCGTCACAGTAAAAAGTACCATATTCAAAAAATGAAGGTGCGCTAAAACTCCCATACTACCCAAGGAGTGCGAATTGCAGCAGAGGCTGGTCAGTTCTGGAGTGGAGGGTCCACCTTGTGGATAATGCAGTAATTTTTGGCTTGTGCCTCAATGGCTCTGATCATGCTAAAAGTAACGAGCATGGGGATGGCATGATTCCCATGCCAGCAATATAGGGACATGCCAGCCATGCCCCCAATTTTTAGCACGGGTAGAGTGCCATTTCCATGCTCGGTTTCAAGACTGATAGTTTAAGCATGCTCCAAAATGTTACCACCTCTAGTGGTAGTCTTACGGTACTACCACTAGGGTCAGATGGCCAAATAAGAGGGTGCTCAGACGCTCATTTGCATCTTGTAGCTAAATTTAGTGAAAACGTAGTAATCGCCAAACATTTTTGTGGTTTAGAATATATTTCAGCAAGTATTATTCATTTAATACAGCTATGGCAATGGAATAAAAAAGGGATATAAAAAATAACTAGTAGTAGGTAGTGGAAAGTAGAACTCAGAATAAGCAAACTATCAGAACCTCTTGAATAAATGAATAGTTTGGAGTGATGTTTAAAGACATCCTTGTAATAAATCATGTATTTCTACTTTCTTATTTTTAGAGGTGTCTGAATGTCAGAAACCTGCAAGTTAAGATTACCTAAAGGTCTGTGTATAGTATAAATTAGGAAAACAGATTTAAAAATAAAAGTGCATAAGTGGATGTTATCCATCTTACAGCATTTCAGCACTACGATGTGTATTCAGTATAAGGATTAACTGTATCAAACTGATTGAAGGTAAAGTATTTTCAGGTCACACAACTATAATTTTGCCCAGTTCAAAGGGTTGTACGGTTCAGTTTCTTACAGGAAAACAAACCCTGACAGACGAAGTCTCACTGTTTATTGTTTTATTATGTGTCACACAAGTCACTCATGCCTGATTATAAAAATAAAACATGAGTTTTAGAAGGGCTATAATTTAAAGTCAAGATGTTAACCTTTTTCCTGTATTATTTCCACTTCTATAATGTTCTGAGTGTATATAGTCCTTAGCCACTGCAGGTAAAATCTCTCTCATGTTTTGACTGCAATTGAATGGAATAAAATTGATATTTGCCATAAAGATTACATTCATTTTACCATTTTGAAAAGCTTTTTGAACTTTAGAAATATCCTCAGCTTTCTGCAGTATATGATTGGTTTTCCCTTTTCCGACAGCTTTCACTTCAGAGATCTAAAACTACAATTAAGATTTTTTTTTAACCACTGAGAAATAAACAGTAATGGATATATCACACAGATGAGCTTTCCCCATGATGAAAATCACAAGGTCCTCTTAGTTAGGACTATTATAATGATGGCCTGAAAGCCCAGAAGGGAGGATTGCTTCTTTTTTTTCAGAGATACAGACAATCCATGAGCTGTATGTTTGGGGGACAGATAATTCACATAGGACATGATTATTTGCTTTCAAGTGGAAACAGACACAAAATGGGGTTAAAAAATCACAAGTCTGAAACTTGTGAGCAGTAGTGCCAGTTGCCAAAGATTCATATATATATATATATATATATATATATATATATATATATATACACACACATTTGAAGCCTTGATGACTGGCATTATTTATTTATTATGGCATTTGTATACTACATTTCAAACAAACATATAGTGGTATACAGAAAGCAAAAAAAATGCATTAAAACATAAAAAAACAAACATAAAATCACTGTATCACCCACCACTATAACTCAACAGCCCAAAAATCGCATTACAATTTAAATATCTATTACCACTTGTTCAAATGTGCATATTCTTATATTCTGCACATGTGCTCCCTTGTGGCCCATTTCAGAACAACATACATGCAAACTGGGGATGTGCAGGCATTGTCCCTATGCATGCTTATAATATGAAACATAGATGCGTGCAGTCCAATTTTAAAGAAATGCTGTGATCAGTGTTGCCCCGGGCCAAATCATGGCACCCAAACTAAGGTTGCTCACCAGAAAGGATGACTTCTGCCAGGGTGAGGTAGAACTCCTGTTACGAGAGGTGCTCAAACACTAGAGAGTGTTTCTGGGTCACAAATGTGTCAGTATAAGTGCTGGTTAAAAGCAGAAACTCTAGCTAGGCCTCTAGAACTACTTTCACTCCTCCTCACTCTTTTTCCCCCATTCTAGGAGGACTTTTGAATACTAAATCAACTAAGTGGAAGAGCACTCTGTTTAAGAACTTAATTATTGGACATAACTACTACTACTAATCATTTATATAGCACTACAAGGTATGCACAGCACTGTACAGATACATATTAAAATTTCATTTTAACATAGAGACATGACAGCAGAAAAAGACCATATGACCTTTCTAGTCTGCCCTTCCATATCAGCTACTACTATAGGCCATTTTTTTCCTTTAGAGATCTTCTTTTTTTTATAGAAATTTTACAGTTATACAATGAATAACAGTATAAAGAAATACAAAAGCAATAAGAAAGGTTTTACAAAAGATCTATAAGGTACATCAGCCCACGTCTCGGGGAAAGTGCACTTATTAAGCACAAAATAATAGAATAAAGAAAACAAGACTAGAAAATTATCCGGGCCGGCAGATGACATCAGCTGGTCTGCCCCACGCACGCCGGAGGATCACACAACCAGAACTCTCTGCCTCCGCGGGACAAGAGCTACAGAGAAGAACGCTCCTAGCTGAGAGGCCCTGCAAGAATCTTTTATCTGGGCCAACAGATGACATCAGCTGGGCTGCCCCAAGCACGCCGGAGGATCACACAACCGGAACTCTCTGCCTCCGCGGGACCAGGCTACAGAGAAGAACGCTCCCCTCCTTTAGAGATCTTCTGTGTTCATCCCATGCTTTCATAAATTCAGATACTGTCCTCGTCTATCACTATTTCCATAAAGAAATGTTACCTCATATTACTCCTCAGTCTATCCCCTTTCACTCTCATCCTATGTCCCCTCACTGAAAAAGCTTACTTTCAATCAAAAGATGCTCTCCTCTTGTGCATTTAAGCCACAGAGGTCTTTAAATGTCTCTATTGTATCTCCTCTGTCCTACCTTCCCTCTAATGTGTACATATTAAAATCTTTAAGGCTGTCCCCATATGGTTTATAACAAAGACCACAGACCATTTTAGTACCCACCCTCTGCACTGACTCCTTGCTGTTTATATCCTTTTCAAGATGTGGTTTCCAGAACTGATCACAATACTCCAAATGAGGTTGCACCAGAGCTTTATACAAAGACATTATCACCTCTTTTTTTCTGCTGGACATTCCTCTCCCTATGTACCCAAGCATCCTTCAGGCTTTTACCATTGCCTTTTCTACCTGTTTAGCTACTTTAAAGTCATTAGAAACAATCATGCCTAGGTCCTGCTCTTTTTTCATGAACAGAAGAACTTTGCCCCCTACACTGTAGCATTCTCTTGGAGTTTTGAAATCCAAATGCATGACCCTGGATTTTTTAGCCGTAAATCTCAGCTGCAAAATTCTTAACCATTCTTCAAGCTTAGCTAGATCCCTACTCATGTTATCTACTCCTTCCTGGGTATCTACTCTATGGCACATTTTGGGATCATCCACAAAGAGGCAAACCTTACCTGACAGCCCTTCTGCAATATTACTAACAAAGATGTTAAAAAGAATCAGACCAAGGAAGAATCCCTGTGGCACACCACTGGTAACATCCATCTCAGAGTGAGCTCTATTGACCTGTACACTCTGTTACTTCCCACTCAACCAATTTCTAACCCAGTCAGTTACTTTAGGGTCCATCCCTAGGGTGCTCAATTTATTTATGTCAGCTGTGTGGTGTGGTGTCAAAGACTTTGCTTCAATCTAAGTACACCACATATAGGGCTCTCCCTCGTTCCAACTCTCTGATCACCCAATCAAAGAAATTAATCAGATTTGTCTGACAAGATCTGTCTCTGGTAAACCCATGCTGCTTTGGATCCTGCAATCAGTTGGCTCCAGAAACCTCACTATCCTCTGTTTTAGGAATATTTCCATTAATTTACTCACCACAGAGGTCAGACTAACCAGCCCGTAGTTCTCAACCTCATCCTTACTTCCACTTTGGTGTAAAGGGACCACATGTGCCTTTTTCAAGTTCTTTGAGACATGGGTTAGAGGGTGAGTCTACTTTACTCTGAAAGGTGTGATACTGACCCCCCCCCCCCCCCAACATGACTTTCTGGTAGACATGGAGGAGGTCTTGCCTTTTTCTATTGCTCCTCTCTGTCTTTTACCTGTATTGACTCACTCTGAAGCCCCTCTTCTGAAGCTACACACCTCCCCTTCTAATCCTTCTACTTCTCTACCATCCTACCTTCTCTCACTCTTCTGAATTTCAGAAAATGTCTTCTTTTCTTCTTGATACTGAGAACTGTTTCTGTACCATTTTTATTATGGGGAACTTTCATGCAAAAAAATCCCTTAAAAGCATACAGAGAAAGAAATACTTCTGCAGATGAACCTTTTAGACTTTAACCAGATGATCTATATTCCAGCCTATTCAGCAGGCTACACTCTTGATTTATCTTTGTTCCTACCTACATCATACCTCAATGTCAATTTGTATCCTCTTTCTCTCTATCCTGCTCATTTCATCATTTTTTTCTACTTTTTTCATTCAATCATTGATCACCACCAATTTAAAAATTCTGAAAACTGTTAGGAATATTTCTGAAATTTCCTCAGATATGGGAGGGACTGTCCCCTCCTTTTCCCCCTCTCATTCTACCATTTTATTTATTTATTAATTTAAAAGTATTTATAGCCCATAGAGTAACCATATACAAAAAACATATAGAATGCATCATAACATACCAATAAACTCATACAAAATAAGTAAAATAAAGCAATCTAATCTAAAAAAAATCTAAAAATACTACAATTTGAGAGCACAAACTGGATGGTTATTATAACACCATGTTGGATCTTGACACTCGAATCACCATCTGGAACTCTAGTCTTGAAGGACTACCAAAAGAGACTGCTACAACTGGAAGCAGATCTACACTTGTGAGTATAATCTTCTGGAATAAACTCTAAATCTTGGGAAAAAGGGACTTTTTGGGGTTAAAGTTGATAAATCTTTGTATTTTAGAATTCAGTGTTTTTGCTGAGTCAGTCAGGTCTTAGTGCACCAGAGAGCTTTGTATTTAAGTCAAAGCAGAGTATAACTTAGCATAGAATATAAAATAAGAGTAAATAGACTTTGAAATAAATTTGTTTCTAGAGAGTTTTTCATTTAAATCAAATCAGAGTATAGCTTAACTTAGTAAAACAGAGTAAATAGTTACTGGTTAATTAATAATTAATGGTTAGAGCACTAGCTTGGGAACCAAGAGACCAGGGTTTGATTCCCACTGGCACTCCTTGAGGCCCCTTGGGCAAGTCACTTAACCCTCCATTGCTCAGAAAAATCCAAGTTATCAATGTCCCTGTTTAATGTACAAGTTTAAGTTACAATGTAAACCGCTTTGATTGAAATGATAAAGTGGTATAAAAAAAAAACGTTAAATAAATAAATAAATACTGAAATGAATTTTGTTTCTAGAGAACTTTTTTTTATTTCAGTCAAATCAGAGTATAGCTTAACATACAAGTAGAACAGTCTCTGAATAGAAAGAAAAATTAAACTTGTTCCTTGTGACCTTTACAAAGAGGCCTTCCTGTTAGGAGGCAGATCTGTGAGGTTGTCTTAAATAGGTGCTAAAGGAAAGTAACACATCAAAGGGGCAATTTAAAAGGCCCCTTCTATCAAAACAAAGGTCTATGTGACTCACCCAGGAAACTGGTAAGCCTTTACCTTAGAAGCACAGAACTGGGCATTGTGTAGCAGCCAACTTTTCATGTCTTCTTTCCCTCCCTCCCTCACTGACTCCCACTCACCCCTGGGATAATCATAGCTTTATAGGCGCTTAAACCTCTTAAAGGAAAGGAGGTGCCATTATTCACTCTCAGATGCAGCCGTTTAATCTCATCAGGCATAAATTAAGGACCTGAGATTAATTAATCTTGAGGTGAACAAAGTTCATTAAATGTAGTAGGAACAGTTTTATTAGTATAAATATCCCCAGCAAACTTAAGTAAGTAAACAACTTAAATACCTAAATATAACCTTAAAACTAAGATGCAGATAGCAGTCCAGTGGCGAGATGGGGCTTTCCAGTCTTTTACATTGTCACATGTATGATTTTCTCCCAGTTGGTGAGAGGTCTTACATATGCACCAGGTGCAAAGAGCCCTTTGCTCTCAGGGAACAAGTCAAATCTCTGGAGGCTAGAGTAGCAGACTTGAAAGACATAAGGAAGACAGAGAGGTACATAGACAAGACCTACAGGGACATAGTACTGAAGTCCAACCTCCAGTCTGGCAGCATCCCTGTTGCCATGGAGGAAAGAGGTCACATGACAGGAGAGCATCACTGTGGTGTGGCACGAAGTGATCCTGTAGCTAGGACCTGTCTTCCAGGTGATGTAAAACATTCTCACACCGAGGAGGTTTCTCCAGGGCCACGTGCCCATGAGGGAAGGGTTAGGACAGCAGTTATAGTTGGTGGTTCAATCATTAGGCATGTAGATAGCTGGGTAGCTGGTGGACATGAGGATCGCCTGGTAACATGCCTATCTGGTAGCAGGCCTCACACGCCACCTAGACAAGGTCTTAGAAAGTGCTGTGGAGGAGTCTGCTCTCTTGGTATATGTTGGTACCAATGACATAGGAAAGCATGAAAAGGAGGTTCTGAAAGCAAAATAAAGCCTCTAAAATGTTTGTATGCAAATGCTAGAAGTCTAAAAAATAAGATGGGGGAGTTAGAATATATAGCACTAAATGAGAGGTTAGATATGGTTGGTATCTCAGAGATATGGTGGAAGGAGGACAACCAGTGAGACACTGATACCTGCGTACAAACTATATTGCAATGACAGAGCTGATCAAATTGGTGGAGGGGTTGTGCTCTATGTTAGAGAGGGCATTAAGTCACACAGAATTAAAGTTTTGCAGGAAACAAAATATACTGTAGAATCTCTATGAAACAAGCAATTGGGCATATGATGTTCAGCAGAAAAAATCTGTGATACTAGAATTACAGTTACTTTCCAAGGAAACAATAATACAAGGATAACAATACATAAGACAAAAAATCATCCACAAAAGCCCCCAATCAGTCTAATAGTCCTCTTCCTATTTTCAGATAATTTGGTCCTGCTTCTCAGCAGTTCTTCAGGTCTTCGTAGTATGCTTCACCTTTCTCTGAAGTTTAAGTTTTGGTTTCTCTCAAAAGTTGAACCTCTCATTCTCATAGGCGGATATCTTGGCCCTTTTTTCAATGTGACGCATGGATCCAGGTAGGGATTCCACACATTTCTGCGGTGTGTAGTTCGGAGTTCTTGGGATGGTCTGTTCCATCTGGATTCTGGCCAATTCTCTCTGCTGGAATCTCTGGATTGCAGTTGATGACATGGCTCCAGGCCTCATTCAGAAGAGCAGCAACCAATATTAAATGAAAAGACTAAATATTCTAGATTAGATTTTACAATGAGACAAACTTAATTTCATCCATATTTACTAAGATCATATCAATAGTCTACTAGTAACTATCTCTTATGGTGTCAACCTTGTCTCACAGTTTGATAAACTCCTTGTCTCTCTATCACTGGAGATTCATTTGCTGGTAGGAAATATTCCATTGTGCTCTTGACTGATCTTTACATGCTTACAGATCAGACAAGTTGCACTCACGAGCTCTGCAATTTTGGCAAGTTTAGACTTATACCAATATTGTGAGAATTTGTGCATCAAATCGTCCCCCTTTGCCTTTGCATGCCTGGCCAGGACATACAGAGGAAAAGTGAGGCAAAAAAGCATCTGGAAGTACCACATAGCCAGTGTGGGTTTTCCAAAGCTCATCAGGGTGCAAGATGCACCTAACCTGTCTCTAAGTGTTGTGGAGGCCCCTGGCTCAGGCAACAGCCTAAAAGCCTAGGGCTGCACTTGTTAGTCCTTTAATTAAAGAGTTTTTCCTCATCCAGTGCCAGGGCTGCTGGGATTTGTAGTTGTGTTGTTTAGAAAAAACAAGTAGTGTGGAGACCGAGGGTATACAAGGCAAAACACAGGAATTTATTTCTTTTTCTAAAGAGCATTAAGGCTCAAAGCAAAACAAACAGGATTCTTTCTCCAAACAATAATCCATAGGTATTTTTACCAAACAAAACAATGAAACTGCTTTATGTAGCTTTTTAGCATGTGTCGCTGTTTTCAAATCATTCAGCAATCAAGCAAGGTTTCTCTTCTCTTCAAACCCTGAAGAAATATCCTCTCTTCAGCAACAGGGTTCTTTAGCATTCCTGGCTAAACACATTTCTCCCTGTTTTCACACTGCCTTCTAGGACATTCAGTTTATAGGTTTTTCCCTTCTTTTATCCAAGAACGTTTTATTCTGCCTTCTGGCACAGAGAACAATCCATTACTGAATCTTCAGACCCCTCATCAGATTCATAATAGTCTATCTGCATTTCCTCAGGACCTGTGTCCGGTAAATCTGGCTTTAAGCCAGCATGAAAAACTTCAGGCTTAATATTCTCTAAAAGTTCCAGAACCTTTCTCCACTGAGTCTTTTCCCTATGCACAGGGTTTCCACCAGGAACGTGGAGATTCTTTTCTTGCATCAAATGACACAATGCCTCTAACTGGCTCACAGCACTTTTGGCTACACTTTTATTCACGCACCTTTTTGGAAGTTGCAGCTCTTTAGCTGGTTCAGGAACGGTTGGCACTGCAGCCTGACCCTTGTCAGCACTTCTCTCTGGCACAGCTCTCCTAGTTTTAAAACCAATTGCAGTTTCCCTGCAATCCTGGCTTTCCTTTTGACTAGGGTTTTCACCTCTGAGATTCCCCCGGAAGTCTCCACTGTTCTCCTCCACAGTGAACTCTCTGGGCCTTTCGCCGGTGCTTCTCTCCCCACTGAATTCTCCAGTGTTCTCCCTGGTCAGCTCTCTCAAGTGCTGGTTTCCTGTATCTTCAGTGTGCTGCTTCCCTATGTCTCCCTTTCCAGGGTGCTTCTGCGTGTGCTGCCTTGTCCTGGTACTCCTGTTCCTGTTGCTCTCTTTCTGGCTGTTCTCTCCTTCTTCCAATGTTTTCCTGGGTTTATAAGAGTGTCTCTGAACTACCGTGCACTCCCCTTCACCCAGGTGTCCCTCATTAGTTTCCAAGCCTGCCCTTGGATTAGCAGAGCTTGGCTGTGACCTGTCCTCAGTAGCTGCGTGTTTTTTTTTCTCTGCCTGCAGTTTGAGAGCTACTGATTCCTTGCCTGTCTCTTTCCTTAAAGGTAAATGTCTGATTTTCTTCCAATTCCATGGACTCAGCCATACTCTCCTCATCACAGTGTCTATTTCCAATTGTTGAGTATGACTTTCTGAATTGACGATTCTGGAGACGGCATAGTTGAATAAAGTGCTCATCATTTTTTTGTTTGCATATTCATTAGGCAGATACATCACTTCACATCATTAAATTACCTTCATCAGTTTACTGTCTATCAGAGTTTTTCACTTCATCCCTCACAACACTTTTTCGCAATACTTTTTCATCACTTGCATCATTCCATCAACTACATACATAGGTCCTTTTCATGTTTTTATACCATACTAATGTATCCTTATTTGGCAAGGCAGCTAAAACAATTGTTAAAAATGTAGTATTGTTGTAAACAAATGGTAGGCAGAAAATATTAATTTAGATTATTCTCAATAAGCATAACAGTATGAGTAAACAGTGTCCCTTTCCCACTAACTTAATTGGTGTAGTTCTAAATGGACATATGTGCTCATTCCAAATAGCAACTGTCTAAACAATATAGGTAAAATCCTTACAATATAAAACTATTATTTTGCAACATTTTATAACACCAATCCCAATAGAACAAAGTATGGCTTCTAACATGATGGCCACATATCTCTCAAGTATGACTAGAGTCTATCGTATACCCGGTTCCCAGTGAGAGTGCTGTAGGAAACTTAAAAATACTTGGACTGAACTTGAAACTGCAGTGTCCACAAGGATTTGTGCAAGCTACTCATTAATTATGGTGTCAAAAGAGATCCTTTTGAGGTGAGAGACCTAAGAGGGTACAAGGCATTGGTGGCTGGGCCTCATGGTGATACTTCTTCAGGTTCTTCTTGGCCTGCAAGGCATTTGTGGCTGGGCCTCATGGCGATACTTCCTCGGGTTCTTCTTAGCCTACTCTCCCCTGCCTATTCGTGTCTCTTCAGAGGCATAAATATACAAGGTTCATGTTCTTCAGGCCTTGTGGGTCCTCGAGGAGTCTTAGAGCAGTCAGAATTCTGGTGGCCCAGATCATCACACTCGAAGCAGTACGTTTATTGCCTTTTCCTAGGCTGTGGCCTCACCTTTCTGCCTCTCTCTCTCTCTCATTCTTTTTCTCAAACCTTTCCTGGATCATTGCTGACAAGCAAGATTTGGTTTTGTCCAGTCAACTCAAGTTAATGTTATAGTTTTATTTGTAAATAAGTTTACAAATATTCTCATATTTTCTGGGAACTCAGTCCCATCTCTCCACTAAATGTACTATATGCTTGGGAACAAAGCAATTTCAGATCAGCCTCTCTCTGTCCAAAATTTCAGCAAACTTAAGGGCAATACAAGTTCAAAAAAAACATTAATATTTACTCATCTTGTAATTGCTGAGTGTGTACTGGACCTCTACATAATGTACTGCTACAACAAGTGCACTTGGTAACATAAATGCAAATTTATAAACTAAAGAAAATTTAATATCTCACAGTGCTCAGGAACTGTACTCCTGAAACAGATAAAAAAGCTTTCAAAACAAAATACACTTTTTCTCTGAACACTAACATGTAAAATTCAAATACAGAAAAACAGGTGATTTTATCCTGAAACCCAATATTGTAACAAATAAAACTGGAAAGATCAGTGTAGTTAGAACCTATGGTGTTACTGTCCTGTTCATCAGTCATCAGCACTGAGCTTAACAATGCAAATTACCTTAAATCTTACAGTTCAGAAAACAGGCATTCAAATGACATGAAACTGATACTTTTTCATGAAAAGGTTGGTTGATATCTGGAATGCAAATACTCCCTTGTCACATTCAAATTAAGACCTTATACATAATACGTGAGACTGGTATCAAACTGATCTGAAAACAATGAAGTTATTTTAAAGCAAATCACTCAGAGTCACAGCCAACCTTGATGTTATCTTAAACACAAAACAAACAGTAGGTCTCTCTTGTGTCCAGATTCCTTCAGGCAAATGCAGATTACTGTCATTTATCTAAATATGTAGCTGAACGAGAGAGAAGTCCTAAACACTAAGAGTTAAGAATACAGAGTTGCTTAAGAATTGTTACTAATTGTGATTGCTATTAAATTCCTAAATAAACCTATAGTTACAGCTCTTTGTGTTTCTGTAATATATGAACAATAATTATGCCCTCTATGAGGTGCTTGCCACAATATATAAAATTCCTTTTTTAACTCTTTAAGTTTGCTCAATAGCATACACAGTCAAAGACAAAGAATAGTTACATAACATATAGAAAAGATAAAGCTCAACCAGGATTACCTTCTTATTCACTCAGGATTTAAATCTTTTTCAAGTTGCAATCTCGTAATTACTGGCTCAGGGTGCCCCATTTTCCTGACAGACTTCTCAACCCCTTCTTAGACATATGCAACTTGTCGGATGTTTCTGTTCCATGTAAACCGCGCTGATGTCGAATAGTGCGGTATATAAGAAATGTTAATAAATAATAAATAAATAAAATAATACTTTGAAAGTCAAAGGAAAACAGAAACAGTTTCCTTAGTTTCATGTCTTGTTGTTTGTTTCATTCAGCTTTATTTAAGAGCTCTAGTCAGTTCAGCATCCAGGGGGGTGAAACCTACTTGAGCAGCCAGAAATGAAATAAAAACAGTATTCACTTTTAAACACAGGACAAATCAAAGCTTACAAGTGCTTTATGCTCAGGCATTTATTAGTCTTTTAAGTACAGCAGCCTATCTCATCAGAATAAGGAGTTTTTCTTGAGAAATTTCACCCTGCATACTGAACTAGACCCTTCCCCCTGGGTGGTTCTGAAAAACAACATACCTTAACAACAGCTAAAACAAGTAATAAAGTTTTCGCTTCTTCATAATCTTATAAGGATTTTCCATAACAATTAATATTAGCTCTACAGGATAGTCATTTTGTTCAAAGCACTGAATTAAACATCTTTGCATCCCAAGATTACATATTTTCCTAAACAGTTTTTTTTTTTTTAAATTTTTAGATCTCTTTTCCTTGACTGCAGAATCCAACTGCGGTCATTTCCCTTATCAATTTGATCTTGAATTGTAAAGTCAAAATAACATGACAAAACTGCTCTTGTATCACAAGGTCAGAACTAATCAAACAGAATTTCTTAGCATCACCATGATCTATCATTAATCGCTTGTTGATTAAAATCCTCCACAGTATCTTCTAGATTAACTCCTCCAGGATTTTGGGGAGTACTCTGCACTTTCCTCCTATAAATTGGTTAGCAATAAAGATGTGCACTTTCTTTTTCTTTCTTTTTCCCCCTTCTCTTACGGTATTTATACTGAGCCAACCAAGCAGCAGCCCTCACAGCAACTTGCTGATAAGTGTCTATTTTATCTGTCAACAAATGGGTTTGGCATTGTAACATGGTAATAGCAATCAAATCTAATTTGCTAGAATTTGTCTGATGCATCTTACAATATGCAGACAACAACAGCCATCCTCTTCTCCCTAAAGTATTCAATTCTGTCCCTTTTTCAACAGATATTTTTGCAAGCATGTAAGGACATTCACAGGCTCAGCATCGTTTAAAACAGAATATTTATCCACACCTTTACCCCCCTTTACAGTATTTACACTTTTTCCTTTTCTTTTCAACATTGTCCAAGCCTTGTTCATACCCCACTCCTGGTACCAAAATGTCTTGCTACAACAAAGGTTAACGCACCTTGTAATAAAGACGTGCAGTTTATTTATAAAACAAAGCAAGGATACTTATTCAGAAAGGCAAGTAATTCCCTTAGTTACACATGATTAGTTAGAAAAGATAACTAGAAAGCAATTATTTACAGGAGAATAATACATCACCAATAGAGTTATGAGATAGTGCAGCTATTTACAGGAGAATAATACATCACCAAACATCATTGCAGCCCTTTAAACATCAGCTGGGAGAGCTCAGCGAAGGCTGGAGAAAAGTCTGGGATTCTTCAAGCATTGGCCTGCGCCTGACCAAGCGGATCTACTCTCTCTCTGTTCTGGATTTTCTCTCTATATATATAGGCTATAAGTGGACCACATGATCTCACATAAGCCATTCTATCCTCCAGCCCATACACCTTTGTTCAACAGTAATATGACCAGTCCTTCTCCAGCCTTTGTTTGCTCCCAGCCTCTATTTGTAGTCAGTCACTCCCCACAGCTTCTGTCTCCCAGCTAGTAAGCTAGCAAACAGCTAGCTCAGCAAGATTTCTCACAGGTTGGCTCAAAAGTTCAATATTCCTTGCTGATCCAAATAAATTTTTAATTAGCAATACAGCCTCCATGGGCCTGATTCTGTGCACCGCAGGAACTAAATGTCCCCACGATCCAGAGTCTGTCCTCTTGTACTTTATAATGAAGACCACTAACCATTTTAGTAGCCACGCTCTGCACCGACTCCAACCTGCTTATAGCCTTTTGAAGGTGCGGTCTCTAGAATTGCACACAATACTCCAAATGAGGTTGCACCAGAGACTTATACAGAGACATTATCACCTCCTTTTTTCTGCTGGCCATTCCTCTCCCTATACACCAAAGCATCTTTCTGGCTTCCACAGTCGCCTTTTCTACCTGTTTAGCTAGATAGTCAGACATAATTATGCCCAGGTCCTGCTCTTCTTTGGTCCCATCCACCTTCGTGTCATGTGGGGTCACACAACCACCTATCATCCTAACCCAGGGATATACCTAACCAGTCAGGTTTTTGGGATAACCACAATGAATATGCATGAGAAAGAGAGATTACATAGAAACATAGAAACATAGAAACATGATGACAGAAAAAGACCACAAGGCCCATCTAGTCTGTCCTTCCATAACAACAACTACAACAGTCCACTTTTTACCTTTAGAGATCCTCTGTGTTGGTCCCATGCTTTTTTGAATTCAGTTACTGTCCTCATCTCCACCACCTCCACCACCTCCACTGGGAGACTATTCCACAGATCCACTACTCTTTCCGTAAAGAAATATTTCCGCATATCACTCCTGAATCTATCTCCCTTCACCCTCATCCCATGTCCCCTCGTAGCAGAACTTGCTTTCAATTGAAAGAGGCTCTCTCTCTGAACATTTATGCCATGGAGGTATTTAAACATCTCAATCATATCACCTCTATCCCGCCTTTCCTCTAAGGTGTACATATTAAGATCCTTAAGTCTGTCCTCATATGCTTTATAATGAAGTCCATTAATCATTTTAGTAGCAACCCTCTGCACTGACTCCATCCTGTTCACATCCTTTTGAAGGTGTGGTCTCCAGAATTGCACAACATACTCCAAATGAGGTCGCAACAAAGACTTATACAGAGGCATTATCACCTCCTTTTTTCTGCTAGCCATTCCTCTCCTTATGCACCCAAGCATCCTTCTAGCTTTTGCCGTCGCCTTTTCTACCTGTTTAGCTACTTTAAGATCATCAGACACAACCACGCCTAGGTCCCACTCTTCTTTAGTGGACAAAAGTACTTCACCTCCTATACTGTATTGCTCCCTTGGATTGCTGCAGCCCAAATGCATGACCTTACATTTTTTAACATTAAATCCCAGCTGCCAAATTCTAGACCATTCTTCAAGCTTAGCTAGATCCCTCCTCATGTTATCTACACCTTCCTGGGTGTCTACTCTATTGCAGATTTTGGTATCATCTGCAAAGAGGCAAACCTTACCCGACAGCCCTTCCGCTATATCACTAACAAAGATGTTAAAAAGAATCGGACCAAGGACAGATCCCTGGGGCACACCACTGGTAACATCCTTCTCCTCAGAGTGAGCTCCATTTACTTGTACTCTTTGATGCCTCCCACCCAACCAATTTCTAACCCAAGCAGTAACTTTAGGGTCCATCCCTAGGGTGCTCAGTTTGTTTATAAGTCGCCTGTGAGGAACAGTGTCAAAGGCTTTACTGAAAGCTAAATACATCACATCTAGAGCTCTCCCTCTGTCCAACTCCCTGGTCACCCAGTCAAAGAAATCAATCAGATTTGTCTGACAAGACCTGCCTCTGGTGAATCCATGCTGCCTCGGATCCTGTAATCCGCCGGACTCCAGAAACCTCACTATTTTCTCTTTCAGCAGCGTTTCCAATAATTTACTCACCACCGAAGTTAAACTAACCGGCCTGTAGTTTTCAACCACATCCTTACTTCCACTTTTGTGTAAAGGCACCACATGAGCCTCTCCCAGTCCTTTGGCACCACTCCCGACTCCAACAAGGCATTGAAAAGGTCAGTCAGTGGAGTTGCTAGAACGTCCCCAAGTTCCCTCAGTATTCTAGGGTGTATCCCATCCGGTCCCATCGCTTTGTCTACTTTAAGTTGAGCTAGTTTCTCACGAACACAGTCTTTTGAAAATTGTTCAAGATGTCCCTCGCTTCTGTTCCTATTTGTGGGTGTTTTCTGAGGTCCTGCTCCTGGTTCTTCATCTGTGAACACAGAACAAAAATATTTGTTAAGCAATTCCGCTTTATCCTTATCAGCTTCTACATATTCCCCCCCTGCACCCTTGAGTCTGACAATACCACTTTTGCCCTTCCTCTTCTCACTAATATATCTGAAAAATGTCTTATCCCCCCATTTTATTGCATTGGCTATTTCCTCCTCCTTTTGAATCTTTGCCTTCTTGACTACTTTGCTAGCTTCTCTAAATTTTTCCAAGTACAGATGCCTGTCTTCCTCTCTCTGTGATCTCTTGTATTTCATGAAGGCCTCCCTCTTTTTCTTCACTTTTTCAACTACTTCCTTCGAAAACCATAGCGGTCTCCTGTTCCTTTTGCCTTTATTTACCATTTTAACAAAAAGGTTGGTTGCCTTTAAAATACCCCCTTTCAGTTTTGCTCACTGTTTTTCTACATCCCCCAGCTGTTCCCATCCCACTAATGACTCCCTGAGGTATTGGCCCATCTTCGCAAAGTTAGTCTTCCTAAAGTCTAAGATCTTCACCTTGGAATGGATTCTAACAGCCCTAGTCCTAATACTGAACCACACCATCTGGTGATCACTGGATGCAAAATGATCTCCCACTACAACATCAGAAACACTTTCACGATTGGTAAGCATCAAGTCCAGTATGGCCCCTTCACGTGTGGGGTCTGTTACCAATTGCCTGAATAGTTCTCCCTGTAGAGAATCCAGGATCTCCTTACTTCTAGATTTCTACACACCACCTCCATTGAATGGAAATCTCTCTCATACCTTTTCATTGTAGTTATCCTGACAACCTGACTGGCTTGATATATTCCTAGGACTGGGTTGAAACCCCCCTGTACTAACCCACCTATGACACCCACAGCAGGAATGTGTACCTCATGCCCTTTTAGGGATATTGCAGTGGGAGAGACATGAGTCATAGTCACCAATAGTGTCTGACAATCATGTAGCTGGGTTGTCCCCATTCCCTGAGTCTGGATTGTTGCACTGGCAGGCTATTGCTCTGATAACCCTACTTCCAGTCTACTCTGTGTGTGCAGCGGTCATGACCCACACAGCTTGGCTGTAGTTGTCAGACATCTCTCCTCTCCTCACAGCATCTGAAAGAGACCTCCAAGGGACATAGAGGCCACTTACAAGACATTCTGCTATGCAGGTGCTTTAATAGGATCTACCTTGGCCCTCTCCCTTAATCCTGCACCAAGCTCATCACCACTCTCTTGCCCAACTATACTTTTGCCACTTGCCAGTCCCTCAATATCTTCCTTGGGTTGGAGTCAGCACACATCTATGGGCCTTTGTGCTTTTGATGCATATGCTTTGCTGTGGATGTTGTGATAGAATGTGTGATGTGATACATCCAGATTGCACCCAGCCAACACTCATTCCCAATGTGCACTGTTGAACATGTGACTTACACTGGACATGCAGAGTGTGTGACATTGGAGGGCACAGCTTTTAGACCCTATCCATTTTGATTCTGCCCATAGTCTTGGCCCTATCATTTGTATGTTGCAGGTTGTCATGGTCAGGGCTATAGCAATGAGGCCCTGCCCGTCACTCAGAGTCTCATCCACTGTCACAACTGAGGAGTGCTGCCTCAGATGGTATATATATGTGTGTGGTACTGCCACTGTCCAAGTGAAGGAGTAGGAGGATCTACAGACTCTGTCTTCCTCTCCCTTTGTTGGTGTTGAGGCATCTGATGAGGACATGGAGAAGATGATAGCAGGACATCCCTAGCACCAGCCACTGGAGTCAATTTCTGTGCTGCGCCAAACATCTCCTGCAGCACAATGTCTAATATCAGGCACAGTGTGCTGAGAAAACAGAGCTGCTGAGGTGGTCACTTGCCCTCCGGGAACACCTAACAGCATCATTGGATCCAAATGCATAAAAAGTGCTGAAATACAAAAGTAAACACCCAGAAGCTGTCTCCATCATCAAACTTGGTCAAGCGTTTCAATGACTAGAAGGAATGAGTGAGAATCTGCAAGCACACACAGGGAAGAAAGCCACAGAATTTGAAAACAAAGAAGAGAAAAAAACCCTAAAGAATTAGATAAGAAATGAGGAAAAGCAAATGGCAAATGCACAAATACAGTGGGAAATATAGAGTGTTACTCCAGGAACCCTTTGTTGATCAAGAATGGGCACATGAATGATTAAGGAGACGTGAACTGAAACCGAAGGATGAGAGATCAATAATTGCAGCCCAGGACAGCGGATTACAGATGAGGTGGTTTACAATGAGTATTGAAAATGGCAAAACAGATACAGGGTGGCCCAAAAAAAGTGAGAACATTTCGTAGCATATAAGTTATTTAAAAATTCAAAAAGACAGATGTAAACGATTGACAAATTTAAAAAAAAAATGGTGACCGGAAATTGTCAAGATAAAGACATTATATAGCTAAAAAAGGTAAATAAGTAAACTATTTAAGCTTTTAATTTACGAGATGTTCTCACTTTTTGTTGGCCACCCTGTATATGTAGATTCTGTAAAAAAGAGCTGGAAACAGTGACTCACCTCATAGCTGGCTGTGAATTTCCGATGGCAGAAAATTTATTTATAGAAAGGCACAATAAAGTAGCATGCATCATCCATTGGAAGCTGTATAAATGCTACATCATCACTGTGCCTGAAAAGCACTGGGGTCATGACCCTAAGAGATTACAGAGCATTAAGAGGTTATGATCACCTGGGATACTACCATTCCAATTGATAAAATGCTGGATGCAAGGAATCCCGACATACTGGTAAAGGAGAAGAATACCAGAAAGGCATTGATCATAGAGGTATCAGTCCCAAGTGATTATTTTGTGAATCACATTGAGAGGGAGAAGATGTTCAAATACTAATGCAGTCAGAGACCAAGAAAATATGACAGAAAGATACCGAGTTATTTCTCATCGTGTTGGGTGTCACAAGCTTAATTTGAAAGGATTTCCAAGCACACCTTGATAAATTACCTATACATATTACATCTTACGAACTTCAGAAGGAGGATCTCTTTGTCGAACATTAACAGAAATTTTGAGAAACTGAGTTCATACTCCACATACCTTGGTTAGAAGTGATTTTCATGTCATGGTATGCACAAAACTATCCCATTTGGCAAAATTGTCCAGAGAGAGTTACAGGTAATGCAGACCATTAATGAGTCTGTCATGGGATTGTGCAGAGACCTGCAGCAAGACATGCACCCACTTGCCATAGCTTCCCCCTCCACTTCTGTGGTGGTGCAGAGGAGCAGCTTTTAGCTCCTGGCATAAATGGTTGATGTCTATGTTTATGTTTATTTGGTATTTGATATTCTGCATCTTTGTTACATCAAGGCGGATATCAATACAAAAAAAAGTGAATGAGAGAGGCCAAGGCCAGAAAGGAAAGAGAACTACAATAAACAACAGGACAGAGAAAGAGCATTTACACAGCTAGTCGGGAGAGGTGACAGAAAAGGATCAGAAGGAGCTGGTCAAATGCGCTACAGAGAAGGTGAATCTTCAATAGGTTCTTGAATTTGGAAAAGGAGGGTTCCTGGTGTAGGGCTGAGGGGAGGGAGTTCCAGAATGAAGGGTAAAAAAAAAAATACAGAGTGGCGCATGGACTGAAAGTATGCATGTGATGGGGATGGGAGGACCAGACGACTGACATAAAGTGAGCGAAGACTGCGGGTGGGAGGGTATGAAATTGGAGCAAGTCGACTAAATATTGCTTTGCCAAGCCAGAATCTGGTAGAAACACTGTTCATCCATGAGGTCCAGGAATGTGGTTGTGGGCCTTTAGACCCCCTGGTATGGGTGCCTCTCCTGTTCTTCTTGTGGGCCTTATACAGTGCAACCAATTAGTGGCCTAGTGGTTGGGACAAAGTACCCCGGGCCAGGGGTTCAATTCCTGCTTAGGGACAGCAATCTTAGGCCAGAGGGAATGGGGTTTCTAGTCCTATAGGCACTCCTTGTGGCCTTGGGTAAGTCATTTAACCCTCTGTTGCCTCAGGTACACATGTAGATTGTGAGCCCCTTTGGGGATGAGGGAATGCATGCAGTACCTGCTTGTAGTGACTGTAAACCGCTCTGATGTCGTTCAGTCTGGGCGACATAATCATAAACATCCATGGCTCCTTCCTCCCACCACCAGCAACTAGTGACTCCCATTACCAACACACACAGCACTGCAGATACACCTACATACACACAAACATGGACAAATGCACATACACATGCCCACACACCGGCAGCAGGGAATCATACAGGAACACAGTGGCTGCTGGGAATTAGGCAGATGGGAGACAGATCCATGTAGGGCCAGAGAATGGTCATGGAAGGTTTGGGATTTGCACAGCTGGGGGAGGAGGGGAGTGGGGGTGGGAATCAAATAGAGTCTTGGAAAGGGGAGGAAGATATGTTTGAGAAAGGCACAGGGACATTGCAGAGAAACAAATGGCATATCAAAAGACACCTACATGGACACAGATAACATTCAAGCTAATAACTCACAAGCCAAGTTCATCCAGTCATCAACATCACAAACATCCCCCAAAGACAACAAAGCCCCATCCTTATTTGTAATTTACAGCAGGGTTAGATTGACATGTATAAAAAAATCCGTCCTGCATGTCTTCGGCCTATGTGAAATAGGTTATGGCACCAGCACCCCCACGCTGTGTCCAGAAATGCTCAATAGTGCTTACAGTGGAGATGTGCAGAGATCAGAGATCAATGTGCCAGGCATGCAAACGTGCATCTTGTGACCTTTCTAAAATGGAGTTTTAGATGTGGGTATGGCTTCCATTTTTTTCTGATGTTGTTTCCATATTTAAAGGGTGAATAGGGCTTCTAAAATAACCACATTGATCTGCACAATCTGAATGTATTTTCAAGCATATAACCAACTTGCAAAAACAGAAGGTGCATGGTCAGCTGCACTTTTAGGTGGTAATTTTATAAGGGGGCATACTTTTGGGCACTAAGTATATGCTTAACTGACTTTTTAATGACTTCTTATAAAATATGGACCAGTGTAAAAATGCAGACATTGCTTGATGGCATGTACTTTGTTGGTGGGCATGCATATGGATGGAGTTTGGGTAGAAGGAAAGAATGTAGGTTATACAATTTGATTATTTATGCAAATTCTTGAAAACATCTATGCACAGGTGTTTACACCAACTCAAAGGCTGATGTCAAACGACGCTGCCTTCTCTAAAGGTGCTTTTCTATCAGTTAAGTTAGTATTTTACAAAGAAAAGCAGACACAACTTATAAAATTACCTTCTTAGCATCTCCTTTTAGCATATAGAGATCTGGTCCTTGAATAGGTTACTCAAAATTGCCCTTACTGCAAATATTGTCTAGCAAAATGAATTTTCTCACATTCTTTGGTAATTTAATTTGTTCAGTTGCGTAATCTAACAATTACTCCTGAGTCCAAATATTTTTCTGGATTCTGTGTCTTCTATTTGGACTTGTAAATGGATCCAACAAAGAGTTCTGTAGAAAGCGGTGCCCTCTTGCATGCCTCTCCAATCTGTTTGAAGGAGAGTGCTAGGGCATTATTTCAAAGGCATGTCACTTTGTAGAAATAAATATCTATGTTTTCTTTATCATTCAGTGGTGATAGCATAAAAAGTGTGGCAAAGTAATTTTCTACCATATTTCTACTATTCCTGCCAGTCTTGCATGTGTCAAAAGAACACTCGGGCTCATTAAAGTAAACATGTTAACAAATTGTTTTCCAGGTCATAGATATTCAATTCAGCTTGGCTGAATTGTCTTTGCTAGACTCCACTGGAAAAAAGGCTGTCATTTTCTTGTGATACACTGTATTATAAGATAATAGAAAAATGTTAGCCACTTAGATCACACATTTTATTAGCATTCCATGCCTTCAATTTTACTGAAAGATGGAGTCGGGTGAGTTGTGCAGTAGAAGACATTCTAAATACATACGGTAAATGTCACACATTGTTGCAGTTTGGACTGTGATATTAGCTCCTAAAAAAGAGAAACTTCAAACTTTTCTTAGATTGTGTGTGACCCTTTAAGGTAGAAATTGCATCACATGGGCTGCACACAAGAAAAGCTTTTGTTTCATTTTTCTTTTACTATACTTGTGGGGGGGGGGGTGCGATGTCATTAAATATTTTCATGTTAGTGTATGCTAAAACTATTTTGCAAGCTGATTTTAGTGCATGCTACAAAGCAGAAGTACAATGAAAATGTGTTACTTCCTGTGTCTTTTGAGATTGGAAATGGCAAGAAACAACAAATGTTGGGTGTTTTCAAAGTCATTTTGAATGATGGCACATCCTTTGTCTGTCAAAATTCTCACATCTTATAACAACTGTTGTAAAGTGAGCATTTCATCCTTACTGCAGTTTAAGTGGCTAAAACACTATTCTACATGCAAATCAATTTCAGCTGAACTGGAATGCCCTCTCAGAGAAGGTGTTAGAAAAAATAATGGTGATGGAATTCAGAAAGATATGGGATAAACACAGGGACTCCATTAATAGCAATATGATAGAAACACAGCATTGGAGTAACATCCATAGTGAGGCTCTTCTGCTCAAAATGACAGTGAGTTTATGTTTTTTATGCTTCCAAGAAGACAGGGAGGAACCTGTCTGTAGCATTAGATAGAACTCTAATCACCCCACTGTGTACAGTAGCTGGACTTTGTTGGTCTTCACCTGCCATCAACTATTATGTTTCTTTGTTACAATATCCTAAAAAACCTGCTATATCTAAAGAAAAATGTAGCATAAAGTTTTCCTAGGGGAAACTCCTCCTGGGTTTGCAGGGTGAGGTGGAGAAAGAGATTATTAATTAGCTAAATGAGTGGTATTTGTAGACACCTACATATAACCTAAGCAATCACGTTGGTTATCAGACACATGCTATGAAGCCTGGAAAATATTCCTAGGAAGACTAAAGAGATCTGCATAGGAGTGGGACATGCATTATTATCATACACATAAATAGTAATACAACTCTGACTGATAATGGAGTGAAATATATATCTCTGTGTGTGTGTGTATGTATGTATGTATGTATGTATATATATATATACAGGGTGGCCCAAAAAAAGTGAGAACATCTCGTAAATTAAAAGTTTAAATAGTTTACTTATTTACCTTTTTTAGCAATATAACATCTTTATTTCGACAATTTCTGGTCACCATCTTTTTTTTTTTAATTTGTCAATCGTTTACATCTGTCTTTTTGAATTTTTAAATAATTTATATGCTATGAGATGTTCTCACTTGTTTTGGGTCACCCTGTATATATTGGGAGAGTGAGACATAGACAAGGTTCTATGAATGTATTCACTGGGCAGACAAATTCTCAGTCCGATATTAAAAGTGTATAAATGCTAAACTAGGACAGATGTCATCTCTTCTGCCCTCCCCGAGTACAAAATAAAAAGATTGCAAATCTTCCAAAATACTGTCATCGTAGTTACGGCATATGCTTCAGAGTTTGATCATATCACATCTCTGTTAATCCACTTTCATTGGCTCTCAGTATATTTTTATATCCAGATCAAAACTTTTGCCCTCGTATATAAGACCCTTTATACTAATATCCCCTCCTATCTTTCCTCACGTATCATTCTTTACAACCACAATCACGTTTTCCGTTCTATTTAAGCAAAGTAGCTCTTTCTTCCCCAGCTTCACTTGCAACATTCGAATCATCCAGACAATCTGATTTTTATTTGCAGGACCCCAGCCTCTGGAACAACCTTCCCCCTGATCTCTGACAAGAACTTTCATTTCAAATGCATCTAACATTACTATGTCGTGATACAGGATTGTCCGGATTGCCTGTTTATCTCTATACATGTTTGTGCCCTTGATTCTATTATTTTACATTTTTTAAAATGGAATTCCTATGTTTCAATTAGCCTGCTTGTATGTACCCCACTTTGATGTCCTCAAGGCAGTATATCAAAATTTGAATAAACTATAAACAATGTGTTTCAGGCTGAAATAAAGACTAGGCCCGAGAGAGAGCCGGCATATCCTTTCTGTATCTTTCAGCCTGAATCTTTGCATTATGGCTGAAAAAGGAGGAGTCCTTCCAAGCACTGTTCCCTCAAAGCTGTGCGCGTGTGCGTGCGCACACACCTCGCCGAGCGAGCGCACATACTTTACAACAAAGTGCACAAAAATTAAGGCTCTGATTCTGATAGAAAACAACACAGACGTCTTAAAATGTAAAAGTTATGATTGTAATTACTAGAAATTTCCTGCTTCATTTAGTAATCGTCTATTTTCATTTAATTTGATTAAAATCAATGTGGTGTACATACTGTATTTTGATGTGTAGTCAAATTTTAAAGTATATAAGTATCGTTATGTGGCGCACAAAAATTTAACCTTCCTTCAAAAGCTGCACACAGCTGATATTTTATATGCACACAGCCTACAGAAAATTAGAGGGAACATTGCTTCCAAGCTGGGTAAAGCTACTCTGCAAGCAATGAGGTTTGGTAGCTAGACTCAGTGTGAGTTTAAATAGCTAAGAGCTAGAATAACTGAACCACCCCTGGTGATGGAAACTTCCTTTCAGCAAGGAAGGCACCCCATGATTTTGAGGTGCCAGAAAGAGACAATAGCTCCAGTGGCTAAAAGGCAGTGGAGAAACAGTTCTAGGCACATCAGGGTCTAATGGCTGAGTGATGAAGACCCCAGGTGAAGCAGTGTCCAGTGAATGAAAAGCAGCACTGATGGTCCCACGTAGAATATGATATAACTGCTGAAAAGCAAAGACCCCAGGTGAACTAGGATCTAGTGGCTGAAAGGCAGCAGAGTGATAGCCCCAGGAGGAATAGGGCCTGGTTGCTGAGAGGCAAAGACCCTAGGTGGAGCAGGTTCCAGTGACTGAAAGGCAGCAGAGCTATGAACCAAGTGGAGTGAGCCCAGTGGCTGAGAGGAAAAGACCCCAGGTATAGTTGTGTACATCAACAGAGAGGCAACAAGCTCAGATGGAGCAGGGCCCAGCATCTGAGAGGTAGCTGATGCAAAAGTGTCCCAGGAGGAGTATAAGTAACCACAGAGGTGGAGCTTTGAAACCTAACAGCAGAGCCGCCAGAACAGGCTAGGAACAAAACATCCTTCCATGACACACAGGATCCACTAGTCCAATTACACTACTGCATAGAGTGAGACTTGGAATGTAGTGGGAAGGAACACTGGGGCTGAATGAGTACCTGACTCTCTATAAGAAGGAATAATAAATTCTCTCTATTCTTTGAATAGTTGCATTTCATGGAAATTAATACCTTAGCTGTTTAAATGCACTATTGATACTTTCTATGAGCTTATATAAGTTAATAACAATATAAATACTGCCAGCAAGTGCTGATCACAAGCACATCTGTGTTATGTTTTTTTCTTGGGGGAACAGGGGAAAGTCTTACCCATTAGAACCATTCTTCCTCAGATGGAAGCACCAGGCACCAATTATTTAGGGATGAATGGAGCCTGCCTGAGGGGAACTCCTGCAAGATCAGTATGAAACCAGGGATGCCCTACTAGGTAAGTAACAAACAAACAAATACCAAACCCGGTAATCAAAACCTATAAAAACCTTTACCGAGACAAACTAAACCTATAGTGAAGCAAACAAATTTTTGTCGGAGCAGCTACCACAGAGAGGGGAAAGGAACCACCCCAATCCGCTGCAGCCAGTCCATTTTAATTAGTATAGAAAATAACGTATGAAAAGTGTTTAAAATTTACACTTATCTGATTTAAACGGTGAAATCCAACACCATATCCTTTGTAGAAAAACAGGCGAAAAAGACTAGTATGACAGCCACAGGAACGACGTGTCACGTTTCGGGGTCAAACAGTAGAGCCCCTGCATCAGGTCCCAGCCTTGTCTAGCCAAAAAAGCCGTCCAGAGTAACTTCAGCAAGCGGCTTTTATCATGAGAAGGTGTAAAATGCCCGGATAAGGGCCCGCCCATCAAAACAAAAGCTGAATCAGAATGAAGGGAAGGAGGAGCACTGCTCAGCGCCTCCCCCCCCCAGCTGTTCAGAGTATGCTGTCAAACACCCCCATCAAAGGCAGTGCAAGGGAAATCAAAGGATCGTATGCCAGTCTAACTGTTGATTCAATCCTGAGGGAGCAATCTGTCAGCACCACTGGTTGATCACTGTGTGACAACATCTCACAGCTTTTCTGACCTTCATTGGCGCATTTTGGACTATGTCCCCCCTAATCCACGAGGGGGAAATCGCCTTCAAGCTTTACAGCTATTGGAGCAACGGTGGATTCATCGTTTAGCAACTGTGACTCCCACAGGATTGAATCAACAGTTAGACTGGCATACGATCCTTTGATTTCCCTTGCACTGCCTTTGATGGGGGTGTTTGACAGCATACTCTGAACAGCTGGGGGGGAGGCGCTGAGCAGTGCTCCTCCTTCCCTTCGTTCTGATTCAGCTTTTGTTTTGATGGGCGGGCCCTTATCCGGGCATTTTACACCTTCTCATGATAAAAGCCGCTTGCTGAAGTTACTCTGGACGGCTTTTTTGGCTAGACAAGGCTGGGACCTGATGCAGGGGCTCTACTGTTTGACCCCGAAACGTGACACGTCGTTCCTGTGGCTGTCATACTAGTCTTTTTCGCCTGTTTTTCTACAAAGGATATGGTGTTGGATTTCACCGTTTAAATCAGATAAGTGTAAATTTTAAACACTTTTCATACGTTATTTTCTATACTAATTAAAATGGACTGGCTGCAGCGGATTGGGGTGGTTCCTTTCCCCTCTCTGTGGTAGCTGCTCCGACAAAAATTTGTTTGCTTCACTATAGGTTTAGTTTGTCTCGCTACTAGGTAAGTAGGCAAG
Source organism: Ichthyophis bannanicus (assembly GCA_033557465.1). Taxonomy (NCBI): domain Eukaryota; kingdom Metazoa; phylum Chordata; class Amphibia; order Gymnophiona; family Ichthyophiidae; genus Ichthyophis; species Ichthyophis bannanicus. The sequence continues at coordinate 263,635,605 of CM066034.1, forward strand.
GGGATGCTCTGTAAGTATTTGGAGGCACCACTGGGCTCATGATAACAGATTTTTAATCATTGAATAGGATTAGCATATTTAGGAAATAGACACTTAACATGCTATAATGCTGAGAAATTGGTGTAGAGGGAAGAGGACTAACCTATGTCAGGAACTCTTTAGCAGTGGTGTGCCTGTAGATGTACAATCAGCTGCTACTAAGCAGCCCTTAGATGTGTTTCAGGTATTGACCCAAGTAAAGTTAGGAGGAGACTTCATGATGATATGAGGAGAAATTTGAAATTCTTTTCTGTACTTGTTCTGTGAATAGAGATCCTGCAGAGCTCTCTCTTACTGTGTCACTAGGGGATGAAGCCTCTGTTCCTTTAATCGTAAGTAGGAGGGGGAATGATCTACTCCAGGCTCCTGCTAGTTGGCATGATAAACAGCAGACCTTATTAAAAAGTGAATTGAAATTGTTGCAGGACACAGAAACATAGAAAAAAATGATGGAAGATAAAGACTATACGTCCTATCCATTTCAACAACTAAGCTTTACTATCTTATAAACAAACTGAGCACCTTAAGGATGGACCCTAAAGTTACTGCTTGGGTTAGAAATTGGTTGAGTGGGAGATGACAAAGTATACAAGTAAATGGAGCTTACTCTGAGGAGAAGGAGGTTATCAGTGGTGTGCCCTAGGGATCTGTCCTTGGTTTAATTCTTTTTAACATCTTTGTTAGTGATATAGCGGAAGGGCTGTCGGGTAAGGTTTGCCTCTTTGTGGATGGTACCAAAATCTTCAATAGAGTAGATACCCAGGAAGGTGTAGAAAATATGAGGAGGGATCAATCTAAGCTTGTAGAGTGGTCTAGAATTTGGAAGCTGAGATTGAATGTTAAAAAATGCAAGGTCATGCATTTGGGCTGCAACAATCCAAGGGAGCAATATAGTATAGGGGGTGAAGTACTTTTGTCCACTAAAGAAGAGCAGGACCTATACGTGATTGTGTCTGTTGATCTTAAAGGAGCTACAGTAAACAGGTAGAAAAGGCAACAGCAAAAGCTAGAAGGAGGCTTGGGGGCATAGGGAGAGGAGTGGCCAGCAGAAAAAAGGAAGTAATAGTGCCTCTTTGGTGGTATAAGCAGTAATTTTCACGGGATTGGGGCACGACAGACACCCACGGGGCGGGGGCTTGGTGCAGGGGAGTCCCCACCGCCCAATCCAGGCCACGGGATGCAAGCTATGGGTCAGGCAATGGGGATATTGGAGGCTGGAGCCGCAGTTGTCTGGGTCGCCTGCAGGGAGGACATTCCCACAGATAGAGGGGGCATGCCGAACCATCCTTGGGCCCGATTCTGGCTCCCGCAGGAATGTTTTGTTTCCACCAGAATCAGGTCCTAGTGGCCCTATCTTCAGCGAGGACATCCGGAAGGCCCGCTTCAAGAATCGGGCTCCACCAGTCCACTTCTGCTATGAAAGACAAAGAAAATGAATCTGAGCACAATTTTTAAGAGAGTACAGTCTAAAGGAAAGAAGACGACTGGCCCTATCAGTGGAGAATTTTCTGAACACACTTTTCTGCATTTTTCCCACCCCATTCACCTACAACTATGTTTGTTTATATTTATTGTTTTTGATATATCACTAATCATACAAAAAATAACTTGGAGGTTTATAATTAAATAAACTACATATACTAAGAGACCTATATATGATTTTGTTGCTTGTACAATGTTGTTGCCAATGACTGAAGGTAACTTTTCAACCTGTGGAATTCAAGTGGTTCCAAAATTCCTTACTTATTGAGGCAAAAAGGTTTGAAATATATACGCTCTGCCTATATCCTTTCACATGCACCAAAGATAGCTAATATAATTTAATTCAGGTGCTTTTGATTTGTAGAGGGCAGTGGCGGGATTTGATCCTGCCACTGCCAGAACAGAGCAGGTGGCAGCACGGCATGTATTTGTATTTCTGGGGCCACGCACTAGGGCTACTGGTGGCAACCGCAAGGCACCAACTCCCTGGTGGCCCAGCAGCCCGATCCACCCACCCATCCACCATTGCTTTGACGGCATCGGGGGCTTCCCACAATTCTGCGGTCCCCCGATGCTGTCAAACCACTGGCAGGTGGGGGCATCCCCGCCAGTGCAGCGCTGGCATCAGGATGCCGATTTCAGCCTGGTTCAGTGAATGCGGCAAATGGCAGGAACTGGTTTGCATGAATCCGGACAAACTGGCCGAATCCCACCACTAGTTGAGGGTGACAACACTTAAAACTTGTTTAATTTATACCATGCACACATCATAAAAAATGACTGTTTGGCATAGAAAATCTCACTCTTAGGGATAATCCACCATTTACATCTCAGCTCCCCTGTTAACACTTACCTTTCTGGGGTAGAGCACCTGGTTATTGAAGTGTCTGGCAGGACATGCCCAGGCTTGACACATCTGCTCTCTGTTCCTCCTCTAACAAGGCACATGGAAGAAGTTGGATTTCCAAACCAATATCAGCCTGGTGTTGACGAGGTTGCTTTCGTTCTCTGGGCTCCAAAGCATGAAAGTATGCTTTGGACTCCAAAGTTTGGCTTCCTGGCTGCCATTTTGTCTATGTCCCTATGCCCACCATATCAGCATACATGTCATGTAAAAGTATGTGTTTACATGGAATTAAGTGTGGACATCTACACTTAATTCCATCGCAAGATGGTGCATAGTTGAAGGAGTGCATAGACATATACCCCTATTTTATAAAGTTGGTAGCCTACTAGATACTTTTTATAAAATGCTGGTGCACATCCACCTGTCCTATTATTTTGGCATGCACATATGCTTTAGCGATTTATATAAACGTAGAGCCTGATATTTAGCCCATGGCAGGTAGGGCTTATAAAGTGCCTGACCACAACGGGAAAAAGTGAAATTGGATATTCAGCTAGATGCCAGATATTCACTAGGGCTGAATATCCAGTTTCGCCATCAACTTCCATTGCTATCTGGTCAGCAATGATATTTTGACACTGCCTGGATAGCAAAACAGTATAAATTTAGGACAGCTATTGACCTGTCTTAAATTTTTGTGGTTACCTATTTGGTCAGCAGGCCAAATTGCCCCAGCCCTATCCATGGACCACCATGATAATATTTGGATTGTGGTGGTCTGTGGGGATATTCGGTGGCATCGGTCGATAAGTTCCACTGAATATTGGGCTCAGCAGGAGTAAGCCCTTTTTGAATATCAGGGCCTCAGTCTCTGCAAGGGTTATTTTATAAAGCATATCAACCAGGTGCAAGAGTAGAAATGGCATGTGCATGCACATTTTGAGGCTTGCGTATTCACACCCCTCCCCAACTCAACCAACCTCATGAACATAACACCAGATCCAAAGGGTAATGGAAAAACTTAGCCGCAGCTTTGCTAATCCTTAACCATTTATTTTACAATAGCTCACTTAATCATGTCTCTTGACCCTCCCAGATTGACTTCATATGTAACTAGATAGTAACATCCTAGTCATACTGGTATAGCCCCTTCAATTCTTTAGCCTGAGTTCGTACCCAGCTAAGTGTAACTTTATGAAAACTCTCAAATCTTTCGGGAAACTCCCATCTGCACATGGTGGTAACACCTGTGTTGCCGGAGTTCACAATCTACTCTCCATCTCATAACTCCCAACATGTCATTCTGGAAGTCAGCAGATAATCAGGGGCATCACCTCCTCCTTTAAACACCACCACTGATGGTGACTGCAATTTGCATGTCCCCATCCCCTTAATCTTTATACTGCAGCCTTAAAGGTCCTTGCCACTCCCTTCTATGAAATCTTATATAGTACACCAAAGATATTCCATCAAAACTGGATCAATAATAGCCAGCTGGGCAATACCAGGACCATTCCAATAGCAAGTTCTGGGAGAGCATAAGCCAACAACAATGCCACCACTATAGCAACTTCATCATATGCTCACCTTTACCTGCATAGGTCACTTGAGGAACAGCCCTGTCTTCCTGAAGTAAAATACTTAAGGCCGCCAGAGGATGAAGAGAAATGAAGCAATCAACATAGCCACTGGCATAACCTGCTTGTACAAAACAGCCACAATAGTTAACCTTGACTGACACCCAGCATTCCCCAAACACAAATAACTCACACAGGTCACCATATAATGCTTGAAAGGAAGCAGCACCAAATTGTCAGGATTGGATTCTGAAAAACTTGTGGAGAGAATCTGCTTACACTGAACTGTAGTGTAAAAGTACACCCCATCTAAAACGTCAATATTGCAGACCTAACTGCATAATAACACCGACATAAACCTCCCTCCCACCCTGCCTGTAACAGCATGCTTGCCATGAACAGGAGAAGTGATACATTTACTCACCTAATGCAAAGTAACCTGCTTTGTTCTCCTAGCCAGGCCATAGAAAAGCATCAAACCTTCATACCATATGTCTGGACTGCCCCCACACCTCTATCCAATGCCTCAACAAAAACAACCTACTTCCCCTCACACACAAGGCTAAGAAAACATTGAGCACTGTGACTCTTAAAACAGATATCCATCATACTGAAAGAAACACCCCTACTTGTTAAACTGAAAATGGGAGCCATGTAAAAGAAAATCTAAGTTGCTGTGAAGAACGCCCAGCCTACCCCAGCTTGCTTACTCAGACTGTGGGAAGTAAAAGGTGCTGCGATAAACATGCACCATCGATACTAAGGAAACTCAGCCTTAAGTGATCCACACTTCACCTGCCTCATAGAACACATATTAATCTGCTTTCGTACCAGTCCTTCAAAGAGTCCCTCTAATGCACATGCATTTGCTCCCATCAAACACACATCCCCCCTCCCCCACAATAGATGGAAGGACTACAGATGGAAAGAGAGAGAACAGAATGTTGTCTTATACTAGTCCCAGCTCTCCCCATGCTGCTCTCACATGTGACAGCAAAATCCAATCAACTACTGAAAAGAGCAAAATCTGCTCTGACCCAAGGGTCAGGACTAGAATAGACTGAATCCTTCACCTATGAGATCCAGTAGGACATGATTCTGTTACCAATACCCCAGATCTTTCCTTGTGATGCCTGGATGAAGGACATCCCCGACTTCAAGGGTGGAGGTAATAATACAAAGCTTTACCACCCTCTCCCAATGATCAAATATCCACTGTGGTTTATCCATTGTGATTTTAAGTTGAAAGATCACCCTAAATCAAATTGCCACCTTAATATAGTCCTCCTTGCTTCAGTCAAATGGAATTGTGAAATATAACCTTTACTATGATCAGAGTTGAATATTCCATAGATGGGCAAGTGTCACAAGACCTGAACATTACCCTTCCAAGCTGAGCTGCGGCTGCACTGATTAGTCAAGAAATAATTTCAGATTTGGAGGGACCAAGAGAAGGGGAGTTATCCAAGGGCACCAAGCCAACTGAAATGGCCCCTCTAGACCAGCCCTCATCAAAGGCTGGAGAACATATTCTCCATCTACATGTTGTCGACAGTGACAAGTTGACCACTGGCCTCAGCATGTAAGAAGCTGACAACCCCCATGAGACTGACCTGAGATGTAACCCTCTCCTTGGCTGACTGGAAATGGTACTCCCATGCTATCTCCAAGGGAACCCCACAACTTTCCCTGCTCACTCAGTCCCTGATAAGTATCAATTACCCATGCTGATTGTGCCCCCACTCAGAGCCAACAAAAAGATCCAGAATACTATGATCCGGCCATTATTGCCTTGGCCACCCTCACCCTCCGTAACCCTCACCTAACCTTAACAAACAACTCAACACTTCTGTCCCGCCAGATACCTACACGTGGAAGGAAAGCATCACATGAAAGAGAACATTATCTTGGTGTGTAAGGAAGTAAACCTATAGCTAGGACCTGTTCTCTAGGTGATGTGATACCCTCTCATACCAAGGTGTTAGCTCCAGGGCCATGCACTCATGAGAAAAGGGTTAGGATGGCTGGACTTTGAACAACTAATGTGCAAGCTGAGTTTGCAAACTTATTTTGGGGCTGCAGAATCACGACCCAGTTCATTAAACATAGAGGAAGAGCCACAACGAGTACCTCTACCTTTTAAATCTACTTGGTCCCCCCTGGGTCTTTAAACGGCTAGTTTTGTTAGACATAAGTGAGTTGGAAAAACGTCATAAGTTGAACCTTACGGCCTTAACCCGAGGGGAAAAACAAGCTCTAATTGAATTGAAAGACAGGCCCGATATAATTACTAAGCGGGTTGACAAGGGAGGTGCAGTTGTGGTCCAGTCTAGGGAGGCCTATTTGAATGAGGCTTTCACTCAATTACAAGATCAATCAGTATATATAAAATTGGAGATAGATCCCAGGGAGTTTTTACAACAAAAAATTTGATCATTGACTCAGCTTGCTTTAGCGGATGGCTTAATCACTAAAAAGGAATTTAATTACTTGAATGTGGTGGCTCCCACTACGGCTAAATTCTATATAGTTCCTAAAGTACATAAAAATCCACATACTCCCCCAGGCTGTCCTATAGTGTCCACCAGAGGTAGCCTCCTTGAACCTTTATCGACTTATGTGGACTCTTATTTACGTCCCTTGTTGCAAACTATACCATCGTACGTTAGAGATACAACCCATTTTTTGAACATTCTAAGGGGGATGGATCAATGGTCTCATAGTCCGGATGTTCTTTTGGCTACATTGGATGTGGTTTCACTATATACTCATATCCCACAAGAGGCAGCGTTACAAGTGATTGACCAAGTACTCCATCAACGTGGGGACATATCTGAGTCCAAATCTAAGTATATCATGGCTCTGGCCCAGTTGGCTATTCAACGCAATTATTTCCTCTTTCATGGAGATTTATACCAACAAGTTGCAGGGGTGGCCATGGGCGCTACATGCGCTCCATCCATTGCAAATTTCAACATGGGGATTTTTGAGAAACAATGGGTGATTCCATCACCGTTTGCCCCTCAGATTTTGTTATGGCGGAGATATATAGATGACATCTTTTTGATGTGGCAGGGCACAGAAGAATTTTTTCATCAGTTTTTTGAATGGATCAATCATCAAGACATTAATATCACTTTCCTTATTCTTTTCATAGAGAAACCCTCACATTTTTGGATTTGGAGATTATGAGAAGTCCATCAGGATGGTCAACTTCAATTTTTAAGAAGGATGTCGATAAGAACACATTTTTGCACTTCCGTAGTTTGCATCCACGTCGTCTCAAGGAAAGTCTCCCCTATTCACAATTCCTACATGAGGGAATTTAAACGACGATCAAAAGTATTATTTGCTAACTTCTTATCCTGTGGATATCCTCAACATATAGTCAAGAGAGCATATACACGAGCACTCTTTAATCATCGAGCTTTGTTGTTGGAGCCTCGCTCTACAACATCAAGGGATGTTGATTCTCCCTATATAAATTTCATCACGAGATACTCTCTGAGGAGTCTAGTAATGCAGCAGATCATTAAAAAACATTCCAATATTCTTACAGTGGTTCCTGGTTTGGACGACAAAACTATCAGATGTGTTTGGACTCGAGATCGTAATTTAAAAGAACTTTTAATTCCTGCAGTGTTGCGACCGCTAGAGGACATCTCTACAGAGGCTTCCCATAAGGGTCATCGTCGTTGTGGCAATTGCATAATATGTTCAATCACGATGGAAGCCTCGTATTTTGAATATAATGGGCTCCGAAGAGCCTTAAAATCGTCTACAACCTGTAGTTCCACTAATGTGGTATATGCTATATTTTGCCCATGTGGATTGGTATATTTAGGGAAAACCATACATCCATTTAGAATTCACATTAGAGAGCATAAGAGCCAAATTAAATGTGGCGTACGGGAGGCCCCTATTGTCCAACACTGCATGTTAGAACACCATCAGTATGACCAACTCTGGATCCTGTGTGTAGATCAAGTATTTAGGGGTGAGAAGGGTGTATCTTTGGACCGGTTACTGATTAGACGTGAGCAATGGTGGATATTTACTTTTAACACCGTGATCCCCAACGGCTTAAATGTTTCCTTTGAATGGGTGAGCTGTGTGTAATTGTCATTTAAAAACATTTCAACATTAGATCAGAACACTTCTCGATATAAGGTTATAATTTCTGCCTACTTGTATAGACCATAGGAAGCGACATATGATAGGCTCTGGTTGGAAAAACAAGGGGCTAGTGCATTGGCTGAATGCCAGCATGACGTATAGTGATTAGATTGGGGGTTTAGATTCAGAGAGTCTCTTTAAAGATGGAGGGTTTCCTTCAGTTCGCATGCGCGGCGTTTCAGATTAACTGGGATAAGAGTAGTCACTGGAGAAATGCGGGCAGCGATTACTGTTTTGATTGGTATGGCTTTCATGTTTTTAATGGGATTTGAATATGTTAAGATGTTACTGCATATAGGGGTTGGGAGTATTAGTAATCTATTTTGTTTGATGTTTAGTATAATTGAGAAGAATAATGGACGAAAATGATTATGTGATCCCCTGATGAAAGCACAGCGATGAAACGCATGATTGGTACCTGTAAAGGGCGTCGGGATCTTTGAACAGTCCAATACCAGTGGGTGCACTCAGGCCATTCAGATAAGTACAGCTGGACAGCTTGTAAGCTTTAGAGTTTCTGTTGGCTTTAAAACTTTAAATATTCACCTGAGTTTGGTCACCTGCTATGTTTTTAGAGGTCGTTGATGCAAATGGGCAACCTGCTTTGAAACGGACGTGAGTCCCAGTGGCAGAGCCAACTAAGTCTGAGACCTCTATGCTTTAAATTATTAAAATAAGTGAAAGATACACAATTACCTATATTGATACATGAACAATTTTTGTAACTATTTAAAGTAAACCCTAAGCACAGACAGTTTAGCAGACTCAGAACCAAACATTGCAACAACAGTGCAGTGCTTGGGTATGAGATCTAATGTATCCTCCAAGAAAGCAATAAGATTCTGAGCAACAGACTCATCAGGGGGAGCGTCAGCCCCCTCCTGAAGAGACGTTGCCCGACGAGGAGAAAACAAATACACTTGGACAACTTCTAAGGTATTTTTCATCTGTAAGATCTCAGAAAAATATTTTTGTAACAAAATTTCCAAAGACAATAAGTGAGTTGAGGGAAAATTAAGAAAATGAAGGTTTCTCACCCTATGCTGATTTTCTAAGCTCTCCAAATGATAGGAAACTGCAGAAACATCTCTAATTAGAGCAACATTATTATTCAAGCTTGTTTGGAGCTGAGAATCAGCATGGGCAGAGACCCGAACCAAATAACCTATCTGTTTATCAACATCTTTAAATTTATCTACAACATCATGCGTGAAAGTGCATAAAGCAGAAACAGTTGAAGTTAGACGCTTATCAATTCTTTGGATTGCAGTCCAAATGTCCACAAGCGTTACCTCTCCTGTGAGGAGAGGAAAAACCTGGTCATCGACGGTTGGACTAACTGATCTCAAGGAAAGAGTTGCAGCCTCTGGAAGAACTTCAAGGAAAGTGGAAGAAGACAATGGCTGAGGAAAAGTAGGCGGCAGCCGAAATTCGGGACTTAAAGACACCTCTTCCAGCGATTTTGCAGGCAGTAGTGACGTCACATGTTTGTCCATGGGACCGACCGGCTTACCTCCTTGCACTCCATCACCAGCCCCAGACTTAGCACCCAATTTCACCTTCCGCTTTCCCATGAACACTACAATGTGATGAACAGTGCCCAGAGAAGCTTCTCATGAGCGCCGAAGGAGTGCAAAAGGAGCGTATCCTGCCCCTTGTGACATGACCCTTAGGACGCGACCTCGCAGGCCGCGACTTGCAGCCGCGAGTATGCTGACAGCATTTTATGCGGGTCGAGGGGGGGTCCTCGAAGGCAGGAATGTCCACTCAGTGCCTGCAGCTGTGCACCGCGTCTCGAACTCCCTCCTGCTGCACTGCTCCGCGTAGCTGAACAAAAACGCGGCAGCTCCAAGGTAAAGATGATTACTCCCCTCTCCAATTAGTCTTAAAAGAGCTACATTGTAGCTTCATTGAGTATCCCCTAGTCTTTTTATGTTTCGAAGGAGTAAATAACTGATCTACATTTACATGTTCCATCCATTTATTATTTTAAAGACCCCTGTCATATCTCCCTTCAACTGTTTTTTTCCAAGTTGAAGAGCTGTAACCTTTTATGTCTTTTCTTCTAGGGGTATCCTTCCATCCCCTTTTTCATTTTGGTGGTACTTCTCTATACCTTTTCTAATTCTGCTATATACTTTTTTAAGATATAGCGACCAGAATTGCACACAATATCCAAGTAGCAGTCACACCATGGAGTGATACAGTGGAATTATACAGTAATATCTTTGGTTTTATTCTCCATTCCTTTTCTTATAATTCTGAGCATTCTATTTGCTTTCTTGGCCGCCACTGCCCACTGGGAAGAGGGTATCAACATATTATCCATGATGATGCCTAGATCATTTTCCTAGGTGGTGATTCCTAATGCAGAACCTTGCATCATATAACCATAGTTTGGGTTGTTCTTCCCTAAAAGCAAAACTTTGCACCTGTTAGTAGACTGAAAATAAAAAAGGGAACATGAATGATGCTAATTTTATATACCCTTTCAGTTTGTTATTAAGGTCCAAACAGTTTAGGGGTTCATTTTAGAAGTTCTGTTCGTGAGTTGGACTTCTGAAAATGGACATATAGATGTCCCCGGACCTATTTTATGATGTTGAGTATAGAGATGTTCCCAGTACAAGAACATCCAAGTAGCATAGGGGGATGGTGGAGGCATGCTCTGGGTGCAGCAAGAAGTTGCACATCGCGGTGTGATTTCAGAATGGCAGAAGCACGTCAGGCCCTGGCTGTTGTGGTATCCATGCCTATACCTGCTCATGAACATGAATAAGATGCAAAAAAAAAGATTGTTTCATGACTGCAACACTTCCAGAGGAAAGAGGAAAATATGCTTACATTGCAGCAGTTAAAATTTCCTCTTTGACGAAATCTGGCCATAAATACATACTCCAAACACATTACTGGCCCACCACCAGCATCTGAACTGGCAGGGCAGGACATGCTAGCCTCATACCATAGATGCCCCCCCCCCCCCCCTTCTGGCCTTTCCAGGTCAGAGTGTACATGTACTCAGTTCTGAAGATGTGTACCTCGGGGACATCCACATTTTTAAAATGACCTACACCTGTGCACATACTTGGCCTTGCTATCTGAGTAAGACCTGTTTCCAGACCTGGTTACTGGGTTCTTCATTTGTCAGGCTGGAGACAGAGCAATTTCAGAAGGTATGGCTGCCACTCCCCCATATTTTTGTATGTTCTGCTCTGAATGTCCCAGATTTTTCCTAGACGTTTAAGTTTAAATTGAATCTGTATTTAATTTACTGCCTTCCGCAAGGGCAACAAAGTGATTTATAATAAAATCATAAAATCAGGAAAGAAACGCCATGTCTAACAGGACAGGAGAGATAAAAGAAGAGAAGTAAAAAGCAAATATTAAGACAGCCAAACAAAGCAGTGATTGTGACTAACCCTGATCCCTAAAATCTGGATATGTTAGCTCGAAGTAGTGAGTTTTGAGAGCCTTCTTAAACTTTTGAAAACAGGATTCAATGTGAATATAATCTGGTAAAGCATTCCAGAAGCTCTATGTGAGGAAAAAGAAAGCAGAATGACATATGGATTCCAATTGCACACGTGAGGCAGAAGGAAGAACCAGGCGGGTTAGAGGCCTGTGATCTGAGAAATTGCGAGGGATAGCGCGGGATCAATAGAGCTACAAGGTAATGTGGCAGCCCCAAGTAATAAGCTTTGTGAGTGAGCAAAAGAATTTTGAAATGAAACCAGAAATTCAGCAAGAGCTAGTGATTCTGAAAAGGCAGACACATTGTTGTCTTTTTTAGCATTGGCGAGAAGATGAATCACTGTGTTTTGAATAAGTTGAAGTTTCTTTAGTTGGGAGAATCAGAGGCCATGATAAGCTGAATTTCAACAGTCCAGGTTTGATATGACCAATATGTGCAACAAGGTCTGAAGTGTCAATTTGGATCAAAATGGTTGAATTGAGCTAATCTGGCACAATGCGTAAAAGGATCCCTCTTTGCTATCTGGGATTCAAAAGTAAGGTGGCAGTCCAGGGTAATACGTATCCAGGTAGGCTAAAGCCTGTGTAAGCAGAATGGGGATCCCAGCAATTTGAGGGTTTGTGGTGGGTGGAACTGACCTACTAGTTACCCATAGAGCCTGTGACATCCTTTCTATAATGCCATTTCACCTGTCCTGTTAAGTTTTCAGTTATGTGAACACAATTCCATACTTAAACAAATACTCGGACCCTTTTAACTTCTTGCTTGTAACTATTATTTCTACTTTTGAAAACCATGGGCTTCTCAGAACAGCTGTCTTAGTATTAATATATGTATTATTTATATATAGAAACATTGTAAGGCACATTTTAGATAGAACGTGGAGATTAAAATTGAGACCTCAAGGTCAGGATGTACTCAATTCTGACAGTATTTTAGGAACAGCTCTGCTAAACATAGAGCCAGTGCATACAGTGAATTGAGCCATTTTAGAAATATACATGTGGGAAAAATTGACAGAGAAAATCTGGCAATGTACACGTGCAATTGCTGATATTTCAATGCACATGTTTAAATGTTGCCACTTATACATCTATCTAAGCCACTTTACAAGCCAAAGATAGTAGATGTTGCTACTTACCTAAAGAGAATCGTATCTTTAAGTCATTTTAATTTGTAGGGGGGAATAAACATTGAGAGATTAAAGGGATATATCCCTTGATTCCTCTTGTAAAGGAAGGAACAAACAGAACACTTTTTCCATACCCATCTGCATCAGGGAGCAGGCATATATTTGCATGCGGGCAATTTCAGGGGAATGAATGTGTAGATTTGTGCCCCATTCAGGCGATGCACCTCACACGCTCATCTACTTTAAATGTAGTAAGGTTATCCATGTGTAAAATGAACCTTTTCTAAAATGGAAATTTACACTTGGATGCAATTCATATGTATATGTGGGCATCATGAATCAGGCTTCTAAAATAACCCCCTTTAACTATTTCATACAGATATTAGCAAAATACCACCTTTCACTATTTCTGCGTGATTCCAGTCTTTACCTCTTTTTGGTTGTATTCGTAATGTTGCTCGTTGGTTCTTGAACATGGTTTGAAAGCCAACTATAGGAAGACTGAAGTGTTCTTTGTGACACATGATAAATTACTTGTTCCACCTCAGTCAGTCTTTCTAGATGACCATAGTGTGTCTGTGAGCAATGAAGTTGTGTATTTAGGAATAACTTTAGATCAATATCTAAGAATTTGTTCACATGTTAAGAAGATTGTTCAGCAGTCTTTTTTTCCAGATTAGGCTTTTGAGGCATTTTCATCCATTTTTTCATCTGATTTTGATTTTTGTTTAGTATTTCAGGCTTTTCTTTTCCAACTTTAGGTGAATGTTGTGTTGATGGCTCTTCCTGTTTCATCGTTAAATGCAGCTGAGCAAGTTTTGTTATCTAGGACCCATTGCTTGTGTGATGTACATTGGCTGCCCATCCAGCAGCAGATTTATTTTAAAATATTGTGCATGATTATGAAAATTTGCTTGGGTTTGTCATCTGTATGTCTTACTGATTATTACAATGTAATTCTTCTTGATGGCCTATTAATCCTAGTATGCAAACTTTGTTAGGTTTACCACCCTTGCATTCTGGTTGTTTGTTTACAAATAACCCATGCCCATACTTTTATATATTTTGCAACAAGATTATAGAATTGTTTGCCTGACAGTTTGCAGCTACAATGTGATTTAATGAGGTTTTGTAAATTGTTGAAAACTCATTTTTTTTCCAACTGGTTTTTAGTGTCATTGAAAAGTGATTTCTTTGACTATTTGTGTATGTTTTTTGCTCACCTTGGACTTTGTGATTAGGTGATATAGAAATATTTAAAAAAATAAATAAATAAATAAATATATAGTATGATGGTAATTTTATAAGGGAGGCACTTAGTTAAAGTGTACTTTAAGGCACCAATGTTAATTCTATTTTATAAAAATAGGCAGGTGCCTCTTTGTCTTTATAAAATACTAATGTAGGTGTCCTAATACATGCCGCATTATAGATGCGGACATTTGCACCAGGTCTGGAGCTAGTATAATTGCCCATGCCTATGTTTTTCAAGTATGCACATACATACTACTATTTTATAATCTATGCTCCTACTTGTGTGCTCACTCACATTTCACTCAAACTTCACCCATGTGCATGCCCACTGGTGAGGCACGTGCCTTGATGCCAAAGTGCATAGTTTTACACTGGTTACAAGTAAGAAGTTATTTACGGGCAATTGTGGCCACATAAACATGAGAATAGCTCTATAAAACTATTTCCTATTTGTCTAGCTCTATCTCTCTATCCATTTATCTATATGGACAAATACCGAATTTTGCTAGCTAATGTTTGTGTAGAATAAACATTTAAATATACTCCAGCACATTGAAAAATAATGTGGTGCCAGGCCTGGGATAATTTTGCCCTACAATCTTATTAGCTTTGCTACAGACCTATGAGTTATTACTGCATCTAATCACAAGTTTATTGGTTAAAATAATAGATAATAATTTGTGCTATGTTATTGAAGAAATTGCCACTGTTGTAAGGAATAGTTATGGCAGGTAGTAAAGTAAAACAGCTTTGATGTTTTCAGCATTGTGCTGTACTGTCCACTAGTGTTTCATGGTTAAAGGGTAAACAGGACATTCATCCAAAGTGTTATTAAACTTGGCAAGGCACATTTGAGGCAATAGCATCAAAACTTGGACTGTTGGGCAGCAAGAGCAAAATTACCTACTGTATCTAAATGCAACTCACCTTGAACTACTTACTGAAAAGGCAGAAGCTAAATAAAAATAAAAAATTAAGGAAAGCTGTATCTAGAGCAAGGCTTCTCAAATCTGCCCCAGTGTCCCAGAGCCAGTCAGGTTTTCAGATGATCCATAATAAATATGCATGAGATATTTAAATATATCAGAGACAAAAGGGCATGTTTGCTAAACTGTGCTAACCATTAGTGTGGGGTTTATCAAGCAGTATGTGAACCATGCTAAAAGTTAACACGGGGCTAACTGTGTAGCATGTGATTGGGAAGCAACTGGATAGGTTGAGGTGGAACATGGTCATTGACAGCACATCATGATTAGAATGGGAATTATGGGTACCCAATTATGGGTAGATCAATTGTTTACATCATCAGAATATAGAAAGACCAGGGGACATGCAATGAAGCTACAGGATAACCTATTTAAGACTAATAAGAGAAAATATTTTTTTACTCAACATGTAGTCAAACTCTGGAATTTGTTACCAGAGGATGTAGTAAAAGCTGTTAGTGTAACTGGGTTTAAAAAAGGTTTGGACAAGTTCCTGGAGGAAAGATCCATAAACCATTATTAAAAGGGACCCGGGATATCACTGCTTGACCCAATACAATGATGTCCCTGTTTACTTCCATGTTAATTTCCCTGTTACTTGTAATAGGTCTGTTATATCTGACCAATTATTGTATTGTTTCAATGTAAACCGCACTGATGACAAATAGCGTGGTATATAAGAAAATTAAATAAATAAATACAAGCATTGTGGAACCTGTGTCTTTTGGGAAACCTACTAAGTACTTATGACCTAGATTGGCCACTGTTGGAAACAGGATACTGGGCTTGATGGACCTTGGTCTGACTCAATATGGCATATCTTATGTTCTTATGTTATGTTCTTAACTGTGAATGTTGCAGGTACACTTAATGCCACCAGGCGCATATGCCCTCTGAAGTTAGCACAGGTCTCTGCTCTAGTTTCATGACTACGTAGTGTGCTATCAGCACCCCATTTATAAAGATGCCCCAAAATATATACAAATATTTTTCATGCTTATTATTGTAGCTATCCTAAAAATCCAAATGACTGTCAGTGTGAACTAACTGACACATGTTTAAGAAACCTACTGTAGCATAGAGAGAACTAATGTCATATCAGGACAAGCTAAGTTGAAGGGGCATTGGCAAGCTTGGAAGAAGAGGTTGCCAACTGGTTCCAGATGCACCGACAGGCTTGATCCAGTCCTGGGTTTACTCTATTGCATGTAGAGACATGTAGTTCTGATTTCTCCCCATAAGAAAAGCAAGACTACATGTACCTTCATGCAATGGAGTAAACCCAGAACTGGATCAAACCTGTCAGGCGCATCTGGAGCCAGTCAGCAACCCTACCTGGAAGAAGTGACTGCCTAAAACGAATGATTGGTGCCTTGCCTGATCGATTCCCATGGTAAGGAATGATCCAACAGGATGGCAGACCCTGTTGTACAAAGGCTGATCAGCTGAAATGTTGCAGAGGCTTGTGGGTCCAAGAATTCAGATAGTATGAAAATGGTGCTGCAGTGAGCCATGGAGAAGGCAATAGAGAGGCCGGGACATGGTGGGTTCAACAGGGATGCAAAATGTGTGTGACTTGGGGCCTAATCACGGCATGGTATGGCAGCGTGCAACATTGGAGAAGGTGGCAATACTAACAAATGCCAAAGCAAAACAGTTGCAGGAGAGGAGCTCTGAAAAGCTGTTGAAGAGCTGTATGGAATGTATAAAGAGCAAGGTATGATGGTGATCGACTGGAGTACTATACCTCAAGTGGTACATGGCCAATGTAGGATTGACAGATCTTGTGGAGTGATTGATAGCAGGTACCACCCTCCCCCGGAGATGTGTAGAAACTAGTCATGTCGGATGCATGTGCCTGTTGAAGCAGTGGTTTGTGTCTGCAAGCATTGAAGATGGACAGGTCTGGCTAGTGTGAATAGGAGCCTTTTGTATTTATCTTTGTGTGCTGCTGGAACTTCTCTCCACCCCCCCCCCCTGCCCTCACCCCCCTCCCCCAGTCTCTGGTTCTCTTGCTGGAAGCTGTCAGGCAAAACACTTTTGAGGAGTTGTGAGGGGAGCCTCCATCCCCCCTCTCCTTGCATCTTTCTGGTGTACCCCCTGCGATTCTTTCTTTTGTGGGGATGTCAGGCACTCCTGAGCCATGTGAAGTACCTTGCCCAACCACTAGGCCACTCCTCAGAGTGGAGGAGTGGCCTAGTGGTTAGGCAAGGTACTTCAGGCCAGAAGGTTGGGGGTTCAAATCCTACTAGAGGACAGCAATCTTGGGTCAGAAGGACTGGGGTTTCTACTCCCACAGGTGCTCCTTGTGGTCTTGGTCAAGCCACTTAACCCTCCATAGCCTATTGTCACATGCTGTGAGCCCAAGCGGTGGCAACTGGTATTGCTTGGCTCTGTGTGTGTGGTAGTTGTGCCTTCAGTTGTACAAATCACAAAGAGAACTTCTTTTTAAGTTTAGGGTTTTATTCCCCGTCCCTTGAGGTTTCTTTATCTTCAGGTAAACATAAATTAAGAACCAACTTTGGCATAAACAAAAGTTAAATGAGCAACACAGACAGCTTCCTTCAGCTTTTAACTTTAAACAAAACAAAAGAACAAACAGCCTAACTGTTTCAATAACAGATCCTTTCTATCGTGGCTGATATCACAGCTATAGCACAGCTCACGTCTGTTTGGCTGGAGAGTGAGTGAGATGCAGCATGCAGCTTCTATCACTGGAGCTAAGGTCACACAGTAAGCGTTTATCTTAATGAGAACTCTGACTCAGTTACAGTTAGAGAACAGTCCATCAATTCTGGACTTACAGATACTTCAGAACTTTCACACTCCATCAATTCAGGTTCATTAGCATTTTCATTCTTAACGTCAGATATGGAATGAGAGTATGGCTGGCTTAGTTCGTTACCCAGGAAGTTTCTCTCTCCCTCTGAAGAAATGCCTCTCTGGGAACTACCATATACCTTTGAGCTGAACCTTTCAGAGCTCTGCTCCTGCTGGTATCTTAGCAGATGGCTCAGGTCTCTATTTGCTCTGCTAGTTGGATAATTACGGCAGGCTTCCTGCCTGTTCAGAGCTAGCCCTCGGAACTCAGCTGAGCTAGATTGCAAAGCTTTTGACGAGGATTTTCTAGAAGCAGGGAGCTCACACTGATTGGGAAAATCTTCAACTTCTTCTGGCAAGTAAATCCTTTTTCTCCTAGGCTTTCTATAACCAGGGGAAAAGTTATTCTCAGCCTCTAGATAGCTTGGCTTTATGGGGCTGTTTCTATACCTCCAGGTTTTTTCCCTCTCATGTAGCCAATAGCCCTTACATTCACCACTTGCACCGGTACCTGCTATTGCAATCTTCCCACGTTTCTCTTGTTCTCCATGTATATACACACTCTCAGGCTGCTGCCTTCCCAGTGTTTCACATAGGTCATAGGATTCTCTCCGACCTTCACGCTGGCTCCCTTGTTGCTTCAATGACCCATTCTCACTCTCTTCCTTTCTTTCACACCAACTCCAGGCTTTCCACGGCTTCAACTGTATTTGCTGCTGCCTCTCAGATTGTGACCTTTGCTGCCTCAACTCCTCTCTGCTTCTAATTGTTTGGGAGCCTATTTTATCTCCGTGTTTCCTGACTCCACCTCCACCCAGCTGATCCTGATCAGGCAAAGCAAATTCCCTTCCTTTGCTGTCTGGGTGTGTCCTCATTGGCTCTGTGCATGTGTGCCTAGGTTGTTTATAGCAACCATCAAATATTTCTTTGTTTACCTTGTCACTTTTTCTGTGATCATTCATGCTGATTTGTCTTTTCTCGGGTTGCCCTAGGTCTACCTTGTGACACATTCCCCCCCTTAAAATATTACTTGCTGCCGCAGTTTTCCGCGGACAGCATGTAATCCCTTGCGGGGTTCTACTGTGCTGCTCGTGGTAGGCCAAATTAGCTGTGGCCACCCTTTCCTTCCACGGTTTCAATACATTGACGTGGTATACTTGCCTACGTCCGTTTTCATTTTCAACTAGATAGGATACAAAACCTACCTTCTTTATAACCACGGCTGGACCTTTCCAGCGGGATTCGAACTTCGGACCGGGGTCCGCTATTTGTATGAGGACCTTGTCACCTGCTGCCAGTTTTCTGGCCTGTGTGTCCCTATCATAATAACGTTTCTGGCGCTGTTTACTACGATTCAAGTTCTCCATCGAGGCTTGGGACGTTTTGCTTAAACGCGTTCTTAACTCTTTTAGAAACTGTGGAATCCCCACTTCCGGTACTTTGGGTTCCACCCATTCGTCCTTTAAGATATCTAATACTCCCCTTGGGGACCTCCCAAATAGAAGTTCAAATGGGGATACTCCTAGCGAGGTTTGAACTCGTTCTCTGCATGCGTACATTACGAACGGGAGTAATGTATCCCATTCCATCATTTCCCCCTTTCTTAGGCCTCTTCGCAACAAATGCTTTATCGATTGATTGGTGCGCTCTACTAACCCATTGGTTTGGGGATGGTACGCTGATGTTTTTATGTGGCGTATACCAAACGCTTCCCAAACCCTAGCGAGGTATCTCGAGACAAAGTTGGTACCTTGGTCCATCAAGATTTCCTGGGGAAACCCCACCTCGCAGAATAATTTTATTATTTCCTGCGCTATGATTTTAGCTGATATATTCCTAAGGGGTATAGCCCATGGGAATCGGGTCGCATGATCTACAATGACTAAAAGGTACTGAAAACCCCTAGGCGTTTTTATCAATGGGCCTACGATGTCCATCCCCATTCGCCTAATAGGTGTAGCTATTGTGGGCAATGGTATCATCGGTGCAGCCTTGGGTCTGGATACAGAAACCCTCTGGCATGCGGGGCAAGCATCACAGTAACGCTTGGTTTCTTGGTACACCCCGGGCCAATAAAAACGTGCTAAAATCTGATCAAGCGTCCCTTGAACGCCTTTATGTCCCCCAACTGGATGGTCATGTGCCAAGCGTAACACTACCGCCTTGAAGGCTACTGGCACCACCAGTTGCTTTCTCACAGCTCCTGTATAGGGATCTAGACTCTCCCTATATAAAATATTTTCGTCCATTAAGAATCGGGGTAATATATTACGATCCTTCTGGGCCCACTCGAAAACTCTTTTGAGGGCCAAATCTGCCCTTTGCTCCATCGGAAAAGATGGAAATTTTTGGACGAGGGCAGCGGGGACCCAGGGTAATCCTTCCCCTGTTTCTAGTTCCCTTCTTCCTTTGGCTCTCTTATCTCTTTCCTGACGTTTTGTAGCCCTGGTTTTCTTTCCTTCCCCCACCGGGCTCTGAACTAGATCATCCTGGATGGGTAGCGGATTCCTCTCTTCCGCCTCTATCCCCTTCTCAGTAACCTCTTTGACCTCCTCCTCTGTAGGTGTTTCTACTTCCTCTACCGGGGCTTCTTGGGGTTCAACTACCGGGGTTTGGGATTGAGTAGAGACCAATCCTATTTTCATGGCTACCCCTTGGCTTAATACACCTGGAAAAGAAGGCCAGTCCCGGCCTAAAATTAATTTTTGTGGTAGCTCAGGGACTACTGCTACCTGTAATCTCTTTTCTGTCCCTAGTGCTTTGACACTTACTGGGTGTAAAGGATATGGAAGCCGTGCGCCGTGTACACATTTTATTTCTACTTGTTTTGGGGCTACCGGGCGAGACTGCTTCAGGGTTTCCCAAAATTCTTGGGCAATTAAGCTCTGTTCTGCCCCAGAATCGAGTATAGCCAGAGCATCCACTCCATCAACTTGCACCCGCAAACATATTCCTTTCGGTACTGGCTTTTCTGCCCCCACTATAAGAACTGTCTTAGCTCTACATTCTTTTATCATGTGACCTGGCCTGCCACATTTATAGCACCTCCTGGTGTTCCTATCTATGCTATCTTTATCAGGGTTATTCTCATTCATTCTACCCCGTGTATACCTTTTACATTCATCCACCGCAGTTACACCTGTGCCTTTTACAAGGCTCACATTAGATGTATCAGCATGCTTGGCCTCTTTAAACACCTCTGCCATTTTAGCTGCTTCTTCAGTATTTAAACAATTTTGCAACGTTAAGAATGTTTTCATTTCATGTGGTATAGCTAGCAAAAATTGTTCTAAGACAATCTCATCCAATATAGACTCCACTGTTCTACCCTCAGGGTCTAACCACTTGAAAGCTAGGCTCTTAAGCCTCTGGCACAAAGCTTTTGGAGTCTCATTCTCCAACATTATTGCCTCCCTAAATAACCTCTTGTAATGCCTTGGTGTCAGACCAAGACAATCTTTTACTGCCTTTTTGATTTCACCATAATTATTTGCCAAGCTAGCCGGCATGGCTTTAAAGGCAGATAAAGCTTCGCCACTTAAAGTCATGGCGAATCGCATCGCCCATTGTTCTGCAGGCCATTTTAAGTTGCCAGCTATGTGCTCAAACGCTTCAATAAAGTCATCGGGGTTATCTTCCCGCCCCAAATGTCTTAAAGCAAGACCTGTGTGCATGTCTACTTGCGGTACTGTAGTTTTTTCTTCCTGAGATTTCCTCAGTAGCGCAGTCATTGCCTCTACCAACGGTCGTTGCTGTTCCTGCATAGCTGTCATGTACTGTTCCTGCCGGTGTTGTATCATCCTGGCTTGCTTCTCCTGTTGCTCGTTCATCCAGGCCAGCATGTCTTGGGGATCCATCTTCTTTCGTTCTCTCTGCACCTGAAAATAAAGAAGAGAAAGACCCACCAAGTGCGGTATAAAACACAAAGAAAGGCTTTTTCTCTCCCTTTTATAACACCCTCTTTTCTCACGGTATCCTGTACCCGTCCACCCAGGCTACTAATACCTCAGTCTCCTGGCAGACTTCAGCATGTGAGAAAAGGTCTTTTTTTTTTTCCACCGCTGGCCGCTGTGCCAGCCGAATCCTCTTCAGTTATTTCCTTGGACTAAACTTCTCTTGCTTTTCCAGCAATGTCCTTTTACTTTTTCTTCAGGCAAATCCTTATTATGCCCCCCGAAAATTTTATCCTGCCAACTACGCCATTTATATATGTCACACGCTGTGAGCCCAAGCGGTGGCAACTGGTATTGCTTGGCTCTGTGTGTGTGGTAGTTGTGCCTTCAGTTGTACAAATCACAAAGAGAACTTCTTTTTACGTTTAGGGTTTTATTCCCCGTCCCTTGAGGTTTCTTTATCTTCAGGTAAACATAAATTAAGAACCAACTTTGGCATAAACAAAAGTTAAATGAGCAACACAAACAGCTTCCTTCAGCTTTTAACTTTAAACAAAACAAAAGAACAAACAGCCTAACTGTTTCAATAACAGATCCTTTCTATCGTGGCTGATATCACAGCTATAGCACAGCTCACGTCTGTTTGGCTGGAGAGTGAGTGAGATGCAGCATGCAGCTTCTATCACTGGAGCTAAGGTCACACAGTAAGCGTTTATCTTAATGAGAACTCTGACTCAGTTACAGTTAGAGAACAATCCATCAATTCTGGACTTACAGATACTTCAGAACTTTCACACTCCATCAATTCAGGTTCATTAGCATTTTCATTCTTAACGTCAGATATGGAATGAGAGTATGGCTGGCTTAGTTCGTTACCCAGGAAGTTTCTCTCTCCCTCTGAAGAAATGCCTCTCTGGGAACTACCATATACCTTTGAGCTGAACCTTTCAGAGCTCTGCTCCTGCTGGTATCTTAGCAGATGGCTCAGGTCTCTATTTGCTCTGCTAGTTGGATAATTACGGCAGGCTTCCTGCCTGTTCAGAGCTAGCCCTCGGAACTCAGCTGAGCTAGATTGCAAAGCTTTTGACGAGGATTTTCTAGAAGCTGGGAGCTCACACTGATTGGGAAAATCTTCAACTTCTTCTGGCAAGTAAATCCTTTTTCTCCTAGGCTTTCTATAACCAGGGGAAAAGTTATTCTCAGCCTCTAGATAGCTTGGCTTTATGGGGCTGTTTCTATACCTCCAGGGTTTTTCCCTCTCATGTAGCCAATAGACCTTACATTCACCACTTGCACCGGTACCTGCTATTGCAATCTTCCCACGTTTCTCTTGTTCTCCATGTATATACACACTCTCAGGCTGCTGCCTTCCCAGTGTTTCACACAGGTCATAGGATTCTCTCCGACCTTCACGCTGGCACCCTTGTTGCTTCAATGACCCATTCTCACTCTCTTCCTTTCTTTCACACCAACTCCAGGCTTTCCACGGCTTCAACTGTATTTGCTGCTGCCTCTCAGATTGTGACCTTTGCTGCCTCAACTCCTCTCTGCTTCTAATTGTTTGGGAGCCTATTTTATCTCCGTGTTTCCTGACTCCACCTCCACCCAGCTGATCCTGATCTTGCAAAGCAAATTCCCTTCCTTTGCTGTCTGGGTGTGTCCTCATGGGCTCTGTGCACGTGTGCCTAGGTTGTTCATAGCAACCATCAAACATTTCTTTGTTTACCTTGTCACTTTTTCTGTGATCATTCATGCTGATCTGTCTTTTCTCGGGTTGCCCTAGGTCTACCTTGTGACACCATGTTCCCTGTAAAAATAGTTATCTCCAAGTTATAATGCCCTGTTCAATGTAATTTCAGTTTGTTCAATGTAAACTGCACTGATGCAGAATAGCACAGTATATAAGAGAATGTAAATAAATAAATAAATGTGTCTATCCTGCTTGAATGTGCAGAGTCTTTACTTCCATTCTTGAGAGCATTAGTTACATGAGCCGCAATCTCTGATCTGATTGGTGGGGAGGGAACTGCATTGGAGCCCAAAACCAGCTATGCTCAAACTCTGGCAAAATTTAAAATAAATGTCCGAGACTCAGCAGTGAATGCGTCAGCACCACACATAACACCTGCCCCTGCTCGAAAGGAGCAGCAAGTATTGGAAGCACTTATTACTAAGGCGGACTTTTCAAGAGTTAAAGCCTTGAAGATATTAAACAAGAGATTAAAGCTTTATGGAGTCACCCAGAATGAGATTAATATGGTGGATAAGTTGATGCCATGGCGATCTTCCAGAATAAGCACAAAACCCCCCAAGACTTTAGCCACAGAAACCAGAGAACGACAGGATGAGTTGGAGAACAGACAGAGGAGGTTCATATAGGAATTTTTGGTTTGTCAGAGCTGACTGAGGGGTCAGAGGATGTTTCAAAAATAGTTCAAGATCTTTTTGCATTCTGTGTCCCAGGCAGCAAGGCCAAAGCTCGACTTGATAGGGCACATAGGAGAGCTCAGAGTCGTTTATAAGAAGCCAGACTCCCCCCGACCGATCAAAGCCTATTTTCACTACTTTGAGGACAAACAGACCCTGCTACAAAGCATCACAGAGAAAAGGAGTTTCAGCGGCAGTTCTTGGAGATATATTCGGATTTGTCATCTTATACATTAGAAAAAGGACGCAGCTTCCAACCTCTAACTCAAATGCTTTTTTCTGGGGTCAGGTAGAGTGTGATAGGGCATGGTTCCTGTACCCCCTTGATAGAGATGTACCAGGGCAGGAAAGGGACAAGGGAGTGTGGCTTTGTTGGTTATGTGTGTTGGATGGAGGGTGGAGGGGTGGTGAGATATCTCTACAGCCAAGTGCCCCAGGGAAGGAAATTGGTGTTGGTTATAAGCTCGTGAAGTCTGGCCCAATGGCTAAACTTGTCATTTGGAATGTTCAGGGAGTGAACTTCCCAACAGAAGAAAAGGATGGTGCAGCAGTTACAGAAATGTAAAGCTGACATAATATTCTTACAGAAGAGTCACCTCTATGCAGTACAGCACTCTAAATTGAGGGATAAAAAGATGAAACAGGTATACCACACAGATTGCATTGCACATCAAAGGGAGGTAGCTATAATTGTGGTTGACTATAATTGAGCCTTGGCTTTCTCCTCTCAAGCCCTTCTAGATCCTCTACAATTTGGCTTTCATCCTTTACACTCTACGGAAACGGTCCTTGCCAAAGTCTCCAGTGACCTGTTCCCTGCCAAAATCCAAGGGCCTTTACTCAATCTTCATCCTTCTTGACCTTTCTGCTGCTTTTGATACTGTTGACCACAACCTTCCCCTTGATACCTTGTCCTTGCTTAGTTTTAAGGGTTCTGTGCAATCCTGGTTCTCTTCTTATCTCTCTCATCGCTCTTTCAGTGTTTGTTCTGGTGGATTCTCCTTTACTGCAAACCTGCTCTCAGATGATGTATCCAAAGGATCAGTCTTGAATCCACTCTTTTTCTCTCTCCATATCCAGTCCTTTGGAGCATTCATCTCTTCCCATGGCTTTCAGTACCATCTTTATGCTAATGACTCTCAGATCTACCCCTATACACTTGAAATTTCTCTGGCATTCCAGGCCTGGATCTCTACCTGCCTTTCTGACATTGCTGCTTGGATGTCTCACTGCCACTTGAAATTGAACATGGACAAAACTGAGCTTCTTATTTTTCACCCTAAACCCTCATCTCCCCTTCCTCCTTTCTCTTTCTCTGTGGATAACTCTCTAATCCTCCCTGCCTCCTCAGCTCGTAACCTTGGGGTTGACTTTGACTTTTCTCTTTCCTTCTCCACACACATCTAACTGATAGCTAAAACCTGCCGTTTCTTTCTCCACATCAACAAAATTTGCCCATTCCTTTCTGAACACACTATTAAGACACTTATCCACTCCTTAGTCACCTCCCGTCTAGACTATTGCAACCTGCTCTTTCCTGGTCTCCCTCTGAATCATCTCTTTCCCCTACAATTTGTTCAACACTCTGCTGTACAGCTAATCTTCAACCAGCCTCATCATGCTCATATTACCCCCCTTCTCAAGTCTCTTCATTGGCTTCCTATCCATTTCTGCATTCAGTTCACACTTCTCCTGCTGACCTATTGTTGTAGGGAGGAGCTGCAGAGTGAGCTGCATTCACTCTGCAGCTCCTCCCTACAACCTTCCTTGGGAACTCTGCTATTCTGGCAAATTGTTTCTATCTGTGCCCTTCTCTTCTATTACAACTCCATCTTCACTTCTTTCACCTTGCTGCTACTTATGCCTGAAACAAACTACCTGTGTCTGTATGTCAGGCGCCTTCTCTGACCCTTTTCAAATCCAGGCTGAAAACTCACCTTTTCACTGCCATTTTCGGATCTTGACTCACCTAATCTTCTTTGTGTTTCTTTACTATTCCCCCTATCTGGATCACTTGTCTACAGCTACTGTGTCATCTGTCTCTATTAGATTGTAAGCTCCGATGAGCAGGGACCATCTTTTACATGTGTCTGTGCAGCACTGCATACACCTTGTACAGCTATGCAAATGTTCAATAGTAGTAGTAGTAGTAGTAGGATGGATGCCAATTTCAGCTTACTCATCAGATTTCAGTTAAGCAGGGCCAGTTCTTGATATTGATTGGAATGGTAAGAAATACAAAACTGGCATTAGCCAATGTTTATGTACCTAACTCACAAGTTCATATATTCTTTCAGGAATTCTCCATGGTCCTGAAATATAATATGAGTGGGGAAATATATTTGGCAGCAAACTGGTTGAGTAACAATGTGGGAGATGTGGTGGGTACAGTATGTATTAGCTAGTCCAATGCTTGGACTAAATTAGTCTGGTGGATATGTGGAATTGGTTCCATCCAGGTGAATATGATTACTCATGCTGTTTGGTGAGGTGCAATTCCTATTTCTGGATAGATTTTTGGTTCCTGTCATCCCAGTCCAATGGAAGGTTTAAGTGGTATATGATTCAACCCCTTGGCTTTATCAGATCATGGGATCCTGAGAGGGGGACAGGGAGTGGTGGACAGATAGGCTATTATTAGCAGCAAGCCGGCTTTAAAAAGATAGGCTATTATTAGCAGCAAGCCGGCTTTAAAAAGATAGGCTATTATTAGCAGCAAGCCGGCTTTAAAAAGAGCCGCCGACGGCGGGAAAAGCAAGGCTCCATCTTCGTCCCCTGATCGGGACCAGAATCGCTGCCCGGCCAGCCTGCCCTCCCAAGCTGTGACTCCGGCCCAATCCGGGCTGTGGGAGGGGGAGGAGCAGCAAGCCGGCTTTAAAAAGAGCCAGCGACAGGCGGGCCCGCGCCTGGTCGGGCCCGCGCCTGAGGGCCTCGCCAGAGGGCCCTTTGGCGTGGCCCTTAGGCAGTGGCCCACACAGAGTCACCTATAAAGCTCCCCGATGCTCCAAACAAAGCAATACAGATAAAACCACCCAACCTGACGGAGACAACTGGAGACCGCCGCTTGAGACCACTCGCCTGGAGACAGCTACCAAACCTCAACTACGTAACCCCAACCACAGCAAGTATATATACTGCGTATCCAACTCAACTGACTTTTTTTCTCACAGTCTCCGATCGATCGATAATATTACACATCACAATTTGTTCCCTCCTCCATCTCCTATTCAACCTTGTAATGTGGAGTAGGCTCACCAATACCAACGGCTACACACAGGAAGTTACCATTACTTTTGTCAGTAATATACCATAATTAAGTATCACACTATATTATTACTATTGCTTTCAATTATACTGTTACCAATAATTGCCACTTATCATTGTTGCTTTCAATTTACCGTTACCTGTACCATTCAATTATCTCTGTTACATTCCATTACTTCCATAATTACTGTTGCCAGTAGGATTCATTTACCAGTGTTGCAGTTAATGTTACTGTCGCCAGTACCATTCAATTATCATTGTTGCACTCATTTCTATTGTTTCCAATATCATTCAATTATCACTGTTGCTTTCAATTATTACTGTTGGCAGTAGCCTCACAAAAAGTACCCAAATCACAGAACCACCAAAATCATATAATCCCTCACAGAAAGTACCTCACCCCCCCAACAAAAACCCCAATGGCTCTACCACTTAATACCCTGGCTATCTGCCTCTTCCTTCTTATAAGTTTGCTCAACGAAACCCTTGCCTTATATCACACGGCTCATAAAATTCCAATACTTCTAAGTCACGGAAGAAGAAGGGCAGAATCTCCCTATCCCAACTCAAGAATAGAGACCCCCACACGCCACTCCCACCTAATACATATAGCCCTTCAACAACCAAAGAAAAATAAACAAGAGGAACCCCCTCAACCCTTTTACTTAAACTGTGCTCTCATAAATGCACGATCTATCCGCAAGAAATGGCCAGTCATCAATGACATAATTTCTTTTCATAATCTAGATGTCCTCATGATAACCGAAACCTGGCTATCTGACACGGATAATGTAATCCTTAACCAACTCATACCCCCCAACTTCTCTGCCCATTCTCAACACAGAGAGAGCAAGAGAGGAGGAGGCATTCTCATACTTACCAAGAATGACCTAAATTTCCACACCGTGGACTCCACAAGCTCAAACAGCATGGACGTCTTAACCATCACAAATGAACAATGCCTCATCAATTTAATTTACAGAGCACCCTCATCCTCCACGGACGACCTGCCTTACATTCTAGACCTAGCAGCTAACACACGCAAGCCCAACATTCCCAACTGGATTTTAGGAGACCTCAATCTCCCAACACTACATCCCAGCCACTCCTCAGCCCTTCTTGAAGCAATCAGCGAGTTGGGATACAAGCAAATTGTCGACACCCCCACGCACGAGAGAGGAAACATCCTTGACATGATCTTTGCCCCTCTTACAGCTCTTGACTCCAACAACAGTCTTGACAACTCTGTAACCCCAGTACCTTGGTCAGACCATAATTTAATCACCTTCCCCATTCTCATCAATGGCAAACAGTCACCATATAGAAACAAAAACTCCATTGACTCAACAAGAGTAGCATCTCGAAAATTCAAAACCCTCAACAAAGAACATATACTCACTGAAACCCTCCCTCTCCTACATGACACCTCTCTCAATCTAGAAAACATGATCACATCCTGGAACAACACTATCAGTACCATTGCTCTGCAACCAGTCCAGGGTAACAACCCAAAGAAAAGAAAATCTTCCCCTTGGTTCTCCCCTGACCTACGAGCTTCCCTCTCACACCTAAGAAGACTGGAGAAACGATGGCATTGCTCACACTCTTCAGAAGACCAGGCAGCCTACAAAGCAAATCTAGCTGTGCACAGAGAATCAGTAATGGCCAAGATGAAACAATTCCATACTGATACGCTGAAAAGATCACTGAATAAACCACGCGAACTTTTCAACTTAGTCAAAACCTTATCTAAAGAACCTTCACCAAAACATCCTGAACCCATTCATCCCCAAGCTTTTGCCGATTTCCTGCAATCCAAGCTGCTTCAAACCAGCAACATTGCGACAATCTCTTCTCAATGCACCACATGCATATCAAACCTATCCATGTTCTCCACACCATCTAGAAAACATGTTGAGAACACCATCGCTGCTCTTAACACGACTACTGCACAAACTGACCCTTGTCCAGCCCACTGGATAAAGGAACTACGACAAGATCTCAGCCCCATCATCACTAAAATGATGAATCTATCCTTTCAAACTGGCTCCTTCCCACCAGCACTCAAGAGAACATCCATAAGACCCCTCTTGAAAAACCATAAACTCGACCCACAAAAGGTTGAATCTTATAGACCCATAGCTAGCATACCCCTACTAGCGAAAATAATTGAAAAGGAAGCTCAAAGACAGTTACAGGACCACATTGACACCGTCTCCCCTCTGGACCACTGCCAACATGGCTTCAGAGAGTTCCACGGTGTTGAAACCCTCCTTACCACTCTCTGCAACAACATCATCACAGGCATTGATAACATCCGCCAAGGCTTTGCTCTTATCTTCTTAGACATTGCTGCAGCCTTTGACTCTGTACATCACGATCTGTTAATGGGGCAACTAAAAGAAAAAGGCATCAATAACACTGCCCTGGAGTGGTGCAAATCATACCTTGATCAGAGATGGCAGTACGTTACCTCAGGGACCGCAACTTCCACACCTTACCACCAAAAGCAAGGCGTACCGCAAGGATCATCCCTATCCTCACTCTTTTTCAATATATACATACAGCCGGTTTGCAACATCATCAGGTCTTTCAAGGTTGAATGCTTGATATACGCAGATGACATCCTCCTATACATGCCTTTCTCCACAGTTCATATGGACCTTTCCCCGCTAACTAAATGTTTTGATGCAGTATCCGAATGGCTTCAATCCCAGAACCTCCGAATTCAACACAAAAAGACCGAAGTTCTCTTCATTTCCAGGGACCCACTCTTCGCCCCTCCATCCCATATAAAGGTGAAAGAAGCCGAGCTCCAATCAAAACCTTCCATTCGTTACCTTGGAGTCACTTTTGATCAACGCATGGATCTGAAACTACACATATCCAACGTAGTCTGAGCAATCTACCTCAAGATCCGGACTCTTCGACATATTCGCCCCCTGCTTGATCCCGATGACTTCAGAACTATATTTCAAGCCTTAACCTTACCACACCTTGACTATGCCAATGCCATTCTCCAAGGCCTCCCACACTCCACATTAAACCCTTTGCAACTCGCCATGAATACCGCTGCTAGAGTCCTCTACGGAATATCAAGAAGAGACCATGTAACACCCATCCTACAGCAACTCCACTGGCTCCCGATACATGGCAGAATATTGTTCAAAACCCTATTACTAACTTTTAAGGCCACTAAATGCATCACCTCCTCCTCTCTAATAGACCTCATTCAGACCGTTCCACCCAACAGATCCAGGAGAACGACATCAACAAATAATCTAATCATCCCTAAAGCAGCGACAAAATGCCTATCAGTGACATCTAACAGGGCTTTCAGATTCTATGCCCCTAAGTGCTGGAATGCTCTACCCCCAGAGATTCGGGCTATCACTGATTTATCCCTTTTTAGAAAGGCTCTCAAATCCCACCTCTTCCCCCAATATTACTTGACCAGCTAATCATTCCTAATCACTACCTAAAATAAGAACAAATCCTGTTATGTATACATGTATATATCCTTGTAAATAGTTGCATTAATGATGTCCCATGTTTTATCCAAGTTCTCTGACCTTGTTCTATGTAAAAACCAAACAATGTGTTGTTATGGTATGTTGTTTTATTGTGAACCGCGCTGATGCTGAATAGAGCGGTATATAAGAGCCTGTAATAAATAAATAAATTATTACAGGATCCCAGGTTTGTAGAGAATTTTGCGAAGGAATGAGAAATCTTTTTACAGTTTAACGATGTTCCAGAGACTCAACCCCATCTGTTATGGTAAACGGCCAAAGACATCCTTTGGGGTCCAAATGATGTTGTTTGCCTCTGTGATTAAGAAGCAGAAACTAGCAAAATATAAAGCACTATATACAGAACTGATTAAATTGGAATGTTTGCATAAAAGACATGAGGGAGGAGACGGGTTCGATTACTGGAGGTATGCAAAGAGTTAAATGCCCTTACTATAGAGCAAATGGTTAAGGCTATGCAGCTGACTAGAAGACAGTTTTACAAACATGCCAATAAAGCAGGCAAGCTCTTACAGTGGCAACTGAATAAAATTAGAATTAAGAGGTGGATTGTTGCAATCAAGGATAAAAGTGGGGTGGAACTCACAAGATCAGAACAGATAGCAAACAGTTTTGCTGAGTTCTACAAACATTTGTATTACTCTCAAACCCCTGTGGCAAAGGATTTCCTCGACAAGTGGGTGAGGGTAACCAATCTGCTGCAATTGGATGAATCCCAGAAGAAGGGTCGGGATAGGCTCTTTATGATAGAAGACTTTGTGAGAGCTATAAATTAAAGAACAACAAAGTGGCTGGTCTTGATTCTTTAGCTGCTGAACTTTATAAGGTCTTTGATGATCAGTTTGCATCAGTGCTGCTCAAAGCCTTTAATGAAATAGAATTTTCTCAGGGCCTCCCAAAATTTTTTTATCAGGCCAGCATCACAGTTATTCCCAAAGAGAGGAGGGATCCCACCTCCTCTGGTAACTACCGGCCAGTCTCTCTGCTAAATATAGACTATAAAATCTTGACAAAAGTTCTTAGTCATAGACTGGAGGGATTTATTTCTAACTTAGTACAAGAAGATCAGACATGGTTTATCTGTGGGTAGTTTGGGACCAACAGTGTTCGAAGACTGATCAGCATTATCCACACAGTAAAGGCTCACAATGTAAGGTAAGCTGTCTTGTTATTTGATACCGAAAAGGCCTTTGACAAAATTGAGTGGCCTTATCTCTTTCAAGTGTTGAAGGGCTTTGGATTTAACCAGAAATGTTGTCATTAGATTGAATTTATTTACAGTGAACCAATGGCTTCAGTTCTGGTTAGGGTGGCCAACTGGCTCCAGATTTTAGGGACACGCTGATCCAGTCCTGACTTTATTTTGGCCTTACTAGTAGCATGGATTTGCTATTTGGATTTCCTTAGAGAAATCAGTAAAGTAAAGTAAAGCCTAAAATCTGGAGCCAGTTGGCCATCCTAGTTCTGGTGAATGGACATTTGTCCAAGGCCTTCAGATTAGGGAGACGGACCAGGCAGGGATGTCCCATGTCCCCACTTTTATTTGCACTAACATTGGAGTCAGTTACTTGATCACCCTCTATGCTGATGACACAATTACATATATGAAAGATACCATGTCATCTGTACCCCTGTTTATGTATATTATTAGAAAAGTTTGCTTTATATCGGGTTATACTGTGAATTTTCAAAAATCTGCCTTTCTACCACTTAGGTCCAGGATAGACAGACTGAAGGGGGAGGGGTGTCCTGGAGGAGTTGTGTGAGTTTCAGATTGTTTCAAAGTTTAAATATTTAGGTGTGGTAGTCCCTGATGATCTGACAAAACTGTATCAGCTTAATTATGAGATCTTATTACTGAAGGCGAAGGCAGATCTCCTGCATATGCAAGATGTGGCCATCTCTTGGTTGGATCATGTAAATGTTTTAAAAAGGACTGTTTCCCTAAGACTCTATTCCTTTTCCTGCAACTTCCCATTTATTTGCCCCGATGACTCTTTCAGGAAATTAAGTCCCACTTTATTTGCTTTCTATGGCAAGGGAAGCATTTCCAAGCATCATACTATACTTTGGTGCTTCCGCTTATAAAAAGTGGTGGGAGTCTCCTCAATATAGTATGGTATTGCTATGGTGCTTATTTGTGGGCTATGAGATATTGGGATAAGCTGGTGGGGGCACCTGATTTCACTCCCAGCAGTTTTGTTTACCTGTCTAGAAGAATTTCAACAGAAGGCTCGAGGGCATCCTTTTTTGAGGCCATTACAAAAATGGCTTTTTATATACATAATAGGGAAACTATCATTGTATTTATCTACCTTTACCCCTTTGAGTGCTCACAAATTTCTGAGAGAGATGGACTGGCATTCTAAGAGTAAGATAACCCGGGTTCTATGTTTTCAAGACAATGTGGAGAGTAATATTCTCATGTTAAAAAGTAAATTAGAGTGGAAACATAATATACAGGTCGTTACATTCCAGTATTTTCAATTAAGACATTTCCTAGCTTTACAGGGGAATATGAGCCTGGTTACCAGAAAGCCTAATTGTTTAAAGAGTGTGCAATTTCTTGAGAACTAAAGGGATTGTTTTGCAGCAGTGGCGGAAGTTACAATAAGCGGCCCCAAGGCAATATTTTGCTGAGAGCTCCCCATTGTTGCAGCAATGACATGCTTCCCCCCTCATGTGGACCTTCCCTTCGTGCAGTGGCAATGGCAAACTTACTTCATTGTGTTTGCTGTGCTGCCTCCACTCTTCTAAGTTTGCCACGAGGCCGGCGGCTCTTCCCCACCGGGCTGAAGTCTCATGGTGTGGCTATTATCGCAAGACTTTGTTCCTGTGAGTATCAGCTGCTGGGCCAGCAGCAGACTTATAAGAGCAAAGGAAGTTCAGAAAACATCATAAAGTAAGTTTTCTGCACTGCCACCGCCACTGCTGTGTGGGCCCCTTTTTAGCCGATCCCCCATGCATTGTGGGGGCTACTTGGGTGGAATTTATTCCAATGTTTTGTGCTTTACACATCCTTGGCTCAGATCTTGTGTACCTCTCCTCCTTCCTACCAAAGCCATTGAGATCATGTCCTCGGTACAAGGCAGGAAGAGGTTCAGGAGAAATGGCGGTTGTATGCCAGGAAAGTATCTATTTCTATGAACTTGGTGGGCCATGCAAATTAAGATTCTTTTTTTTTTTTATATTGTTTATTTAAATTTTCTCAAATGCAAGAAAAAATACAAATGTACACAGTGAATGATACATTCAAGAACAAAATGGCATATCAATATAATACACATCAAGGAGAGAGAAACTGCATATAATCCCACAAGGGATATAGATACAAATAAAAGTAAATAGGAGTTAATTAAACTCCAAATCAGGGAGCCAAACATAAACCATCCCACCTAAACATCCTCCTGCCTACCAATGCTCTCCTTATCAGCAAGAAACTGATTAAGTGAAGCCACATCAATATAAGCATAATCATGACCTTCATAAGTTACCAAACAACGGCAAGGGAACTTAAAAAAAAAAGAAGCCCCCAACGCAAGCACTCGAGCTCTAAGCTCAAGAAACTGTTTCCGGCGAGCCTGAGTAATCTTGCCAACGTCTGGAAAAACCTGAAGTTTATAACCACAAAACACCACATCCTTGTACTTGAAATAAGCTCATATAATTCTCAATTTAAGTGATTCTGACCCAAAAGTCACCACCAAAGTACATCTCTTTGGGATGATATCAAGTGAATCTTGCAAAAACTCTGTAAGGTTAAGGCCTACCGAATCAGCCAAGGGAGAACCCTCCCGAGCCTGATCTGAAGCCCCAGCCTTAGAAAAAAAGGAATACATTTGTACTATATCTACAGAGTCATCTAGATGCAAAATTTCAGACAAGTATTTTCTTAATAGAATCTCAGGAGAAAGCAAGTGGGTGGATGGAAAATTTAAGAAACGAAGGTTCCTAGCACGCTGGTGATTCTCCAAACATTCCAAACGATAGGAAATTGATGAAACATCTTTCAAGTAACCTAAATGGCAATCCTTATACGATTGGAGTTGGGAATTAACCAGAGTGAGGGAACCTGCAATATTGGTCATTTGATCATCAATTACATTCACTTTTTTAACAACATCATGTGAAAACTGACACAAAGAAGTAACAGTAGAAGAAAGACGTGTCTCTATATTCAATAGCATTGACCAAATATCAGAAAGCGTCACCTCACTTTTAGATGGTAAAGAATCAATAGTTGATGCCACTGGACTAACTGGGACTAACACCGGAGATGTAACTGATGAAAGTACCTTCAAAGGAGTGGACGAAGAGGTAGGCAGAGGGAAAGGAGGTGGTGTCCGGACATCGGGGCTCAAAGACGCCCCATCCAGAGACTGATTAGCAGGTGGAAGAGCAGTTACATGCCTGTCCATGGGGCCAGACACCTTACCTCTTTCACCTGACGATGCCTGGGCAGATGTTTTAGCCTTACGCTTCCCCATAGTCAGGCCGAACTGCGAGTGCTTCTACTTCCCAAGACGCACCCAAGGAGCACATAAGGAGCAGAGGTTCCCCTTGTAACGCGCCCCTTAGAACGCGACCCCGCAGGCCACAATCACGCAGCCGCGTGAAAAACAGCTGAGCTTTGTAGGGCTCGTGGGGGGTCCTCCACTCTCGAGGGCGGCCACTCTCTGCCTGCGATGACTGCAGCAGGCACCGGACTCCAAAACTGCCACTTGCTCCGCGGTGCAGAGTAAACCGCAGTAGCTCCCTCCACAAACAGCTCTCTCCCAAACAGGTCTCAAATCGGCTGGACTTTGTATGGCTCGTGGGGGGTCCTCCACTCTCGAGGGCGGCCACTCTCTGCCTGCGATGACTGCAGCAGGCACCGGACTCCAAAACTGCCACTTGCTCCGTGGTGCAGAGTAAACCGCGGCAGCTCCCTCCACAAACAGCTCTCTCCCCGCAAATTAAGATTCTGATGAGAATGTATTTGGCTCCAGATAGGATACACAAATGGGATCTTGCTTCCTCCCCACAGTGCTGGTGAGGGTGTGGTACTCTTGGGAATTTTGATCATATTTGGTGGAGGTGCTCTCAGATTGGGCTTTACTGGGCTGAGGTGCAACAGACTACACGAGAAATTGTAAAAGTAGAGCTCCCTTGGTTGTATGAGGTTTTTGTTTTGGGGGCGGAAAAGGAATATGTTTCTCTAAATAGGGGATGCTACTTATTCATTGCCTGTTATTAGCTGCACAATGCATGGTGGCTGGACATTGGAGAGATTCAGCATTGCCCACCAAGAGAGAATGTTTGTTTAGAGTGGATAATTTCTATGTTATGGAAAAATTGACCTAAGATAGAGGGTCCACTATTCAAAAGGCATTTATATAGTTTACAGCCCAGTAAACTGTGTAAATCCTAAAATCAGGATATTCAAAGGCACTTACATGGTTAGTGCCATTGAATATCCCTTCCTAACCCCACTACATGCTATGCAGTTAGCATCGTGGCATGTTGGGGTTGTTCTGGGATGGAGCGGAGGCGGAGAGTATCGCTAACTGGGAAGCAGTGATATCGCACCTCTACCCAGTTAGCGATTGACAGGTAAAATTAGGCATAGCAAAAGCTGGCCTAGTTTTACCCATAGAAGGTAACCAAGTAGCAGTACAATATCGCTGCTATCCAATTAGCTTTGGTGGCTCTGGGGCATGTTATTCAATACCATCACTGTGGCATTGAATATCTGGAGTTAAGGGTCAGTGGGCAGGGCTATGCACCACTACTGCACATAGCCCTGCCTAATACAGTATCAGGCCCAAAGGACTGAAGTTCCACCAAATTTAGCTGCCGTATCTGACTTTTAAGTGGAAATGGGTCCCTTGTTTTTAGTTACAGTTTCTTTTCCGTTTTTCCTTTTGTGAGAGCAAAGTTTTTAGAGGTGAGTTAGTCCTCCTTAATTGTTAAAGGTATAAGTTTGAGGGGCTTTTGTTGCAGGCAGATTGTGGCTCTCATTACAGGCGGCTTCAATCTCTTTGGCTATGGGTTTATTAGCAAGTGGTGGCTGTGCGTTATATTGTGATGATATGGGAAGATGGAGGGATGGGGGGAGGGATGGGAAGTTCGTAGTTTTAATCAGAATTGTGGGATAGGGAGTTGCTGTAGAATGGTACAATGTTTTACGTGGCACACATGTTTTGCTCAGTGTAAATGAATGCTGGTCTTTGTTTCTTCTTTTCACAATAGAGATTTATAGAAAAAAAAGAAAAGAAAAATAACAAGCTAAGTAAACACTATAGTGGGGGAAGGGGAATGAAGAACATGAGTTGTTTTCACAAGAATAAGACAAAAACACACTGCCTTTATTTTTTAAAAAAAAAATCTAATTTGCTGTGAGTAGGTTGAAAAAGTACAAAAAGAGAAGGTCAGTAATTTTTTTTTCCTCTTAAAATGATCACTTTTTTCCAAATCATTTCTCTCCCCTCTGTTTGGGAACTGGAAAAACATCCACTGGTCTCTATACATCTTTGTTCCTTTCTTTTCTTCTCTTATTTCAGATGTCCATGGAATACTACCTTACATATATAAAAAGAAAGAGGAAGGGATGGTTTACTAGTCACTCGGGAAGCATAATCTCTTTTCTCTTTCTTGTCATGCTTTCTTCTGGCCAGTTAAACAATATTACCTCCTCTCATAGTCCCACAGACATGATTACTAAAGAAATTTTGGAAATCTTTTACAATTTGAGATCAATGATCCAATGGACTTACATTTTAAGTGCTGCTACCATGGGGGTAATTTTGTAAAGCTTTTTGCATGAGTAATACTGTCTTAAGTGCTGAAAAGGATGGTGCTGTCCAGGGATGTGGTGGGGATGGGGGTTGATGCAGTTTGAGAGGGTGTTCTTTACTACTACTACTTTTAGGGATGGGGATGATGCTCTTTGGTGGGATGGTGGCAATGTTCTTTTGGGTAGAAGTAGAAGGTGATGCAGATGCTGATGGAGTGGTTGGTAGTATTTAAATAGAAAGTTTGACTACTTTTATACAATCTGCATGTAGCCATAGTTTGGGTAGGAAAGAGGCAGAGTTTCCATGTAAGCATGTAGAGCCTGATATTTAATTAGGACAGCTATGCGCTGCTACGGCACATAGCCATTGCGGCTGACCTCTAACCCCAGATATTCAATGCCGGAGTTCTATGTGGCCTTAGTATTGAATGTCTGGGGTCACTGCACAGCCTCCAATGACACAGAAGATAACCGGATAGTGGCGATATTGCACTCCTGACCAGGCAGCAGAATTTAACCTTGGCTCTTTGACTTCAATTTTCTAAATTCAAATGTAAATAAGGAAGCACTCATACACAGAGTTTTATAAAACAGTACGACTTAAGCTTAAGTGAGGAATTCACAGGTGTGCAAACTCGTGCAGGTTCCTATGATTCCCACTCAAGCTATGCCATAGCACTTCATTTATTAAGAAAAACATGGTACAATTTTGTTTCTACATCAAGTTTTGTTTATCTACATGTCACAGGTCAAAGAACAGACATATTGCCCATCTTAACTATTAAGTATCAACATAATGCTCAGAAACTGAACCTTAAGGATCAGGAACTAGTGCCAAATGTGTATGAAAAAAGCCATGCTTTAATCATGGCATGGAACGTGGAATATACTGAAACGTTTAAACCAGAACATCTGAATAAAATAGCAGGCATGTCCAGGTGCCGACACAATTTCACAAATGTGGATGTGCTTGTGGGGGCATATACATAGATATTCCCAGAACTGTATTCCAGAATTTGGAAATCTAGGAATAGCCTGATGGTTAAAGCAGTAGGCTAGGGAGGAGGAAGTTGTGTCACCCATCTACATGTATGGCTGAGTGGTTAGCTCTGTCATGCCGATCTGCTAAAAGGTGCAAAAAGCAACCCTGAAAAGTCTGAGTGCTGAAGATCAGTGGTGCAGCGATCACAGATACAGTGGACAATGAAATGGCAGCAACTCAGAGAAAAAATGCTGACCTGAGAGAGATCTCTTACCCAGTCTCTCATGTTGACAATAAGGAAGGTGAAAAGATGTCGGAGGAAGCCACGTTGGGAAGTGACAAAGTATTTATTTAACAGTTTTTATATACCGCTTTTATACCACAGCGATTTACAATGAACAACATCACGTAATCTCTGGAGATTTGTTTTACATAGAACAAGGGATATACAACTTGGATATAAATATGGGATTATGTTTACAGGTCATTGGTGGTTGTTGTATATATACTTATGTTATGTCATTTGGCACAAAGTGATCTACAAAGAGGTGTGTTTTTATTTATTTATTTATTTTATTTAACAGGTTTTTTATACCGCCTTTTCCTTAAATCAAAGCGGTTACAAAGACATACAAAGGCTAAACATAGGCAAGGGAAGTGAAAGAAGGGAAACATAACATGGTGAACAATTACAAAAAACACAATATTGAGAGATTACAATTAATATGAGTTAGTTAGGTGTCATAGCCATAGTGCTCAATGAAAAGAACAAATTTTAGTTGTTTTCGGAATTCCTTCAGTTCCTCAATTGATCGTAGGTCGGGGGGGAGAGAGTTCCATATTAGAGGGGCCGATAAGGAAAGAGCTCTTTGTGAGGTGAATTTACAGACTTTAGAGTAGCTACTTGGGGTGCTGAGGGTGTCAGTTGTGGCTTTCCTTCTAGGTCTTTTGCTGGTGTTAGAGAATAAGAGGGCTTGGAGACTGATTGCTGAAGTCTTATGTCTGATTTTGAATATATTGATGACCAATTTGTATCTAATACGGAGGCTTATTGGGAGCCAGTGGAGTTCTTTAAGGATTGGGGTGATGTGGGCTTGAGTGGACTGTGCAGACCTAATGGTTTAGGGTAGTGAGTTCCAGATTGTGGGGGCATATATCGAAAAGGCCCTGTTGCTTGTCTGTTTTGTGCATTTATTCTTGAGCAATGGGATAGACAGTAGATTTTGGGTTACAGATCTTCTTGGTTTTGTCGTGGATGCTCTTGTGATTTGATCCTTGAGACAGCCGGCAGAGAAGTTGTTGAAGATTTTGTAGGTGGTAGTTATGGTTTTATGTTTGATCTGTTGGGCAATTGGGAGCCAGTGTAGACTTTTGAATATAAGAGTTATGTGTTGTTAACTTGATTTTCCTGTTAGGATTCTGGTGGCGGTTTTTTGTACTAGCTGAAGTGGATATAGCACCTGTTTTGTCAAGCCTTGATAGAGGATGTTAATGTAGTCAAGGTGGGTATAATGATGGCTTAAAAAACTGCTCTGAAGTCATTGTCTGGTAGGAGAGGGTAGAGGTTTGAGGAGTCTAAGTTTTCAGTATGCTATGCTATCTGCATTCTTTGTGTGAAATCATGTTGAGATTGGTGTCAATCATATTACCAAGGTACTTGATTTCATTTTTTATGGTAACTTGAGCCTTATGTAATGTGAGCTTGTCTGGTGGTTTGAAATTTTGGTCTCTGAATATCAGTAGTGCTTCTGTTTTGTCTTTGTTCACTGCAAGATTAAGGTCAATAAGGAGATTTGTGACAGCGGAGAAGAATTCAGATATGATTGTGAAGTCCGGATTGCAGGTATTAAATGACATGCAGAACATGATATCATCTGCATTGAGGTGAAGGTGCATATTAAATTTTCTTAAATGGTTGAAGATGGGCCGTATGTATATGTTGAATACTAGGCCAGACAGGGCCGAGCCTTGCAAAATACCTTGTGTTAGGTTGAATGATTTGGAGATGCTGGGTCAGACTTTTACTTGCATAGTTCTATCAGAGGTAGGATGTAAACCATTTTAAGATGCAGTCAATCAGACCTATGTTTTTAAGTCTTTTTATCATGATATGATGTGCTACCAAGTCAAACACTGCACTGATGTCCAGAAAGACCAACACAAATCCTTGTTGAGGTTTGTCCAGGCCTATGATGAGCCTGTTGAAGAGATCTATGAATAGTGTGTCAGTGCCATGCTGGGGATGAAAGCCATGCTATTGCAGATCCAATGGGGCATAGGAGTCAACATGGTCTTGAAGTTCATTTTGCACAGCTCTCGATTAATTTAGCGAGGGATGGGATGCTGGCAATTGGTCTGTCAGAGCTGGGGAGAGTTCTGTCTGATGAAGGCTTCTTTAGTGCAGGTTGAATTGATGTCTGTTTGAATGCTGGAGTAGGTATCCTTGTGAGAGGGATGTTTGGACTATCTTTAGGATTGTCTGATTGACCTCATTATGGAGGAATTTTAACCATGGGACTGGGCATGGGTCCAATGGTGATGCTGTGGTATTGATTCTGTTGATATCTGAGAGTTCCCTCCTGGAGATTAGGTTGAACATGTACCATAAATGGGTTTCATCTGTTTTATCTTGTTTTTGCTGTAGGTCATAGTGCTGTGGAGTCGTTGGTCTGCGCCTGTTAGAAAGAAAGTCAGCCATCTCCTGCAGGTCGTTGCATTTTCATGTATGTTGTGTCGGTAAGTCTGTCATGTATGAGTAAGCTGTTAGCCAGCAGAGGAGCGGTGGTCCAAATTACAAAAACCGAGCTCTGGTTCTGGTTTAGCGAGCTGCATTCACAGATCACAGGGATAAAAGCAGAGGTAGAAGAGGAACTCTCGTCTGACATGCTTGAAGTGGGGAGATGAGAGGAAGTTGCAGAGCAACAGCTTGAGGAGATAAAAGACAGCATGAGTGTGCTTAGAAAGGATGTGCCAGATCTGGAGACTGCAAAGAAAACACTTGAATTAAAACTAGCAAATCTTGAAAATAGGGTACGCAGGAACTACGTAAGAATCAAAGTGCCAGAAGTTGAGGAATACTGTGACTGCATTAAGGTAGCCCAGAACATTTGCAGGGCAGTCTTGTTCCCTAAAGAGGGAGAAGATGCAGTCTCTGTCATTAAAATAGAAAGGGTCCATAGGGTTATGGGCCCACAAGGGAGGACCAACCTCGGGACATAATCCTATGCCTGTATGATTTTACAGTTAAAGAGAAGATAACTGCCCAGATGTGAGTCGCTAGGTATTTTGAATGGCAGGAACACAAAGTGCAAATTTATGCAGACTTGGCTATGGCCACTCTCCAGTGGCGGAAGGCCTGGCAGGACTTTATCTTTCAATTAAGACAGGACAATATATGTTATAAGGGCTATACCCTGCAGGACTGGCTTTTGAAATAGCACGATAGGCCACCAGACTGGGGGAACTGGCCTCCGCTATGAAAGAGGCGAGAATGGCAGATATGCCTGTTCTGATGGAGACCCAGAAAGGGGGCAAGGAGTGGAATGTCTAGTGGCAGTGAGTGGAGAAGAAAGAGAAGAAAAAAACAAAGCCTGCTGGAATGAGAGGTCCCCCCGATATCTAAGGACTGTAAAAATAAGCGCTGGGTGGGGGGTGATATATCATGATGGTTCAAGCTAAATGAAGGGTGTATGGACATTTGTGTTGGAAGGGGAAGACTGGCAACAGGTGTGATCAGGTAAAGGGAACAAAAGACTTGGTGGGGCAGTAAAAAGGGATGATGGGGGGACGGGGATGGATAGAGACACTTCTGACTAAGTGGTTGAGCAGAGAGAGCTTTGGAAAGAGGAAATGGCTCAGGGATGGTGGGGTTGTGGGTTGAGGGTGGAGTAGGGAGAGGAGGTGGCATAAGGATGCAATGAATTATAGCCCGTGATGGGTTTATGGTGGAAGGCCTATCTAAGCAATTTCATAAGTAGTCCAACAATGGACTCCAGTATTTGGGGCAAGCACTTACGGGGAGAGGGTAGCTGAGGTCATTCATAGATCTCATTCAGGAATTTGCTCTAGAGAAGGATGAGTGGTAGGGCTACTTGCAGTTGACACACTTTCTTGGGCAAAATGGCCTTAGGGCAGAGCTGGGAAAGGGGAAACTATGTTGTTGTTGTTGTTGTTAAGTGCCGTCGAGTCGGAGTCGACTCATGGCGACCCTCTGGATAGCTATCCTAAATTGTGTTCGGTCTTCAGTCAGGCGGCTCATTGTTGACAGACTGGCACCCGTAGCTGCTGTTATTGTATCGATCCATCTCATTGCTGGCCTTCCTCTTTTGCATTGACCTATCTTGCCAAGCATGATGTCTTTCTCTAATGATCTCTCTCTTCGCATGATGTGTCCAAAGAATGAAAGTCAAAGTCTTGTCATCTGAGCTTCGAAAGAAAGCTTAGGTTTGATCTCCTCTAGTACTGACTGGTTTGTTCTTCGGGCAGTCCACGGTATATACAGTATTCGCCGCCAGCACCATAATTCAAAGGCATCAATTTTCTTCCTGTCTGTCTTTTTCACTGTCCAGCTTTCACATCCATATGATGTTATTGAAAATACCATGGCTTGAACCAGTCGAATCTTTGTATGGAGAGAGACATCTCTGCTCTTGAGAATCTTATCTAGGTCTTTCATAGCCATTCTGCCAAGAGCAATGCGTCGTTTGATTTCTTGACTGCTTGTTTCTTCTTTATTGATAGTTGATCCAAGTAGGTTAAAGTTGTTCACAATTTCAATTTCTTCTCCTTCAACGATGAACCTGTTGATTATGCCAGTTGTCATGATCTTTGTCTTCTTTACATTAATGTGCAGGCCCATTTTGAGACTATGTTCTTTGATTGTGAGAAGCAAATGTTTCAGATCATCTTCATTTTCGGCCTGTAATGTAGTATCATCAGCATAGCGAAGGTTGTTGATGAGTCTTCCACCAATCTTCACACCTCTGTTGTCTTCATACAATCCTGCTTCTCTGATGATTTGTTCTGCATATAAATTAAACAGTTAGAGGGAAAGTATGCAGCCTTGTCTTACACCTTTGCTTATTTTAAACCATTCTGTTTCTTCTTGTTCCGTTTGAACTGTTGCTTCTTGATCAATGTACAGATTGCACAAGAGAACGATCAGGTGTTCTGGTATACCCATGCTTCTTAATGTGGCCCAGAGTTTCTCATGGTTTACACAGTCAAAGGTTCTGAGGAATGTGAAGCCTATATAGTGGCATGGGAGAGAGACCTGGGGGGTGATTGGGATGGAGACAGATGACAGCGGGTCTGTGAATCCACCTTGGGTTTCTCATTGTCAGTGGCCATCCAAGAGCACTGTTACAAAATGTTCTATAGGATGTACATTACTCATAGCAAACTTACCAAATGAAGGGAAATTGTATTCCACTCTGCTTGAAGGGACTTGGTGTGGTGGGGGTTTTCTTGCACTCGTATTGGACATGTCCAGTCATACAAATGACATGGGAGTGGATGCGACAGGAGGCTCAGGAAATAGTAGGGTGGGTCGGGCCAATGAGCCCACAGGAAGTGTTGCTGTATGAATGGGGGGGGGGAGGGAGTGGGGCATTTCCTCAAGCTGTTTTCTATTGTGATGAATATGCTAATTACTTGAGAATGGAAAATTAATATCCGGTTGGATGCCAAGAGAATATTGGGTTGCTTGGACTATATGTACCAAATGTGTGAGATGACAGTCTATAAGAGCCATGTTCCTATTAAAAATGGAAACAGGATCAGGAGAATGGAGAGGGGTAGGACCTTGGCTTTAGTGCAGAAGTAGGGTACACCATGGGACTTTGGAGGTAAATTCAAGGGTGCAGAGGTGAACTTATTTATCTAGTAGAGGGAAGGTGAATTGATTTGTTAAATATGACACATTCACCTATGTCTGTATTCAGAAGGAGAGGGAGGAGAGGAGGGAAGGGAAGGAAGCACTGT
The DNA here is from genome assembly GCA_033557465.1 of Ichthyophis bannanicus. Classification (NCBI taxonomy): domain Eukaryota; kingdom Metazoa; phylum Chordata; class Amphibia; order Gymnophiona; family Ichthyophiidae; genus Ichthyophis; species Ichthyophis bannanicus. The sequence goes on from CM066034.1 coordinate 263,680,246, forward strand.
ATTAGGGGATTAGTGATGTGTTCATTGTTTTACATAAAAACTGCTATTTTATTGTTGCAATGTGCTTAATATTGTTTTTATACAATGAATAAAAATTAAGTTACAAAAAATGTAATAGGCTAGGAATGGAGAAGCCAGGGATCAAATCTCACTGTTGCTATCAATGACATTGTGCTAAGTATTGGGGATATTGGAGTGCTGTCTTCTCTACACCCTGTGGATGGTTTACAGTCAAATCAAGCACTGTTCAGGTCTAAACAGATGTGGCAAGAGAGATTTCTGAGATCAGGTGGGGATGTCCAGGTTCCTGAGAATGCTCCAGCCACGCCCATGTTCAGAGTTGGACTTCCTAAAGTTCAAGGGACATCCACAGATCCGGCTTCTAAAATAGCTCTGTAGATGCCTCTATGCCCATTTTTGGGCTCCAAAGTACAAAAAGGGCTGCCAAATTGACCCCATAGAATAAGTAGAAACATAGAAATGTGATGGCAGAAAAAGACCACATGGCTTATCTAGTCTGCCCTTCCATATAACCATTACCTCAGTCCTGCTTTTGTCTTTAGAGATCCTCTGTGTTTGTCCCATGCTTTTTTGAATTCAGATACTGTCCTCATCTCTACCACTTCCACTGGGAGACTATTCCATGCATCTATCACTTTTTCTATAAATAAATATTTCTGCATATTACTCCTGAGTCTATATCCTTTCATCCTCATCCTATGTCTCCTTGTAGCAGAGCTTGATTTCAAATGAAAGAGGATCTCCTGTGCATTTAAGCCACAGAGGTATTTAAACATCCCACCTTTCCTCTAAAGTATACATATTAAGATCCTTAAGTCTGTCCTCTTATGCTTTATAATGAAGACTACTAACCGTTTTAGTAGTGACCCTCTGTACTTATTCCAACCTGTTTATATCCTTTTGAAGGTGCAGTCTCCAGAACTGAATACAATACTCCAAATGAGGTTGCACCAAAGACTTATAGAGAAGCACTATCACCACCTTTCTTCTGCTGGTCATTCCTCTCCCTTTGCACCTAAGCATCCTTCTAGCTTTCACCGTCACCTTTTCTACCTGTTTAGATACTTTAAAATCATTAGACACAATCATATCTAGGTCCCACTTGTCTTGGGTGGACAGAAGTACTTCAACCCCTATACTATATCGATCCCTTGGATTGCTGCAGCCCAAATTCATAATCTTGCATTTTTTAACATTAAATCTCAGCTGCCAAATTCTAGGCCATTCTTCAAGCGTAGCTAGATCCCTCCTCATGTTACCTACACCTTCTTGGGTGTCTACTCAGTTGAAGATTTTGGTATCATCCGTAAAGAGGCAAACCTTACCCGACAGCCCTTCCGCTATATCACTAACAAAAATGTTAAAAAGAATCGGACCAAGGACAGATCTCTGGGGCACACCACTCTTAACATCCTTCTCCTCAGACTGAACTCCATTTACCTATACCCTTTGTCTCCTCCCACTCAATCAATTTCTAACCCAAGAGGTAACTTTAGAGTCCATCCTTAGGGTGCTCAGTTTGTTTATAAGTCGCCTTATGGAACAGTGTCAAAGGCTTTACTGAAATCTAAATACACCACATCTAGGGTTCTCCCTCGATCCAACTCCCTGGTCACCCAGTCAAAGAAATCAATCAGATTTGCCTGACAAGACCTAACTCTGGTGAATCCATGCTGCCTCGGATTTGGTAATCTGTTGGACTCCAGAATCCTCACTATTTTCCCTTTCAGCAGCTCTTCCAATAATTTACTCATCACCGAGGTTAAACTAACTGGCCTGTAGTTTTCAACCACATCTTTACTTCTGCTTCTGTTTAAAGCGACCACATGTACCTCTCTCCAGTCCTCTGGTACCACTCCTGACTCCAACATGGCATTGAAAAGATCAGTCAGTGGAGCTTCTAGAACATCCTCAAGTTCCCTCTGTATTCTCAGGTGTATACCATCTGGTCCCATCGCTTTGTCTACTTTAAGTTTAACTAGTTCCTCATGAGCACAGTCTTCTGAAAATTGTTCAAGATACCGCTTCCTTCTATTCCTGTTTGTGGGTGCTTTCTGAGGTCCTTCTCCGGATTCTTCATCTGTGAACACAGAACAAAAATATTTGTTAAGCAATTCCGCTTTATCCTCATCAGCTTCATGTCTGGCAGCATCCTTGTTGCCATGGAGGAGAGAGGTCACGTGACAGGAGAGCATCACCTTGGTGAGGCAGGAAGTGATCCTGTAACTAGGACTTGTCCTCCAGGTGATGTAAAACCCTCTCGCACCGAGGAAGTTTCTCCAGGGCCATGTGCCCATGAGGGAAGGGTTAGGACAGCCGTTATAGTTGGTGATTCGATCATTAGGCATGTAGATAGCTGGGTGGCTGGTGGACGTGAGGGTCGCCTGGTAACATGCCTGCCTGGTGCGAAGGTAGCGGACCTCACGCGCCACCTAGATAAGGTCTTAGATAGTGCTGGGGAGGAGTCTGCTGTCTTGGTACATGTCAGTACCAATGACATAGGAAAATGTGGTAGGGAGGTTCTGGAGGCTAAATTTAGGCTTTTAGGTAGGAAGTTGAAATCCAGAACTTCCAGGGTAGCGTTCTCCGAAATGCTTCCTGTTCCACGCGCAGGACCCAAATGGCAGGCAGAGCTCTGGAGTCTCAATGCGTGGATGAGACAATGGTGCAGAGATGAGGGTTTTGGATTTGTTAGGAACTGGGGAACATTCTGGGGAAAGGAGGGGCTTTTCTGAAGGGATGGGCTTCACCTTAACTGGGATGGAACCAGGCTGTTGGCATTAACCTTTAAAAAGGAGATAGAGCAGCTTTTAAACTAGATATTAGGGGAAAGCCGACAGTCGCCCAAGAGCGGATGGTTCGGAAGAATGTATCTTTGAAGGATACTACCAAAAGCAGAGAGGTTCCACAAAAGAGTAAACCAGCCCAAATGCCCTCAAGTATGGAGCAGACAGAGCTTAAAGATCCCAAATTACCCATGTCTAACAATAGCCAAATTAATATGAATAAAATACATTCTCTAAAATGCTTGTATGCAAATGCTAGAAGTCTAAAAAATAAGATGGGAGAGTTAGAATATATAGCACTAAATGAAAGGTTAGATATGATTGGAATATCAGAGACATGGTGGAAGGAGGACAACCAGTGGGACACTGTGATACCTGGGTACAAACTATATCGTAATGATAGAGCTGATCAAATTGGTGGAGGGGTTGCTCTCTATGTTAGAGAGGGCATTGAGTCAGAAAGGATTAAAGTTTTGCAGGAAACAAAATCTGCTGTAGAATCTATATGGATTGAAATTCCATGTAAAAGGGGGAAGGCGATGGCAGTGGGGGTGTACTATCGACCGCCTGGCCAGAATGACCAAATGGATGATGAAATGTTCAAAGAAATCTAGGAAGCTAACAAAAGTTACAGTGCAGTAATAATAATGGATGATTTCAATTACCCCGGTATCGACTGGGTCAGTGTCACGTCAGGACATGCTAGGGAGATAAAGTTCCTAGATGAAATAAATGACTGCTTCTTGGAGCAGCTGGTTCATGAACCGACCAGAAGGGGAAGCCATATTAGACCTAGTCCTTAGTGGAACACCAGATCTAGTGCAAGAGATAAGGTTGTTGGGGCCACTTGGCAATAGTGATCATAGCATGATTGCCTTTGATTTAATTAGTGGAGGAGGGATAGTAAGGAAATCCACAGAATTACCTTTTAACTTTTGAAAGGGAGACTATGATAAAATGAGGAAAACAGTTAAGAAAAAACTAAAAGGAGCAGTTGCAAAGGTTAAAGACGTACATCAGGCTTGGCTGTTGTTGAAAAATACTATCTTGGAAGCCCAGACCAGCTGTATTCCACACTTTAAGAAAAGTGGAAGGAAGTCCAAAAAACTGCCAGCATGGTTTAAAGGTGAGGTCAGAGAGGCTGTTGTTGCCAAAAAAGCATCTTTCAGGAAATGGAAAAAAGAGCCAAACGACGAAACCTGGAAACAGCACAAGCACTGGCAAGTCAAATGCAAGGCATTGATAAGGCAGGCAAAGGGAGAATTTGAGAAGAAGCTTGCTGCGGAAGCAAAAACGCGAAGTAAAGACCTTTTCAAGTACATTCGTAGCAAAAAACCTGTGAGAGAGTCAGTTGGTCCATTAGATGATAAAGGGGTTAAAGGAGCACTAAGAGGCGACAAGGCAATAGCGGAGAGACTGAGTGAATTCTTTGCTTCGGTCTTTACTGAGGAAGATGTAGGGATGTTACCCATGACTGAAGTGGTATTTAAAGGTGCGGAAGAATTGAATGAAATATCGATACATCGGGAAGATGTATTACAACTATTAGATAAACTGAAGAGTAGCAAATCACCTGGGCCGGATGGTATACATCCAAGGGTGTTGAAAGAACTGAAATATGAGATTGCAGACCTGCTATTAGTAATCTGTGAACTATCATTAAAATCATCTCTAATACCTGAAGATTGGAGGATCGCCAATGTAACAACAATTTTTAAAAGGGGTTCCAGGGGTGATCCGGGAAACTACAGACCGGTGAGCCTGACGTCAGTACCGGGAAAAATGGTAGAAACCATCATAAAGAATAAAATTACTCAGCATGTAGATAGTCATGACCTAATGGGTAATATTAAACTCTGTAATGTAACATGAAAGTTATAAGCGACTTCTATTGACATCAATTCTATGTCATGTGAACTTAAATGGCTAACAGGACTCAGATTATTCGGGCATTTATATGACCATTATGACTGCGGTCAAATAACCCTCCACACATCAACGACCTTCTTATAGCCACAGTTAACAGACCAAAATTTTTCTAATGGATTGGTTGGAGTTAATGTTGTGCTCATGGTTCATACCAGGATTGGTCAGGGTTATTACTGTGCTCGTGACCAGCAGCTGAAAAGAATGCCAGCTGCTGCTGAGTCACTGTATGAGTCATTCATTCAGTTCTATATGGCTAAAACTGCCTGCCTGTTCAGAGATTTTGACCTAAAGTAACCCCAAGCTCTGATCTGGGCTAGCAGGCTGACTTAGCATGATTTCTCTCACATGAAATATTCTTTGTACAATATTATTTGCTGATCCAAAAATCCAAATAAATCTTTAATTAGTAATACATTCCACCCTTGGATCAACAAGGATATTGTACGTAAGCAATGGCTGAATCGCCTTTGTAATTCATTTAGAAATACAGTAATAATAACATGGGCTAAAACATAGTGGATAGCATTAAGGCAAACGCTTGAGGGGACAAGTCTCAGTGTAATTTAGTTGATATTTTCCCATTCCCCCCCCCCCCCCCGGCATTACAATTGTCAAAGCCAAATGGCTTGTAGGTTTCAGCTATCTTTATCAGTTCCCCATGCAGTGGGGGACTCATTTCACCTGCATATTCAGAACGTTTTCCCACTGTACATCTGCCCCATGGACTTCAATCTGCCAGTTATATATTGAGGATAGTGGAGCAAGTGGTGAGGGATTAACAACCTCAATCATATTACAACTACTTCTCCCTCCACCAGCTATGAATACATTATTGACCACCCGTGGATAACTAGGATCTGGGGAACAGGTGACATAAGCAATTGGGCACATGATGTTCAGCAGGAAAAAAAAATCTGAGATACTAGAATTACAGTTACTTTCCAAGGAAACAATAATAATACATAAGACAAAAAAAATCATTCACAAAAGTCCATTTTCAGATAATTTGGGCCTGCTTCTCAGCAGTTCTTCAGGACTTCGTAGTGTATTTCACCTTCCTCTGAAGTTCAAGCTTGGCCTCTCTCAAACGTTGAACCTCTCATTCTCGTAGGTGGACATCTTGGCCTTTCTTTCATTGTGACACACTGATGCAGATAGGTACTCCCTCACACATTTCTGCGGTGTGTAGTTTGGATTTCTTGGGATGGTCTGCTCCATCTGGACTCTGGCCAATTTCCTCTGCTGGACTCTCTGGATTGCAATTGGTGACATGGCTCCAGGCCTCATTCAGTAGAGCAGCACCAATATTAAATGAAAAGACTAAAAATTCTAGATTAGATTTCACAATAAGATAAACTTAATTTCATCTATATTTACTAAGATCATATCCTACAAATAATAAATATTGCTTTATAAACTTTCAGCGGTCTACCAGTAACTATCTCGTATGGTATCAATCTTATCTCGCAGTTTGATTAACTCCTTGTCTCTCTATCACTGGAAATTCATTTGCTTGTAGGAAATATTCCATTATGCTCTTGACTGAACTTTACATGTTTTCAGATCAGACAAGCTGCACACACGTGTTCTGCAATTTTGGCAAGTTTTAGAATTATACCCAATTGTGTGAGAATTTGTCATCAAATCATTCCCCTTTGCCTCTGCATGCCTGGCCAGGACATACAGAGGAAAAGTGAGGCAAAAAGCATCCGGAAGTACCACATGGCCAGGGTGGGTTTTCCAAAGCTCATCAGGGTGCAAGGTGCACCTAGCCTGTCTCCAAATATCTATTTCCAATTGTTGAGTAGTACTTCCTGAATTGAAGCATCTGGAGACGGCATAGTTGAATAAAGTGCTCATAATTTTTTGTTTACATATTCATTGGGCAAATATGTCACTTCAAATTACCTTCATCAGTTTAATGTCCATCACAGTTTCTCCTTTAATATTCCATTTCATCCCTCACAACACTTTTTCACAACACTTTTTCATCACCTGCATCATTCCACCAATCACATACATAGGTCCCTTTCAATGTTTTTTATACCATACTAATGTATCCTTATTTGGCAAGGCTGCTAAGAATATCAAACAATTGTTAATAACTTAATATTGGTGTAAACAAATGGTAGGCAGAAAATATAAATTTAGATTCTTCTCAATAAGCATAACAGTATGAGTAAACAGTGTCCCTTTCCCATCAACTTAATTGGTCCAATGCTAAGTGTACATATGCTCATTCTAAAATAGGAACAATTTGGGTAAACTCCTTACAATATAAAACTATTACTTTGCAGCATTTTATAACATCAATCCCAATAGAAAGAAATATGGCTCATCTCTCACGTATAACTAGAATCTATCGTATACACTGTTCTCAGTGAGAGTGCTGTTAGACTGATTTTAAAATTGCAGTGTTCACAAGGATTTATGTAAGCTACTCATTAAATATGGTGTCAAAAAAAAATCTTTTTGAGGTGAGAGATCTAAGAGGGTACAAGGCATTGGTGGTTGGGCCTCATGGCGATACGTCTACAGGTTCTTCTTGGATTTCAAGGCATTTGTGGCTGGGCCTCATGACGATCCTCGGGTTCTTCTTGGCCTATTCTCCCCCTGCCTATTCATGTCTCTTCAGAGGCATAAATATGCAAGGTTCCTGTTCTTCAGGCCTTGTGGATCCTCAAGGAGTCTTAGAGTAGTCAGAATTCTGGTAGCCCAGATCATCACACTGGAAGCAGCACATTTATTGTCTTTTCTTAGCCTAGGCCGTGGCTTCACCTTTCTGCCTCTCTCTCTCTCTCTCTTATTCTTTTTCTCAAACCTCTCCTGGATCATTGCTGACAAGCAAGATTTGGTTTTATCCAATCAACTCAAGTTCTCGTTATTTTCTGGGAACTCAGTTCCATCTTTAATCTATATTTTCTCTATATGCTTGGGAACAAAGCAATTTCATATCAGCCTCTGTCCAAAATTTCAGCAAACATTAATATTTTAGTTATCTTGTAATTGCTGTGTGTGTACTGGACCTCTGCGTAATGTACTACTACAACAAGTGTATTTGGTAACATAAGTGCAAGTGTATAAACTAAAGAAAATTAATATCTCACAGTGCGGCAACATATATCTGTTTTCTCTGCAACATATATCTATTTTCTCAGGAACTGTACTGAAACTGAAATAGAAACTTTTTAGAACAAAGTACACTTTTTCTCTGGATACTAACACGTAAAATTCAAATACAGGAAAACAGGTGAATTTATCCTAAAATCCAATATTGTAACAAAAACTGTGATATTACTGTCCTGTCCCTCAGTCATTAGCACAAAGCTTAACAAGGCAAAGTAATTATCTTGAATCTTACAGTTCAGGAAACAGGCATTCTCAAATGACATGAAACTGCAAAGAGGTGAAAATTGTGCTTTGTCACATTTAAATTAACCTGAAACTGATATCAAGCTGATCTGAAATGTTATCTTCAACCCAGACAGTAGGACAAACAATAGGTCTTGTGTCCTTCAGGCAAATGCAGATTACTATGTAGCTGAACAATTAACCTATAGTTATAGCTGTTTATGGTTAACTATGCCCTCTGGGGTGCTTGCCACAATATAAAAATCCTCCTTTAACTTTTAAGTTTGCTTGGTAGCATATACAGTCAAAGACAAAGAATAGATGCATAACATATTAATGATAAAGATTACCTTCTTATTTACTCAGGATTTAAATCATTTGCAAACTGGCTCAGGATGTCCCATTGTCCTGTTAGGGCTCTCAACCTCTACTTTGGAGGTCAAAGAAAAGCAAAAAACAGTTTCCTTAGTTTCATGTCTTGTTTGTTTGATCTAGTCACTTCAGCATTCAGGGACCATAAAATCTACTGGAGTAGCCAGTAATGAAAGAAAAAACAGTTTTTACTACAAACAAACATTTGAACACAGAACAAATCAAAGCTTACAAGTGCTTTATACCTATCTAATCAGAGTTTCTCTTAACCAGGGACCTTAATAAAACAAGTAACAATTAATGCTAACTCTACAGGATAGGCATCTAATTTATCTGTCAAACGGGTCTGGCATTGTAACATTGTAATCTAATTTGCTGGGTTTTGTCTGATGCATCTTACGATATGCAGGCAATAAAAGCATTTCAACAGGCATTTTTTGCAAGCATGTAAGGACATTTACTTTTAAAACAAACACCCAATTCTCACTTACTCCTGACCCACAGGTAGCTAACATTTCATAAAACACCTGATGCCAGCCTTAAATATTTACAATATTCACATTTTTTACACTATTTGCATTCTTCACTCTTCTTTTAATACATTATCTTTCCTCGAACCCCACTCCTGGTACCAAATGTCTTACTACATCAAAGGCTAACACACCATGTTAATGAAGACGTGCAGTTTATCCACAAACAAAGCAAGGATACTTATCCAGAAAAGCAAGCAACTCTCCCAGTCACACATGAGTAGTCAGAAAAGAAAATTAGAAAGCAATTAGAATAATAACTAAACACACTTAATTACAGAAGAATACCGGTAATACTTCACTGAAAGAGTTATGAGATAGTGCAGCTATTTACATAGAATTTTACTTCACCAAACTTGTCATCATGCAGTCCAGTAACATCAGCTGGAAGAACTCAGCGGAGACTGCAGAAGTCTGGGATTCTTCATGCCTGCCCAAGCAGATCCACTCTCTCTCTGTCCTGAATTTACTTCATCAGACTTCTCATCATACAGCCCCGAAAGCTGCAGAAGTCTGGGATTCTTCATGCCTGGCCAAGCAGATCTACACTCTCTCTGTCCTGGATTTTCTCTATCCAGTGCTTGATTCCTATATGCTATTAACAACACCCAGGTCTGTTGTCCTAGGGTCCCTTCTTCCTTAAGCTTATTATCCCACGACTCTGCTAACCCATTATGTAAGAATTTAGGACATCCCATCCTTGTTGCCATTTATGTATTGCCAAATTTTACACTTCCTTTAATCCTGTCACTCACTAGCTCACAGACTAGGCATAAGCACTCTGGCAAATACAATATGAGTTAACCCTGTCATAGACACTCTGGAAAATACAAGTTAACCCTGTCATTCCCTAGCTCACAGACTAGGCATAGACACTTTAGTAAATACAATATGAGTTTTATTAAATTAAGTCCTTTTGGAATAATAATAAGCACAAAGTTAAGCATCAATACATCACCGGATTATTGTAGCTCATCACTCCAGGTCGGGGGACTGTTCAGCGATCACTTAGAGGAAATCCGGGAAAAAAAACTACAGAGACACGTCTGCCTCATATATCAGTTGCAGCCCCATCTTTCCTACTGAGAGTCCCCCTAAAGTACCTAACTAAGATTTGTGCCTGCTGCATGCCATTACAATTCATTGGTTAGCCTGCAGCATGCCCAAATCAGGATTGGTTGGAGTTAATGTTGTGCTCATGGTTCATACCAGGATTGGTCAGGGTTAATACTGTGCTCGTGACCAGCAGCTGAAAAGAATGTCAGCTGCTGCTGAGTCACTGTATGAGTCATTCATTCAGTTCTATCTGGCTAAAACTGCCTGCCTGCTCAGAGATTTTGACCTAAAGTAACCCCAAGCTCTGATCTGGGCTAGCAGGCTGACTTAGCATGATTTCTCTCACATGAAATATTCTTTGTACAATATTCTTTGCTGATCCAAAAATCCAAATAAATTTATAATTAGTAATACAACAAGGAAGATCTTGTCTTACTAATCTGTTATGTTTTTTTGAAGGAGAGAATAAACAGGTGGACAAAGGTGAGTCAGTTGATATTGTGTATCTGGACTTTCAGAAAGCCTTTGACAAGGTCCCTCATGAGACTTTTGGCAAAATTAAAGAGTCATGGGATAGGAGGCAGTGTACTATTGTGGATCAGGAACTGGTTAAAAGATAGAAAGCAGAGGGTAGGGCTTAATGGCCAATTTTCCCAATGGAGAAAGGTGAATAGTGGTGTACCCCAGGGATCTGTGCTGGGTCCGCTGTTTTTTGACATATTCATAAATGACCTGGAAAGTGGAATAACGAGTGAGGTTATCAAATTTGCAGATGACACAAAACTATTTAAAGTTGTTAAAACCCAAGAGGATTGTGGAAAATTGCAAGAGGATCTTGATAAATTGGAAGACTGGGCATCAAAATGGCAGATGAAATTTAATGTGGACAAGTGCAAGGTTATGCACTTAGGGAAGAACAACCCAAACTATGGTTACACGATGCAAGGTTCCACATTAGGAACTACCACCCAGGAAAAAGATTTAGGCGTCATTGTGGATACCATGTTAAAACCCTCGGCCCAGTGTGCAGCAGCGGCCAATAGAGCAAATAGAATGCTAGGTATGATAAGGAAAGGAATGGAAAATAAAACAAAAGATATTATAATGCCTCTATATCGTTCCATGGTGAGACCACACCTTGAATATTGTGTGCAATTCTGGTCGCCGTATCTTAAAGAGGATATAGCGATTTTAGAAAAGGTTCAGAGAAGAGCCACCGAAATGGTAAAGGGGATGGAAGGATACTCCTATAAAGAAAGGCTAAAAAGGTTAGGGCTCTTTAACCTGGAAAAGAGACAGCTGAGGGGAGATATGATAGAAGTCTATAAATTAATGAACGGAGTGGAACGGGTAAACGTAGATCGATTGTTTACCTTATCAGAATATAGAAAGACTAGGGGACATGCAATGAAGCTACAGGGTAAACTAGTTAAGACTAATAAAAGAAAATATTTTTTCACTCAACGTGTAATCAAACTCTGGAATTTGTTACCGGAGGATGTCGTAAAGGCTGTTAGTGTAGCTGGGTTTAAAAAAGGTTTGGACAAGTTCCTGGAGGAAAGGTCCATAAACCATTATTAAGAAGGGAGCCAGGATATCAATGCTTGAACCAATACAAGCATTGTGGAACCTGTGTCCCTTGGGGAAACTGCTTGGTACATATGACCTAGATTGGCCACTGTTGGAAACAGAATACTGGGCTTGATGGACCTTGGTCTGACCCAGTATGTCATATCTTATGTTCTTATGTTCTTATTCCTCCCCTTCACCCTTGAGTCTGACACTTTTGCACTTCCTCTTCTCACTAACATATCTGAACAATGTCTTAACCCCCATTTTATTGCATTGGCCATTTCCTCCTCTTTTTCAATGTTTGCTTTCCTGACTACTTTGCTAGCTTTTCGAAGTTTTTCCAAATATAGTTGCTTGTCTTCCTCTCTCTTTGATCTCTTGTATTTCATGAAGGCCTCTCTCTTTTTCTTTATCTTTTCAGCTACTTCTTTCAAAAACCATAGCGATCTCCTTTTCCTTTTACCTGTATTTACCATTTTAACAAAAAGGTTGGTTGCCCTTAAAATATCCTCTTTCAGTTTTGCCCACCATTTCTCTACATCCCCCAGCTGTTCCCATCCCACTAATAATTCCTTGAGGTATTGGCCCATCTTGGCAAGTTAGTTTTCTTAAAGTCTAAGACCATCGCTTTTGAATGGATTTTATCAGCCCTAGTCCTAATACTGAACCACACCATCTGGTGATCACTGGATGCAAAATGCACCATGTTAAACTTCTTCAGAGCAGGTGCATGTCTGTGAGTTGGAATTTGTGCCCCTATGGAACTGGATCTATGAGCCTATTTTATAAAAGCACAGCTATTTGTATTAAGGGTCATTCCGAGGCACAAATAGCAGGAATAGATGTCCCTTTGGGACGTCCATCCCCACTATTCGGGTTCCTTCCCCGCATGTTGTAGGGGAACTTCCCCACATGTTGTATGGGAAAGTTAGATGGGGCAGAAAAGGGGCGGAGTGGGGCGGCATTAGGGTGGCCAGTGGGTGGTCGGCATCCCTGGACATACAAGGCTGATTCCAATGTCGACCCTGTACGTCTGTGGTCGGCAGCCTGAACGGGGCGCTTATTCAATCTCTGGGGTGGAATAAGCTCCCCTAGTCGGGTGGATCGGGCTGGCCCAGGGCCCAAAAGAGGAGCCAGGGGGAAGAGGACATTTCCTGCAGCCCGACCCTGTCCTTGGGAGGCCAGCTCAAGGGTCGGGCTGTGGGGAATGCACTTTTTGGTCTGGCAGCTGGGGATCATGACTTTTGAATGGAGCTGCAGTGCCATGGCGCCACGGCTCCATTCAAAAGCCCTGACTGAGCTTTCCGGGCAAGGCCTGTATATGCAGGCTGATCTGAATCGGGATCCCGACCTGCACAAACAGGCCTCTTTGTGATTCTGATTCTGCAGGGCTAGATGTGCCCTACAGGATCAGAATCCCAGCTAACTCTGTGCATCCTGTTACAACCAGGCACACAGAGGGCCGGCACGTCTAAATCAGAATCGGGCCCATTGTCTTTATGAAATTTATGTAAAATAGATACTATTTTGGATTTGTTACATAGTATCCTGTTGTAAAATCAAGCCACAAATGCATAAGTGCCCCATCTTTGGATATTTACTGGCATTATCTGAATAGTGCACGTCAAAATCCCTCCAACTGCTGTGGCATTGTCAGGATAGTAATAGAAGGGAATTATGACAGACAAAGATTGACTAAGTATGAGGTCATTTTAAAAACCTATGTCATGATTTGGATGTCCGAAATCATGCATGTGGACATCCAAATCATGGAGACATCCCCAGAGCCATTTTACAAATGGCTTTTAAAGATGTCTTCGATGTGAGGAAATCCTAAGAAGTCAGGGGGTGTGGTGGAGGCATGTCTAGGGCAGTGCAATGGATTTAGACATGCCCTCTGGCTCTCAGAAACATCAGGGATGTCTGTAGATGTCCAAGTTTAGATCTGTTCCAGGCACTAATAGGCATCAGGAAAATGCTCGATTTGGCCTTAAAACATCCAGAGACTGTAGAGGAGATGGAGTATTAAATGACTTGTGCAAATCACAAGGAGCAGCATTGGGATTTCAACCCTGGCTTGCCTGGTCCTAGCCCACTACCCTGACCATTAGGCTATTTGACATCCCAGTTCTCAATTGCCATTCTAGAGATGTCCTTGTAGACGTCCGTATTGAGCACATCCATGTTTGTGAAATGATGCCTGAACTTAGATGCTGTTGCTGTTTTTTTTCAGACATTCTGGTTGGACATCCCAGATGGCATTTGGACGTCCTTTGTAAAATGTGCCTTCACAAGAATAGTAGCAATATTCAGTCACTATCCATTTAGCTCAAATGGTTTAGTAAGAAGTCCAAATTAATTGCTTGGCTACACAGGTAGCAGCTGAATATTCTTCCTATATGTATAACTGACTGTATTGACCACATCGTACTTATTATATTCAGTGCCTCCCCCCATCCATATAGTGGTTCTGAATATACTTATTTTTTCAGTGCCATAGTTGGCATTAAAAAAAAATGCAATTACTGCCATTACTGAAAATTGACCTGTCTGAATCCAAGAACGGTGAAACCACTTAAGAAGGAGATGAAGCTGAAGCAATTTAGTTTGTGGAAATTACATTTAACAAGTTATATCTATATGAAATAGGCCAATTAAATTGCTTGGCAGTTTTAGTCTTTATGAAGAGGTTGATTAAGCATGCATTCTCTGTTATGATGGTAAATGATTTAATATATCCAAAAATGGTTTCACTATTCTTGGAGGCAATTTCATTGCTAAGTTTGCCTTTGAGAGGAGGAAAACATGTAACTGGTCAAAACAAGCATAATTTTCACATATATGAATTTTAAAAATACAAGCATACGCTAATAAATGGTGAGCAATTGACAAAATGAGTCAGTTCAGTGCAAGCTTCTTTGTTCTTCCTAGTTAAGCTGGATGTTTTTTTGAAACTATCAATAATGCAGTTGACATATCATTTAATAGTCTAAGCTTAAAATCCAACTTTTTAGAAAATTGTAGTCTTTTAATTAGATAGTTCTAGAACTCATACAGGATTTTGTCTTTTGGGGAGACTTCTAGGTACTTATGACCTAGATTGGCTACTGTTGGAAACAGGATACTGGGCTTGATGGAGCTTGGTTTGACTCAGTATGGCATATCTTATGTTGTTATGTTCTTATTGCTTTTTTAACACATCTTCTCATATACTGAAAGCTCATATACTTTCATTATTCAGTTGTCAACTTCATATTTTGTTTCTTCTTTTCTGATTACTTCTAGTATTTTTAGATTTAATTCTTTGTATTTCTTTTAATTATTTTCCATACTCGACAATGTCTTCACATGTCCAAAGAAACCAGAATCCTTTCAAATGCTTACAATTCATCTATTTATTTTCTATTTTGCCCCATGAATAACATGGGACCTAGTTGCAGATAGCCCGGGTTAACCGTTAGCCCTGCTTAGTAAACATACTCCTAAGTCAAGCCCCTTCGACCCCTTCCCATACAACTATCAAGGTTAACAATTCGAACAATTGACTCATCCATTATCAGACAGAATTATTTCTCTGTTCCATATCTTCTCCCATTAATACAGCCCACACATTACCATAAATTATACTTCTACTTTTTCCTGATCACATTTATGTTCCACGTATTTTTTCCTTCCTACATACCCATTCAACTCCCCTTATTCACAGCTCCCCTTAACCCTCACTCCCTCCCCCCATACCATTCCTTATGTCATGTATAAACAGCCTTCACACCACCAAAGTGTTGATTGATACCCCATGCAATCGAGGCATCAAAAACTTTAGGAAGTGATCCCATATCTACAAAAATGTTTATTTTTTAACACATTTACAGTATTTTAGCAGTTTCCTATGATTCTATTTTGAAATCTGGATTCCAGGCTCATACTTGTTTGCTTCACATTTCCCTATGGTGCTCATTTCCACATTTATGGTTTGAGTACTGTTTTCAAAAATCCTTGAATAGCCTTAAATGTGCTTCTGAAAAAAAGTATATGTTCATGTCAGTCTGACATGAAGAACCCCAAGGGCTAGAAGAGCTACTCATGGAGACATATTTGCAATAGATTTCTCATACAATGCAGAAATACGACATTGATATTCAGACTCAATGGCATTCAAAAAATATGCAAACAGAAGTGCTGCCTGGATAGGGAGTGGCCATGAGTAGAAAGTGCTCATGCAATAGAAGATGGGAGCTGAATAGCAAGGTGCATGCTAGGCTGTCATTTTAGGGGGATTGCATAGTATAGCTGTGGAACACACCAGCCTGGCTACCTCAACATCAGGGCCTGCGGGTCTAAGATCACCCTGCTAGGACAGTGGGCAAACATCAATGGACACAGCAAAAGCTGTCCCGATGGACTGCTGTTCACATCTGCAAATTCACTGGATAGCCTCCAGAGGTCTGTTGATGTGTTCTGTGGAGGCATTAGCAGATAGGACTTGCTCTCTGAGTTGCAGTCATTACTTGCCTCGGAGGTAGAGCTGGAGCAAAGGAGTACATGGGAGGAGGGGCATGCAAATTATGTGCAGCACTACATGACTAAATGACAGTGTGGCAGCGCAGGTGCCATCTGATTCCTGGCTCCTGTGTGTAGGGGTACATGTGGCAGCGAATGCATGCACCCAAGGGGCCATGGCACTGCCATGGGCCACGTACCTGTGGGCTGGCAGCCACTCAGTTTGACTGTGGAAGGATGTGGATGAGGCCTACTAGCTCTGAGCAGTAGCATAATGCATCTATCATGGATTGTAGGCCTGCAGTGTTGGAGCTTGCAGTTCGGTACCCCCCTTGTACTGGGGTTCTCTGTGGGTGGATGACTGTGATACTTCACCTTTAATAGCTGGCAGACGAGAAGGGTAGTATGGTAAGGATAGCATGCAATGGGAAGAGGTTTTCTTTAAATCATAGGCCAACCAGAAGTTTAGGGAAACCAAAAATGGTTTTTAGTCTAACCTCCACAAAACAAAACCCAGAACAGACAACATTTCAGGGAAAACAAAATCAGCTTAATTTTGTCACAGCTTTTTAGACCTCCACAAACTGGTTCTTCCGGCCCTTCCTCCAGCCCCAGATAAAGTTCCTAGCTCAGGACTCCTTTGCATGACTTGCCTTGGAAGGACTTCTGACTCAACAGGTTTGACCCTCTCCTGCAGCCTACTGGGTTCTTAACCTCTCCCTGTGAGCCACACCCTCCTAGCCTTGAACTCTGGGCTGCAGACTCTCGTAAAGAGTACTGGTGATAATCCCTTTGGAGAGGGATGGGTAACATTCTATAGACCCCATCACAGGTAGGTTTTCTATATGGTAGGTCTTGGGGGTGCTGCTTGATACTATGTCCCCCATGTGTAGTCTGCCCTGACCAAGTGTGCTTGGTCTCCAGATTCTCCTGGCCCTTGCACCACCCTTTCTTCAGCATTGGGGATTTCACTCCCAATGACTAAGGCGCTGCTGATCAGAGGAGGGGAATGAGCTGTTAATGTGGGCTAATAACACACACTCTTGTCTGTGTTAACAGATAACACAGTTTAGTAAACATACCCTCAAGTCTAGTGCTGGTGTACGTGCTTGCACCTAGGTTTGATGCGTGCCCACTTTACTGTATAAAACAGGCACAATTTGAGTGACTGGAATACCCTCAAAGTGGGGTAGAGCTACAACTTTTGCCATTATTATTTGTAGGAGAAATTTCCAAACAATTTGATCAGTATTACCAATTTGTTCTATATCTTCTATAACAAACTACTGTGTCAGAAGGTGCCATCTTCTCCTGTATCACTTTTCATGAGCTATTTCAAAGCTTCATTTCTTGTCCACCTTCTTCGCTAAGGTGGTTTTTCCCCTATATCCTTCATTTCTAAATGAAAATATTTGGGATCTATTGAAGGATGGATTTTCTTCCTGAATAATTTCTTATAGCTCTTTAATCCTAATCTAGGGATGAACCATTACAATTATTTCTGGGGAAAAAAGATCAAATCAAGCAAATGACCTTTTACATGAGTGGCAGAGGCCACAATTTCCACAAACCCTAGAGAGTGCATTAGATTAAAAAACTCCTGTAAAAGAGTGGTTGTATTTTGAATTAAAATACTAAAACACAATAAAATTACTTAAACCATCCACAAATGTGGAAAACAATTGTGTAAGGGATAAAAGGTCAACATCACCATGAGTAGGTGAATGATAAAAGAAACATACAGTCTGTCCTTGAAAATACAGAATAAGAATTTCACAGCCCTCAAGGGCAGCCTCTTGCATTTAATGTTAAGCCAATGACTGCTATTATAACCCTTCCACCCTCTATTTCTAACCCAACACATAATTCAGTTATGTACCCAGGAAGGACAAAGGCCATTAACAATCACTTCATCACTATCAGTCAACCATATTTCTGTGATACATAGAAGTCAAAATTTTCATCTATGGGTAAATCATGAATTAGTTGAGTCTTAGGGAGTCTTTGACTAAGGGGCACTAGCTGGCAGCATGTGTTCTCATGTACACTGAAGGTGTGCTGAGAAGTGTGTTTCCAGGGTCATGACGGTTAGCGCAGGACAATGCCCTTGCTAACTGTGCAACCTGTATTATGGTTGCAAGTTGGTGGGTTAAAGGCAAGGAGTGGGAGTGGTGACCTCAGCACAGCTAGCGTTGTGTTCACACTGTGTGCTGACTGCTTGAGTGTGGGTTCATCTAACACCACTTTGATAGATGGCATTAGGTGCTCCCGTGCTAATGCAGCACGTACTATGCGACAGGGCTCCATGTTAACTGCTGGTGAAATGCTTTCCATACCCACAACAGTGGTGTTGCACCTCACGTCATGGTTTCGGTGCCATTGGCATGTTACGTGCAACACCTTAGCGCCTGTTAGTAAAAGACTCCCTTAGTTTTAACAGAACATGCATTTATTAAACTCATGAATAGGATGATAAAATGTTCATCAAATCTGTTTCTCAGAGGGGGTATTATGAAGAGAGGGCATAATCTCTGTTTAGAAGGTCTTCTAAAACTTCAAGGGCTATACATCCCTCCACATACAACCTCAGGTATGTACCTTCGTTCAGTACATGCGGTATTTGTCATTGCCAGGACCATATGCAAATGCAATCAAACAATGCTTTCCACACAATTGGATAATCCAGCTACCTTTAAAGATTGGATTAACACATAATCAAAGAAATGAAGGAATTGGCAAACAAAAGGGGAAAGGGAATAAGGTTTAGCTCGTTTCTTTTGCTCCATAGCTCAGTTTTATTACATTTAGGGAGAGTAGGGTTTTTTTTTTTATCCCAGAAGGTCTTACAATCTAAGTTTGTACCTAGGACAGCAGAGGGTTATGCGACTTACTCAAAATCAGAAGGAACAGCAATGGGATCTGTACCCTAGCTTCCCTGGTTTGTAATTGTTTTAAGCATTAGGCTACTCCTCCACTCTGGCGGGGGGGGGGGGCAATTTAGTAGTGAACTCCCTTAATTATTTCATAATAGTGGGTGGAGATTCCCACCTCTGTATTACAGTTCTAAAAGAATACCAGAGTCCTTCAAGGTCAAGTACACTCTCAAGACATGAAGTAAATGGTCACAGCTGGCTACAGAAATGTCAGAATGGTAAAAAAACCTCTCAACTTTCTTTGCTACTGTATGTCAATTAGGGCTGTGAAGTTCTAGCTATGGATCTTTGCTGTGTCCCCTCTTTTGAATATAATGAGGTGTTTCTCAGTTTTGTTCCTTAGAGATAAAAATCTGTGTGTGGTCTTATCATCAGTGTTTCATAGGATTTATCCATGTCATCATAATTTTTTTTTTTTTTTTTTTTTAGTGCCATGAAGTCAGTGCTGACTCCTGGCAAGCCAGCTGCCTCTGGGTTTTCTTGGCAACCTATCACTAGAAATAGATTGCCAGGCCTTGTCTTCTGAGGGTAAAGTGACTTGCCCAAGGTGTGCCACTGGGAATCAAACCCTTGATCTTCTGGGTACCAGATGGCTACTCCTCCACTCTTAACAATTGTGGTGGCCTTGTTGAAATAATGATTAAGAAAACACATTTACGTGCCCTTCCCTTAAACTGTTCGATACAATGAAATGTGTGCTATCGCATATCGTGAGGGAATGCAAAGCTATGAGGGAATGCAAAGCGAGGGAATGCAAAGCAATTTAGATATGAAAACTATAATCCAACCCAATTTTTCTTGCTAAGGATTTTAGCGCTACCATTTACAAGGACATTTTTTTTTTGTTTTATTTTGCTCAGTTGCTAGTACTGATTTCACATAAACTGAAATACTTGATAGTATGGTTTAAGAATACGCAATGTAGTGGATTGAACATGTTGCAGAGATCATGACAGATTTCTGAAGGCTGGGTCTTGTCTGTACTCTTCAGTATCTTAATTTCAACAGCAAAGATTTTGCACTTAAGGGTACAGAACGAAGAATTTGTATTCCTTGCTTTAAACACTGTGCTTCTACTCTTCATTCCCTGGTGAGGTGTAATATAGGCTACTGGAATTCTAAATCTTTTAAGTGTACAATGTCTTTCAACAGCAAGACAGTCTCCATTCTGTATAACAATATTTTATATTTGCTGTTTGGAGTTAAATGAGAATTCTGAAAATAAGTGATGGTGTGTATTCTTCTGCTAAAGATCTCTATTGACCTTGTGACTGTTTTCAGAGAAGAATTGTTTTATTGTAAAGTTAAGATTGATTTTTGACAATAGTGTTAGACAGTGAGTTTAAAAAATAAAAAAGAAGTTTGTTTTTTCATGCTTTCTAGCTCTTGAAATGCAAAATAAATAATTCATCAAAATAACAGGAAGACATTTTCAGCCTGTACTAAATGTTTACAGAGATTCTTTCTGAAATTAGCTGTCCTTACAATGCTAGGGAGATTTCTTGCCACACGTCCTTACTTTTACCAGCCTGTTCTTGCACTGCTACTTCTTCCATGGGAAAACCCTTATTTGGCAGCTTGACCATTCCAAATAAGGGCTTTTCAGAGGGAAAGCTGAGGGCGGAAGACAAACTTGGTAAATTAAAGCTTGGGTCAGAAAAGAGATTGCATGTTTATTTGGAAAAGTCTATTTTTATTCATTTTTTAAAAATAATTTTCAGCTTGCTTTAGAGGTTTTTAATTCATTTCCATTGGATTTAGGTAGGCCCTTTTAGGGGAATAGTTATTAAGGGACATGTTTACTAGCTGAGCTAACAGTGTGCACTATTTGTAACTAGGCTCCATGTTATTTAATGGAATCTAGTTACAAATAATGTATGCTAACCAGTGGAGTGGAGGAGTAGCCTAGTGGTTAGAGCAACTGCCTCATACCCAGAAAATCACAGAGGTTCAATTCCCACTAGCATCCCCTGTGACCTTGGGCAAGTCACTTTACCCTCCATTGCCTTGGAAGCAAAGGCTGGCAATCTACTTGAAATGATACATTGCCAAGAAAACCCACAGGTAGCTGGGTTGCTGTGAGTCAACACTGCCTCAATGGCATTAAACAAACAAACAAACATGAGTTAATCTTGGTAAATATGCCCCTAAGTTGGGATAAAATTATATAGTTTACCGCAGCTTAATGGGATTCACCAACATGCAGTTACTTGATACTGCAAGTTAGTGATTCCCATGACAAATGAATAACTCATCTTGTGGTGAGTACCATAAAAAATGTTATTTTTCCAGGCTGGGAGCATCAGGCCTCCAATACATGGCTTGATTTTCCAAGCATAGTCTTAAAGGGGCTGGACTGAAAAGAAGAGGTGCACAGTTTAAGGGTCACCAAAATCCAAATTGCAATGTCTTCTACCCACAGACCTCCATCTCTGGACCCCCAATTAAAAACAAAACAAAAAAACAACCCATCCTCCTTGCCCATCCTGGGTCTACTGAATGAACAGATGGGTGACAAAATGGTAAAAGAAATTTTAGCAAGACTAACAAAAATTACAGCACAGTATTAATGGGTGATTTCAATTACCCTGGTATCAACTGGGTCAAAGTCACATCAGAATATACTAGGGAAATAAAGTTTCTAGATGAAATACATGAATGCTTCATGGAAATTCTGGTTCATGAATCAACAAAAGGGAAAGCTATTTTAGACCTACTCTTTCCTGGAATGCAGGTTTTGGTCCAAGCAGTAATGGTGATGGAGCCACTTGACAGTAATGATCATAACATTAGATTAAATACATGGAGGGAAGACAACAAGGAAATCCACAGCACTATCATTTAACTTTCAAAAGGAAGACTGATAAAATGAGAAACATGGTTAACTAAAAGGAGCAGCTGCAAAGGTATGTTGCTTTAAAATACTATCCTGGAAGCCCAGACCAGATGTATTCCACACTTTATAAAAGGTAGAAGATCAAATGACTTCAAGCATGGTTGAAAGTAAGGTCATAATGGCTACTATAACAATAAAGCATTTTCATAAAATGGAAAAAGGAATAAAATGATGAAAACAGGAAACAATATAAGTGCTGGCAATTCCGAAGCAAGGCATTGATAAGGCAGGCCAAGAGAGAATTTATGAAGAAGCTTGCAGTGGAAGAAAAACTCAATATTAAAACTTTTCAAGTACATTCATAGCAAAAAACTATGAGAGTTTCAGTTGGACCATTAGATGATAGAGGGGTAAGAGGGACATAAAAAAGCCATAGCGGAGGGAATAAATGGTATGCTTTTATCTTTACTGAAAAACATGTAGGGAAGTTATTTATGCTAGAAATGTTATTTAAAGGTGATGTATTTGAAGAATTAAAAACAAATCTAGATAAATCTTGAAGATGTAATACAGCAATTTAATAAACTGAAGAATAGCAAATCACCTGGACTGAATGGTATACATCCCAGAGTGCTGAAATAACTCAACCATGAGATTGCAGACCTACTATTAGCAATCTGTGAACTATCATTAAAATCATCTGTAATATCTGAAGATCAGAGAGTGGCTTCTAAAATAACTCCCATAGCAACCATAGCATTATTAAAAAAGTGGCAAACCTAGAGCTGGAGGATGTATCATTCCAATTGTGTCTCCTGTTAACTTCTGGAAGAAGCCACTAATAGGATAATACAAAGTGGTAACTATTCAAAGTGATCTGGTCAGCTAAAGAGTTAGCTACTTAGATCCCACAGGGTGAAAAATTTATTCTGCAGCGTGGCTAAATCTAGCTATTTAATGATATCTAGTGGTTAAATTTAAATTTAGACACATCAAAAATGGGTGTTCCCGAGAGCAGAGCTTCATTAGAAGAACAGCAGTGGTGGCTGTTGCTGACATTTTGGTACCAGCTGGCTAAGTTTTCTCATAGCTGCTTAAATCTAGCCTTCTATGATTCAATTTCAGGAGCTTTAGCAAAATCTAGATAAAGGGTCCTGTTTACTAAAGGTCTTCTCCAATTTTGTGTCTCTCATAAAAATGCTTAGTAAAATAGGGTCCAACCTGTATAATCAAGTTTGGTGCTAAAATTTTCAGATAAGACAATGAAGATTATCTTGCTAGATCTATTACGCTTGTACTTGTTCTGAATCTTGCTCATCTCTTCTTATATGCCACCATATGCTTCACTCCTCTTTTACACATGCCACCTTTTCCAGTGTATCCACTTTGCTACTGATTTTCGTATTAGCTGCTTGCAAGCCTATATTTCTTTCAGATTCCTCTGTGATATCACTAATAAAAAGATATTGAAAAGAACCAATATGGGCAGTGAGATCGAGGTTGGTCAATTTGCTTTCTCCTGAATGGACACATAAGGACTCACTCCATTCCAAATGTAGATCCCCTCTGTACATCTGGTCTGAATCGTATGTACAGAGGAGATCGTGATCCTGATCCCGCGGGGCACGTCTAGCACCATGGGATCAGAATCGCGATCAGCATGTACATGCAGGCTGGGACAGCAATTCAGTCCAGCCTGCACGTACATGACCTGCCCAACTAACTCAGTCAGGGCTTTTAAGTGGAGCAACAGCACCATGGCATCCAGTTGCCATGGCACTGTGGCTCCATTTAAAAGCTGTGCTGCTGGCCGCCGGATAAAAATATTTATTCTCCGCAGCCCGACCACCGATCTGATCTCCTAAGGCCAGGGTCAGGCTGCGGAGAATAACCTCTGGCCCCCTCTGCCCATCCACATGTCGCCAGCCCCGAATGTCCAGGGCCAGCATTAGAATCGGTCCTGTATGTCCAGGGCCAGTGACCGCCCAGATTCCACCCCTGTCTAACTTCCCTGCATAACTGGCAGGGAAGTTAGACGCAACCGGAGAAAGCATGAATAGCGGGATGGACATCCCATTGGGACTTCCATCCCTGCTATTCGTAGCACAGAATCGGGCCCATAGTAACATAACATAACATAACATATGATGTCAGATAAATACCAGTATGGTTCATCTAGTCTGCCCAGCAAGGTGGCAAGAGTAGGTGCACCTGCCACTCTGTGTAGGTTACCCCTATTTGTTGAGATATAATAGATGGTTATGTTTATTTTTATTATATCTTGTTGCTATAAAGGGGTCCACTGTGTCTGTTCCATGCCATTTTGAATCTGTTACTGTATTTGCCCCCACCACTTCCATTGGCAGGCCAGTCCAAGCATCCACCACCCTTTCAGTGAAAAAGTACTATATTCCCTGACATTGACTTTCAGTTTACCCCTTTGCAGCTTCATGTTAAGCCTTCTAGTTTTACTGCTTCCCCATCTTTGGAAGAGGTTTGTTTGTTCATTAATTCTCTAAGTATTTAAAGATCTGAATAATATCTCCCCTGTCCCTCCTCTCCTCCAGAGTGTACATATTTAGGTCTTCAAGTCTCTTCTCATAAGTCTTCTGACGCAGGATCCAAATCATTTTGGTTGCCTTCCTCTGAACTGTTTCCAGTCTTTTTTATATCCTTTGTGAGATATGGTCTACAAAACTGAACACAATATGTTCTTATGTTCTGACTTGTACAGTGGCATTAGTACCTCTTCCTTTCTGCTGGTAATTCCTCTTTGTATGCAACCCAGCATCCTTCTGGCTTTTGCCATAGCCTTGTCACACTGTTTCACCACCTTGAGATCCTCAGAAACAAACACTCCGAAGTCCTTCTCCTGATCCATGCACACCAACCTCTTGCCCCTATCGCATACAATTCCCCGTGGATTTCTACTTCCCAAGTGCATGGCACTGCACTTCTTCATATTAAAACGTAACTGCCAAGCATTAGACCATTCTTCCAGCTTTTGTAGATCTTTCCTCATATCATCCACACCCTCAGGGGAGTCCATTCTGTTGCAAATTTTCATGTAATCTGCAAAAAGACAGACTTTTCCATTCAGTCCTTCAGCAATACCACTAACAAATACATTGAACAGTACCGGTCCAATGACCAAATCCTGGAGTACACTG
Organism: Ichthyophis bannanicus; assembly: GCA_033557465.1. Lineage (NCBI taxonomy): Eukaryota > Metazoa > Chordata > Amphibia > Gymnophiona > Ichthyophiidae > Ichthyophis > Ichthyophis bannanicus. Next base: position 263,705,302 of record CM066034.1, read on the forward strand.
CTTATCATCTTCCTTTCAGCTGAGTGATTAGCAGTGTGACCCAGGATTTGCCATTTGCCATAACCTTCTGTCATCTGTCAGTCAACCAATTTCTGATCCAGTTCACAACCCTGGGACCCATCCCCAAGCTGTTGAGTTTATTGATAAGCCTCCTATGAGGAACAGTATCAAAGGCTTTGCTTAAATCTTTTTATACTGTTCCTCATAGGAGGCTTATCAATAAACTCAACAGATTGGGGATGGACTTCCAATTTATATGTAGATTGCTTAACTAGTCCTTTCTCCAATTTAAAACTTTCTGTGTTATTCCCATACAGTCCAGAGTGTTTACTACTGCTCAGTGTCAGAAATCTTGCAAAGTTCCAAGGAGTGATCCAGGAAACTACAGACCAGTGAGCCTGACATCAGTACCATGCAAAATGGTAGAAACTATTATAAAGAACAAAATTACTAAATATAGTCATGGTTTTAATGGGATAAAGCCAACATGGATTTATCCAAGGAAGTCCTTTCTCATTAATCTGCCATTTTTTGAAGGTGTGATTAAAGAGGTAGATAATGGTTAGCCGGTTGATACATACAGTATCTCTGGATTTTCAGAAATCCTTTGACAAGGTCCCGCATGAGAAACTTTTGGGGAAATTAAAAAATCCTGGGATAGGAGGTAGTGTTCTATTGTGGATTGGGAACTGATTAAAAGATAGGAAACAGACAGTAGTGTTAAATGGCCAATTTTCTCATTGGAGAAAGGTGAATAGTAGAGTACCTCATTGATCTGTGCTGGGCCTGCTGTTTTTTAGCATATTCATTCATGACCTGTAAATGAGAACAATGAGTGAAGTGATCAGATTTGCAGATGATACACAAGTATTAAAAGTTGTTAAAACACATGAGTGTTGTGAAAAATTGCAAGAGGATCTTGAAAATTTTGGAGACTGGGTATCCAAATGGCAGATTAAATTTAATGTGGACACATAGTAAGTTATGTTCTGTGAAGGCACATTTTACAAAGGACGTCCAAACCACAACGTCTGAAAAGAAGCAGTCACTTCCAAGTTCAGATACATTTTCACAAACATGGACTAGCAACGTCTATGGGGACATCTACATAGACATCCACAAAATAATATTTTAGAACATGGACATCTAATAGCCTAATGGCTAGTGTAGTGTGCTATAGCCAGGGTCAGAATCCCACCATTGTTCCTTGTGCCCTTGGGCAATTCACTTAACTCTCTATACTCTCTGGATATTTTTTGGTCAGAACAAGCATTTTCCCAATGCCTGTTTACACCTGGGACAGGTCTAAACTTGGATGTGGTTACAGATATCTTTGACATTTCTGAAACAAAGCTGAGATGTCTAAGTCCATTACATTGCCCCCCCCCCCCCCCCAGCCTACTTAGATGTCCCCACACAGGAGATGCCTTTAAAAGCCATTTGTGAAATTGTTCCAGGACATCTCCATGATTTGGATGTCCACATGCACGTCCAAATTGTGACTAAAGATTTTAAAATGACTTCCTTAGGGAAGAACAACCCAAACTATGTTTACACGATGAAAGTTTCCACATTAGGAATCTCCACCCAGGAAAAGGATCTGGGTGTCATCATGGATAATATATTGAAACCCTCTACCCGATGTGCCCAAAAATGGCACATTAATGAGAAATAACTTCCTTGGATAGAATGTTAGGAATCATAAGGAAAGGAATGAAGAATAACAATAAGGATATTATAATGCCTCTATATTGTTCTCCATGTTGTAAACGCACTTTGAATATTGTGTGCAGTTCTGGTCTCCATATCTTAAAAAGGATGTAGTGGAATTAGAAAAGGTACAGAGAAGAGCAGTTAAAATGATAAAGGAAATGGAAGGTTACCCCTACAAGGAGAGGCTTAAAAGGTTAGGGTTCTTCACCTTGGAATGAGATGGATGAGGGAAGATATGATACAGGAATTTGAAAAATGAGTGGAGTAGAATGGATAAGCGTTTATTGGTTGTTTACTCCTGCAAAATGTTGACAGACTAGGGGACACACAATGAAGCTACAATTTAGCGCATTTAAGACTAATCAGAGAAAATATTTTTTCACTCAATGCATAATGAAATGGAATTTCTTTGCTGAAGGATATAGTAAAAGCTGTTAGTATAGCAGGGTATAAAAAAGGTTTGGACAGGTTCCTAGAGGAAACCAATATTAAACCCAGTCCTGTTCTTCTTTTATGCTTTGAAGTATATCACCCGCTATATAGTACCATCCCCTTGGGATTTTGCAGCCCAAATGCAAGACCTTGCATTTTCTAGTATTCAATCTTAGCTGCCAAATTCTTGACTAATCTTCCTCCACACCTTCTAGCCTGTTTGCCCTGTTGCAGATTTTGGTATCATCCTCAAAGGGCCATTCCTTTTCTGAAAGATCTTCTGCAATATCATTTACAAAAATGCTAAAAAGAATAGGACCAAGGACTGATCCCATTTGTACACCACTGGTAATGCCCCTATCTTCAGAGTGAACTCCATTTAGTACTAAACTGTGTCATTTCCCACTCACCTAGTTTCTTAGTCAGTCACTTTAGGATCCATCTCAAGGGTCACTAAGTTTATTTATGTCACCATTGTGGAATAGTATCAAAGGCTTCATGAAATCTAAGTATAGAGCATCTAGTGCTCACTCCTGATCCAATTCTCTGGTCATCCAGTCAAAGAAATCAATCAAATTCATCTGACAAGACTTACCTCTAGTAAAACCATGTTATCAAAGATCCTATAATCCCCTTGGATACCAGAAACTGCACCATCCTCAGCTTTACCAGTGTTTCCATTAATTTACTCACCATAAAGGTCCGAATAACATGTCTGTAGTTACAAATCTCTTCTTTACTTCCGCTTTTGTGGACAGGAACCATATTATCCCATCTCCAATCCTGCAGGATCACTATTGAAAATGTCAGCAGAAGGATCCGTCAGTACTTCACAAATTCTTTCAATATCTTTGGATAAATCCCATCTGGCCTCATTATTTTGTACACTTATTCGTTTTGCTAGCTCCTCATGAACGCAAGTTCGAATTTATCTCACTTTCATTTCTATTTGTGTTTGTTTTCTGAGATCCCATTCCCAGCCCTTAATCTGTGAACACAGAACAGAAATATTAGTTAAGCAATTACACACTCTACTCATCATCCTCCACATAATCATCCTCCTCTTCACCCTTGAGCCTCACAGTGCCACCCTTGTACTTCCTCCTATCACTAACATACCTAATATATATATATATATATATATACATATATATAAGAGGCATGTTTACCAAGCTGGGATAATGGTTAGCAAGGGTTTTTGAAACTAGGTTGCATTGTTGCTTTAATCTAGTTAATTGGTGACCAGAGCATACAATAAGTTCATTAAGGCCTTAGTTTCCAAAAATAGTGAAAGGGATTTGATGTGACTAAGGAAAAAAGAAGTATATTTACAATAGTAAAGACATTTGTGCCTGATATGATAGCTTATTATCAAGCACTATGTGTAAGGTCATTATAGAATACTTCAATGATACAGAGACGTTATTAATCTGAAGTTAGAATGGATTTGGTCTATTCTTCTTAGAGAATCATAGAGATTATGACTTTGAGGATTAGAGATAAATTCATGTAAAGAAATATATCCTGCAAGCATACAATAACTGCCTGAAAGTCTGATCCTTTGAATAATGTGCAAATAGAAGCTGAATATCATCATCATAAAAGTAATGACTGATTCCTAAACTCTGAATTACTGTAGCTAAGGGAGAAATGAAGATGTTAAATAATGTAGGGGTGAGTATGGCTCCCTGTTAGAACATCAAAGGAGACAGGGAATGTTGAGGACCTTCATCTGTAACCACCTGAAAATCTTGCTGGGAGAGGTAGGAACAAAAAGAGTTCAGGATTACACCTTTAAATCCTACAACTTCTAATCTAGCAAATAGGAGGGAATGGCCAATCACATCAAACAGTGAGATTAGATCAACTGGATTATTAAGATATCCTTGGAAGAGTTGAGGTGCCCACCTATCTCATTTTGCATGTATCCATACTATGAAGGCAATGAAAACTAATTTGTAGCATTTAGGTAAGGTATAATTTGTTGGGCAATTACCTTTTCTGTAATTTTCATGATAAAAGATAGAATAGAAATGGAGCAATAGCTTGTCCCCCAAATTGAAATAAAAATCATTTAAACAAAATGAAAAATCACATAAATGATATGGGAAACTAAATAAAATGAAAATATTTGGTCTTCATATCCTTCCTTCAAACATCTTTTACCATGATCATGAAAACTGGATAACACTTTTGAATATTGGGCCTTGAGATATTTGCAGTCTCAGGAGGTTGTTTTAGAAGCCTTATTCCCAATTTTTAGATTTAATGACGCATTTACATGTGGAAATGGCATCAGCACAAAAATGGCCATTTTAGAAAGGGCAGAATTTATACATGAATATGCTTCTACAGAAGTTACAAGTAGGGCTGGCCTGTCCACTAGGTGGGCTAGGCAGCTGCCTAGGGTGCAGACCTCCATGAGCCACCCCCTCGTGCTGAGCTATGCCACGCCTCCACCCCCTGCTGCGGCTGATTCTGGCAGTGGGGTCAGCTCAAAGGCAGTCCATATGCTTCGGCACTCATGGCCTGCCACTGTCACCAAGCAACTTCTGACCCCACTGCCAAAATCAGCGGCAGCGTGGCTCAGCATGGGAGGGGAAGGGGGAGGACACAGTGGTATGGCTTGGCACATGGGGACAGCAGAAACCCTTGGGACAGCTCTGGTTACAAGGGGAAATGCCAGGGGTGTGATTAGGGTGTGGCCTTGGTGGGTTAAAAATGTACATGTATATTCCCCATTTCATGTAGGGAATATATGTTTATGATTGCAATTATCCATGTCAGGATCTATAGCTGCTCCCTGGCATGTTTACGTTTTTAAGAAGTGCTTAAACCCCTAGAGGCCTATTCCAACTTGGACGTCCTGGCCCTGTGCATCCGTTCAGAACTAGATGCATAGATGTAGATGGGATTCTGATCCTGTGAGCACGTCTAGCCCCCATGGGATCAGAATCCCATCTAGGCCTGTATGTGCAGGCCGGGACCCGATTCCAGTCGGCCTGTACATACAGGTCTCTGCCCATCTAACTCAGTCAGGCTCCTGAATGGAACCATGGAGTCATGGTGTCTGGTTGCCATGACATCGCGGATCCATTCAGGAGCTGCGATCCCCGGCCGCCGAACATTTTTTTTATTCCCCGCAGCCCGACCGTTGATCTGGCCACCCATGGCCAGGGTCAGGCTGTTGGAAATCTTCTGCACCCTCTCCTACCTTTGCCACATTCCAGGCCTGCTGTCCCCAATATCTAGGGGAACTTAGAAATTCCCCGTCTAGTCTGCCGGCCCCGGACGTACAGGGCCAACATCAGAATCAGCACTATACGTACAGGGCCTCAGACAGCCCAATGCCCACCCTAACTCCACTTCCGTACCGCCCTCTTCCCACCTCCATCTAGCCAGCTAGCATAAGGGGAGGCTTAGTCGGGGACGGGGAGTGACGCGAATAGCGTTACAGAATAGCATTACAGAATGGTGTTACAGAATAGACCCCCTATTGTTTATTTTCTCCTTCAATAAAAATAGTGACATCTTTAGTTAATTGGTGGCATGTATATGTGTAGGTTCTAAAAATAGCTGACATTCACATGTAAGTGACAGCACTCACACATAGAAATGTCAACTTCCTTGTTTAAATACCAGGCACCTATGCATGGCAGTTGGCGAGCTTCCCACACTGATTTTTCCCATGTACGCGTATACATTTACAAAATATCTCCTCTGGCTCTACATATCAGCACATACAGGGCACGTGTACTCCTGCAGCTCTTTATTCATATTTTAGAAAAGGATCCATGTTTGGCAGACCTTTCCTAAAATACTGCAGATTTGTGCACATCACATCCTCAACATTTCAGTTCTGATCTCCATGTGCCTTTCAGTGTTTGCAGGGAGAAATCCTAGCTAGAAAGTAAGGTTCTGCCAATTATCTTTGCAAGAAATATTTACTGGTCATTGGCTAAGCCATATTTTGTACATCATAAGGAGTACAGAACTCAGATAATGTGTAGTGCCCACATGTGGTTCATGTTGGCAATAATAATGACTCTGAAGTTCAATTATTCCGTATAATTTGTATTATTTTTCAGTAGCATTTCTCTGTCAATCATGGGTCATGTTATGTTTACTTTGGTCAGAGTATCTTATGTCTTCATTTAGAAATTGCTTTGACTTTTCAAGAGGATGTGTCTCTAATTGTTGGGTACAGTAAGATTATAATAAAAGTGACCTTGCAGTTGTTGACAGAAACAGGTTGCCACAGTTAGTACTATATAGTCTACCATCTTTGTTTCATTCCATATCATTAATTAGTTTTTTTTATGCCAAATATCCCCAGTTCTGTATGGCTCACAAAGAAATGTACATAATTATTAATGGACTAGCAAACAACACACACACACACACACACACACACACTTAGCTATCCATAAAATACATTAAAAATTCTACATATCATGTAAATCTATGTTATCATAGTACAACAAAGTATACCAAAACCATATCATAGTACAACATAATCCACCAAAAAGATTGCTTTAGAAACCTTCTTCACCATTTCCATGTGAAAAATCAGGCATTTACATGGGGAAATGACATGGTGTTTTTATAGAGGGCTGAATTTACACGTGTATGTTCTTAATATGGGTAATTTTATAATGAGTCATATAAAGACATGTGTCATTTATGCATGCAAGCTACCTATTTTCAAACACTTATGTGTGTGAATGGGCATTTACATGTGAGCTTTAGGGCACACACACACATAAGTCTGATCATGCATACTTTCATTGTAGGTGAACACAAGGGTGAAATCTGAGTGGTGTAAACGGAGCACAGATTTACAAGCATAAGCTATAAAATAATAAAACTTACATGCATGCTTGAAAAATCTAGATGAGGACATTTACACCTACCAAAGGTGTAAGGTAATTTCTTTCACCTAGTTTGTGTGATTTTACATCAGTTTCTCATCTAAAGTAAAGTACGTGCATAATTCACTTAATAAAATGAACCTCCAATACGCATGTACTAATGTACACAAACTCCATGGCAGGGGAGGGGGGGTGTCTTGGTGAGTCAAAAATGTACACTTGTATACCCTATTTCATATAGGGAATTCACATGTATGAGTGCAAGCGTTCATGTTGGGATTTACAGATGCTTATTGGCACATTTAGCTTTTTAAAAGTGCTCATTTCAACCAGCCCTTTACAATTTATTTATTTATTTATTTAACATCTCTCTTTTTTTATATGCATTGCTACAAGTCAAGATGGTTTACAGAAAACAAAGTGCAAAAACATTGAACCAAGTAAAATATGTGTGCATTACATTTAACAGAAAAATAAATAACATGGGGAAAGGGTTCTGAGGTTTGTGCCCCCTTCTAAACTGAAATTAAATGAAGAAAACAGACTCTGTACTTTATTGGCAACATTTGTGCGGGTAGGTTTGCAAAATTCACAAGTAAGTTGTGAAATACCAACTTCCACAAGTAAGTACCAACAATTGCATGTAAAAGTTACTGCGTTTCCTCCACTGATTTTTCTCACATACAGATTTGCAAAATTCCTCTGGCTCCACCTATTGGCAAATACACATACACTCCTGCGCTTTTCCTAAAGTCTGCTAAGATTTTCCAATTAACATGTGTTACCAATGCACCTTAAGTGAAAAGCCTCTTTGTTAGCCATTGGCGATGTCACTATCATGTTCCTGGCCGCTAATACACGACTGCACAAGTGTAACAAGTGGCACATTTAATGCAAGTGCACCAGTACTTAGTGCCACTTTAACAGCACTCACGTGCTAATGTGCTTTCCATGCGCACACTTCCCCTCCAAACTGCTCACTCTCCACATTAGTGCATGAATGCCAACTACCATACATTTTAGCTGTTGGTAGCTGGCATGCCTACATATTGGAGTTCACCGAGGCCAGTTACCACATTCTACTGTATAATGCATGTTAACTGGTTAGTGGCACTTAGTAAAAGGGCTGCTATCTTAGAACATGCTCCACGTTTACTGGAGTCTTCTCTGTAATACTGGTGAAATTGTTTACATCGTGACCTTAACATCTCATTTCCAGTCTACATGTATTATCTAACACATTCCTTCAAAAGTGTAGCAAATGTTAGTATGCAGGGCCGGCCCGTCCATTGAGCAAGAATGTTTTTTGCACAGGGCCCCGCGTTTCAGGGGGCCCCGCGCAAAAAACATCTTGCATCCCATTAAAATTTTAAAAAAATCATAAACCGGCTACGGCTGCCGCTGCCGCCGTGGCAGCGGCAGAATGGAGAATCCCGCGGGGCCCATTTACAGTCCTTACCACCCCCCCCCCCCCAATCAGCCCAACTAAGTTTAAAAAAAAAAACCCCAGAAACCGGCTGCTGCTGCCGCCGTGGCAGCGGCAGAATGGAGAATCCCGCGGGGCCCCCCTGTCCGGCAGTCTTCTCTGTGGCCTCCGTCGGCTGTCAGAGCTGCGCGAAGAGAGAGAGCTTCTCTTCTCGCAGCTCTGTTAATCACGCCGCGGGGCTGATGGGAAATCCCATCAGCCCCGCGGCGGGATTAACAGAGCCGCGAGAAAGGGAAACTCTCCCTTCGCGCGGCTCTGAAAAGCCCGCGCTGAGGCCGCATCAAAGACTGCCGGACAGGGGGGCCCCGCGGGATTCTCCATTCTGCCGCTGCCACGGCGGCAGCGGCAGCAGCAGCCGGTTTCTGTGTCTTTTTTTTTTAACCTTAGCTGGGCTGGGGGGGGGTAAGGACTGTAAATGGGCTGATGGGGGGGGGAGGGGGTAAGGACTGTAAATGGGCTGATGGGGAGGGAGGGAGGGAGGGGGGGTAAGGACTGTAAATGGGCTGATGGGGAAGGGGGGGGGAAGGACTGTAAATGGGCTGATGGGGAGGGAGGGAGGGGGGTAAGGACTGTAAATGTGCTGATGGGGAGGGAGGGAGGGAGGGGGGATAAGGACTGTAAATGGGCTGATGGGGAGGGGGGGGGGTAAGGACTGTAAATGGTCTGATGGGGAGAGTGTGGGTAAGGACTGTAAAAGGGCTGTTGGGGTGGAGGGAGGGAGTAAGGACTGTAAATGGGCTGATGGGGAGGGAGGGAGGGGGGTAAGGACTGTAAATGGGCTGATGGCGAGGGGGGGTAAGGACTGTAAATGGGCTGATGGGGAGGGAGGGAGGGGGGTAAGGACTGTAAATGGGCTGATGGGGAAGGAGGGAGGGGGGGATAAGGACTGTAAATGGGCTGATGGCGAGGGGGGGTAAGGACTGTAAATGGGCTGATGGGGAGGGAGGGAGGGGGGGTAAGGACTGTAATGGGCTGATGGCGAGGGGGGGTAAGGACTGTAAATGGGCTGATGGGGAGGGAGTAAGGACTGTAAATGGGCTGATGGGGAGGGGGGGAGGACTGTAAATGGGCTGATGGGGAGGGGGTAAGGACTGTAAATAGGGAGGGAGGGAGGGGGGTAAGGACTGTAAATGGGCTGATAGGGGGGGTTAGGACTGGTAATGGGCTATAGGGGGTTCGGACTGGAAGTGGGCTGATGGGGGGGGTTAAGACTGGGAATGGGCTATGGGGGGTTAGGACAGGTAATAGACTATGGAGGGGCTAAGACTGGAAATGGGCTGATGGGGAAGTTATGACAGGTAATGGGCTATGGGGGGCTACGACTACAAGTGGGCTGATGGGGGGATTAGGACTGGAAATGGGCTATGGGGGAGTTAGGACAGGTAATGGGCTGATGGGGGGGTTACAACAGGTAATGGGCTATGGGGGTCTAAGACTACAAGTAGGCTGATAGGGGGTTAGGACTGGTAATGGGCTGTGGGGGGCGTTAGGACTGGTAATGGGCTGGGGGGGTTAGGACTGGTACTGGGCTATGGGGGGGCTAAGACTACAAGTGGGCTGATGGGTTAGGACTGGTAATGGGTTGATGGAGGGGTAAGACTGAAAATGGGCTGATGGGAGGGTAAGGACTGGAAGTGGGCTGATGGGGGGGTTAGGACTGGTAATGGGCTATAGGGGGTTCGGACTGGAAGTGGGCTGATGGGGGGTTAGGACTGGTAATGGGCTATAGGGGGTTCAGACTGGAAGTGGGCTGATGGGGGAGCTAGGACTGGTAATGGGATGGGGGGTTGCTAGGACTGGAAATGGGCTGAGTGGAAGGGGGGCTTGAACGGCAAATAGCTGATGGGGACAGGGGCTTGGAATGGAAATGGGCTGAGTGGAAAGGGGGCTTGAACTGCAAATAGCTGATGGGGAGGGGGGCTTGGAATGGAAATGGGCTGTGAGGAGAGGGAGCTAGGACTGGAAATGGGCTGAGTGGGGGGGGGGGGGGGGCTAGGACAGGAAATGGGCTGATGGAGGGGCCAGGATAGGACTGGAAATGGGCTGTTGGGGGTGCTAAGGTTGGAAATGGGCTGTGGTGGGGGCTTGAATGGAAATGGACTCATGGAGGGGCTAGAACTGGAAGTAGGCTCATGGGGGGCTTGGATTGGAAATGGGCTGAGTGGAGGGGAGCTAGGATTTGACATGGGCTGATGGTGGGGCTAGGAAAGGAATAGAAATGAGCTGATGGGGGGCTGGGATTGGAAATGAGCTGATGGAGGAACTGATAGGACTGGAAATGGGCTGATGAGGGGCTGGGATTGGAAATGAACTGATGGATGGACTCGGATAGGACTGGAAATGGCGGGGGGAGCTAGGACTGGAAATGGGCTGATGGTGGGGCTAGGATAGGATTGGAAATGGGCTGATGGGGGACTAGGACTGGAAATGGGCTGATGCAGGGACAAGAAGGGAGCAGATGCTGGGTGGGGCTGGAACTAGAAAGGAGCTGATGTTGGGGGAGGATTAAAATGGGATGGAGCTGGGAGAGTGAAATGGAGAGGGAAAAATATTTTGCGTGGGAGGGAAGACAAATCTACAATTGGCCGGATATTGGGAGAGTAAGTGGGGATTGAGGATGGAGGGATAAAATTTGAGTGGATGAAATAGGAATGAGGAAAGAGCAAAAGGAGAAAGATTAGCATGTTAAAGCAGATGTAGAGAGAGAATGGAAAAAAAAAAAAACAAGACAGAAGAAAGGACAAATGGACAGCAGATGGAGAGTTAGCAGAAGACACGAAGAAACCAGAAGAAAGTGGCTGGAACAATTGCAACTGAAAAAAAATGCACAAAAGGTAGAAAAATATCTCTTTATTTTGAATTTATTAACTGGAATATGTCAGCTCTGGGAAATGTGCATCATTAATTTTTGCGCTTTGTTTAGTACAAGAGGAAATTAATTTATAGTTTTATTTCTACAGTGTTGTTGTATATTCCAAGTTTGGCTTTTGGGGTTCCCAGTTTAATTATGGTCTTCCTGTTCCTAAATTGTGATTCCTTGTTTGGTGATGGTCTATGTTCTGCATGTGTAACTGAGCTGAGGTATACTGTTTATGTAATTCCTATTTGACATTGCCACTTGTTCTTTCCCCAGTAGGTCATGTATTATTGTTCTCTGAAATGTATTGGTTTAATATTTGCAGTGTTGCCTTTTGATAGTTAGGGTATGGTGCTTTGTGAGTCCTGGTAGTGCTGTTAGGATACGGCGGGTTTGCTATGGGTTCTAAATGGGCAGTGTTTGTAGTAGTTCCTAATGTGCCTGGCGGTTGGTACTGGATTATAGTAATGTAGAAACCTTTTAGTCTTTCTTTATCCATATACTCATTAAGAGGCATGTTTACTAAAAGTTAGTGTATGGTAACATTATGCAAATATTTATGCAAATGAGGCACCTTATGCAAATGAGGCCCCGCACCGAGTCTCCGCACATGGCCCCGCACCCCCCTTGGGCCGCCCCTGTTAGTATGAATTGTCTTTTCCTGGTGGAATTGCTTTAAATGTAGTGTAATAAAAAGAAACAAAACCAACCACCACATTATAACTATTGCCATTTATTTACACCGTTAAATAAAGGAATATTAAAGCCATGTTTAAAGTTTTACTTCTTACAACAGCTAAGATTTCCATCTTAATTAAGGAACTAATAGTACAACTCTTTCCATGTCTCTTATATTTATTTTGAGGAATTTATAGATAAGAACATAAGAAGAGCACCACTGGGTCAAATCAAATGTCTTCTGAATACAGCAAATGTGCCTGACAGTCACAAATCTGGGTCATGAATCCCCTATAGCATTCATTTTCAGTTCTCTATTTTGAACACTTAATTTCTATTCATCTACGAGGAATGTCCATTAACACAACTATAATTCAGGTATATGCCCCAAGAACAGCTGCCAAAGAGGATGAAGTTGATGAGTTCTATGAACATGTATGAGCTGAAATTGACAGAACATGCAAACAGGATATCCCAATAGTTATGGGTGACTGGAATGCAAACGTTGGCAACAAAGAAGGCAAAGTGTTTGGAAAATATGGACTTGGCAACAGAAATGAAGCTGGAGAAAGACTGATAGAATTCTGCAAGACCAATGATCCATTCATCTCAATCACCTTCCAGCAATACAAGTGCCGAATGTACATGTGGACTTCACTCAAAGGTTTGAAAAAAAATCAAATTGACTACATCTGTGGAAGTCAACGATGGAAAAGCTTGATAACATCAACAAAGACAAAACCTGGAGCTGAATGTGGTGTTGTTGTTGTTGTTAAGTGTCGTCGAGTTGGAGTCGACTCATGGCGACCCTCTGGATAGCTATCCTAAATTGTGTTCTGTCTTCAGTCAGGCGGCTCATTGTTGACAGACTGGTACCCGTAGCTGCTGTTATTGTATCGATCCATCTCATTGCTGGCCTTCCTCTTTTGCGTTGACCTTCTATCTTGCCAAGCATGATGTCTTTCTCTAATGATCTCTCACTCCGCATGATGTGTCCAAAGTATGAAAGTCAAAGTCTTGTCATCTGAGCTTCTAAAGAAAGCTTAGGTTTGAACTCCTCTAGTACAGACTGGTTTGTTCTTCGGGCAGACCATGGTATACACAGTATTCGCCGCCAGCACCATAATTCAAAGTCATCAATTTTCTTCCTGTCTATCTTTTTCACTGTCCAGCTTTCACATCCATATGATGTTATTGAAAATACCATGGCTTGAACAAGTCAAATCTTTGTATGGAGAGAGACATCTCTGCTCTTGAGAATCTTATCTAGGTCTTTCATAGCCATTCTGCCAAGAGCAATGCGTCTTCTGATTTCTTGACTGCTTGTTGCTTCTTTATTGATAGTTGATCCAAGTAGGTTAAAGTTATTCACGATTTCAATTTCTTCTCCTTCAACGATGAACCTGTTGATTATGCCAGTTGTCATGATCATTGTCTTCTTTACATTAAGGTGCAGGCCCATTTTGAGACTATGTTCTTTGATTGTGAGAAGCAAATGTTTCAGATCATCTTCACTTTCCGCCAGTAATGTGGTATCATCAGCATAGCGAAGGTTGTTGATGAGTCTTCCACCAATCTTCACACCTCTGTTGTCTTCATACAATCCTGCTTCTCTGATGATTTGTTCTGCATATAAATTAAACAGGTAGGGGGAAAGTATGCAGCCTTTTCTTACACCTTTGCTTATTTTAAACCATTCTGTTTCTCCTTGTTCCGTTCGAACTGTTGCTTCTTGATCAATATACAGATTGTACAAGAGAATGATCAGGTGTTCTGGAATACCCATGCTTCTTAATGTGGCCCAGAGTTTCTCATGGTTTACACAGTCAAAAGCTTTGCTATAGTCAATAAAGCACAAATAGATATCCTTTTGGTATTCTTTAGTCTTTTCAAGGATCCATCTCACATCCGCAATGATGTCTCTCGTTCCTCGCCCTTTTCTGAACCCTGCTTGCACTTCAGGTAGTTCTTGTTCCAGGTATGATTGTAGTCTCTTTTGAATAATCTTCAGTAGAATCTTGCTGGCATGTGGGATCAGAGCGATTGTGCGATAATTTCCACAGTCAGTTGGATCACCTTTCTTTAGTATTGGTATAAACACAGATCTTTTCCAGTCAGTTGGCCATGATGCTGTCTTCCATATTTCTTGGCAGAGCCTTGTAAGTACAGTAACAGCTGCATCAGATTGCTGTAATACTTCTATGGGAATGCAGTCAATGCCTTTTGCTTTGTTCTTTGATAAGGCTTTCAATGCTGCTTCAACTTCTTCTTTCATCACCAATGGTTCCAGATCATAAGGTACAGGTTGAAACGGCTGTTGGTCCACTTAATCTTTATCATATAAAAACTCTATATATTCCTTTCATCTTTTCTTGATCTTCTCAGCATCATTCAACATAGAACCTTGAGCATCTTGTAACATTTCATTTCGAGGCTGGAACTTTTCCTTTAACTCTCGTAGCTTTAGGAAAGCTGATCTTGTTCTTCCTCTAATAGTTTCTGCTTCTATTTCCTTGCATCCGTCATTGTAGTACTTTTCCTTGTCCTGTCTTGCTGCACGTTGGAAATCTCTGTTGAGTTCTGTGATTGTCTTTCTTTCTCCTCTAGCTTTAGCTTCTCTGCGTTTCTGGGCAATTTTCAGAGTTTCTTCCGTCATCCATTTTGGCCGCTTTTTCTCGTTTACCTTTTGTAGAGACTTCTCGCTTTCTTCCAACACAACCTTCTTGATGTCATTCCATAACTCTTCTGGAACTCTACCATTTGTATCTAAAGCAGCAAATCGATTTTGCAGGCAGTCTTTAAATTCCAGTGGTATTCTCAAGGTCATATTTTGCTGCATTCATGAGTGGTTTGCTCTTTTTCAGCTTTAGCTTGAGTTTGCATACTAGTAGTTGATGATCTGTACCACAGTCAGCTCCAGGTTTTGTCTTTGTTGATGTTATAGAGCTTTTCCATCGTTGACTTCCACAGATGTAGTCAATTTGATTTTTATACAATCCATTGGGTGAAGTCCATGTGTACAGTCACCGCTTGTGTTGCTGGAAGAAGGTGTTCGAGATGAATAGATTGTTGGTCTTGCAGAATTCTATCAGTCTTTCTCCAGCTTCATTTCTGTTGCCCAATTCATATTTTCCAACTACTTTGTCGTCTTCTTTGTTGCCAACCTTTGCGTTCCAATCACCCATGACTATCAGGATATCCTGTTTGCATGTTCTGTCAATTTCAGCTTGTACTTGTTCATAGAACTCTTCAATTTATTCTTCTGCAGCTGTTGTTGGGGCATATACTTGAATTATCGTTGTGTTGATAGGCATTCCTCGTAGACGAATAGAGATTAAGCGTTTGCTGACTGCATTGTATTTCATTACATTTCTTGCAAGTTTCTTCTTTATTATAAATGCAACACCATTTCTTCTTTGTCTTTCATTTCCAGCATAGTAGACCATGTGATCATCTGATGCAAAGTGCCCGATGCCAGTCCATTTCAGTTCGCTGACACCCAACAGATCAAGTTGTACATGTTCCATTTCATTCTTGACCACCTCCAACTTCCCTTGGTTCATGCTTCATACGTTCCATGTTCCAATGTGTAAGACATCTTTACAGCTTCTGACTCTCATTTCATGCGCAGCTACATCAGCAGTCAGACATCCTGAGGGCTTTGATCCAAACACATCATAAATGCTGGCTTTACTCTGAAAAGTCTTCAGCTCTTCCCCAGTAGCTAGTTGAGTGCCTTCCAACCTGGGAGTCTCATCTTCCAGCACTACAGCACAGTTTGTTTTGTTGTAACTATCCATTGGGTTTTCATGGCAAGATACAGAAGTAGATTGCCGGGCCTTTCTTCCGCGCAGTTTAAGTTTGGTGTTGTTGCCGTTGTCACAGAAATTTGATCCTCCGCCGTCAACACTATCCCATTCTGCTGCTGCCCAGATGGGTGGTTTGTCTTGGTCTGGCATCTCAGCTGAGACCTGTCCATCTTGGGAGACCCTGCCAGTAGTTAAACTACCGATAGTTTAGCTCTCAGCATCACTGATGCACACAAGCCCTCACAGCACGACAAGCTGCAAACCAAGTGAGGGCTTGTGTGTGGTGTGAATGTGGTACAGATCACCAACTACTAGTATGCAAACTCAAGCTAAATTGAAAAAGAGCAAGCCACTCATGAATGTAGCAAAATATGAACTTGAGAATATAAAACTGGAATTTAAAGACTGCCTGAAAAATTGATTTGCTGCTTTAGATACAAATGATAGAACTCCAGAAGAGTTATGGAATGGCATCAAGACGCTTGTATTGGAAGAAAGCGAGAAACTCTATAAAAGGTGAAAAAGCAAAACCAACCAAAATAGATGACTGAAAAAACTCTGAAAATTGCCCAGAAATGCAGAGAAGCTAAAGCCAGAGGAGAAAGAGATGCAATCACAGAACTCAACAGAGATTTCAAACATGCAGCAAGACAAGACATGGAGAAGTACTACAATGATGCATGCAAGGAAATAGAATCAGAAACTCTTACAGGAAGAACAAGATTGGCTTTCCTAAAGCTATGAGAGTTAAAAAAAAATCCAGCCTCAAATTGGAATGCTACAAGATGCTCAATGATCCATGTTAAATGATGCTGAGAAGACCAAGAAAAGGTGGAAAGAATATACAGTCATTATACCATAACAATCAAGTAGAGCAACAGCCACTTCAACCTGTGCCTTATAATCAGGAACCATTGGTGATGAAAGAAGAATTTGAAGCAGCATTGAAAGCCTTATCAAAGAGCAAAGACCCTGGCATTGATGGCAATCGGATGAAGCTGCTACCACACTTACAAGACTCTGCTGTTGGAAGACAAATTCATGGCCAACTGACTGGAAAAGATCTGCATCTATACCAATACTGAAGAAAGGTGATCCGATTAAATGAAAATTATTGCACAATCACTCTGATCCCATATGCCAGGAAGATTCTACTCAAGATCATTCAACCATACCTGGAACGAAAAATGTCTGGAGTCCATCAGGATTCAGGAAAGGGTGAGGAATGAGACATATCATTATGGATGTGAGATGGATCCTTAAAAAGACAAAAGAATACCAAAACAATATCCATATGTATTTTATTGATTACAGCAAGACTTTTGACTGTGTAAACCATGAGAAGCTCTGGGCCACATTAAGAAGCAAGGGTATACCCAGAACATCTGATAGTTCTCTTGCATAACCTTTACATTGACCATAAAGCAACAGTTTGAACAGAACTAGGAGAAACAGAATGGTTTAAAATCAGCAAAGGTATATGACAAGACTGCATACTTCCCCCTACCTCTTTGACTGATATGCAGAACAAATCATCAGAGAAGCAAGACTCTATAAAGACAACCGAGGTGTCCAGATTGGTGGAAGACTAATCAACAACCTTTGCTATGCTGATGATACCACATTACTGGCTGAAAGTGAAGATGATCTGAAACATTTGCTTCTCAAGATCAAGGAATATAGTCTTAAAATGGGCCTGCACCTTAATGTTAAGAAGACAAATATCCTGACAATTGGCCAAATCAATAAGTTAAAGAAATTGAAATAGTTGATAACTTTAACCTACTTGGATCAACTATCAATAAAGAAAGGACAAGCAGTCAAGAAATCCAACAACGCATTGATCTTAGAAGAATGGCTATGAAAGACATAGGGGTATGTTTACTAAAACCCCGGTAAAGTGCGGGCCCCGGTAGTGTGCGGGTGCCATATAAGGAGTGGGCGTTCCGTCCTGAAAAAGAAAAGCCGGAATTTACATATGCGCTAAGGTGCGCGGCGCCCATGTGCACCCCGCACCTTAGCGCATGAGATAGCTGCGTGGGAGGCATAAGCAGCGCGCTGAAGTGTAAAAAAAAAAGAGCAGAGCCACAGCACAATGGTTAAGACACTGACCCACAGTGCAGGGATCAGGGGTTCAATCCCCCACAATGAAGACAGCTGGCTGAGGCATTAATTTATGAGGCGCAGAAATACTGGGAGTCATAAGGCGGCACGCTAATGTTTTTGGTGGCATATTAATACTGGGCTGCATAAGGCGGCGCGCTGATGTTTATGGAGGCATTATAATACTGGGCGGTATAAGTGGCATGCTGAAAGAAAAGCAGAGCCACAGCACAATGGTTAAGGCAATTAGCAATGATGCAGGGATCAGGGGTTCAATCCCCCACAATGCCCAATAGAAACAGCTGGCTGAGGCATTATTTTAGGAGGCATTTAAATGATGGGCGGTATAAGGCGGCGCGCTGATGGGCATAAGGCTGTGCACTAATGTTTTAGGAGGCTTTTTAATACTGGGCGGCATAAGGCAGCGCGCTGATATGCAATCACAGGAACAGAGCCACAGCACAATGGTTAAGACACTGACCAATGGTGCAGGGATCAGGGGTTCAATCCCCCAAAGTGCCCAATGCACAAGGCTGGCTGAAGCAGAACATATTAAGAGGAAGATTGCTTTAGGAGGCATATTATTCATATTTTAATTATCACTACTAGCAAACGCACTCCCAAAGCGTGTTAACATAAGGTGCCCTATAAGGCACATTTTAAAGTGCACTGTCAGCCAAGGCACCCTAGAATGTTGCTTATAGGGTGCTTTAGAAGGTGCCGTATGAGGTACTGCAAGGTCAGTGTACTGTTTTTTATGGCAGCACTGTGCAGTTTAAGGAATGAAAAGCATAAGTAGGTGCGCTGACAGGCAAGGAGGAGCAGCAGTGGAGCACAATGGTTAAGGCACTGACTGCTGATACATGGGTCATGAGTTTGCTCCCCAGTGTGCCTAATACGTAAGGCTGGCTGTGGCATCAGCTTTGCATTGTGCATATTTTGTCCTGCAGCACTTTAGTTTTATGTTATTAATTGCTGCCAGCAAACACGCCCTCACGTGCCGTAATGGAAGGTGCCGTATAAGGCACCCTATAAGGCACTCCATAGGGCACATTAGAAATTGCACTGTCCACCACAGCACCCTAAAATGTCCCCTATAGGGCACCCTATAGGTTGCATCACAGGATATTGTATAGTGCACCTTATATGGATGGGAACCATAAGGTGCCCTATAGGGCGCCCTATAAAGCACCCTCAGAGGCACCTTATGGGTACAGTACGCTGAGGGTGTTTTTGCTGGCATCAAAATATGTACATTAAAAAAAAAGCATTGGACAACCCTATCAAATAACCCCACTGTGGGTTTGAACCCATGACCTCTGGCTTCAGAGGCAGTGAAGCAACCATTGGACTACAGCTCTATAACTGCTAGCAAGCCCCTGGCTGGCTGCAGAGAGCATGCACGTCACCACACAGACAGTCTGCTGTGGTCACCAGGATAGGGTTAGCCCACGCATACTCATGATGCACTGCACATACAAATCAGCTGTCCACAGATTAACACAAGATGGGCAATGCACCCCCACAGCACCTCAGCCCGGTAGAGGGAAGTGACCATGTGCACCCACACACCACCTCGGCCTGGTAGGGGGTACTGACCGTGTGTTTTACTGGCACAGAGTAGCTACACACCATCACATTGTGCGGGTACTGTGCTCACCCTGAGGGTGCAATGAGGCTCCCAGGACCAGGTCCACAATACCTTCCAAAGCAGTGCTAATGTGTGAGATAGGTAGTTCCTGCACAAATACTTTGGATATTTCTGTCTGACTCAGTCAACTGTAGCCTCCATGGACCCCTAGGTGGGCCATGTACCACCACGACCCTCACCCCCCTCCTCCAGGGCTGAGGGTGGCAAACAGGGTATCCTATCAATAGATCCACATTCTACCTCCCTACAAAGGTGGCAGTAGAGGGGTCCATCAACCCCGATCCTGCTGAGAAGCAGACACCCCCACAGGGCAGTCAATGCAGCTCTATACACATCCATAACACAATAGCAGACAGATATTAGGCCTGGATACGGTGAGCTGCACCCCGTCACTATCTGATATTCTCCTGCAGCAAGTCATCAGCCACTGCACCTTGCAAGCTGCTCCATCACAACACATACCAGCTGCAAACAGTGTGCTAGTTAGTCCACAGTGCATGTTTCCAGTGGAGATGCATGCACCCAGAACTGGGATGTCAGCATACACAGCAAGCAGATAAATCAGTGACTGGGCCCCAAAAGGAAACCCATATCTATCACATGAGAAAAATGCCAGATAGCACTATGGGGGTGCCTAGCCATGCTGTGGTCACTGCACAGTCAGGGTGAGAGTGATCTCTCAGCAGGACATACTGAGGTCACCCTGTCTGTGTAGGTGGTGGCCGGGCACTAAAATGTCCCAGTCAGTGCCCTATGCCCTGTGCAGAGGCACCCTGGCCAGGCCACCCTGTCCGGCCTATACCCATGGTACCTTGCTCCTCATTATGCACATTGGCAGCCCAATACTGGCAAAATTGCTGGCAGTGTGGGCTGTGGAAGGTGTTTGCAGCCACCACACACTGGATAGGCAGACAGCCACCCCCACACCTATGCCAGCATTGTGCTACTATAGAGGAGTCCAGCAGCCATACCCACCACACCAGTCCTGGGCACAGTACAGGCATGGATATGGTACGCACTACTGTTGGGGGTCACTCCCCAGGGTGGTAAACACTATCAGAGACCAGACCTGCAGCGCACACTGCAGACATCACAATGATTGTTATGGTGGAGATCAATGAGCAAAATGTGCTTAACGTAGGAATTGATATCTGCCAGTTATCATGGGCAACGTTTGATAGCTGTGTACCATATACCCAGGTGTAGGGTGGCAGTGCTAAGGTATGCAACTGCTAGTATTGGGAGATACAGGCAGGTCCCAATGTCCTGCCTCTCCATGAGGCATTGGCCAATGGGGCCTGTGGGGGTGTGTGTGGGGGTGTCTGGCCCTGTTGGCTGCTGCTTTACGGCAGAGTGTCCTAACTCCAGTCCTGGTGTTCCAACCACTGTTCGGGTTTTCATGCTGTTCCTCATAGATATGCATGAGCTACATCAGCATACCATGGGGGTGGTGCACAGATATGCAGCACAGGCATCTTTATTAGAGGCAGCATGGATCCTGAATGGTGTGGGGCCCTCCAGGACTGCATTTGGGAGACTCTGCTCTAAGTAATGCGGCTGTTTATGGTGTCTGTGTTTGGTGTGGTAAAATATAGGCGTATGAACCATGCATATGTTCTCAGCAATAAAGGTTTGTCCGTACTATCACGGTTTAGTTGTAGGAAAAATGTGTGGACTGGATTGGCAGTAGCCACAGCTGGGCTTTGAACCTGTGACCTTCTGTTCCTGCACACACTGTCTGTGTGCACTGCACCACCATGTTGCCACAGTTATGCTTTGTTCCCTGGGGAGTCCATGACTGTACATCCGACAGAGCCTGTCTGTTGCGGTGGACGGTGCCAGCCTGCACAGGCCTAGGCCACTGTCTGCTGTGGTTTGCAGCCACTGCCCCCTCCACCACCTGTACCCTTCCGCCAACATGCAGACATGTCCCTATCTGGGAAAAAGCATATAACCTGATTGAGTTGTAGCACTCCAGGACTGAATTTGGGGGACTCGGCTGTAGGTAATGCCCATTGTTATGGTTTGTGTGCGGTGTAGGGTAAAATATTTGTGTTTGAACCATGCTTATGTTCTCTGCAATAAAGGAGTGTCTGTACTATCACTGTTTAGTGGTAGGTAAAACTATGGGGACTGGGTTGGTAGGAGTCCCTGCTGGGATTTGAACTTGTGACCCTCTGGGCCTACAGGAACTGGCTGCGTCTGCTGCACCACACTGTGGCCACAGAGACAGTGTAGTCTCTGGAGATAGGAAACCTGGCTGCACGAGTCAGACGCCCTGCTCTGCACAATTTTACTGTGGGCTCGTTTACCTTGTATGGGGACAAAGGTGCGAATAAACCTCACAAATGCCCTCCAAAAAAGGGGAAGAAAACCAAAACCAAGCTGCGCAACAGTGATATCAATGGGCAACCTGGAAAACACTCCCAGGAAAGCTCCATTAAAATGCAGTGCTTTTAAATGAGTCTACGGAGCGTAGACCCTTCCAAAAATCATTTATTTTTTTTGGAGCTTTCCTGGGAGTGTTTTTTATGGTTGCCCATTAATATCACTGTTGCCCAACTGGATTATAATTTATTTGGAATTTGTTGTGCTCATTTGCAATTTATATTTGCTATTTTGTTCTATCCACATGTATCACACTGCTCACGTTTTGCATGTTTCCCCGGTTTTGCAGTACATTGCTGACGTAAATGGTTTCTCTTCCCTTTAAATCGGCTCTAACGCGAGGTTTTCACTCGCGGTATTTTTTTTGCCGAAATTCAGCCATGCTCCTGTGCGGGGAGCCTCTCCCCTCCCACTCTCCACCCATTGACCCCGTCCCTCCGCCCCTCGGGGGCCTTCCTCCGCCCTCCGTACGCCTTTCCCCGCCTCTATCGCACATCAGTGCCCCACACACGTGCGCGGGCCCGTTAGTGTGACGTGCACGCATGCGGGGCACTTAACAGCACTTAAGTGCATCATTAGCGTACGCTACTGTGCGCCGCGCACGTGTGCACGCTTTAGTAAACATACCCCATAGACAAGATTCTCAAGGGCAGAAATGTCTTTCTCCATACAAAGATTTGATTTGTCCAAGCTATGGTATTTTCAATAACATCATATGGATGTGAAAGCTGGACAGTGAAAAAGATAGACAGGAAGAAAATGAATGTCTTTGAATTATTGTGCTGGCAATGGATACTGTGTATACCATGGACTGCCCGAAGAACAAACCAGTCAGTACTAAAGTAGGTCAAACCTAAGCTTTCCTTAGAAGCTCAGAAGACAAGACTTTGACTTTCATACTTTGGACACAACATGAGAAGAGAGAGATTGTTAGAGAAAGACATAATATTTGTAAGGTAGAAGGTCAAAGCAAAAGAGGAAGTCTGGCAATGAGATGGATTGATATAATAATAGCAGCTATGGGTACCACTCTATCAACATTGAGCCGCCTGACTGAAGACTGAGCACAGTTTAGGTCAACTTTCCAGAGGGTTGCCATGAGTCAACACCGACTCGACGGCACTTAACAACATTTTGAACTTTGCCTCTTTCTTTAATTGTTTCCCTTAAGTGGCTCAAATAAATTTACAGGAGTATAACAAATGAAACAAGAAATATAAGGACATTTTACACAATTTTTAATGTAAACTATACTTTTTGCATTCCAAAGGGAAAGCCAATAAAATAATAAAAATGCAATAGTACATAAAAATTTTAATGCTGGTGATTTGATATTGGCCCTGTATTTCAAACAAATTAAATTTGTATGACTAGTCTAAGTTAAATATTCCAATCTGCTTGACAGCAGGAAAACAAGTTATGCTCCTTTATCATGCTGGATCTGAAATGGCTTAGCTAAGTCTTGCAGTGGCACACGCTTCCTTGCAACATTTGAAGTCCAATATTCTGTGTACTTCTGTCAGTATGTCTCTTTATCAATGACTGTCTTTCTAGTCATGCTTGTGTTCATGTTTTTACTACATGCACCACTGATTACCTTGGAAAAGGGCAATGCTGTAGCTGTTCAGCTGACCTTTCAGCTTATTTTCTCGTGTAGTATGAAACACAAACTAATAGTCTTAGGTTTCTGACTTTAGAAAGATGGCTGATTCTTTTTTTAATTATTTTCACCTCTACAACAACTTTCTCCTTAAATTAGATGAGATTTTTCAGTATTTGTGTTTATATCTTTTTGAAAAACAATTTTTCAGAGCTTTATCTACAAAAGGATGTTGAAATAGTACAGACTAGTATGGTAATAGAATTTAAATGAGCTTGAGAGAGATACAGAGGGAATCTAGTCTAAGAACCTGAATCCTCTTATGTATCTATCTAATCTGTTAGGGATGTGCAATTGTTTCAAGCAACACAGGAAATTTCTAGGATACATTCTGTCTTTTAATATAATTTTTTGTTGTCATCAATAGCATCAGAATACTTATTGCATGCTATTCTGACTTAAAGTAGGAATAGCACATACTAAGTAGAATGGCACACACTATTGGTTTGATGGAGAAAGCCGGTGCTGAAGTTGCATACTATTAGCTGTGTTCACGTTTTCATAGCGCACTGATAGCATGAAACTTCAGCACCAATATGCATCAAGGGGTGTGTATGCTAATGAGATACACAAAACATTGTTGTAAAGTTGAAAGGAGGGGAAGCTGAACATGCGCAAACAATAGATTTACTACACCCAGCTCATTTGTGTATCATTTTAATACACCTGGCATTTGCATAGATAGCACCAGGCAGAGAGAATGGACACACACATACAAACCAAGCAACCATAGCAACTAGCAAAGGAATATGTACCATGAAGCCCACAGATAAAATTGGAGCCACAACGGTGGTAACTGTATGGCTACAGACAATTAATATACCAAAACAGTCATGAGGAAAGGGAACAAGGTAGCTGGTATGTCCAGGGCATTCAACCCTACTGCTCCAGATATGAGGTCACTGCCATGAACACATATACAGCCATCCAAAGAGCACCTCCCCTCACCATGCATACTCATACCCAAACACATGCACATACTCATCACCACTGATGTGGAACCCTTCCACATGAAGGTCACCAGCTGGAAAGAAGTGACACATGGCAAGGGTGAAAGGATGTGCAGATAGCGGCACATTGAATGTGTGCAAATGCCATGAGCCATGGTAATGGAGTGGAAGAGCATGCCTGCAGGCATGCAACATGCTTTGTAGGACCCTCCATGAGAGGACACAGATCAGAATAATCACTATAAATTCAGGTATGTAGTACAGGCACATAGAGCCAAACCAGAATGTACCTATTCATAAAGTACCTGCATAGCACACAACTACAGATGACTGCAACCAACTAGGAACACAGGGTATGTGGGACTCCAGGATGTTACAGGTGATGGTCAGCAGATATGCCCATGGGCCATTAGCATTGTACTCCCAATGTCCAGATGACATAGCTCCTACACAGCAGGTCATGGCAGGCTCCTGAGGCCAATACTTATCACCCCAGGACCTCCAGAAAAAAAACTTCATTGTGAGGATAGCAGGGGAGGACCTCTTGAAAAGAGTGCTTCTCAAAGCATATGTATTCCACCTCTCTCTTACAGTAGGTTCTGTTTGTTGTGGGTTTGGAATCCCTCAAGATGCACTTCAGGGCCTTGTGCTGGCATGATCCAACTTGAGCTGCAACATCAGGAAGATAAATGACACATGTGGTATTCATGTAACACACAGAAAAGGTATCATGGATTGGGTAACAGAGGCCCATATACACTTGCACAGCATCCAGGGTTTATGCTGGAATGTCAGCACACAGCAAAGAGCCATCTATAACTATTGGCAAATGTGGAAAAGAGGGCTAAAGGTATTCACAACAGGATATGGTATCACCAAACACATGGAGCAGCGGCAAAAAGGGAGTAGTAGCAAGCATCTGGAACCCATGGGAGGGATCACATGGACATAGAGAGAGCCACTGTAAGGGACCCAACCAGGTCAGGGTACCAAGACATGATGAATGCTGATGACATGAGATCATAGAAGCACTGTGCAGGTGGCATTGTCAATGCCTAGGCACATATGTGGACATCAAATTGAAGGACTATCAAAAGGGACTGCTATAGCTGGAAAAAATCTGCAATTGTATTTATCTTCTTGGAAATACTCTAAAACTTAAGGAAAGGGAATTCTTTAGGTTAAAGCTGTATATTTTAGAATTCGGTGTTTTTGTCATCAGTCAGGTCTTAAAACCACCAAAGAGCTTTTTATTTAAATCAAATCAGAGTATAGCTTAGCATAGAAAGTAAAATGGGGTAAACAGACTGTGAGTAAAAAGAAATAACTTGTCTCTACAGACCTTTACAAAGAGGCCTTCCAGTTAGGAGGCAAAAGATCTGTGAAGTTGTCTTAAACAGGTATTAAAGCCAATTGACAGATCAAAGGGGCAATTTGAAAGGTTTCCTCTATCAACCAATGGCTGTATGAATCATCCAGGAAATTGTTAAAACATTATCTTAGAAGCGCAGGTCAGGCCACTGTGTTGCAAGCCAGGTTTTTTTTTTTCTATTTATTGATTTTTACAAAAAATCCAAGCAAAACACACTTGAATGGAAAATAAAGGAAACAGGTTACATAGGTCAGTTTTAATAAAGTATTCTTTCCCTCCCACCCACCCCAGGCATAATCTTAGATTTATAGGCTCTTCTGCATGCTCTTGGAATATCAGACACACTACTCACCTGGTTCAAATCATACCTGACAGATAGACAACTACAAGTAAGATCTAGCCCTGCAAAATCCACCCCATACACACAATCCCAAGGAGTCCCACAAGGCTCCATTCTCTCATCCCTATTATTCAACATTTTCCTTCAGTCAATTTGCACTGTCATACAAACTTTCAATATCCTATACCAAATCTATGCAGACAATGTAATGATCTATGTACCTATAAATACATGAAACCCAGATATCACAACCATAATGCGATGCTTTTCCATGATCAATGAATGGTTCAGAAGACATAATTTGGCCATAAACTTTAAAAAAAAAACCAGAGGTCCTGTACATTACCAGAGACAACAATGTCAAATCACCAAGCTCCATAACCATCAATGGGACACAAATCCAAGTACAACAAAATATATGATACCTCGGAGTTACATTGGATCAACACCTCTCCTTCACAGGACACATACGGAACATCACAAGGAGCATCTACTATCCATACTGTACCTGCATAGCACCCCTCCCAAGACTCTCTGTC
The DNA here is from genome assembly GCA_033557465.1 of Ichthyophis bannanicus. Classification (NCBI taxonomy): domain Eukaryota; kingdom Metazoa; phylum Chordata; class Amphibia; order Gymnophiona; family Ichthyophiidae; genus Ichthyophis; species Ichthyophis bannanicus. The sequence goes on from CM066034.1 coordinate 263,732,151, forward strand.
CTATTTCCATTACTGTCACTCTCATTACTGTTCCCTCATTCACGCCGCTAAGCACTCCTATTATACCAACCTTATCGCTTCTTCCTCCAACTTTTCCTGCCATTTTTATTCTATTCTCTGTTCCCTATCAGCTCCCCATGCCCACTCCTCCCCAGTGCCCTCTGCTAATCTCCCTGATCCTGCCCTTCTCACATCCTTCTACAGTACTAAGGTCCTGGCCCTTCGTTCCTCCTTTCCCTTCTGCCCCCCCCCCCCTATCCCTACACAATAACAGACTTCTCAGTGAAACAAAGAGTTAATTTAATCACATCACATTACATTCTTGCAAGAAAGGGTGAAATGTTTGACTAAGCTTTCACAATCATCCTCTGTTTCACAATCATCCTCTTTTATAGTACTCTATGTCCTCGCCCACTTCCAGCATGTCCATAACTCATTGGTTAATACTTCTGCACCTGTGTCAGGCTGTGTGTTATTAGCCATGTAGTCTCTCTTCCCAGGATGCAGACATACAGTAAAGGAAGTCAGAAAATCATTACATAGTATACTATGTCCTCGCCCACTTCAAGCATGTCCATAACTCATTGGTTAATACTGTTGCACCTGTGTCAGACTACGTGTTATTATCCACATAATCTCTCTTCCCAGGATGCAGAAATACAGTAAAGGAAGTCAGAAAATCATTACATACTACACTATGTCCTCGCCCTCTTCCAGCATGTCTATAACTCAATGGTTAATTCTGTCTCACTCCACTTCTTTGTACTTCTGCACCTGTGACAGGCTACATATTACTATCCATGTAGTCTCTCCTTCCAGGATGCAGATATAAAGGGTGAGCCCGTCAAACCTGCATTTTTGAAAAGGGCGGGAGAGCCGTGAAAGTGGGCGGAGCGAGTTAGCAAGGTTACCATTGTGTCCCCCACAACTAAGCATTTCAGTCGCCATGGAGCAGTGGTCTAAACAACAACGTTCATTCGCTGTGAAAGCGTTTTACCAAAGTGGTAGTTATGCAGCCGCTCAGCGTCGTTTCCGGACGAATTTTCAAATTAATCGAAATAAGCCAGTGCCGTCTGTTAATTCAATCAAATTGTGGGTGACAAACTTTGAAGCAATTGGTGAAACGAGAAGCAGAAGGGGTGGCAGTGCAAGATCAGTGCGAACTCCCGCGAATATTGACCGCGTGAGAGTTGCTGTGGAAAGAAGCCCTCGGAGATCGGCACATCGACAGAGTGCTGCGCTTGGCATGGCAAACACGAGCGTCCGAAGAATCTTGAGGTTAGATTTACACCATCACCCGTACAAAATTCAGGTTGTTCAGGCTATGAATGAAAACGATTTTGCAGCTCGACGGCGTTTTTGTCAAACGTTGTTGGACATGTTTGATGAAAACGAGGACCTTGTTCACAACCTGTGGATGAGCGATGAGGCACATTTCCATCTCTCCGGTTTTGTGAATAAACAAAATTTCCGATATTGGAGTGATGAAAACCCTCAACAACTCCATCAAAAACCACTCCATTCAAGCAAGGTAACAGTTTGGTGCGCAATGTCCTCATTGGGAATCATAGGCCCGTATGTTTTTGAAAATGACAGGGAGCAAGCAGTTACTGTGAATGCACAACGCTATTCGGAAATGTTGCATTCATTCTTCATTCCTCAGCTTCGTCAACATGGAATGAACAATGAAACCTTATTCCAGCAAGACGGTGCCACAAGTCATACAGCCCGTGTGAGCATGAATGTTCTCAACAATGTTTTTCCAAATCGGGTGATATCCCGAAATGGAGCAATTTCTTGGCCTCCCCGATCGCCCGACCTCACAGTGTGCGATTTTTTTTCTTGTGGGGGTACCTGAAGAGTAAAGTCTTTGAACAACGACCTCCAACGCTTGGGGAACTCAAGAGGAGAATCCGGTTGGAAATCGAGAGAATTCCTCAGCGTATGCTCCGTGATGTGATGGGCAGTTTTCAGAAATCGCCTACAAGAATGTCTCAATCGGGAAGGACACCATCTTACTGGCGTTATTTTTAAACAGTGAATGTTGTTTCTTAAATGCTTTTTAATGTACATTAAGATAGTAACAATAAAATTTTGAAATATCCATCCGTTTATTTTTTACAGTCATTTCAAAAATGCAGGTTTGACTGGCTCACCCTGTACAACAAAGGGAGTCAGAAAGTCATTACATACAAAATTATATTACAGAATGGTGAATGAATGGAATACAAGAATATTACATTGTAAAAATAACATATCACATTTATTTGTCACCCTCCCCTTCTCCCCTCCTTCCCCCCCCACCCCCCCGCAGCTCCTGCTCTTTCCCACCAATGGTCCCTATTCCATCCCATCTCCTCTGCTGAACTCTCTAAGGCATTCTCTACCTCCTGGAAAACCACTTGTCAGCTCGACCCTATTGCTTCCTGTTGGCTTGCCGAGCCTTCTCTTGCACTCTTTCCCCTCATCCTCTCCATTTTCAATTCCAGTCTTTCCTCTGGTCTCTTTCCTGCCTCTTGGAAGCATGCTATAATTTGCCCCATCCTCAAGAAACCCTCCCTGGACCCCTCCATTCCTGCTAATTGGCGCCCTGTTTCTAACCTCTTTTTCCTGTCTAAGCTTTTGAAAAAAATTGTCTTTGCCCAACTCTCCTCTCTCTTGGACGCTGCACTAATCCTTCACCCCCATCAGTCTGGTTTCCATATGGAACACAACACTGAAACTATCCTCACTTCCCTCCTCAATGAACTCCACTCTTCCTATGACCAGGGTTTGTTTTCTATTGTGGTTTTTCTCGATCTGTCCTCTGCCTTTGATATTGTGATCCACCACACATTCCTCACTCATCTTTCTGATGCTGGCAGAGGGGGGGGGGGGCGCAGTATTCAATTGATTTTGCTCTTTTCTGTCTTCCAGGTCCTTTTCAGTTTTTTTCCAGTAATTCCTCCTCACCTAACACTCCCCTTCCCCAGGACTCTGTTCTCGCCCCTCTCTTCTTTAATATCTTTCTGGCCTCCCTCACCACCCTTATTCAACAGCACTGCACCTCGGTGTACCACTACACCAATTACATCATACTTCTGCACCATACTGACCCCTCCACTCCTGATATCACTCTCTATAATGATCGCCTCTCTTCAGTTAGTACCTGGCTGGCCTCCAACTTTCTCCATCTTAACCTTAACAAAACCCAAGCTATCTGGTTTACATTCTGCAGCCCTCCCCTACTCTCTCACCTTCACTCTCCTCCACTTCAATTCCTCTGGTCCCCTCTTTGCATTACCTTGGTGTCACTCTGGACTCTGCTTTGTCATTCATTAATGGAGTGGAACAGGTAAACATAGATAGGTTGTTTACACCATCAAAAAGTAGAAGGACTAGGGGACACACAATGAAGCTACAATGTAACCCATTTAAGACCAATAAGAGAAAATATGTTTTCCTTCAACACGTAATCAACTATAATGTTCACATCCTTGTCACACACACACACTCATTGCATAACACTCATCAGGAACTATTTTGCAGATGCAGCCGGCACCATGGATGTGCCACATCATCACTACAATAGCCATTACCACTGCCAACACTCCTGTTCTCAGAATCACAGCCAGTACCACCAATTCTACTGCCAGCAGCAACAGTGACACATGTTGTTGCAGAAGGAGATGGAGATACTAAAACCACTGCCGCCACTCACATGGATGCCAACAGTAGTAGTAGGGGGCTCTTCTGCAACGATGACTATTCAGCACTTATAAAGCGTCATGCACAGCGCTGCACGATGACCACATTGGAGGGGGAGGAAGGAGACTAGAAAAGGATCCCCTGATGTAGTCATCACCCTTGATGAGGTGCAGGGGCAGGATGGGCAATATCATGAGCCAGAGGCTGCAGGAACATTGGCAGGATCCCACTAGTACCTGCTGAGGGAGGGGAGTAGTGCTTGAGAACCTCATGATGTGCTAGAGCTGAAGCTGGATGGAGTAGAAGGAGAGGGGGAGGAGATGCAGGAAGGAGAGATAAAGATATTGTGGGTATGGGAGGGGGTAGATGGGCAGGCTAGAGATCCACTGCAGCAACTGGTAACCCAGACTGTCCAGCCTGCCTCCATGCTGAACCAGATACATCACAATGAGGTCCCCAAGGCCTTGGTAGACCCTGAGATCCTGCTATACCTCCAATCCCTTTAACAGGAGGTGCAGTAGGGCTCTGTTGTGGTCACCAGTTATCAGGACCTCATTATCACACATCTGGAAGGCCTAAGAGTAGAGGTATGTACATAAGTTTAAGTTTAAGTTTATTAGCTTAATATACCGCTAAACGTAAAGGAACATCATAGCGGTTTACAGAGTTCAAATCATAATGGTCACCGTAGGGTGAAGGGAAAAAAGGAAAAGAAGGTACATTGACTGATAGGAAAGCAAACAAGGCAGATTCATACAACAGGATGGTAGAGTGGAAAAGTGAGGAGAGGGGGAAGGGAAGACAAAGTCATGTGGGAGGTTCAGGAAGGTCAAAGGCAAGGGTAAAGAGGTGAGTTTTAAGGCGGTTCTTGAAGGTGGCATGTTCTTGTTCGAGGCGGATAGAAGAGGGGAGAGAGTTCCACAGGGCAGGGGCAAGGAAGAAAAATGCAGAGGAATGAGTGGATTGGAGGCGAGCACAGGTGGATGAGGGAAGATGCAAGCGATTCAGGTGAAAGGAGCTTAGGGAACGAGTTGGATTGTGAAAGTGAACCAAGTCAGCTAGATACTGAGGGGAGTGGGTGTAGAGGATGCGGTGGAGAAGGACCATAATCTTGAAATGAATGCGGAACTTGACAGGGAGCCAGTGGAGACGGATGAGGAGAGGAGTGATATGATCACGGATAGATGCATGAAAGATGAGCCGGGCAGCAGTGTTTTGGATACGTTGAAGACGGAGTAGTTGGGAGGCGGGGAGACCAGACAGGACGGAGTTGCAGAAATCAATGCGAGATATAACCAAGGAGAGAAGGAGGGTAGAGAGAGCCTGTGAAGAGAGAAAGGGCCGAATGGCACGAATCTGATGCAGAAAGTAGAATGAGGTCTTTGAAACGTGAGCAATGTGATCCCGAAAGGTGAGGCCAGGGTCAAAAAGGACACCCAGGTAGCGAAAGGTGGAGACTAAGGGAATGGGCGAACCAGAGAAGGAGGGGGAAACCAGAGGGGGGCACCATCACGTGAGAACCAGATGGCCAGAGTCTTAGTAAGATTAAGGTGTAGGCAATGAGTGGTAAGCCAGTGGGCTACAGCTGTGAGACAGGTATTCAGTGGGGAGAGGTCAGGGGAAAGGGGAGAGGTGTGGTATAGAAGAAGGAGGTCATCAGCATAGTAGAAGGCAGAAATCCCGTGTTGTTGTACCAGTAGTGAAAGAGGTGTAAGGAAGACATTAAAGAGGAGAGGAGCCAGAACAGAGCCCTGGGGGACACCGCAGAGCAGGGGAGTAGGTGTAGAGGCGGTTGGGGGAGTGGAGGCAGAGAGAACTGAAAAGGACCTAGAGGAGAGAAAAGAATGGAACCAGTGAAGGACGGTGCTGCAGAGGCCCGCCTCGCGAAGACGGGCTAGGAGGAGGGAGTGGTCGACAAGATCGAAAGCAGCAGAGAGGTCGAGAGAAACTGCCACCGAAAATCACCACGGTCGTGGGCAGTGTGAATTTCATTCAAGAAGAACAGTTTCGACGCTATGGCCGGGGTGGAAGCCAGACTGACGAGGGTGGAGAAAGGGAGTAGAATCAAGGTGGGAAGAAAGTTGAGAGAAGACAGCATTTTCAAGGATTTTAGATAGGAAGGGAAGGTTAGAGACTGGGCGGTAGTGTGCGGGAACCATGGGTTCGAGAGAGGACTTTTTAAGGATAGGTCGGACAAGAGCGTGTTTCCAGGATCGGGGGAATACCCCAGAGGAAAGACTGGCGTTAATCATAGAGAGGATTGGAGGGATAAGGGCTAAAGAGGGGGTGAGAAGCCAAGAGGAGGGGATGGGGTCTAGAGCACAAGAAGTTTTTTTAGAAGAGGTGATAGTTGCAATGAGCTCAGAGGAGGTGAGTGGGTGGAAAGAGTGCCAGACATGGGACAGATGAGGGGAGTGAGGGGGAGAACAGGGGGGCGGACTTGAGATGGGAGGAGGGCAGTGGGGCAGAGAGCGTCGGAGGGTAGATATTTTGGTACTGAAATAGTCATACAATGGCTGGGGCCTTACACCAGCTCTTGGCATGTATCTTTGCTTCACTGACTCTAGTCAGGAAGGGTGGGGGGAGGAGGCATGGTAGGGCATCAGCATATATAGTATGTCAAAAGAAGATTGACACATGTGGGCACTGGAATAAATATATTTGAATATGGTCAGTTTCTCCAAATGGTCTAGTTTTGCACATCACACATTAACTACTGCCACAAGGGATACTAAAGCTATACCTCACTCAAAATAAATCCCTAATTAACACTCATGAAAACTTAGAAAATTTTGTCATCTATCTTCCTTTTTTGACCTATGGTATAGAAAAAAAATATTACCAGTGAACCCAATCAATATCAAATCAATCTACAATCAAGGAAGAAAAAGACCTCAGTGCAGCCGATATTCCCTCCATGCGGCAAATTTAATCACCATAGGGGAATTGTCATCTCACAAAAAACTTCCCCTGCTTACTATAATTTTTATTATTATAATTTTTAGAAAAATCTATATATGCATTTTTCAAAATTACCAAAACTTATTAAAGTTCCTATATAATCAGCATATTCGTCTGAAGTACTCAATCTCAACAATTTGCCACTAGGGCCAACAACCTCCACATCTCTGACTCCCTGTAACAAAGCAGAACAGGGGCAGTCATGGACAAACAATGCTTTCAAACTTATCAATTCTACTACACTTATCTGCTCAACAGATCCATAGGTTCACTGACCATACATCCTGTCGACCACAATAATCCTTGCCCACTGTATGGACAGTGAACTATGGATCTGTTGAGCAGATAAGTGCACTAGAATTTCTGAGTTTGAAAGCATTGTTTGTCAATGACTGCCTTGTTGTTTTGCTTTGTTACAGGGAGTCGGAGATATGGAGGCTGTTGGCTCTAGTGGCAAATTGTTGAGATTGAGTATTTCAGGCAAATATAATGATTATATAGGAACTTTAATAAGTTTTGATAATTTTTAAAAATGATTCCACTCCCCAGACCCTTGGATATGGGATTGTGTGAGCAGTATCTACTTCAGCCCTTACTATTTGGGCCCTGTCACTTTGACCTGTATCAGGCTCATTACTACCCTTTTGCTCAACTACTGTTTCACCACTTGCCAGTCCATCTACATGTTGCTATGTCTGCCTTGGATTGGGGCCAACACACATCTATTAGCATTTGAGCTTTTGGTGCATGTGTCTTGCTGTGTGTATGGTGATGAGACATTTGCATACTATACCTCCAGACCCCACACCCTGAAAATGGCCACTGCCAATATGCACTATTGAAGATGTAGTTTGCTGTAGTTAAGCAGAGTGTGTGGCTTTGGAAAGCACAGTCTATCCATGTCAATTCCACCCAAAGCCCTGCTCCTCTGACTTGTATGATGCAAGTCACCATTGTCAGGGTTGTGATAGGGGCCATGGCCACCACTCAGGGTTCCATCCACTCACATACCTAGCAACAATGCATCAGATGGTGCATATGTATGGGAAGGGCAAAGACAGCCCATCTACAAGGCAGACTAGGTGGTCGCAGGTCACAGACCATGGTGGGGAGCATGGTGACTGCCTCCTCTCCTAAGCAGTGGCTCAGCCCTAGGCAGGCCCAATGTGCTGCCCCCACCGCACCGCATGTCATCACCATGCCACCCTCATTGCCTGCTGAAATGTGTGTGGAGATGTTGGCAGATGCAGAATCTAAGGAAGAGCTCCTAGCCTCTTCAACCCATCAAATAGCATGGCATCGGCCACAAAGCGCATCAAAGGAAGCCACTATGGGAAACATGGGGTTGTGTACATTAGCACTTTCATAATGTAGGTGACAAGCAGCAGGCAGCATTGAAGGTGGTGGTATGATTTCCCTGGATGACCATCCCATGAACATGGTTGATAAGGTGAAGTTAAAGAAGCTGCTGCATCTCATAACTCACACTTACCAAGTGCCCTGCAGGTCAACCTTTAGAAACAAAGAAACATAGAAACATGACAACAGAAAAAGACCACAAGGCCCATCTAGTCTGTCCTTCCATAACAACAACTACAACAGTCCACTTTTTACCTTTAGACATCCTCTGTGTTGGTCCCATGCTTTTTTGAATTCAGTTACTGTCCTCATCTCCACCACCTCCACTGGGAGACTATTCCACGGATCCACTACTCTTTCCGTAAAGAAATAATTCCGCATATCACTCCTGAATCTATCTCCCTTCACCCTCATCCCATGTCCCCTCATAGCAGAACTTGCTTTCAATTGAAAGAGGCTCTCTCCCTGAACATTTATGCCACGGAGGTATTTAAACATCTCAATCATATCACCTCTATCCCGCCTTTCCTCTAAGGTGTACATATTAAGATCCTTAAGTCTGTCCTCATATGCTTTATAATGAAGCCCATTAATCATTTTAGTAGCAACCCTCTGCACCGACTCCATCCTGTTCACATCCTTTTGAAGGTGCGGTCTCCAGAATTGCACACCATACTCCAAATGAGGTCGCACCAAAGACTTATACAGAGGCATTATCACCTCCTTTTTTCTGCTAGCCATTCCTCTCCGTATGCACTCAAGCATCCTTCTAGCTTTTGCTGTCGCCTTTTCTACCTGTTTAGCTACTTTAAGATCATCAGACACAACCACGCCTAGGTCCCACTCTTCTTTAGTGGACAAAAATACTTCACCTCCTATACTGTATTGCTCCCTTGGATTGCTGCAGCCCAAATGCATGACCTTACATTTTTTTAACATTAAATCCCAGCTGCCAAATTCTAGACCATTCTTCAAGCTTAGCTAGATCCCTCCTCATGTTATCTACACCTTCCTGGGTGTCTACTCTATTGCAGATTTTGGTATCATCCGCAAAGAGGCAAACCTTAACCGACAGCCCTTCCGCTATATCACTAACAAAGATGTTAAAAAGAATCGGACCAAGGACAGATTCCTGGGGCACACCACTGGTAACATCCTTCTCCTCAGAGGGAGCTCCATTTACTTGTACTCTTTTTCGCCTCCCACCCAACCAATTTCTAACACAAGCAGTAACTTTAGGGTCCATCCTTGGGGTGCTCAGTTTGTTTATAAGTCGCCTGTGAGGAACAGTGTCAAAGGCTTTACTGAAATCTAAATACACCACATCTAGAGCTCTCCCTCGGTCCAACTCCCTGGTCACCCAGTCAAAGAAATCAATCAGATTTGTCTGACAAGACCTGCCTCTGGTGAATCCATGCTGCCTCGGATCCTGTAATCTGCCGGACTCCAGAAACCTCACTATTTTCTCTTTCAGCAGCGTTTCCAATAATTTACTCACCACCGAAGTTAAACTAACCGGCCTGTAGTTTTCAACCACATCCTTACTTCCGCTTTTGTGTAAAGGCACCACATGAGCCTCTCTCCAGTCCTTTGGCACCACTCCCGACTCCAACGAGGCATTGAAAAGGTCAGTCAGTGGAGTTGCTAGAACGTCCCCAAGTTCCCTCAGTATTCTAGGGTGTATCCCATCCGGTCCCATCGCTTTGTCTACTTTAAGTTGAGCTAGTTTCTCACGAACACAGTCTTTTGAAAATTGTTCAAGATGTCCCTCGCTTCTGTTCCTATTTGTGGGTGTTTTCTGAGGTCCTGCTCCTGGTTCTTCATCTGTGAACACAGAACAAAAATATTTGTTAAGCAATTCCCCTTTATCCTTATCAGCTTCTACATATTCCCCCCTGCACCCTTGAGTCTGACAATACCACTTTTGCCCTTCCTCTTCTCACTAATATATCTGAAAAATGTCTTATCCCCCCATTTTATTGCATTGGCTATTTCCTCCTCCTTTTGAATCTGTGCCTGCTTGACTACTTTGCTAGCTTCTCTAAGTTTTTCCAAATACAGATGCCTGTCTTCCTCTCTCTGTGATCTCTTGTATTTCATGAAGGCCTCCCTCTTTTTCTTCACTTTTTCAGCTACTTCCTTCGAAAACCATAGCGGTCTCCTGTTCCTTTTGCCTTTATTTATCATTTTAACAAAAAGGTTGGTTGCCTTTAAAATACCCCCTTTCAGTTTTGCCCACTGTTTTTCTACATCCCCCAGCTTTAATAGGCATGTGAACTCCATCCTATATAATAAGTTGTATCACCAGCTGCAGACAGAGCTGGCTAAAGGAGAAGATGATTCTAGCATGCATTTCATCACTGATATCTGGACTAGAGAGAATGTTACCCCATCTAACTCTCCTTGGCAACATACTAGCCAGCTGAGGCAGGAATAGGCTGAAGGGGAAGCAATAGCAGAAGGGTACGAATGGGCTGTGATGCCCAGCCAGGTAATGGAGACAACCATATGTGGATTCATATCTTATGAGGAAGAAGGGCAGTGTTGTATGGTTGGTACATAGCGCACAAACAGAATCGTACATCCAGGTTTCTTTGTAACAAATAGTGGGACAAACATGGCCAAGGCAGTGAAAGAGGGGGCTTTTGTGGGATCAGAATTCTTTGCACACTTGCTGCAACTGGTTTTCAGAGACACACACCCTACGCCTCATGAGCAAGGTAAGCATTAGCCAGCCCTTTCCTGAGGCAACAGATCAAGAAGTGCCAAAAATTAGCTAGATATTTTCACTGGAGTGTGAAGCTCTGTGAGAAGCAGGAAGCAACAGGGGAACCTATATAACAGCTCATCAGGATGTTGCCAGCAGGTGTAAGTCTACCTATGACATGCTGGAGAGGTTAGTGAATCAAAAGCCCCCTCTCCTTAAGATGTCATCAGAGACCATGTTTGGCATTGACAGGCCCCTGGATCACCAGGTTTGGAGAAATATCATGCAGGTTATTGAAGTCCTTCAAGGATGCCACAGAGGAAATGAGTTCTGCAAGGTCTAACCTGGGCTTTCTCATCCCAGTAGTGAATATTTTACAGGCCAAATTGGAGCATTTTTCAGCAGTGACAAGGATTCACAGTAGAGGTTTTGATGAGAGTGTTTTTTATTTGCATGGTTAACTCAAAAAAAGGATGGAACCTCGTATGAAGGAGTATGCTTATATGCTGGCTGTGACCTGCAGATGAAAGAAAATTTCACTCTGTGTTACAGCTCTCTGACTTTCTGGAAGGAAAGTATGGTGATTGAGATAGAGGAATGGAGACAGGGAGGCACTGGTGGTGGTGATGCAGGTTGGAAAATACCAGGCACACCAGCAAACAATATTGGCACCATGAGCACCACACTGTCACCTACCCTTCTCTCCTGGCTTTACATGCTCATGGCCCATGAGCTCCAGCCAGGAAAAATATTTAGTGACCAAAGCCCTTGTTTCATTGCCAAACTGCAGAGATCATCCTACCACAAGTCAGACTTCAGCATGGATTTCAGTGCCATGCCACCTTGCAGAGCCCATTGAGTTCATACACACAGATCCCTTTGTATATTGGGCACATAAGTTAGCAGTTTGATTAAATGTGACCAAGGCTGCACATGTTCTGCCCTGCCCTCCAACCAGTATGCCCAATGAGCATATATAGTCCATAGCAAGGGATATCATGGCTCACTGTCATTCGCAGAAAGCACCACATGTAGCGGAAAAGCTTGTGTTCTAAAGACAAACCACTCCTTGTTTGGTCTCCCTTCATTTTCATGCAACTGGTTTTAATTTACTGAACAATATTTAAACTCTGTTGTCATCCCTTTTCTAAGCACCAGATGTAGTGTTTAAAATTGAAACTGGATTTTCAATGCCTTCAGTGCCAGAATCTGCATATCCTCTAGCACTGAATAGCTGGTTTCAGTGCTGACCACCAGCGCTATCCAGATAGTGGTGATATTCAGTCACAATCCTGATAGTAAGAAACAGATAAAACTAGGCCTGTTTGGTTTTTTTTACCTATTTATTTAGCTCACTCCTTTCAAGTGACAGTTCAAGGTAAATGACAATCAGGTATAGTAGGTATTTCTCTGTCCCCAGGCTGTCTGTACCTTAGGGAATGGAGGGCTAAGTGACTTGCCCAAGGCCATAAGGAATACCAGTAGGTTTAAAGCCCTGAATGCTTTGGTTAGAGGCCACTGTTTTAACCAATAGGCTACTCCTCAACTCCAGCTAACAAATGGAATATCATCACTAGCTAGATATATTTTCCTAAGCAGAAAACCCTGCATGGGGCAATATATATGTATATTAAATTGCTGGTGTATGTATTTTGTGAGTTATATATGTAACTGGTCATTTTAGACATGTGGTCAGTGCCTAAAATTTATCAGCTTATCCCCTTAATCTTTGTACTGATAACTAAAGACCCCTTTTACTGACACTTAGCTCAACCTACCCGCCTCATGGCCCATTTTATTCCCATGGGCTGTGTGGCAGATAGCTCAAGATAAGGGGTATGTTTACTAAACCGCGCAATTGTGCGGGGCGCACTTGAGCGTGCACTAAGGTACCTTAGCGCACGCTAATAGTGCATTTTTGTGCCCCGCACACGTGCGCTCTGCACTAACGGGCCCGCACAAGTGTGCGGCGTGCTGAAGTGCGATAGAGGCGTGGAAAGGCATTCCGAGGGCGGAGGAAGGCTCCCGAGGGGCGGGGGGACAGGGTCAATGGGTGGAGAGTGGGAGTGGAGAGGCTCCCCGCACAGGAGCGGGGCTGAAATTCAAGCTTAAAAATACCGCGAGTGAAAACCTCGCGTTAGAGCCGATTTAAAGGGAAGAGAAACCATTTCTGTCAGCAATGTACAGCAAAACCGGGGAAACCGAAAGAACGTGAGCAGTGTGATATATGTGCACAGAACAAAATAGCAAATAAAAAGTGAAAATGACCACAACAAAATTCTAAAAAATTATAATCCAGCTGGCCAATAGTGATATCAATGGGCAACATTAAAAAACACTCCCAGGAAAGCTCCAAAAAAAAAGAAATGATTTTTGGAAGGGTCTACGCTCCATAGACCCTTCCAAAAATCATTTCATTTTTTTGGAGCTTTCCTGGGAGTGTTTTTTAATGTTGCCCATTGATATCACCGTTGCCCAGCTTGGTTATGTTTTATTTCCCTTTTTCCGAGGTCATTTTTGAGGTTTATTTGCCCTTTTGTCTCCATACAAAGTGAACGAGCCTACAGTAAAACTTTGCAGAGCAGGGTTTCTGACCCTTTCGGCCAGGTTTCCTATCTCCAGGGACTAAACTGTCTCTGTGGCCACAGTGTGGTGCAGCAGACACAGCCAATGCCTGTAAGACCAGAGGGTCACAGGTTCAAATCCCATCTGGGGCTCCTGCCAACCCAATCCCCACATTTTACCCACCACTAAACAGAGATAGTAAAGACACTCATGTTTTGAAGAGAACATAAGCATGGTTCAAACACCTATATTTTACCCTACACCGCACACACACCATAACAATGGGCATTACCTACAGATGAGTCCCCCAAATGCAGTCCTGGAGTGCCACACCTCAATCAGGTCATATGCTTTTTCTAAGATAAGGACATGTCAGCATGTTGGCGGAAGGGTACAGGTGGTGGAGGGGGCAGTGGCTGCTAGCCACAGCAGACAATGGCCTAGCCCTGTGCAGGCTGGCACCGTCCACTGCAACAGACAGGCTCTGTCGGATGTACTGTCATGGACACCCCAGGGAATACAGCATAACTGTGGCAACACGGTGGTGCAGTGCACACAGACAGTGTGTGCAAGAACTAGAAGGTCACAGGTTCAAAGCCCAGCTGGAGCTACATCCAGTCCACATATTTTTCCCACAACTAAACCGTGATAGTAAGGACAAACCTTTATTGCTGAGAACATACGCATGGCTAATACACCTATATTTTACCCCACCGAGCACAGACACCATAAACAGGCGCATTACCTAGAGCAGAGTCTCCCAAATGCAGTCCTGGAGGACCACACACCATTCAGGTTCCATGCTGCCTCTAATAAAGATGCCTGTGCTGCATATCTATGCACCACCCCCATGGTATGCAGATGTAGCTCATGCATATTCATGAGGGGCAGCATAAAAACCCGAACAGTGTTTGGCACACCAGGACTGGAGTTGGGAACCTCTGCCGTAAAGCAGCAGCCAACAGGGGCAGACACACCCACACCCACACCCACAGGCCTCATTGGCCAATGCCTCCTGGAGAGGCAGGACATTGCGACCTGCGTGCATCTCCCAATACTAGCACTTGCATACCTTAGCAATGCAACCCTACACCTGGGTATACGGTACACAGCTCTCAAACATTTGCTATGAGTACTGGCAGATAGAAATTTCTACGTTAAGCACAGTTTGCTGATTGAGCTCCATCATAACAATCATTCTGATGTCTGCGGTGTGTGCTTCAGGTCTGGTCTCTGACAGTGTTTACCACCCTGGGGAGTGACCCCCAACAGTATTGCGTACCATATCCATGCCTGCACTGTGCCCAGGACTGGTGTGGTGGGCATGGCTGCTGAACTCCTCTATAGTAGCACAATGCTGGCATAGGTGTCAGAGTGTGTGTCTGTCTATACCAGGGGTGGGGAACCCTGGTCCTGGAGAGCCGCAGACCAGTCAGGTTTTCGGGATATCCCTAATGAATATGCATGAGATATATATGCATTAGAGATATCCTGCCAACCTGACTGGTTTGTGGCCCTCTAGGGCTGGATTTGGAGACCCCTGCCTTACACCTCTGTCATTTAAGATTGTGAGTGGGCAAGGTGCAGATGTCCTAGACATCGAAAGGGTATATAGAATGTGTCACATTCCTCCTCGATTCTCACCACCACCAAAAAGTTGTCTAATAGACAATATTTTGGTGGTGGTGAGAAGTGAGGAGGAATGTGACACATTCTATCTAACCTTTTTGGCTGCTCCTCCTTCCATGTCAGCACACCTACTTATGCTTTTCATTCCTTAAACTGCACAGTGCTGCCATCAAAAACAGTACTCTGACCTTGCGGTACCTCATACGGCACCCTATAAAGCGCCCTATAAGCAACATTCTAGGGTGCCTTGGCGGACAGTGCACTTTAACATGTGCCTTATGGGGTGCCTTATGTTAACACGCTTTGAGAGTGTGTTTGCTAGTAGTGATAATTAAAATAAAAATAAACTGCCTCCTAAAGCAATCTTTCCCATAATATGTAATGCCTCAGCCAGCCATGTTCATTGGGTACTTTAGGGATTTGAACCCCTGATCCCTACACCATTGGTCAGGGTCTTAACCATTGTGCTGTGGTTCTGTTCCTGTGCTTGCACATCAGCGCGCCACCTTATGTCGCCCAATATTAAACTGCCTTCTAAAGCAATAGCCAGCAGCCTTAAGCCCATCAGCTTGCTGCCTTATGCTGCCCAATATTAAACTGGCTCCTAAAGTAATGCTTCAGTCATCTGTCTTCATTGGGCACTGTGGGGGGATTGAACCCCTGATCTCTGCACCATTAGTAAGTGTCACAACCATTGTGCTGTGGTTTGCTCTTCTGTTTGCACATCAGCGCGCCACTTATGCCTCCCACGCAGCTTTCTCATGCGCTAATGTGTTATCGGCTCCTGTGAGCGGTTAATGCCATGGAAAGTGCAGTTAATGCTGGATTGATGTGCTAAAACTGGGCCCGTAGCATTAAGGTAAAAGGAGATGGAGAGTGGGTGTTAATGGGGCAGAGATTGGGCATGGATAGCGTGTACTTGTGTTACCGTGCTTTAAAGTTCCCAGAGCT
This sequence comes from Ichthyophis bannanicus, assembly GCA_033557465.1. Taxonomy (NCBI): domain Eukaryota; kingdom Metazoa; phylum Chordata; class Amphibia; order Gymnophiona; family Ichthyophiidae; genus Ichthyophis; species Ichthyophis bannanicus. The sequence goes on from CM066034.1 coordinate 263,748,010, forward strand.
GGGAGCCCTAACACCATCTGAAAGCTTGCAGTAAGGGCTATTTCTGAGGGGACAGGGCCTATTTCGATGTATGCAATGTGCTTCATCTACGGTAGTTCTCAAATTAGTAATAGTAGTACTCCATTGGCAACAGCAGCATGGCACACTGTTAATAAAGGCACTATGTTGTTGGTGCCAAATTGGCAAAGGAGGTGTCATGTGGGTGATACAATAGGGCTGGCTGGTCCACTAGGCTAATAAGGCTGCTGCCCAGGGTGTACATCTCTGATGTCTGCTATGATTCCACTGTGACAGTGGTAACACACATACATACTGCCGCAGTCAAAAAGGAGCCACGCCACCCCCACTGCTACCATGCTGCCATGTCAGCATTGTGTGAGGGTGGAGATGGTGATAGCAGTGGCTGTGGCCTGCTGCAGAAGAAATCTGTGTCCCTGCCCTGTGTATCAGGTGCAATGCTGCAGTTACCACTGTCAGTGGAATGGCAAGCATGTCATCAGCAGGTACAGTGGAGTACATGGTGAACCCTCCCTTTTGAAGTCTAAGGCAGCAGCACACGTGCCCACATCCCATGGTGGAGGGGAGCAGGAGCATCATGGTGTAACTAGCTGCATGTGTGCAACTTCAAAAAGGCTGCCTGCAGCACTGAAGCAGTGGCTGTGCCACGATGGCAGGGAGGAAGGGATTAGCTGGCATGCTGTCCACCATGATCAGTGAACCCTGGCACCTGCCTAGTTTGCCGAATGGATGGGCTGGCCCTGGGATCAGGATGCCCCCACTTGCACATATTGAGTGTATTTGTGCATGTGGAGGGAAAATATGCCATTGAGGCAGGAATATTATGCAATATGATAACAGCCCATGTCAGAGTTAAAATGACCATCCTGCCTCTTCACCTGCCAAATGATGACCATAATCCGTGCATGAAACATTGACATCTCCATATGTAAGAACTCAGTCAGTTTCAACAATCAGAGCCACATATGAATCTAAATTAGCTTTTGTGATCTGCAAAAAATGAGATTATTCCATGACTGGCCCACAAGCACACACCAGGAAATGGGTATGTTGGTCGCTCTGCTAGGACACCCATGGTCTGGAATGTGTGTGTTCATGTATCATGGCCTGCCCCTTTGACTGGACAGATCTCATATGTAAGACATGATTATCAGTTGAACCAGCAGCAGAGCAAGGCAGTGCAACATACAGACCTAACAAGATGACCCTCTCCCACACCCGCCAAACATACTTTGTCAGACAAGTATAGCACAGAGCCTGCAGAGATCTAAGCAGACATAGGCATACCCCAACTCATGCTCTCATGAATCCTGACAATGACCACATATATACCCATGGATTGATGAAACCACATGGTTGCTCTGTGGTTCCAAACCCATGACCTGTGTGTATAGGAGCAAAGGGTCACAGGTTCAAGACCAGCCTATGATTCAGGAATGGTACATTCAGGTGTATCAAATTTATCCTATATTTCCAGAACTATATCATTGTGTACAACTGTCAAAATTTCATCTGGCATTAAGCCACACTGAGAAACTGTACCACCCATGGCTGGATGGCAGGTCATGCTAATAGTATCTGCACACTGAGCAGGCATTGACAATGGTGGAACATCAAAGGAGACTTAAGGGGCAGGTAAGAATACCAACCTGCCCCCTTTTGGACAGTGGGGTCATATGTGTGTGTATGTGTGTGTGTGTGTCTCCAGAGGACTGTGAGCTGCAGCAATGCACTATGCATGCATGTGGTGCTCACACTTTATAGCTGTGCATACAACATGCTGCAGGTCAGCTATACAGCAAACCCACATACTGTGTGAGACACCATTTACAAGCAGAAGGTTAGTTTTCAGTAAGTAGTTGCAACCTGTGGCTGTGACTATGCATTCCTAGTTACACCATCATGAAAGCCCATCTCCACAACATTCCCCTACACTTACCTATAGGTCACTAGGCTCAAGTGGAGGGCTGGCCTCCTTGCATGTCCAATGCATTCACTTAGTTGGTGACACTGGAAAGATTCTGTGATTTATCTGCATGCATGTAGCAATATAGTAGCAGAGTGCAATCCGGAGGACTCTATGCTCCATGCAGTGTATGCACATACAGAAAAGTCTGTATCATGCAAATTTGCACCCAATAAACATTTTCTCAACACTGTCTACTGATCATTGCTCAAAGCATTCACAGTATATTATCTATTACCCCAAATGAGAGTCCAAATACACCTGTATACCTGGTTATGATTGTGAGACATTGACCTCTGAATGGTGCATGCACAATTCCAGCTGCCAAAATGTAGCACAGGATGTCATGTTGGTCTCTACATTGCCTGCCACCATATGGGAAGACAGTGCCTGGAGGTGAATTTTGGTGTGGGACAGTACCATACATGTTTAAAATGTTCCCTTCATAGGTGGCATTGCTGGCCAAAGCCTTTGTTCACATGGCCATAAGCTATATGGGCCTACTCAGTATCTGCATGTGTTACATCAGAGGTCCTATATGGCAGTGTTACTGGCTTCCTATGGGCACTGAGTGTGACAGTCCAAGGATGTTGTTAGAGTACAAAGAATCAGGGTATGTTTGTGTATGTGTCGCAAGCAACTGTTCCAACATCCAACCACATGTCTAACCTGCCATGCTTCCCCGTGCTCTTGGGTGGGGGGGGGGGGAGGCACTGCATCTGCAGCTTGGGAGAGTGCATGTGCTACACTGGCCAGTTTTGTAGTGTCCATGATTAGGGATATGACATTATATGGGAGTACAAGCGTGGAACTATGTCCAATGCTCAATGCCAAAAGCTGTGTAGGGGGTACACTGTATTTGGGTATGTGACGATGTAGGCCACTGTGGGCCAGTATCCACTCGCAGCCTGTCTCAGACCCATGTTCCACTGTGCCTCGCATTGCATAAGGTATCCCCAAGTTCAAAAATAAAAGGCTACATAATGAGGAGCAGAGAATTCTGGGTATTGCCTAAAACAGAGCAGTGGCACAGGATGTATATGAGTGGGAGGTAAGGTAAATGGCTGAGTCATTTTAATGTGGGTCTACCACGGGCATGGCCTGGGTACACACTTCTGTTCATGCTGAGAGGCCATTCTCACTGTAACCGAGCCATGACCATGTCATGGCTAAGTATCCACCTGGTGCTATATAAGGCCAAGCTGGGGTGATCTGGATGCTGTTTCTTATTTGGCAGTCTGGGCACTAGACAGACTGCTTGATGTTTGTGCAAAGCCAATGTATTCATGCTGGCTATGAGTACATGCAGTCTGTGGTGACTAGTAGACTGGGCACAGATTGTATGTGAGTGACTGACACAGTCCAGTGTTGCCCTACATATGCAAACTGCCTGGATTGATCTAGCTGATTTGAAATCCTAGAAAGTGAGGCTAGAAGCTGTTCTTGGGCTGTTAGTAACTATGGTCTTTGCAGGCCTTGCTTCTTGGTGTCAGATTATGCGGTACATCATGGGTAATGGAGGGGCTACTGATACCGGCACCCAGACCCCCAATTGCAGCCATAGTGGTGACTGTGATCACTGGAGCAATGCCAAGTACCTGCTTTTCTTCTATGATGATGGGAGACGTGTGCATGGCCCCCTGAAGAGGTCAGGATGGTCTGTGATGGTCATGAATGTGGTTTGAGTTAGATGTATGTGCAGGTATACCTATCTTGCACTGTACATCAGGTCACAAGGGACTGCATTCCCTGCACATGTGCTGCCTCAGGGGTTAGTGCCACATTGCGGCATAGTCAACCTCTGCTTTTGATTGCTGTTTGGCATTGGAGGTACAGTGGAGAGATGGACATCTTGACTTCACATGTGGCTTGGCCTTTGGACAAGGGATATATTCTGCAACTGTGTGTCTGTTATGCAGCTATAGTACTGAGTGTCCAGTACAGTATGTACTGCGTGTGCCACTGAAGGTAGGCCCTAGGTGTGGTTTGCTAGTGCAGGAGAAGAAGGGTTCCGCAAAAGTGAAAGGAAAAAAGGAGCGGAAAACCAAGAACCATGGCCTAACACAGTGGAGGTTTCAAAAGGACTTTATTGGTAGACCCTAAAGTCCTTTTGAAACCTCCACTGTGTTAGGCCATGGTTCTTGGTTTTCCGCTCCTTTTTTCCTTTCATTTTTGCGGAACCCTTCTTCTCCTGCTGTTTTGTTTATTGTCTCAGAATGTGCCAGCCATGTTGTTTCATGTCCTGGGTTTCAGCCATTGCTGGCAGGGATCTGCAATCTTTTTGATTTTAGACATTGCTGTGCATAAAAGAGTGGAGGTGTAACCTAATGGTTAGAGCACTGGCTCACTAAGCAACAGATCAGCATTTGAATCCTACTTGTTCTCTTTGTGGCTGTGGGAAACTTACTTCAATATACTACCAGAAACAGTCCGGGATCTGCACTGGCATGAGAACACACATTCTCATACTTCTTTTTGTGCTACGATAGCACATTGGGTCTGCTAACATGCACATTGCAATCATGCCCATATGACAGTATGACTTCATTGGCTCTGCTGTAGCCCATTGCAAAGGGTTGAACATGTTTACCTTGCAGATGTATGACATATGAGTTGTACATGATTGGAATATTTCATCATAACTGTGACTGAGCATCTTTGGCTCCATCATATATATGCAGTACATGCAGGCACATCCCACTCCTAGGATGGCCACCTGCAGGGATCATCACACGTCCTTACTTGCTCCGCATGGCTTGTTATATGTACATGTATCAGGAAGATTGTATGATGGCTAGAAAAGCTGAGACAGTTGTCATATCCAAATAGCTGGGATTGGAACTTCTCCATGGCACAGCTGCTAATTTTCACACACACTACAACTGCATTTGGGTGGTCACATCAGGTACATCAGGGCAGCAAGGCCATACCGCACTCTCAACTACTGCCATCCATCCTTCAGCCTATCCATCAGCATATGCTCATCATGTACAGTCATGATGCTCTACTATAGAGAGTTAGATACCAAAACATAATGACAATCTTTAAAATCTTTCATGAACAATCCTCAGACTACCTCCATACTATCATTGAAAAATTCCCCAAACAATCACCAGAGAAAAAGCACTGCAGAACATCTCCTTGCATCTCATCCAGACTTTGTCAAATTCAGCCAATGAACATATGGATGAGCATTATCCTTATATGCTCCAACAAATAAGGACTACCGCAGTCATGAAGGACTTCAGGAAGTTATTAAAAATGCACCTGTTTCAAAAGAACTTCAAGGCTGTCATATAAATACAGACTAATCAATATAATCTTAACGACTGTTAGAATCATGACCATCATACCAGAAGACTCAAGTCTACCTGATCCCTCCCTTCCTCTCCCTTCCGCTCCCTCCTCCACCTAACCCCACCCTTCACTCCTTCATGTGACTACTATACTCCAATGGTATTAAAGTAATGGTAACATTACTGATTTTCAGTTGGGCAAGCTATGCGCCATGTCGACTCATAGCCTGCCTACCAGCCCCCTTAACCCGGATTTTGACTTCCGCGACGACAGAAGTAAAAATCTGGGTTTGGCTGGATGTGCTGGCAGTCACCAAGGCTAAGTGGGCAGCCGCAATTTTCAATGCTACCCGCTTAGCCCCTGTGCCTCAAAGATAGGCGAGGAAAAACCTTGCCTATCTTTTAGGCGCAGAGGACTAAGCGGGTAGCATTGAAAATTGCTGCTACTCACTTATCCCTTTCCTCCACCCCTGCTCCACCCTGGAACATTCCGAACATGCCCCAATGCTAACCACATAGCATCTGGATGTGTTAGGGACTTATCTGGGATTTTCCAAAAGCACTACCCATCTAGGTGCCTTTGGAAAATCACGGATAAGGCATTTACATGGGTAACTAGGGAATTTACCTGTGTAAATGCCTTCGAAAATGCCACCCTATATCACTAATATTATTGGTTCCCCTATAAATATCTACTAGTTCACTATATCCTAATAATCCTTGGAATTATTATCCCCAGTTTTTATTAATTTTAATGTTAATGGGTTACTTGTATTGCTCCCTGTTCCTTATAACGTTATCTTGTTTCATGTAAGATTCTGTTTCTGTTACCTGTAAACCATGTTGATCCTTGGAAATGCAGCATATAAATGTTTCAAATAAATAAATAAATAAATGCATTCTCCTGCCAGCTGCTACATCATGACCCACACAGAAGCAGTTTAATCATTAGGATGTATCACTCGCACCTCTCCTATGAATGATCTGCATGCCACCACTCCTGCTCAGTCATCCTTTTGATGCCCACATGGTGGCGATGCTGGCTCCCATAGGGAACACTTCTTCCCAATCCTATGCCACATGCTGACATTATAGCAGATTACGTGGACACCCCACACTGATACAGTACAGATGCCTCCCACATGCACATCTCACTTACTGACTAACACATAGGATACAAATGGTTCTCACATGTCCATCAGCTCTTACTTTCCCTTCCATCCATCACCTAAAATGTGAATTTCACAAGGACTCCTTTATCCTGCCTTAAGGTGACTACCATTTTCAGGCATTAAGGTGTATGCTTGACACCTTAATGCCCGGTGTCCTGTTAGCGCCCGATAAGTGAAGCCGTGCGCCCTTACTGCCAGAACACCTACTCCCCACCCCAGCCTTTACCGCACGATAACACCCTTACTGCTGCCGTTAATACTTGCTAACTGGTGCACCCTTAATTTGCTAGGAATCCAAAGGATAATGTAGCTTTCTTTACCAATGCATACCAAGGGTTGAGATCTTAATGGAGCTAATGAAAGAAGTATAACTCTAGAAATCTAGTCACAAATGTCTTGGGTTACAGCATTGCAAGGGCACTGCTTGAAGCTTTTTTGACATTTTATTTTTTTCAGTTTTCTTCTCTCAAAGTTCAGTAAGAAATCTTTGTGTTCCTCTCATGCATTCTGGGCAATGCAGAAAACTTTATTTTGCAATGATGAAAAAATGTTGCTTCCTGGAACAGTCAATTAAAAAGACATTGGATGACAAGCAACATTATTTTTTATGATTGCAGTATAATGGGGGCTCTATACTAATTAGTGCTATAACTGACTTGACAATGCTCAGAAATTATACCAATATTATATTAGCCAGGTATTAAAAATAATTACTTTTGAATAAAGGACAGTATAGTGTCTTGTTTGTGAAAACTTTAGTAATTTTGCTCTATAAGCCTGAAGGAAATATGTATTTGCATTTTCTAACACTGAGAATGAAATTCTGAACATTGCCAAACTTATACCTCCCATTTTGGAAGGAGTTTTCAGCATAGTTTATGAGCTGAATATTGTACTGGACATGTCTAGAGCAGTTGACCAGCAGCACCATGGGTGAAGCTGAATTCTAGATAATATGTTCATTTCCATGGCAATGCCACAATGTCTGCTTTTGTGCTTCTTACCTTCAGCATAGTGAAAGCTCATTGTGAAGGTGAAGCTTCCTTGTTGTAGCCATAACAGTGCCCAGATTTCAGTTCATCAAGGAATTGTCAGCCAGGCAAGTCATTGGATGCAGATGATGGAAAAGCAGAAGAACAAATGGAGTTAAGCCATTACGAGGGAGAAGAGGACTGAAAGTACAGTATCAACAGCACCTCCTGCTGATTTGGGTGAGTCTGCCAAGGGAGTCCCTGGCTGCAATGATTTTGAAGGGCAGGATGAAGCACTGCCATCCAAAGACCAGTGTTTTTTTCATAACAGATATGACCCCAGTAGTTTGTGTGTGTTTTATAGCGGCCATAAATGCCAGTATTTTAAGTATACTAACATCTATGGCCTTTAGAAAATACATCATGCACATATATTTGAAAGGAACTCCCCACACATACCTATGCAGATGTCTAAACCTTACATCATGCTGTATATATGTATAAGTAGCGCTTTACTTAAAACCACCACATAGATGTGTATGCTGTTTCACATTTCAATGTCTGCAATCGTGCAAACAGCACTTACATTTCGTAAACTTACCTCCATACGTTGTGCTGCTGAATGTATAATTTTCTTCACTTCCTTCATCCCTCCCTCAAACTATGCCCCTTTTTCAGATACATTTTTTAAATTTTTTTATTTATCCATTATTACCATATTACATCCAAAAAAATAAGATTGAATGAAAAAATAAATGGGTATTAGCAAACAAACAAGAAATCATTTAACACAACAAAGAAAAATAATTACCCCATTATATTAGACCACAAGTATAGGAAATATTGGGGAAGTGCTAAGAAATAGAACATATTTAGAACCGAAGGTCTCACAACTAAAAGTGTAACAAAGGCAGATAGAGACTAATGCGTCAGCCGAATGAGAAGGAAATGGAACTTCTACTACTACCTCCTCCCTTGCCTACAAAAATTCCTGAAGTTGCCTAGGTTCAAAAACCAAATGCATTTTCTGTTTAAATAAAACACAACATTTTGCTGAAATTTTAGCTGAAAAGTAGCCCCCAAGGCCAAAACCCTGTGGCGAAGGGCCAAAAAGTCCTTCCTTCTCAGCTGCGTAACACAAGAAACATCAGGTAATATTCTAACATTAGAGCCTAGAAAAACCTCATTAATATTTCTGAAATAAATTTTAAGGACAAAATTTATCTGACTCCAAGGCCATAGTTACAAGCAGAGAAGTTTTCCCTGTAACAACCTCCAAGGAATTTTCCAAAAATCCCATGAGGTCTCCTAACCCAGGGAAAGTATGGGGGCCATTAGAAACCTGATCGCTTAATCCCACAGACAGATACTGGACCCTAATCATAGGTGGAAACTGTTCCGGGGGAATATTTAAGACTTCCCTGAAATACGTCTGCACCATATCCATGGGTGATAACACAGGTGATCTAGGAAAATTCAGGAACCGTAGATTACAACGACGGGCCTGATTTTCCAGGTATTCCATTTTCTTATAGGACACAGTTCTGTCTTTAAGCTGGGCAGTAACCAAGTCCTGAAGCTGTCCCACATCCTTTTCCAGCCTGGTAATGCGCTCTGCTTGCTCCCCATGCACACTGGAGAAGACAGCACAAGTTGATTTAACCCCCAGCAGATCAGTACTTACAAACCCTAAGACTTTAATCAAGGAGGTATTCAAAGCAGCCAGACCTTCCCACAGCGATTCCAGTGTAAAAAACGCAGGTCTCTCCAACATGGGAATCCCCAGAAGAACGTCATCCCAGACTGGCACAGCCACAGGCACCACCTCCGATGGAACTTCTCCCCGACTCGCCTCACGCTGAACCTCCTCGCCAGGAGAGAAATCCAACTCAGCCAGACCTCCTTCCACATTCTGCTTCAATGGAGTGCTCACCGTCAGCCCTGGAGGCAGTACACTGGCCGAGATCAAACTTATGGGTTGCGGTGGGGGGAGGGGGGGCGCTGTTCCGGAGATAACCAAACACCTGACGTGCTCAGAGGCGACACTTCTCCAGCCATCCCCGCCGAAGACGCTGCTCCGCCGCCGACCACAAACTGCACTCACTAACCACACGTTGTCCCGAGGCACTCAGCAGATCCGAAGGAGGTAAGGGAGCCTGCTTCCGTTTTCTCCTCCCCATAATGCACAGCAAAGGGGGACTCCTCGAGCACCAACAGGCTTTCAGGGAGAGCGTCTCACAGCCGGAGAAATCATACCGCCATCTTGTTACTTCCCCCTTTCAGATACGTTTTGATGTTTTTTTAAATAAAATGAACATGTATCCGTAGAACTGTCTGCAATTTATTTTAAATAGGTATTTATGCTGCAGGGATTACTGCAAGCCACATACATCTTTTGAATATTGACCACAGGTATCCTCAAGCAAAACAAATAGCACGACACAACAGAGTTCACATAAATATTAATTTGGTTAAAAAAAACCTGTTCTTTCAAATGTCTGTACATTTCTGTGCCCAGTTCTAATAACACAGGTACACTAAAAAAATTTTTTTTTAAACTGCCTCTAATGTTTCGATTGATTTTTATGTTTTTTGGTGCGCTGAATCCAAATCTGGTAACCAATTTGCTCCATCACGTACAGATTTTTTGCTACATTGGGTTAGCAGTTTGAGGTGAACGTTTCAGATTGAGTGCGATCGAGATAAAAGTTTCTTGGATGAATTCTTTATACTAATTGTTTAGTAGTTATTCAAATAAGAATAAAGAAAATTGTAACAAGGCAGCACATAAGAATAGAGTAATGTCAACAAAACACACTGTGATGGTAGCAAAATTGTCTGCACTTAAAACAGCCACATACATGTGCACAAACACTGAGCATATAAGAGCGAGGTTAGACACAAAGCAAAGCAATGTGCAAAAAATGTTGTACAGGTATGTATGTAAGAATAGAAAACGCAAACCGCACCATTGCAATACATGAAGACAAACACCCGATGGTGTGAAAATAAAATTCTAATAAATGAGATCCGACACTGTGGTAATAACTAGCAAATTTTTATTTCAAAGTTTAGTAAAAACACGATATTTGTCAACACAGTTTAGATTTTAAAGTCATTCTTGGGTCAATCAATCTCCTGGTGGGCCCGTTTCTTCTTCCCCCGAATGCTTCTCTTGGTGCGCTGCTTGGCGTATTTTTCATCTGGGGTTTCCCGCAGCAGCAACCAGCAGAAATCAGCCATCATAGTGGTGTTCCATCTTCCTTGGTACCTTCTCTCTGCGTCCTTGATGTCCTGGTGAAACCTTTCACCTTGTTCTTCACTGTACGCCCCCAAGTTTTCGGGAAAGTAGTTCACATGGGAGTGCAAGAAATGGACTTTCAGGCTCATGTTACAGCCTTGTTCTTTGAAGGCATTGAGCATCCTGGCAACAATATCCTTATAGTTCTCATCCCGCCTGTTCCCCAAGAATTTGAGAAAACATCCTTGAAGGAATCCCAGGCTTCTTTTTCCTTCTCAGACATCGTTTCAGCGAATGCTCCATCTGAAATGAGTTTCCTTATATCAGGGCCAACAAACACTCCTTCCTTTAGCTTTGCTTCAGAAAGTCGGGGGAACTTTGAGCAAAGGTACCGAAAGCACTCACCATATTTTGGAAGGGACTTGATGAATTGCTTAGTGAGACCCAACTTAATGTGGAGAGGTGGTAATAGAATTTTATCACGAGGTACCAAGCTCTCATGAAGAACATTTTTCTCACCGGGTCTCAAATACTCCCGAATTGGCCAGTCTTTCTTCCCCCAGTGTAGGTCGCGGGCCTGGCTATCCCACAAGCAAAGGAAGCAGGGATATTTGGTGAAACCGGATTGCTGCCCTAATAGCATGGATAGAATTTTAAAGTCTCCACAAATCATCCACTTATGCTCATCATAACGAATCTTCTGAAGAATCAGGGCCAAATTCTTGTATTTTTCTTGGAGAATAACAGAGTGAGCAATAGGAACTGAAGCGAATGTGTTGCCATTATGAAGAAGAACACCTTTTATGCTGTCTTTTGACGAATCAATGAACAGCCGCCATTCAGCAGGATCATACTTGAGTTTAAACTTTTCCATCACTCCGTATATATCGTTGCAAAATACCAAATCTTCCTCTTTGCTGAAATACTTCAAAAATTGTGTCTCGCGGTTGCGGTACCAATAAAAAGTTGTTCCTGGTGACAATAGATTTTTCTGTTTAAGCCGAGAACCTAGCAGTTGGGCAGCATCTTTTGGGAGTCCTAAATCCCGGACTAAATCATTCAATTCAGCTTGAGAGAAAAGTTCAGGTTTCGGATCTGGTTCAGTTTCAAACTCGGAAGTACTGGACTCATCGGGAAAAGCCATCTGATGAGTCTCATCATGATCAGAACCGTCCACACAAATATGATCCAAAGATTTTGGTGGTTCAGGCACAGGTACTTCGTTGCTATGAGGCATAGGCCTAATTGCTGAGGGAAGGTTGGGGTAACTTATTACGTTCTTATTTTTTAAGTTGTATCCCTTCACAATGCAAGAGCAAAAATAGCAGTCACTGCTGTGGTCTCTTTGTTCACGCCACATCATAGGTATTCCGAAACAAAATGCTTGTTTTTTACCTTTCATCCATAAGCATAGATCTTCCTCACATGTCTTGCACACTTTGTGAGGAGCCCACGGTTTGTCTTGATCGCCTAACTTCAAACCGAAATAGGCGAAATATACTTTTTTAATAAATGCAGAAATGTTCCTCTGCCGCTTTTTCACGGTATATTCCCCCACAAATAAAACAAAAACTGTCCGGAGAGTTGACGCAACCTCTGGCTCTGTGAGCCATCACAAATACACAGCACTGCAAAGTGTTCGAGGCCGCGGGCCGGGTCCCGCGGCTGTCAGTAACCTGGGCCCGGGCCCGGCCTCGGCCTCCACCTCGTTGTCGGCGGGGGGGGGGGGGGGGGGGGGGGGGTGTGTAATGCGGCCGTGCGCGGCTCTTGAAAACGCTCCGGCACACCGTCGGAGCGATTTCATTGGCCGGCGGCCGGCTGGGGGGGCGGTGCTGTGGCAGCGAGGAGCCGCGTGGCCGTCTCTTTCTGGCCGCGGCTCCTCAGGAACGGTCGCGTTCCTCTTGCTGTGATCCCGTGAGTGGGTTTTGTTGGGGGGGGGTTGTTTGTACCGCGGTGCGGCCGCCTAAATCGGCGGGGGGGGGTGTTTCTGGGCTAACGGGGCTTCTAATAACATAAAAAAAAAAAAAATATATAAAAAGAATAAATTTCAAGGCTGCCGCTTTACTTTGGCCCCCTTTGTTATTTGGGGAGGCACTGCGGGCGGCCCACCATGGCTGGCGGTAGCGGAGCCAGGAGGACGTCGGGGGCACGGGGTAGGGGCACTCCGCGGGGATCCCGCGGGGCGGGGGCAGCACCGGGCGCTGGAGCGGGTCGTGGGGGGGCGCGGGGGGGTGGTCGGAAGGCGGGAAAGCGTCGGGTAGGGGCCGGGAAGCGTGGAGCTCTCCCTACCCCTACAGTTTGTCTGAGTGGTCCTGGGGAGGGGGGGAGTCCCCTTGTGGGGGTCGCTGGGCCAGGAGCTTTGGAGGCCGATGGGTTGTTGGGGGGGGGGCGACTGGAGGGGGGGTGGTGGATGGGGTTGATGGTATAGGAGGGGGTGGGCCTGGGTGGGTTCCTGCCCCTGCTGGTGCCTATGGGCCCCTCCTGCTGGGTTTGAGTGGAGCTGGGATGCATGGGGGTGGGTGGCCGGCTTGGTCCCCATCACCTGGGCAAGCTATGGCCTGGGGGGCGGGCTGGGGTGGGGATCCTTGGGGCGCCGGTCATCCAGCGGTGGGGCAGCCCCCCTGGGGGGCTGCGGCCTGGGCGGCTGGAGGGTTAGGGTCCTCTGGAGGGGCACAGGGGCGGGGTGTGGGGTGGGGGATGGGGCCTTACGGTTGGGGCCCTCCGGGAGCGAGCTTTCCTCCTGCCCCGTGTGTTGGCTCTCCTCTCCCTTTGCAGGTGTTGGGGTCTGCTCAGGTCCCTCCGAGTGGGTCCTCAGCGGCGGCTGTGGGATCAACAGTGATGTCGTCAGCGGTCGGCCAGCCTGGCCAGACTTCGGTGGAGCAGCCGGGGTCCACGTCGGAGGTGCCGGCGACGGCGGCGCAGGTGGCAGCAGGTGAGTTCTCTGGGGTCTCTGCGGGGGGAGTTGGGGCGGGGGTGTTACCGGGTGCGTCTGCTCTGCCGGCACAAAAAGCCAAGGCTAAGCGGAAGCACCGGCGGCGTCGGCGGAGGAGCGCGTCGTCTTCCTCCTCGTCTTCGGGGTGGATATGCTTTCTCAGATGGACATGCTGGATATGGATGTCTCAAGGGGGGTGTCAATATAAACATTTCCAGAATAGTATTTCAGAACCAGGATTAGGGATGCCCCAAGGTCTGTGCGGGGCCATGTGCAAAGATTCATTGAGGGACTTAATTTGCATAAATATTTGCATAATGCTCTTAGTAAACATGCCTCTTAATGAGTGTCTGGATAAAGAAAGACAACCAGATTTCTACATTACTATACTCCAGTGCCAAGTGCCAGGCACATTAGGAAGTACTATAAACACTGCCCATTTAGAACCCACCAAACACAACCCCCCCCCAAAAAAAAAAAAAACGGTATTCAAAATATAAATATCCACTAAGAAAGATGAAATACCGTGGAACCCCTCCTTTTCACTCAAATTAATTTTTGTCGGGCATAAACCGTAAGAGGAAGATACTCCCACTCTCCCTCACATACAGTACATGTCCCTTTTATTCATCTCACAATTCTCAAGATGTGGACTTTGCATACCAAAAATCACACTTATCTGATTACACACACGATGTGCACGTTTCGGGAAAAACCCTATATCAAGTGCTCCCAATGTAAATTCAGTGTGTCCAAATCTTCTCATAACCGCTAAGCATTTAGAACCCCCAGCAAACCCGCTGTATCATAAGGGCACTACCAGGACTCATAAAGCACCAAACCCTACCTATCAAAAAGGCAACACTGCAAATATTAAAACAATACATTTCAGAGACTACCAATACATCTTCTACTGGGGAAAGAGAACAAGTGGCACTGTCAAATAGAAACTACATAAACAAAATACCTTAGCTCGGTTACACATGCAGAACGTAGACACAGGGGCGGTTCTTCCATTAGGCCACTTGAGGTGATCACCTCAAGCGGCACTCCGACGGGGGTGGCACTCCCAACGCTGGCACTCCGTATCTGTTCTAATTTTAGATTTTGCAGCCTCTGGCCTGACTCTGATTTCCCACATGGGAAGGCAGAGGCAGGCCGGAGTCTGCAAAATCTAAAATTAATAAAGAGTCAGAGTGCTGCCGGTGTCGGACAAATCAGACTGATCGCTTGCAACTGCAAGCGATCAGGCTGATTTGTGTGGTGGCAGCGGTGGCACTCTGGTTGTTTTAATTTTAGATTTTGCCGCCTCTGCCCTGCCTCTGCCTTCCTGCCATTTTTTTTTGTGCTGCAAGCATTTCTTGAGGAAAAAAACGCAGCGGGAAGGCAGAGACAGGACAGAGGTGGCAAAATCTAAAATTAAAACAGCCGGAGTGCCCCCACTGCTGCCAGATGAGAGGTGCAGGTGGAAGGAATTGGGACAGGAGGAGGACAACAAGGAGGAACAAAGGTGAGTGACAGGGGGGGACAAAGGGGTAGACAGGGGACAAGTGCTGGACAAAGGGGAAGACAGGAGACATGCTAGACAAAGGGGGAGACAGGGGGACAAATGCTGGACAAAGGGGGAGACAGGGGACATGATGCTGGAAAAAGGTGGATACAGGGGGCAAGTGCTGGACAAAGGGGGAGACAGGGGGCATGATGGACAAAGGGGGAAGACAGGGGAATAAGTCGTAGACAAAGGGGAGAGACAGGGGGCAAATGCTGGACAAAGGGGAGAGACAGGGGGACATACTGGACAGATAGGGGATAAATGCTGGACAAAGGGGTGTGGGTTAGGATTATAATGGGCTGATGGGGGGTCTAGCACTGGTAATGGGCAGATCAGGGAGTGGCTAGGACTGGTAATGAGTTGATTAGGGAAAGCTAGGACTGGGAATGGACTGAGGGGGACTAGCACTGCAAATGAGCTGATTAGGGGAGGCAGGACTGGTAATGGGCTGATGGGGTGGGGTAGGATTGATAATGGACTGATGGGGGGCTAGCTTTGGAAATGAGCTGATCGGGGGGGCTAGGATTGGAAATGGGCTGATTAGTGGAGGCTAGGACTGGTAATGGGGTTGAGGGGGGACTAGCACTGGAAGTGAGCTGACTGGGGGGCTTTGACTGGGAGTGGGCTGATGATGGAGAGGGGAGGATAGAGCTTCTGGCCCTGGAAGAAAACTGGGGGCTAGATCTACAAATGGGCTGATGCGAGGGGATGGGAGAATGGAACTGGAAGGGAGTGGATGCTGAGAGGGGCTGCCATGGTATTTGGACTAGAAAGGACTGAACAGTGGGGAAGGAGGGGGACTGGAAGGGAATGGACACCAGTGATAGTCATGGGAATGCAAGTTGACATTGGAAGGTACTGGAAAGGGGCTGATACTTGGAAGAATTACCTGGACTGGAAATAGACTGATGGAAAGAAATGAAGAAAACAAAAGAAGAGATAAGAAATGGCAGATGGACCATAGACCACAGAAAGAGAGCTAAGAGAAGACAGGAAAACAGAAGCCTCAGATCGGGACCAGCATTATCAGAGAATAAAATGGTCAGACAACAAAGGTAGAAAAAATAATTTTATTTCATTTTAGTGATTGGACTTTGTGTTATCTTTATATTTTACACTGTATGGGGGAACTGCATATCTTATTAATCTGATGTTTCACTGCTTGAGGAGTCTGGTTTCTTGGGGGTTTTAGTTTAAATTTTGTCCACATATTTTTATTTTTACTTTAGATTGTGGTTACTTATTCTGTACTTGGTGAGGGTCTGTGTTCTGAGTGTGTGGGTGAGCACAGGTGTTCTGTTAACATGGAGTTTGTACATAAAGATCTATACTGCACTGTAAAAATTTGAAATGTTCAGCTTTTCAAATAAGTGTATTGATGTTCCAGGGCCCACTGTAGTATTTACAGTGATGCTTTTTTTTGGTGGGCTCCTTATGTGAGTTTTGGAAGTTGGTGCTGATATGGTATGGTGTGGTAGATTTGCTCTATAGATACTCAGTGACTTTGTTGTAGGGTTTTGTATTAGTTCACAATATGCCTAGTACTGTAGAATGTTTGCTGTTGTTGTTGTTAGTGAGATGATCAGAATTAGATTTTTTTTTCAGATATTGAGTTCTGTGGGTGAATGTCCTGGTTCTGCTCTGCACCCACTGTTGAAGGGGGTTCTGTGGATGCAAAATATATGTTGAAAAAGAAAAAGCAAGAACCATAACGCAGTTTATAACAACAAAATACAAATTAGTTATAATTTATTTTTATAAACTGTGCTGTGGATCTCACACTTTTAGTTCCTTGGTATGCAAACATCTTGCATTTCCTTCATATAATCTAATCAGCTTTTTGCTTTGGTTCAGTTCCTGATCGGAGTTTTGAAAAAGCCCCCTCTATGGGGGGGGAGGGGGGGCGCCATCTCATCCTTTGCTCAGGCAGCAGATTGCCTTGAGCCGCCCCTGCATAGACTGTCAACAAACAAAGAACAAAGGATCACAATTTAGAAATAGAATGACAATAATTAAACTGGGAACCCCAATGGCCAAAGTTGGAACATTCAATAACACTGGAGAAATAAAACTATTAATTAATTTCTTCTTGTACTAAACAAAAACACAAAGACGTTAACACTGAACATTTCCCAGAGCTGACATATTCCAGTTAATAAATTCAAAACAAAAAATATGTTTCTACCTTTTATTGTTGGGCATTTTATTTTTCAGTTGCAATTGCTCCAGTCACTTTCTTTTGGTTTCTTCATGTCTTCAGGTAATTCTCCATTGTCTGCTGTCCATTTGTCCTTTCTTCTTTCTTCTAGTTTTTTCCCATTCTCTGTCCACATCTCCTTAAACATACAGATTTTTCGTTTTTGCTCTTTCCTCCATTTCTTTCTTTCTTTCCTTTTTCATCCACTCAAATTTCTCCCTTCCATCATCAAACTCCACTTACTCTCCCAATCATAGATTTTTCTTCCCTCACACACAAATATATTTCCCCTCTCCATCCTCAATCCCTCAGCCCCATCCCCTTCTAGTCCTCCTCCAACATTAGCTCCCTTCTAGTTCCAGCCCTACTCAGCAACAGCTCCCGTCTAGTCCCATTCTCCCATCCCCCCATCAGTCCATTTCCAGCCCCCCATCAGCCCATTTCCAGTCCTAGTCCCCGCATTAACTCATTTCCAGTCCTAGCCCAGTCACCCATCAGCCCATTTCCAGTCCTAGCCCCCCATCAGCCCAATTCCAGTTCAAGCCTCCCCCATCATCACATTTCCAACCTATCCTAGGACCCCCCCCCTGAAGAGCCCTGCGGATGTCTAAGGGGCTTCAGAGGTGAGCCAGGGAAGCCTGGGCGAGACCCTGGCTCCTTCTGCACAGCCACCAGTATGAAGAGCATTGTTTTCCCTCATGCTGGCGGCTGTGTTACTGTAAAGCATGCTGAATGCTGGGAAAGGTTAAAGGGCATTTCCCAGCACTCACATACTTCACAGTAACGCAGCTGCCAGCGTGAAGGAAAACACCTCTTTTCACGCTGGCGGCTGTGCAGAGGTGAGCCAGGGTCTCAAGTGGGCTTCCCTGGCTCACCTCTGAAGCCATCCATTGTGTGCGAATAAAGTTAGCGCGGGGCCCTGTGTGAACAACATTCTTGCACAATGGACAGGTCGGCCATGACCAGGATATCTAGGAATTTATTTTAGTTATTTTTTTATTTATCACGTTTTATATACCACCTTTTCCTTTAATCAAAGTGGTTTACAAGGTTGGGTTAGATACAAATTATAGAAGGGAGGGAAGGGGGATGGGGCATGTAGGGTGGTTAAGGGTTTTGTGAAAGTCCATAGTGATCATGGAAAAGAAGTGTCTTCAGCATTTTACGGAAATCCTCGATGTCGTTTGTGATTCTCATCAATGGAATATCCTAATAGAGGAGTGGACTAAAACTAAGGAAGCCAGGATTCAAACCCTATCATTGAAATTTTGCCGACTGCTGAGGATGCCTCTACACACTCAGTATGTTTTTCAGTCAAAACAAACACTTTTTAGGTGCCTGGAACAGATCTAAACAGACACAACATGGGATGTTTTTGAGATCAGGAGGGGATGTCCAGGTACCTGGGAATGCCCCAGTCATACCTTCACCATGCCCCTATTCAGACTTAGATGTACAATCAACCAGCTTCTAAAATGGCTTTGTATGTTTCTATGCCCATTTTCAGATGTCCAAAGCATGAATGCAAAATGTAATGTGTGCCTTTGAGTCAGTTCTGACTCCTAGTGACCCAGAAGCTCCTGGGTTTTCTTGGTAGTGTCACCAGGCCTTTCTTCTGAGGCAATGGAGGGTGAAGTGACTTACCCAAGGCCATGTGGGAATTGAACCCTGGTTGCTTGGTTACCAAGCCAGTGTTCTAACCCCTAGGCTACTCTTCCACTCCCAAAGTATGAATAGGGCTTCCAAAATTATCCCCATAATGCATCTTGTTGAGCAGCATGAATATTTTTACCTACTCAGAATATGGGTAATAGTCAAAAGTCCTATCATCCACAGATAAAATAACTATAAAATTATATATTATCAATGGAAAGAGTATTTATTATTACTCTCTCAGTAATTATAGGATTTTCTTCCTTAGTGAAAAGGATTCAGTCTAACCGTAGTGTGAGTACTTGTTTGAAGAGGATTTCAGTTTTGGAAATGTGTAATAAGGAACATTATTGAACTATGTTTTATGTTTTAAATAGCATTTAGATCATTTGTCACATTAACCAGTGAAAGGAAATGGAGAATCTTAAGTTGCAAACAAATTGAAAAATGCACTTTTAGGCGCACATTTACTTAGCAGCACTGTTAATGTGGGGTTTAATGAATTCTGCTTTATTTTCCAGTACACCATGTGGATTGGTTCTTCAGATGTGTGATTAAGAATTGCAAATAAACAAAGAAATATATAGTGGCAAGGCAGGAGAGATCCCTAGAAACTTCTGACCCATTTACTCCTGGGTTCAAAATCGTGGCTCTGACCCCTAGTGGTACTATCTGTATACCAGTGTATTTTTCCTAGAAAAAAAGATGCCAGTGCTCGTATGCAGGGCTCTTTCATTAATACATAAGGACAATGGGTCATTTTTTTTTTTTTTTATTTATAAGTTTACAATTGATACAACAACCAACCAAAGAAAAGGACAATCCTAGGATACAAAATAAGTACAACTTTGTACAAAAAGAAAAATAAAGGTAATTCCAATATCGATGAAGCCCACATTACTGGGACCTGAAAAGTGATTTATAAAAGGAAAAGGCAAGGAAAACAAGGCTATAAGAAAACAGCCTACTACAAGGAGGTACATTTAATTACTCATCCTCTACTGCCTGCTCTAAACCCTGCCTATCTACAATAAACTGCTCCAAGTGAGCAACATCTGAAAAAACATAAGTTGCACCACTATAAGTCACAACACATATTCACTCTATGTCCACAAAAAAACGTTGACTTGTATTTGAAAAAGGCTTTCAAAATTCTCTGTTTCAACTAATGGGTCAGTTTTAACAGGGAATGAAAAAGGTGCTGGTACCCTGTACCACTACATATCCCTTCAAAAAAAGGCCTTCTGTGTACTATCATTCAGGATCAGAGCCACAATTTTGAACCTGGAAGGGAACAGGCAGTAGCTTCTGGTGATCACTGCCAATATGCCACTATGGTTACCCTGGTAGGTGTTGAGAAGGTTGTGGGGGTTAGGGGTTTGGGGATTGACTGCTTCTTCAAGAGGTAGTAGAGGGGGTGATACTGGACATTTGGGGGGAATTAGAGGGTGATAGATTATCCTGTACTTTGGGGGAGCATCAGAGAGTAGAGTCATACTGGACACTAGGTCGGGATTGGAGAGGTTGGACTGCTATTAGGAATCACTGTATTTGTTAATTTATTTTACAACTGCTGTACTAATTGCTGCCAATACCTGGTGCCCTTAATGAAGTGGTGCCAGAGCATGGTAATGTATCACACGAACCTTCAGCATTGTCCCTTCTTTTTCTCTACTCATAAGACATCCTATTCCTTCCCCATATCCCACTAATCAGTTAGCATGGGATTTCTAGCATGCTGGCTAGTAGATGTGGCCTGTTACCATGGGTCCACACTAACTAGGCTGTGCATGGTGTAGCAGCTGAGAGAGGTAGACATGACTGAAACAGATGGTCATGTGTGGATGGATATGAGCAACGATGTATGTGGAAACATGACAGGGGTCTGTGTATGTTATGTTATGAACCCTGCATAAAATCCTTCAATATTGGGGGAACTGTTGTTTTCCATGTCATAATGAAATATGTATATGTATGTCAGTGTAAGCAAACATAAACAATGTGCCTTGTAAATGTCAATAAAGAATAATTTATGATCATTATGATGTCATCCCTCTCACTTGGAATCCCTACCTTTCGTCCATGAATTACAGTGGCACAAGGAAAGGATGAGTGTCATGTCAAGGTGATGCAGTGCCTATGTGCCAATGAAGGAGATGCAGTATGCTGTAATAGAGCCTTCCTTGTAAGACAGTGGCACTATGTATATTTGTCAGTGGTACACAGGAAACAATAGAAACATACAACATGATGGCAGAAAAACACCACATGGCCTATCTAGTCTGCCTATTCATATCAACTACAATAGTTGCCTTCTTTCCTTTACAGATTTTCTGAGCTTGGCCCATGCTTATTGGAATCCAAATACAGTCCTTGTCTCTACCACCCCCACTGGGAAACTAGTCTATGCATTTACGACTCTTTCTGTAAAGAAATATGTCTGCATATTACCTCTGAGTCTATTCCCCTTCACCCTCATCCAATGTGGCAACCAGAAAGTGATGAACACCCAAATCCTGCTAAGAAAATATCTCATTGAGCAGGAGCATCCACAGTACTGACATCTGTACAAACTTTAGGGTTACACAGGCATAATGTTGATCCAAGCTATGAGAGCATGAATGTCACTAAATTGGTCTGTTGCATGACAGAAGTTAATCCAACCTCGGTCCTTGATATAGCTGTGGTGTGATATAGCACAATAGCCCCTGCAGATGGCATGACAGCAGCTGTAAATTTGGCACACCTCCATCAAATGTAGGAGCTTGGCCTGCTGTAGTATGCTGTGGTCTGCCTGTGGTGGAGTTTGGGAGGAGAGAAGCTGGGCTACATGTCTGAACCCCTGTAGTATGGCAACATGGCCAAATGCTATCAGTATCACATGAGCCAACTCAAATGCTTGTATGAGAGGATCAGCAAATTCATAGGAAATCAGGAATGTGAACAATGAAATGCATAGCGCCTGTCGAGGGTTATAAGCAGCCACTCACTAGTCACTGCACAGAGCACATTTACAATCACGGCCCATGTGTTCTGTCAAACTGTCAACAATCAAAACTGTGACAACTGTATGCTAGAATCTCTGATGAGTCAACACAGGTTGTGCTCATGGAATGAAGACTGTAGCCCTGACTCAACAGGGCGATTCCATATCTTTGTGGTCATGCTGTAACGCCTATGTACCAGCTTCCTCTGCTACCACAGTTCCAATGCAACTGCCTCATACACTCAAGGCAGGCAGGGCCGGATTTGCCTATACGCCACGTACGCCGTGGCATAGGGCCCACAGCTGGCAAGGGCCCACCGGAGGGCTTTAGAGGGAGCCGGGGAAGCCCGCGCGAGGCCCCGGCTCCCTCTGTACAACCGCCAGCGTGAAGAGCCTTTTCCTTCACGCTGGCGGCTGTTTCTGTGAAGCCGCGAATGCTGGGAAAGGTTAAAGGGCAACCTTTAACCTTTCCCAGCATTCGCGGCTTCACAGAAACAGCCGCCAGCGTGTAGGAAAAGGCTCTTCACGCGGGCGGCTGTACAGAGGGAGCCCGGGCCTCGCGCGGGCGTCCCTGGCTCCCACTGAAGCTCCTCAGACAGCCGCGATGCTGTCCGGGGGGGCCAGGACTGCAAGGGGGGCCCAGGACTTCACAGGGGCACGGGGGGCCCCAGGACTGCACGGGGGGGGGCAGGACTGCACGGGGGCACGGGGGGGCCCAGGACTGCACAGGGGGGCCCAGGACTGCACAGGGGCACGGGGGGGGGGGGGGGCCCAGGACTGCACGGGGGCACATGGGGGGCCCAGGACGGCACGGGGGGGGGGCCCAGGATGGCACGGGGGGCCAGGACTGTACAGGGGCACGGGGGGGCCCAGGACTGCACGGGGGGGGGCACGGGGGGGCCCAGGACTGCACGGGGGGGCCCAGGACTGCACGGGGACACGGGGGGGCCCACAATCTTTCTTGGCGTAGGGCCTCACTCTAGCTAAATACGGCCCTGAAGGCAGGTACCCTCATGGCCTGTTGCTGATACTCCTCCAAAGGAATATCTTGTCAGAGGGAAGTTGTGTATGAAGGCCAGGGATTGGGAGAGGCTGGCCCTGAGGGGAAATGCATGTAGCATATCGAAGCAATTGGCGTGAATGAAGCTGATGGTGATTGACAATACTTTGGCTTGGGGGGAATCTCTGTGAATCATGGGTCATGGTGCTGTGTGTTGGAACTTGGAAACGCTGGACCTCCACAAGGCATTCAGTGGTACATCTGCTCCATTGAACGATTGCTATTATGCCCCTTCCTTGAGGTGAGATGATGTGCAGTGGTCTGTACTTAAAGCCTGTCATGGGTGGCAAATTTAATTAGGACACCCCTGATGCCACTATCACATGTGTGCAAGTGTTATATATATATATATGTCTGGCCCACAGTAGCAAATGCTGTCCAATATAGGAAAGGATTGTGAAAATCTAGATGTGAATATCTTAGAGTGGATGTTGAAAGCCATTGATAGTGTGGTAGGAATTGATTGTAATGCAGCAACACTGCTAAATTGCTGACCACAGTATATATAGAATGTATGAATGGTTAGAGATCCTCAGATGTAAGACTGTTCTGTCAAATAGTCTGGCAAGCATGGACTGTGCCCCTGCGCCTCTGCATCCCTGCCCTGGCTCTTTGTATGTCATGTGAGCTCCATAATGTTGCTGTCATTTGATTCATTGTATGGCACAAATCCCAGAAACCCTATGGGTCACATTGACCTGCAGCAACTTTACCACAAATTTGCATTAGGTGCTCTGATAAGCAGACAGTTAGTGCGACATACATGCATACACTGCTTGACAAATTAAGTAGGCCATGATGACAGGAGATGATAGTGACTAATATGTACATGCAAATGCTAAATGCTCAGCAACCAACTAGGGCCTGGTCACATTGGGGGTGTGAGCCCAGCAGCTGTACTGTGATACATCATGGTGTCACAGACTCACTTGCATGAATTGACTCCACTGTTTTCCAGTCATGTCTGTGAAATGACCTGCCTGTCATAATGTGCATATGAAGCAAAGAAAGGATGTGTGGACATGTTTACAGCTCACCATCTCAGGAGTGAGACGTGGCAGTGTGTACTGCACATATGTGAAAGAGGCAAAGTCCTTGGCCTGCAGGTATCATGCACTATCACTGACATGTTGAATTCTGATGTCCTAGACAAATAGCCTGCAGGGACATAACAAATTGCAATGTACTGCATGAGCCGCCATACAACCATGCAGTCTGCAGGGCATGATTGTGATGTCCATGTCTGCAGACACATCCAAACAAATTACGAAGGCAAGACCCTAAACAAATGTGTATCGTGATGTCAGTAAAGAATCCTGCAGATGCAGAAGCCCCTGCCAAAGGATATTATAATGCCTCTGTATTGTTCCATGGCGCGACCGCACCTTGAATATTGTGTGCAATTCTGGTTGCCATATCTTAAAAAGGATATAGCATTATTAGAAAAGGTTCAGAGAAGAGCCACCAAAATGGTAAAGGGGATGGAAAGATACCCCTATGAGGAGAGGCTGAAAAGGTTAGGGCTCTTTAACCTGGAAAAGAGATGGTTGAGGGGAGATAAGATAGAAGTCTATAAATTTACCGGAGGATGTAGTAAAGGCTGTTAGTGTAGCTGGTTTTAAAAAAGGTTTGGACAAGTTCCTGGAGGAAAGGTCCATAACCCATTATTAAAAAGGGACCCAGGATATCAATGCTTAACTCAATATAAGCATTGTGGAACCTTGTGTCTTTTGGGGAAACTGCTAGGTAAGTATGACCTAGATTGGCCACTGTTGGAAACAGGATACTGGGCTTGATGGACCTTGGTCTGACCCAGTACCAGTATGGCATATCTTATGTTCTTATGTTCTACTGATACCTGGAATGTAAGAGAATAGTCTGTGATCTCCTCAAATGCAATGGAGGTCTAATAGTTTAGTATGTGGGCACCATAAGTGCTACTGGGAATCCAACATGTGTCCCTGGTGTGAAGCAGCTATTGGCAGAAACAAGAGGCAAATCAACATATGTGGTCTATGAATTACATGCATATAATGATCAGAACTGCATTGTTGTAGGAAGCCTGGACATGTTTGCATCATGGAATGGCAGACAGTGTCTGACCACAATTACGCCTGCTATGTTGCCCTATCTATCATCTGTGAAGAAACATGAGCATCACTGTTAGTTGTCTAAAATGCACAGTTCATAGAGGAATCATGTAAATACTGTGCATTGCTGGATTGAAGGCATCTGATTGTTCATACATCCTGACAGGAGCAATGTGCAGTTGTGTACACATATTATTTCATATGGAATTTATGTGCACTCATTGTACATTTGACAAACCTGGGTTGTCAGATATATGTCCGCTACCTATCATTTGCTGTCAGCGTGCAGTTTCAATACCTTGGGATGTCAGTGCCATGAGTGAGTAGGAAGGTATGCGATGCAGTGTCATGCAGTATCTCAGTAAATGCCATATCATATGTATCACATGTCAGATGCAGCACTTAACATCTTGTGAATCAGAAGAGGCATTGCAATAAATGATGTGCTGTGCCTAAGGAACAATATCCTTTCTGACTTTGCAAGGGAAGGCCAGATGAATGCATGCATGGTGATGGGTTGTTGCATAGGATTGTGAAGGTGTGTCTACAGCAGATGCCATGCCAATCTTTAAACATGCAGTAAAGGTATGCCATATGGGGTCCAGGAAAACGTTTGTCATGGACATACTGCTGAATTAACGATGAATGGATAGTCAAAATATTAAGGGTATGTAAATATACGTGTGCCAAGTTTGTTAGGTGGGAGTCATGTTTGCAAGTACATGTGTGGGTACAGTTTCATGCATGTCAATCACAAAGACTGGATCATGTCAGCATACCTGTTGATGTATGTCCCAGTATACTGCAGCTGCCAGTATGCATTTACCTTTTACAAGGTACATTGAATGGACACCATTGTGTGTCTCAAATTAGTGCATATCACATCACCAGATATCACTTGCCATGTGTGAGAAACAGTGAGCAGACATGAACCCAATGAAGCACACGTGTGAGTCAAGAATATTAGAACATAGAAAAATATTTATTTCTACACTATTTACAGCCAAATTAGCACAAACATGTGAACAGGAACCTGGGGATGGGGTAGTCAAGGGAGGGATAGGCCATACAAGGTGTCATCCAAAATTATCAGCATGTGTTGTGTTGCTGTAGAACAACATTTGTTGCACCATGATGATATCAGGCATGCACTGATATGGTTAAGTGCTGTGCATTTGCTGAATGTGGCCTGCCTGCATCACAACAATATGTTGCAGTAATCCTATAATGTTGGGTAGTCTGTCAAAGCAGTCTGTGACATAGCTGATGACTGGAAAAAGGTGAACTGCCAAACTTCACCATGCTCTACTCCCACTAAACAGAAACTCTTGACTGCCTCACGATCTCTAACAATGACTTCATGATCTGCCTTACATATCAGACACCATCCTTGAAGACTGATGACCTCGTAGACCTCCTTGATGAAGTCTGCACACATGTGGTTCCAACAAGCAGTTTCTCCTTCTAGGAAACATAAACCTTGCTTCCACCTCTGATAAGCAAGTAATGACCTTCACCAATGCCATGGAAGCACTTCAAATACACCAAGTCATCAAAGAACCCACAAATTACAAAGAAGCAACATTTGACCTTATATTTACATCCAGCCACATCGCAACAACCCATTTCAACACTCACATCAACCCAGTTCCTTGGTCTGATCACACAATGATATCCTTCACCCTACCAGTATCATCTCTTGCCCCACACCTCCCACAGCAACATCCAAACAAACGTTGCTTCAAATCTTTCAACAAGCAAACCTTTATGGAAAACATCACCCCACTCCTGGACCCTGACTCCCAAGACCTAGACATCATAATTCTCTGCTGGAACACCGTGATATCCAAAGCTGCCACCTTCACACCCTGACAATCAAGGGCCTCCTCAAACCATTTAAAACCACCATGGTACTCCCAGAAAATCAGTCATCAGACGACAACTCAGGACAATCGAAAGAAACTGGAAAAAGACACGAGATAGACAAGTCAAGAAACAATTCAGCTGAAAACTAACTGAATACTGTAATGCTATCCAAAATAGCAAGAAGGAATGTTACACCAACATAATCAAGAAATCCCTCAACAGACCCAGGGAACTATTCTTCATAGTCTCCTCCCTCACAAAAGATCCCACTGCAACAATGAACACCGAAACACAACTTGACCCACAGAACATGGACAACATCTTACACAAAAAACACTCCTCTGCAACTCCCCACCCTACTGTCCTATCACACCCAAATGACAAGTCAACCCAAGCCCATTGCTGGGACACCTTCAGACTGATCTCAACTCGAGAATTCACAGACATCATCAAAGACATTAACACCACTATCAAAGACATTAACCTCACCACTTGACCCTTGCCCAGTCTCCTGGATAAAAAAACGCTCCATGCAAAGCTATCTACAATGATGCAGAAGATCACCAACACCCCCTTCCAACAAGAATACCTCCCCCCGTGCTAAAACAAGTCTCAATTAGACCCATCCTAAAGAAACCTTTGCTCGGTCAATCAGACCCAAGCTCATACCGCTCCATAGTAAGCATCCCCTTCCTAGCAAAAGGGATAGAGAAAACTGTGCAACACCAGCTCCAGGATTACGTCGGCACCCACACACCCCTCAACCCCCAACAATATAGCTTTTGCCCCTAGTATGGCATAGATACTCTCCTCACCACACTCCTTGACACACTAATCAAAAGCCTAGATAAGCCACATCAAGGCTTTGCAATGATCTTCCTGGAATCAGCGCAACTTTCAACCAAATCTTACATAGCACACTACTTGCCAAACTGCAGAACATGGGCCTCTGCAACAGCACCCTAAATTGGTTCTCTTCATACCTCACTGACAGAACTTCAGGTAAAAAATCCAACCAGTTCTGTTTAAACCAAGGCATACCACAAAAATCAGCTCTATCAGCACTACTCTTCAACTTCTTCCTTCAATCTGTAACCTAATCAGAAGATTCAACATGCACTTTCACCTTCATGCAGACAACATCATGTTCTACACACACTTCCATGCCCTAGCACTGGACTTCTCCGCCATCTCAGACTGCATTTCAGCCATCACCGACTTCCTCAGAAGACGAAACCTAATAGTAAACAACAACAAGACCGAGGACCTGCTGATCACAAAAGACCCTCCTTCATCCCACCAACAAATTTAACACTCAAAAATACAGAAATCACAATACAAGATGAAATCAAATACTCCCACATCAAGAAGGCAGCCCAACACCACATACCTCAAAATGAAATCACTACAACCCCTACGACCGCTTCTCCACCACAACTACAGAATGGTTTTCCAATCCCTCATAACATCCCATCTAGAATACGGCAACATCCTATATCAAAGGATCCCAAAACACACTCTCTACCCCCTCCATTTAGCCCAAAACACTGTAGACAGAATACTAACAGTCACGTCAAGACACCAATAAATCACTCCCACCCTCAAGAGCCTACACTGGCTACCAATAGCATAGAGGATAAAGCACAAGGTGATAACAACTATCCTACATAACTTATCTGTTCCTTGCCTCACCTAACTGATTCAAAAAGAGAAAGGAGATCATCCATCCAAAATCTCCTAGTCATCCCCCTGCTCAAAACAAAATGCACCCAGCAAACAAGCAAAAGAGCATTCACACTCTTCACCCCCTCAATCTGGAACTCACTCTCAACTCCAATACGCAATGCATAGACAACACAAGACCTCAAGAAGTTACTAAAGATGCATCTATTCATTGAGTACTACAGCACCAATTTATTTATTTATGTATTTATTTAGCTGTGCTTATATACCGCTTTTCACCTGGTCAAAGTGGTTTACAATTCAACAAAGTTATTTACAACAAATAAGGTGCGGCATAATTTTTGAGGGGGAGGGAGTCCATCACCAGGGGAGGGGGTTTACACTAGAATCACAATGTGTTTACATATCTAACATATTTACAATCCTTCTTGTCCAGTTTTTCTTAGTTTTTTATACCTGGTCTTCATTTTCAGTGGGTTATGTTCTGCTCAGGTCCTAGATGTTCCTTGAATAGGTGGTTTTCAGTTGCTTTCTAAATGTTGAGAGCTCTGTGGTGCATCAGATTTTTATTAGCAGAGAGTTCCATAAGGAAGGTGCATATAGGTTGAATGCCCGGTTGTAGATTTGCTTGTTGAATTTGGTTGTTTCATGTAGTACAATCAGGGTGTTGTTTGCAAGCTGTTGGGTAGTTCTTCCCGAGTGCAGTTTTGTCAGAAGTGTATGTAGCTGTGATGGTTGATGTTGAAGAAATGCTTTGTGGATCAGTATCGGTGTTTTGTATTTGATCAGAGCCTCTATTGGGAGGATATGGAAATCTCTCAGGGCTGTGGTGATGTGGTCAAACTTTCTCACTTTTTGGATGATTCTGGCTGTTGTGTTGAGGGTGGTTTGGAGTGGGTATAGAGTGGTGGTTGGGAGGCTGTGGTATATGGTGTTACAGTAGCCCAGATGCAGGAGAGTCATAGCCTGCATGACAGATCTGAAGTCCTCAGTGTCTAGGAGTGGTCTTAGCCATTGTATCTTCCAATTATCTCCCAATCTGGCTTTGAAAAATACTGTTTTTGCAGATTTTGCAATCTGCTGTTTGAATAATAGTGCTTGGTCCCAAATGATTCCCAGATATTTTATTTGAGGTTGGACTCTGATTTGTATAGTTCCTAGTGCAAGGTGCATAGGTGGGATGAATTCATGATCTTTTGTAACAAATAATGCTTCTGTCTTTTTGAGGTTTATTGTGAGGTCGTTTCTTGAAGCCATCTTGATGCATTATTGAAGCATGTTATTAACTGTGAGTTGGTTGGATTTGAGGTGGTTATGGGTCCATAGATCATGATGTCATCTGCATATACGTGGAAGTCGACATTGTGTGATCATATCATGGAGCAGAGTGGTTGGAGGTAGATGTTGAATAGCATAGCTGATAGAGCAGATCCTTGTGGAACCCCTTGGGTTTGCTGATATGGTGTGGAAGTGGTGGTGTGGGTTCAGATTTGTTGATATCTGTTTGATAGATATGACTGGAACCATTGCAGTACTATGCCTTGGATACCAATTTCCTTCAGTCTGTTGCAGAGGATGTCGTGTGAAACAGTGTCGAAAGCCACAGATATATCCAGGAAGATCAATGCATAACCTGTGTGTTTAACAATGAGACCATGAGTGTTTCAAGACCATGCAAAGATTGGAATCCATGTTGCTGGGGATCAAGCATGTTGTTTTTGTCCAGGTGGTCTTGTAGTTGCTGCTGCACTATCTTCTCAATGATTTTTGCTGTGAACGGAAGGCTTGCTACTGGTCTAAATGAAGTAGGATCTAATTGATCAAGGTCCGGTTTCTTGAGGGTTGGGCATATGATAGATGTTTGAGGGAGATGGGCATCTGACCCTCTTTGAGAGATTTATTTACAATGCTGGTGAGTATTGGGCTTAACTCCTGCTTTATCTTCTTAATCCAGTTAACCAGACAGGGGTCAAGAGGGGAGGTGGTGGTATTGAGTCCTGATATTGTGGTTTCAATTCTTTCTTTGGAGACTGATTCAAAGGAGACCCACGTGGCTTTTACGTTAGCGGTGTGCTTGCTTGTAGTTGTTATGGACTGTATGCTGGTCATCTGTTGGAGCTGTTTGTATTGTGCTGTGAGGTGCTGTGGTGGTATGTTAGGTAGTTGATCTACGAGGTTGTCTGTCTTGGTAAGTTGTTTGACAATGTTGAAAAGTTCCTGTGGTCTGTTAAGTGATGCATTTATAATCTTCGAGTGGTAAGCTTTGCGTATGTCATCTATTATGGTGCAGTAGTTATTGAGAGCATCCATATAGCTTGCTCAATCAGCTTCTTTTTTTTGTTTTTCTCCATTTCCTCTCAATTCTTCTGTTTTTAGGATCCATAGGTCTGGTGTGTACCAGCGTGATGTTGATTGTCTCGCATTGTTTTCTGTTTGTTGATGTTGTTTGTGTTGCTGCAGTTAGTATGGTGTTCCAGTAATTCACTGAGGATCCAAGATCTGTCTGAGCGGGTTGCATTTCTGGTAGGATTTGGTTGAGGAAGTCCTCTTTATTGAATGTTTTGAATCTTCTTGTTGGACATGGTTCTGCCTTGGTGAGGGTGAACATAAGAACATAGATATGCCATACTGGGTCAGACCAAGGTCCATCAAGCCCAGTATCCTGTTTCCAAACAGTGGCCAATCTAGGTCATATGTACCTAACAGTTTCCCCAAAAGACAAAGGTTCCACAATGCTTGTACTGGGTCAAGCATTGATATCCTGGGTCCCTTCTTAATAATGGTTTATGGATCTTTCCTCCAGGAACTTGTCCAAACCTTTTTTAAACCCAGCTACACTAACAGCCTTTACTACATCCTCCGGTAACAAATTACAGAGTTTGATTACACGTTGAGTGAAAAAATATTTTCTTTTATTAGTCTTAAATAGTTTACCCTGTAGCTTTATTGCATGTCACCTAGTCTTTCTATATTCTGATAATGTAAACGATTGATCTATGTTTACCCGTTCCACTCAGTTTACTAATTTATAGACTTCTATCATATTTCCCCTCAGCTGTCTCTTTTTCAGGTTAAAGAGCCCTAACCTTTTTAGCCTTTCTTCATAGGAGTATCTTTCCATCCCCTTTGCCATTTTGGTGGCTCTTCTCTGAACCTTTTCTAAAATCGTTATATCCATTTTAAGATACGGCGACCAGAATTGCACACAATATTCAAGGTGCGGTCTCACCATGGAACGATATAGAGGCATTATAATATCTTATGTTTTATTTTCCTTTCCTTTCCTTATGATACCTAGCATTCTATTTGCTCTCTTGGTCGCTGCTGCACACTGGGCCGAGGGTTTCAACATGGTATCCACAATGACACCTAAATCTTTTTCCTGGGTGGTAGTTCTTAATGTGGAACCTTGCATCGTGTAACCATAGTTTGGGTTGTTCTTCCCCATGTGCATAACTTTGCACTTGTCCACATTAAATTTCATCTGCCATTTTGATGCCCAGTCTTCCAATTTATCAAGATCCTCTTGCAATTTTCCACAATCCTCTTGGGTTTTAACAACTTTAAATAGTTTTGTGTCATCTGCAAATTTGATAACCTTACTCATTATTCTACTTTCCAGGTCATTAATGAATATGTCAAAAAGCAGCGGACCCAGCACAGATCCCTGGGGTACACCATTATTCACCTTTCTCTATTGGGAAAATTGGCCATTTAGCCCTACCCTCTACTTTCTGTCTTTTAACCAGGGTGAGTTGGTAGGATATGTTGAAGGTAATAAGAAAGTGGTCAGACCATGGTACAGCAATGATCTTTGGTTGGTTATGCACATTTTTGGATTTGGAGTTGAGGAACATGAAGTCCAGGATGCTGCCGTTCTCATGTGTTTGGGTGCGGACTATTTGGGTCAGCTCCATAGCCTCCATTGCTTCCCTGAATGCCTCAGCATGTTTCTCCTGTGTTGAGGGGAGATTGAAATCTCCGAGTGTCACCAATGATGCCACATAACACCCCAAGACATTATCATTCCCCCTCCTTCAACATAAGTTATCCCTGTTGTCGTTAACTACTAATTATATCCCCTTTTGTTCTATGTTACTGTTTCTCACTTGAGATTGTTAATTGTTCCTTGAAAACCACCTTGGAACTAAGGCAGTTTATAAAACTTGTTACATAAATAAACAAAGTAACTAACTAACCCTATCTGAGTTTTGGAAATGCCTGGAGAAAGACCTTGGAGCAGGAGAAAGACCTCGGTGTGATTATTTCTGTAGATCTCAAGGTGGAAAAACAGTGTGACAAGACGGTGGCAAAAGCCAGGAGGATGTTGGGCTGCATTCGAAGAGGAATTAC
The DNA here is from genome assembly GCA_033557465.1 of Ichthyophis bannanicus. NCBI lineage: Eukaryota > Metazoa > Chordata > Amphibia > Gymnophiona > Ichthyophiidae > Ichthyophis > Ichthyophis bannanicus. The sequence continues at coordinate 263,781,046 of CM066034.1, forward strand.
CTGCAGAAAGGAAGAGGTACTGGTGCCACTGTATAAGTCTCTGGTGAGGCCTCACTTGGAATACTGTGTTCAGTTTTGGAGACCGTATCTTGCAAAGGATGTAAAAAGAATGGAAGCTGTTCAGAGGAAGGCGACCAAAATGATTTGGAGCCTGCATCAGAAGCCTTATGAGGAGAGACTTGAAGACCTAAATATGTACACTTTGGAGGAGAGGAGGTATAGGGGAGATATGATTCAGACCTTTAAATACTTAAAGAGAAATAATGAACAAACAAACCTCTTCCAGAGATGGGAAAGCTGTAAAACTAGAGGGCATGACATGAAGCTGTAAGGTGGTAAATTGAAAGGCAATGTCAGGAAATACTTTTTTACTGAAAGGGTGGTGGATGCTTGGAATGCCCTCCTGATGGAAGTGGTGGGGGCAAACACAGTGACGGAATTCAAAGTGGCCTGGGACAGACACAGTGGATCACTTTACAGCAACAAGATTAAATCAAAATAAACTGAACCATCTAATTTCTCAACAAATAGGGGTGTCCTACATGGAGCAATGGGGGGAGGAGTGGTGGGTTCACCCCTAAACAAAGAAACAAAGATATGGGGAGGGGTGAAGACATGGGGAAAAATGCACCTGCTCTTGGTGGGTGCACCACTAAGCAAAGACATGGGAAGGTGTGCACCTACTCCTGCCATATTGCTGGGCAGACAAGATGGACCATACTGGTCTTTATCTGCCGTCATTAACTATGTTACTATGTAACTACAGTCAAACCTCGGTTTTCATTTGTCCCGGTTTTCATACGCTTCGGTTTTCAACGTCTTTTTTGACTGAGATTTTGTCTCGGTTCTCATACATCGCTTCGGTTTTCAACGTCTTTTTTGACTGAGATTTTGTCCCGGTCCTCGTACATCGCCTCGGTTTTCGTAAAGTACAGTACTGTAAATACATACACCCTCGCGCTGCACACCGGTCTGTATACACTGCCAGAACGCCCGCCCGGTCCCGGCAGCACTGCCCCCCGGACTCACCGATCGCCAGCGTGATGAGAAGCGAAAGCCAGCTGAGCATGTAAATGAAACACATCCTCGAGCCTGGTCAGAGTTAGGCAAGGATTGCGCAGAGAGGAAGGCCCCGATCTCGTCCACCGCCTGCCCATTCTCTGGAGCGCCCCCTCAGGCTCAGATGTAGCAGGGAAGAAAAGCTGTCAACGTAAGCAGGAGATGTTGCATGAATGTGGGAGGCAGTTCTTTCTCTTGCAGGGTACGTCTGAAGCTATATCATTAAGATTTTCTGCCATTCTGAAGCATTGAGCAGATAAAGTAAAGGTATTTTAATGGGCTGAATCCAATGTGATTCCGAAGAGAGCTGGGCACAGCAGCTTGTCAGGGATGGCTAAGGCCAGATGCTAACATACTGTACTGTACAGTACTGTCTTAGCTTGCTTTCAGTGATGTTAAATGTTCATTTATCCATTTCATTAGTCATTTATATTTATTTCTCATTGTTTTCTGTATGTAAAAATATAGTTATTCTCTATAAAATTTATTTTTTGTGAATATTTTTGGGTGTCTGGAACGGATTAATTGGATTTACATTATTTCTTATGGTAAATATTGCTTCAGTTTTCATACGTTTCGGTTTTAGTCAGACTTTTTCGAACGGATTAATCATGAAAACCGAGGTTTGACTGTATATGGAAAATCACATCCAGTGTATGGCGATGAATGCTGGAGTTGTGTCCCACTCCATTACTGGTCCAAATTTGTTCAGGATGTTTGCTAAAGTCTGCATACTGATGAATGTTCTGGAAGGCCACACATGAGCAGGAATGAAGACAAAGTTGAAGCACTGTGTACTGCATTATGCACTTGCTGAGGATATAGAAAGCATTTTCTGCTGCACAGTCATATTGTCATTTTGTGGATGAGATGTGTGTCTCAAGAGTCTCTGCAGAAAGTCCTGGACTCAGAACAAAATGAAGATGGCCTGCCAGCAGCCAGAGTTGTTCAAATAAAATGACAGTGTCCATCCAAATGATTATAAGTGATCAATTATTCAATTCATGGATGTATGGTTATGACTTAGAAATTATGGGTCAATTCTCAGAATGCAAGATTCCAGACTCTCCCAAACTTGATAAACGATGCCAGGGGAGGAGCTATGTGAATGTCATGATCACAGTTTTTGTGGATTAGCAGCATCTTGATCAGCATAAGTACAGTTTTGGTCAACAATATTGGCAGCCTCTCAGTCCAACCCCTAAATGTCACATATCTCCTACAGAAAAGTGCCCAGTGAAATGGCTTGTCACAATATTTGCACAGATATGTGACACATAAAAGATTCAAATAAAACAAAACCAATTAAATGAGACATTAGTCAGAAAGATTTGAAAAAATGTGGCATTGCCAGGACATGATTATTATACAACTAAATAGTGGTCACTTATCGTCAGAGTAATGATATAACTGTTTAATGGAATACTCTGCATGCAATTAGAAAGTATGCTGTATTTTCCTTCAGACTTGAAACAATGTATCTCCCAAACTTAAAACAATGTTGTCAAGTACCTATAATGTTATTTGCTCAAATTTAGTGGCAGCGAAAAAGTCTCAGAATCACTGGCTCCCACTGACTAAGAACGTTACGTCAAGTGGTACCTTAAGATTACCGCCACTAATTTTACTATTTTTTTAGCATTTTTAAATATTTTGAAGACTTAATGCTTAATTCCAAAACTGTAATGCTGTAGTGCTTAACTGTTAGGAGTTCAACAGCGGACTTCCATATTTTAGTTGGAAAAAACTTGTCACTTAACTTTCGGAAATCCAGCCGTTAACTTCCATAATCCCGACGCTGTCAGGCACGCTCAATAAAAGCGTTTCACCCTGGTGGTTTCTTCAGGGGAAAATCACACAAGCACTGTGAACAAAACAAGTGCATGTAATACAAACTTTCATATCAGCTGTTAAATAAAAATTGAGGAATAATAAGAAAAAGCTCCATACCTTCAGACTTATCCGATGATGTACCTCACAATGTTGCTACCGTCATCTATGTATAATGTTACAAAAACGCCACACATGCGGAATAGTTTAAATAGACTCCAGACCATCTGCCATCTAGCGGATGTTGTGCCTTAAAAACAGGCTTTCCATTCAATCCGCATGTTTAGTCCTTGCGGGGTTACAGTTTGTAATGTGTGTATCCAACGTTGTTCACAATAAAGTAAAGCTTGTTCACTTGTTTTGCCAAACCGGGATGTCTCCAGCTGTTCTATACAGAAACATTTGAGATCCTCGTAGGTATGATGAAAATTTAAACAGTGATCAACAATAGGCGCCTCTCGTCTGCGGGACTTTAGCTTTCTTTTATGTTCATTCATCCGAACTTGGAAAGATCTTACAGTTTTTCCTACATACAGCAGATCACATGGGCAACGTATACAGTAAACCATGTGGGTGGAAAAACATGAGGTGGAACTATGGAGCCTATATGTTCTGCCTTTATGGCTAAACTCTGATAGCTCCTGAGTAATCATGCAAATATTGCAAGTACCACATTTTGTGTGTCCACCGGTTGCTGCAGTTACATCAGATGTGACAGGCTGTAAAACTGCTGGACTTAATAGTTCTTTAAAATTTCTTTGCCTCTTCCAGACACACCAAACCATATGGTTCTCAAGGCCCTTGATGCTGTGTAAAACATTCATATGTCGTTTGACATTACGCTGAAGACAAGAACTGAACGGGGTAAAACATGTGACTAAATTTACTTGCTGGGAAGTATCCTGTTACTCGGTTCTTTCAGGAGGATGCAGTAATAAATCACGATTGGTATACAAAGCCCGTTTATAGGCTTTATCCACCACCTTATAGGGATAGCCACGATGATAAAAATGGTTCTTTAAACTTTGAGACTGAACCTTAAATCGTGATTTATTACTGCATCCTCCTGAAAGAACCGCAAGAGAAATTAATCATAGAAGTCTTTGAAAGTTAGTGCAGACTGTGGCCAAAACACCCTGTACAAGATCCAAAGAGCCTAAGTTGGACCTGTATCAATCTGGAGTGGTGATTTCAACCTGAACCTTATGCCATGCACTAAACAAAGAAGGACCACATTGCCCAAGGCTAAGCAGGACCCCACTGCTCAAACACAGACCTAAAAAGGCATGCCTGATCTTTGTCCAAACTCACCTTGAGAAACCACAATCCTTCTTTGAAAATATTGTGTGGATGGAAGAAACCAAACGTGACCTCTTTACCAATGCAGACCACTGAGACATGCAAAGGTTGAAGAAATGCGTGTTCTAAGGAAAAAAAAAACCTGCCATAGTTTAAATATGGTGGACATGCCATAATGTTGTATTTCCCTTTTGTTTCCTCATGAACTGGAGGCCAGAAACGTATGCAAGGAATCATGAGGTCACAATACTACAAAGGTTTTCCGAGTGGAATGTGCTACCTAGGCTCAGAAAGTTAGGTTTTGGTTGAAGATCGTGGATCTCGTAACAGCACAATGAGCCAGGACATACAACCCAAAGTACAAAATTATAGTTTCAGAGGACCAAATAGATTCTGTGAAAATGGCCAGCAATGAGTTCTGATCTCAATTCAATTGAGAACTTTTGGAAATAGCTGATATCTGGCATTGGTAAAAGGAATACCAGAAACATTCATGAGCTCAAAGAAATTTTAGTTGAAGAATGGGAGACACTTCCAGCAGATAGATGTAAGAAACTTAAACATGGCTACCATAAAGGTTTGCAGGCTGTCATCACTGCTAAGGGTTGTACTATCAAATATCAATGAAGGGTGGCAGTAATGCTGTCCATGTCATCATGTGTGTTGTACTTGAAAAATCTCAATTGCACATACATCTCTCTTGTGTTGTTGTGTACCTTGGAACGTACTCATAAAATACTATGATGACATACAGTCAGGGGCGGTCCAAGGGGGGTGCGGGGCCATGTGCGGAGACTCGGTGCGGGGCCTCATTTGCATAAGTGGCTTTATTTGCATAACTGTTTGCATAATGTTACCATACACTAATGTTTAGTAAACATGTCTCTTAATGAGTGTATGGATAAAGAAAGACTAAAAGATTTCTACATTACTATAATCCAGTGCCAACCGCCAGGCACATTAGGAACTACTACAAACACTGCCCATTTGGAACCCATAGCAAACCTGCCGTATCCTGACAGCATTACTAGGACTCACAAAGCACCATAGCCTACCTATCAAAAGGCAACACTGCAAATATTAAACCAATACATATCAGAGAATACTGGGGAAAGAGAACAAGTGGCAATACCAAATAGGAATTACATAAACAGAATACCTCAGCTCAGTTACACATGCAGAACATAGACCATCACCAAACAAGGAATCACAATTTAGAAACAGGAAGGCAATAATTAAACTGGGAACCCCAAAAGCCAAACTTGGAATGTACCTACACCCTACTTCTTGAGTGAATGTGCAGTGACTGATATATTAATATGTTGTAACACACCCCTATTTTTTGTCGGAAGTTGTTGCCTTGAGAGATTACTCCCTCTTGAAGCGTAACTTCCCTTTTAATCAATTATGTGGTAACCTAACCACTTCATAAAATATTGTGAAATAATTGCATTCGTTCTCAATGCTATATCACAATAACCTCTTCACTTGAAAACCAACCCAGGGGTTCTCTTCTAAACAGCCGAGAACTCTCCCCTGCTTTTATCCAATTCTGCAGATCACAACGAACACAGCACTGCGTTTGGAGCCACGCTCTAATTTCTGGCCCTGTTTCAATGCTTAAGATTCTGCAATCAGCATATACTCATCTTTATACAGCGTCCAGTCATGATAACTTATTCTTTGCGACGCTTAACCCAAAGAAGTATCCAAAAAAGTATCCAATATCGCACTCTTCTTGTGACAGACACTTCCGTTAATGCAGTCTCACTTACTGATCAGGAAATTGCTAACGTCAAGAGATTTTAAACCGTCCTCCAATTCGAGACCAATACATCATAGCAAGCTCATCCAATCCAATTCCAGGTTTAACCCCTTGGGTTCCAGAGATCCAACTCGAAAAATACAACCTTGCTCTAACCACTGGAGACGTTGTTCCCTATCTCCTCCTCTAGGACTCTCTGGAACATGATCTATAATTCGCCATTTAAACTCTGTATGCTGAGTATGTTCAGCATTGTATGTTCAGCATTGTAATTCCATACAATGCTGAACAAGAGGGGCAGAAGCTACTACATTCATGTTTTCAAAAATCATTACGAATTGCATTTACTAGGGGTCCGAATATTGGTAATCTGATAGGGAATGTAGGATTAAAATCTCTACAAGATCCAATAGAGTCTCCACTGGGGCACTATTCCTGTTCCGCTTGTGATTTATGTCAGCAAACCATTGAAGGAAAGGAATGGAATATTCCCAACACTACCATAAAGCAAGTTTCTAAATGGTCAACCACGTGCTCAACTTCGTTTGTGGTCTATGCATTAGTCTGCCCATGTGAGAAACTTTACATAGGACGGACTATTCGTAGGATAAGACTCCGTTTACAAGAACATGCTTCGAGAATAAGGAATGCAGTAGTTTCTGCCCCTCTTGTTCAGCATTGTATGGAATTACAGCATATCCTATCCTAGCTGCTCCATCAGCCCATTTTCAGTCCTAGCTCCCTTCCCTCACAGCCCATTTCCATTCCAAGCCCCCTCCCCATCAGCTATTTGCAGTTCAAGCCTCCCCTTCCACTCAGCCCATTTCCAGTCCTAGCAACCCCCCAACCCATTACCAGTCCTAGCCCCCCATCAACCCACTTCCAGTCCTAACCCCCATCACCCCATTTTCAGTTTAAGCCCCCCCTATAACCCATTACCAGTCCTAATCCCCCATCAGCCCACTTCCAGTCCTAACCCCATTAGCCCATTTTCAGTCAGCCCCCCATAGCCCATTGCCAGTCCTAACCCCCCCATCAGCCCACAGTCCATTACCAGTCCTAACCACATTAGCCCACCTCAAGTCCTAACCCCTCCCCATCAACCCATTTCCTGTCCTAGCCCCCCATAGCCCATTATCAGTCCTAAACCCCCATAGCCCATTACCAGTCCTAACCCCCCCATCACCCCATTTCCAGACAGCCCCCATCAGCCCACAGCCCATTACCAGTCTTAACCCCCCCATAGCCCATTATCAGTCCTAACCCCCCCATCAGCCCACAACCCATTACCAGTCCTAACCCCATCAGCCCACCTCAAGTCCTAACCCCTCCCTATCAGCCCATTTCCTGTCCTAGCCCCCCATAGCCCATTATCAGTCCTAACCCCCCCCATAGCCCATTATCAGTCCTAACTCCCCCATCACCCAATTTCCAGACAGCCCCCATCAGCCCACAGCCCATTACCACTTAACCCCCCATAGCCCATTACCAGTCCTACCCCCCAACAGCCCACAGCCCATTACCAGTCCTAACCCTATCAGTCCACCTCAAGTCCTAACCCCTCCCCATCAGCCCATTTCCTGCCCTAGCCCCCCCATAGCCAATTATCAGTCCTAACCCCCCCATAACCCATTACCTGTACTAACCCCCCATCACCCCATTTCCAGACAGCCCCCATCAGCCCACAGCCCATTACCAGTCAACCCCCTCCATAGCCCATTACCAGTCCTAACCCCCCCAACAGCCCACAGCCCACCTCAAGTCAAGTCCTAACCCCCTCCATAGCCCATTACCAGTTCTAACACCCCCAACAGCCCACAGCCCACCTCAAGTCAAGTCCTAACCCCCTCCATAGCTCATTACCTGTCCTAACCACCCCCCTGGCTCATGGAAAATTAAAAAAAAAAATAAAAAAGCTGGCTGCTGCCGCTGCCGCCGCGGCAGCAGCAGAATGAAGTGTCCCGCGGGGCCCCCTCTGCCTGGCTGAGCCCCTCTGTGCCGGCTTTCAGATACGCAAAGGGAGAGTGTCTCCCTTGCGTCTCTGTTAAGCCCGCAGGGGCAGAGGGGAAATTTCCCATCAGCCCGTGCTTCCCATCAGCCCCTGCAGGCTTAACAGAGACGCAAGGGAGACACTCTCCCTTCGCGTATCTGAAAGCCGGCGCAGAGGGGCTCAGCCGGTCCGGGAGAGCTCAGTCGGGCAGAGGGGGCCCCGTGGGACACTCCATTCTGCTGCTGCTGCTGCGGCGGCAGCGGCAGCAGCCAGCTTTTTAATTTTTTTTAATTTAATTTTTAAAAAAGCAGAATGTTCTTTGCATGGGGCCCCCTGAAACGCAGGGCCCTGTGCAAAAAACATTCTTGCTCAATGGACGGGCCAGCCCTGAATACAGTTAGAATATTTCTGATTCTATCTCAAGATATTGTACACAACCTACTTAAAATGTAAGGGTGTGAATAATGTTTACTACAATTGTATGCGCAAAAAGGCCCAACCATCAATACGGAGTATCACATCCCACTTTGGACATGTTGCAGAGATGACTTTTTTCTTGTAAGACTCTAGAGTGCCACAGGAATGGTGAACGGTAGCTCCATCATGATAATGCCCCAGCGTATGCATCACATCTTTTCCAGCAATTGTTGATGAATACCAATTCAGTGCAAACACCTACCACCTAGAACACATGTGCCAATAGTTTGAATGGCACCTCACATGGCATAGAACCCCTGGATGCAGAGAAGCCCTAAAGGATATTGCCTCACAAGCCTCTCTCCTGGGGCTCTGGCCTCCCCTGTGGAGATGGCTGATGGTCTGGAAAAGCCCAACTGTCACCCTCCAGCCTCTTCAGATAATCAGCCACCCTTGCCACATAGGTGGTCAGCTGTTCCACAGACATCACCAGGTCATGTGGTGCCTGAACGCTGTCTGCCATTGCCAGAGCCATGGCACTGTCAGACTCCCCCAGCCAAACACTCCATATAAATGGGAGTGTTTGGCTGGGGGAGAAACCAAGTTGTGACTGCTGTGATCTGGCCATGGGCTTCCTCCACCATGGCCTTGTCCTGAGTCTCCTCCAGGCACCCCTTCCTCCTCTGGCCTAGTATCCTCCTGTTCTGGGAAAGCTAATACCGCCTCAGGGGAGTTATTCTCCTCCTCCTCTGCCCCTTCTCCTGGGACCATTGGGTCTTCCTCAGGTTCCGAGGTGGTCTTCTGAGCTGCGCTCTCCCTGCAGCTGCTGTTGAAGCCCGACCTCTATGAAAATAGAACATACAGGTAAGCATGATCTGCATCACACATAAGTCATTATCAGGGCTCTGTTTCCAATTGTTACTTGACACTGTGTAATGCTTAACATAAATCAATCACTTTGGCAGCTTACAACAATTACTGAAGGACAAGCAAATGTGATGCACTTTACAGCATATGATGTTGGCACATGCTGAGCCATATAGTCATATGAGAAGCCCCCTTGTGCTGCAGGTGTGTCACAGTCACAATAATGTAGAGAAATGCAGCATATAAATGATCTCACCATGCATCCAGAAGAATAGAAATGTGTAGTTAATAGTTGATGGTTTGCTGTGACTGCCTAGCATCACTATATCCAGAGTCCACTGCCTAGCATCACTATATCCAGAGTCCAGCTGTCGGGCAGGTCATGTCTGGAAGATGGCCTGCCACCATCTGTCATTGTACATGACCTTGAAGTCAGTACACATATGTATTGTTCGAAAATGGTAGTTTATATGGGTGCATCAACGACTATAGCAAGGCTTTTGACTGTGTAAACCATGAGAAACTCTGGGCCACATTAAGAAGCATGGGTATACCAGAACACCTGATCGTACTCTTGCACAATATGTACATTGATCAAGAAGCAGCAGTTCAAACGGAACAAGAAGAAACAGAATGGTTTAAAATAAGCAAAGGTGTAAGACAAGGCTGCATACGTTCCCCCTACCTGTTTAATTTATATGCAGAACAAATCATCAGAGAAGCAGGATTGTATGAAGACAACAGAGGTGTGAAGATTGGTGGAAGACTCATCAACAACCTTCGCTATGCTGATGATACCACATTACTGGCTGAAAGTGAAGATGATCTGAAACATTTGCTTCTCACAATCAAAGAACATAGTCTCAAAATGGGCCTGCACCTTAATGTAAAGAAGACAAAGATCATGACAACTGGCATAATCAACAGGTTCATCGTTGAAGGAGAAGAAATTGAAATCATGAACAACTTTAACCTACTTGGATCAACTATCAATAAAGAAGCAACAAGCAGTCAAGAAATCAGACGATGCATTGCTCTTGGCAGAATGGCTATGAAAGACCTAGATAAGATCCTCAAGAGCAGAGATTTCTCTCTCCATACAAAGATTTGAATTGTTCAAGCCATGGTATTTTCAATAACATCATATGGATGTGAAAGATGTGGCATCTACTCCATTCCTATTTGTATATCACAGATGGTCTTTCTACAGGATTTTCTTTAGTAAAAACAGAACAGAAGTATTTGTTTAGCATTTTCACTTTTTCAATGTCACTTTCCACAAATCTGTTCCCTGCAATTTCACATCTGATTTTCCTCCTCTCCCGAATATACCTGAAAAAAGTTTTGTCGCCACACTTCAGATCTTTAGCCATCTTTTCTTCTGCCTTTGCTTTTGCTATTCATATTTCTCTCTTTGTCTCTTTTAGTTTTATCCGGTATTCTTTTCTGTATTCCTCTGTTTACAAACTTCTAAATTTTGTGAAAGCTGTGTTTTTTGCCTTTATTTGTGCAGCCACTTCTTTGGAGAACAAAATAGGTTTCATTTTCCTCTTGTTTTTATTTACTTTCCTTACATATGTATCTGTTGCCCCTTGTGTTGCCTCCTTTAGTTTAGCCCACTGCAATTCCACTTCCTTTTTCCCCTCCCACCTTGCCAACACCTCTTTCAGGCACTTGGCCATTTCACTGGTTAGTGTTTTTGAAGTCTAGGACTTTGAGTTTGCTGTGATTGGACTCTGCCTTGGCTTTTATTTCAAACCGCACCGTATGATGATCGCTGCTGTTCACATGAGCAGCCACCCGAATATTCGTCATGCTATCTCCGTTGGTGAGTGCTAAATCCAGCATCGAGCTTTCCCTGGTCGGTTCCATCTCCATATGTCTAAGTAATGCATCTTGGAAAGCATCCACAATTTTTTTACTTCTTTCCAGATTTGCAGAAAGAATACTCCAATCTACCTTGGGTAGATTAAAGTAATCTAATATGATCACTTCCACCTTCATGGTTATCTTTGCAATATCAATAGTCAATTTGCTATCCATTTTTTCGGTTTGAGTTGGAGGCCTGTACACTACACCAGTATGGATGATAGTGCCATCTCCTTTTTACAACACAATCCACAGCGCTTCTTCTTTTCCCCATTTCTCCTGCATTTCAGCAGCTATTTCCATTTTTAATTGGTCTTATTTTAGTTGATTCTTTTATATTCTTTTATAGCTTCAACCGATATGCTCAATATTCAAAAGAAACAATATAAACTATCACATTTATGCAGACGACATCATGTTGTTCTCTTCATTTAACATATCTGACCCCAATTATGACAACCTGCCTCTCTGAAGAGGAACTATGGCTCCGCTCAAAGAATATGTACATCAATTTCAAAAAAGACTGAAGTACTATTTACTTTAAGAAACCCTACTTTCACCCCCCCCCCACCACCAGTTATCAAGCTTCAGAACTTCACCCTCCCAGTGAAACAGGAGATAAAATGCTTAGGAGTTACCCTTGACAGGACTCTTAGCTTAACTTCCCACATAAAACAAACAGCTAGAACAATCTTCTTCAAACTTAAGACCATTCAACAACTAAGACTACTTATAGACAAGGATGATTTCAGAACCGTTGCCCAAGCTCTAATAACACCTCACCTCGACTATTGCAACTGGATACTCCAAGGCATAACCAAGAAAAACCGAAACATACTCCAAATGCCTCAGAATGTTACTGCCCGAATAATTGCCAAAGCCATGCTATCTGACCGCATTTCTCCCATTCTATACACCCTTCATTGGTTCCCTGTTGCCATCAGGATTCAGTTTAAATCCATAGTGACTACCTTCAAGTTAATTAACAAGATTGCACCATCTCATCTCTCAACATTGATTCAAAACCCCTCTGAAAACAGAATGAGAAGAAGAAGGAACCTCAATTCTATTTTAGTACCTGACTCAATATGAAAAACAAAACATATAACAAGCAACAGTGCTTTTTCCTATGTTGCACCTGTTCAATGGAATAATCTCCCAGTCCAGTTAAGGGAGATTAAAGACCTCCAAACATTCCGAAAGGAACTAAAAACATACTTATTCACTCAGCATTTTTATAACCTAGACCAGGGGTCTCAAACTCAAATTGCTTTGAGGGCCAAATGAGGACTTGTAGAGTAACCCGGGGGCCGCACAAGACGCAGGCCTCATTTGCATAAGGGCATCATTTGCATAAGGGGTCATTTGCATAAATATTTGCATAATGTTACCATACACTAACTTTGAGTAAACATGCCTCTTAATGAGTGTATGGATAAAGAAAGACTAAAAGATTTCTACATTACTATAAACCAGTGCCAACCGCCAGGCACATTAGGAACTACTAGAAACACTGCTCATTTAGAACCCATAGCAAACCTGCCATGTCCTAACAGCACTACCAGGACTCACAAAGCACCATACCCTAACTATCAAAAGGCAACACTGCAAATATTAAATCAACACATTTCAGAGAATAACTATACATGGCCTACTCGGGAAAGAGAACAAGTGGCAATGTCAAATAGGAATTACATAAACAGAATACCTCAGCTCAGTTACACATGCAGAACATACACCATCACCAAACAAGGAATCACAATTTAGAAACAGGAAGACAATTAAACTGGGAACCCCAAAAGCCAAACTTAGAATGTACAACACTGTAGAAATAAAACTATACATTGATTTCCTCTTGTATTAAATAAAGTGCAGACGTTAAAGATGCACATTTCCAAGAGCTGACATATTTCAGTTAATAAATTCAAAATAAAGAGATATTTTTCTACCTTTTGTGCATTTTTTTTCAGTTGCAATTGTTCCAGCCACTTTCTTCTGGTTGCTTTGTGTCTTCTGCTAACTCTCCATCGTCTGCTGTCCATTTGTCCTTTCTTCTTTCCCAGTTTTTTTCCATTCTCTCTACATCTGCTTTAACATACTAATCATTCTCCTTTTGCTCTTTCCTCATTCCTATTTCATCCACTCAAATTTTACCCCTCCATCCTCAATCCCCACTTACTCTCCCAATACCCGGCCAATTGTAGATTTTTCTTCCCTCCCACCCAAAATATATTTCCCCTCTCCATTTCACTCTCCCAGCCCCATCCCATTCTAATCGTCCCCCAACATCAACTCCCTTCTAGCTCCTGCCCCACCCAGCATCCGCTCCCTTCTAGTCCCCGCATCATCAGCCCATTTCCAGTCCTAGCTCCCTCCCCTCACAGCCCATTTCCTTTCCAAGCCCCCCTCCCCATCAGCCCATTTCCATTCCAAGCCCCTTCCACTCAGCCCATTTCCATTCCAAGCCCCCTTCCACTCAGCCCATTACCATTCCAAGACCCTGTCCCCATCAGCTATTTGCAGTTCAAGCTCCCCCTTCTACTCGGCCCGTTTCCGGGCATAGCACCCCCCCCCCAGTCCATTACCAGTTCTAGCCCCACCCCCCCATAGCCCATTATCGGTCCTAAGCCCCCCAGCAGCCCACTTCCAGGCCTAACCCTTCCATCGCCCCATCTTCATTCTTAGCCCCCCAATCAGACCACCTCCAGTCCTAACCCCCATCTGTCCATTACCAGTACTATCACCCCATTTCCAGTCCTACCCCCCCAGCAGCCGACATCAATCCTGCTCCCCCCCCAGCAGCAGCCCACATCAATCCTGCTCCCCCCCCTTCAGCAGCCCACATCAATCCTGCTCCCCCCCCAGCAGCAGCCCACATCAATCCTGCCCCCCCCCCCAGCAGCAGCCCACATCAATCCTGCTCCCCCCCCCAGCAGCAGCAGCAGCCCACATCAATCCTGCTCCCCCCCCCCCCCCGGGGAAACAAACTTTAGAAAACAGCTAGCTGCTGCTCCTGCCGCTGCCGCGGCGGTAGCAGCAATACCGCATGTCCCGCGGCCCTTCCCCCCGCCTTGCCTGTCAGTTCTTCTCTGCTTCGGCTTTCAGAGCCGCGAAGGGAGAGCTTCTCCCTCGTGACTCTGTTAAGCCCGCTGGGGCTTATGGGAAATTTCCCATCTGCCCCGGCGAGCTTAACAGAGTCGCGAGGGAGCAGCTCTCCCTTCGTGGCTCTGAAAGCCGAAGCAGAGAAGAACTGACAGGCAAGCAGGAAGGGATCGGGGGCCGCGGGACATGCGCGCAGAAGCCGGGTTGTGTATCGCGGGCCGCACAAAGGTCTCTCGCGGGCCGCATGCGGCCCGCGGGCCGCGTGTTTGAGACCCCTGACCTAGACCATTCCTCTGATCAAGCCCCTCAAACACAAGCTGACCATCCTACCTAGTATCCTGCTTACACAATCCCAGTCTTAACCTCACTTAGTCGCATACAACTATTGTTTCACCTCATACAAATGTATATACCTCTGTACAACTTTGAGCCCCAAGGTTATGATTCAAGTTGTACATAGTTACTGTACTATGTTCAACTGTTTTATTGTAAATAGTTGTAATGTTACAAAATGTTCAATGTATGGTTCCTTTGTTCAATGTAAACCACTCCTGATCTTTGGAAGGGGCGGTATATAAAAGTTTCCAAATAAATAAAATAAAAAAAATAAATGTGTCAAATATGTGTGCATATATAGTCCAAAGCCATTTCACTTGCCACATTTTTTAGGAGATATTGGACATTAAAGGGTTGAAATGCAAGGGTGCCAATAATGTTGACCAAAGCTGTAAATGCCTTTGAATATCCCTTCATAAGTTGACAGTTGATTTTCAGATTATCGCGTGTGCTCTGTAAAATAGGTGTTGAGTAGAGTAGGAGGTTTGCATGTATACTCTACAAAATGAAAAGAATACCTACATACCTGGCAGACATATATGTGTACATTTACACCTGGTACAAAACATGTGTAAATACTCATGTTTGCCTGTCACCACTGCTCACATCCACTTCTTCAGCCCATTCTAAAATCTCTTCCATTGCCTTCAACTTGCTTGACCTCTATTTCTATGGTGGTGGTGTTATAGTTTTTAAATTATTGTCTGCTAAATAATTTTTTTATTTAAAAATTCACATATATTTATAAAACTATTTGCAGAAAATAAATACTGTATCCAGGCACTAGTCCATCTGTCACTGTGCAGGCTCTTCAAGGGCAGTCTCATATATGCAGGCTTCACCCGCTTGTGCAAAAAATGATAGATGTCAATACCGATGTCCAAATGGGGATTAAGATTGGTGAAAAAGTCCCTTGTTATCCTAATGGTTCCATCAGCAAAATGTCCAGAAAAACGCAATGAACAAAACTCTAGATGGGTGAAGAGAAAAAAGGAGAACAAACCCAAATCTTTTGCAGTCAGAGTCGGGCATAGGCATAAGCCTAGTCCTGCTTTTGAACACCCCTAGCCCTCTAAGACAGTCCCTACTGCTGCAGCTCCCTTGGATAAGCACAGAGCCAGCTGCGTCAGTAGTCCCATCCTCCTCAGTTGGTAGCCATTTTCTCCCTTAGCAAGGAGCCTCACAGGGAAAAAGAAGAAATATGGGTGCTTATGCCTCCTGTCTCACAGTTTCAGTGTATTCCAAAAGACAATCAAGAAAGTTCCGTTCAGGGACTTATCTCCCCTTTTTGTCCTCAACAAACACAGGCTTCATTCTAGTCCTATCCACAAGGCAAAGGACAAAAATGTGATACTTTTCTCAACTCTCCCACCTGTACCAGCCCTTAAACAATCAAGAAAAAGAAACCAGAAAAAAATGTCTCATTCTACCTCCATTTCCTCCTCTGCTGCAGATAAGTCAAGAGGCATCCCATCTGAGGCTTCCACTTCCATCTGTTCAAAGGACCCCTCAGGGAAAGGCTGGCTCCCTGCAAGGGAACCTTCAGGACATTTAAATTCCTCTTGGTTAGGCTGCAAGCCTTGAAATTCCACGTTTCAGGGAAACTCCCTGTCTTTAACCTCTCCGCCGGTTTCCTGGGTTACAGCTAGCTCCCTCTTAAGTAGTGATTAGCTCCTGGGATGGAGCATATTCTGATCGTGCTCCCAGAAAAATGTCAGGTCTCCTTCCCCTCCCCTGGTCTCCTGAGCTACAGGAACTCTCCTGCCTTTGATTCTATACAGAGCATTTTCCCTGCCTACAAGGGACTGAGGGTACTGGCTTTCCCCTAGCTGCTGGTAAGAGCCCCATCCTCTTTTTGCCCTGGGCAGAGGGAAGGTCTAGCCATGGAGGGAAGTTCCTTATCTACCCCTGGCTATCTTGCTCCTTAAGGGAACCCTCAATGTCACAATACTCAAATATCATTAGAGGTAAAATGAAAATGTATGTTACATTTTTCACTTTGTATGAAAATAAACATTAATCTCTTTCTACAAAGTATGTTTATCAGTTTTCTTCCAGTACATATAGCTTCTCTAGTACAGGCAAATAAATAGGAAAAGGAAATTTTGCATTGCTACTGAAATAGATGCTTCATATCCAGAAGTCTTTATAAGATAAATTAGCCCATGAACTCTCAGTGAAATTGATGCTGTAGCTTGCAAATCTCTTGGCCTAGGTTTGAGACGTATGACACACATGAACAATTTTTTTTTCTGAAATTAGGTAAGGGAGGAGGAATTGATGATAAGTATAGTTTTTCTACTTCATCCTTAATGGGAGAATCAGTCCCTGTCAAATATGTAGCTATTGGGTTGTCTTTGAGGGAAGTCAAAAGTCCCATTCTGAAAAGTCATATAAATAAGAATGTTTCAACTGATATCTTCATTTAGAATATGCCTCAACTCTTCTTACTATGAAGTCGCAAAAACAAAACAAAACCTGAATGTTAAATAAATCACAACTGGTGTGTTCTTATGTTGTTTGCTAGGTATAATATTTTGTCTGGCATTATGATTGATGGCAACTTTGAATAATTGACCCTTCTGAATTGAATTTGTTTAATACGACTATGAACCATATCATTTCAAGGTGCTGTCATTTTTGTGTCATCATCATGAAATATACTGTTTACCTCACTAGGTGGCATGTTTACTTAAATGAGGTAGTGTGCTATGTGTTAAGCCCTGAAATGTAGCTTCAGATTTATGCTAACACATCCTAGTGTAGTTAGCATGAGTTTCATGCCACCTCCACACTAAGCAGTTTGTCATGATTAACTCAAGTACACTTAACACCACCCACTGAGGTAATTGCTGGTAAGTGCACCCACACTAACTGTAACATTGCCAGTCAGCGTGCACTAAGTATGCTCACATTAGCCACAATGTGCACTCTGCTTCTGAGACATCCGGTCCACACTAAGTGGTTTGCATGGGAATTTGACCACAGCCATGTCTTTAGACTGCAGTAACCGCTACCACAGAATTCTCCATGCTAATCATTAGCACACTTTAGTAAAGGAAAGTGTACTCCCTAGAAGAGGGGGAAGGAAATTGGATTTAATTCAGACCTTTTTTTCAGGAGCTCAAGGCAAGTTAAATTCAGGGACAGGAGGTATTTTTTTTGTCCCTGGAAGGCTTACAATCTAAGTTGGTACCTGAAGTTAAGTGACTTGTGATCTCAAGGAGCAGGCAATGGGATTTGAACTTTGGCTTCCCTGTTTCTAGCCCACTGCTCTATTAGGCTACTCTTTTACCCCTCAAGAAACATTGTAAACACTTTTGAATATCTGAAAAGAATGGAAATTATTCAGATTTTGATCAATGTCTCTGTCAACGTTGCTAATGAGATTTAATAGTAAAGTGCTTCTTATTGACAGATGCATGAGAGCAACCATTGGTTAAAATTTGAATACACTTCCATTCTATTCAAATATTCAAGACTTGAGAATATAGCTTCTAGGGGGCATGTTTATTTAAATTCACTAACGGTAAACACAGGGTTTACTATGTGCTAAGCACACTGTGGTAATCGTTGCTGCATGCTAAAGATGCGTTCGTGGTAAAATTCCCACGCTAACCACTTAGTGTAGGTTGCGAGGAGGGGGAGGCTTGGTGGTTCTTGTCAAAAAATGCCTGGATATGAAATTAATCATATCTGCCAATGCACTAGAGAGATTTACATGATTTTTATTATAATTAACCATGACAGTCATGACATTTGACATGACAGTGCGACTCCCAAATCTGGTAGACACATAGAGGAGACAAATGCAGTTTTTGAATGAGAAATTATGGCAGCAGCTTTAGATTTATTAAACAATTTAACTAAGTACCCAATCTTCCTTGCATATCTAGCATGATCTGAGGTCATATTGGCCCTCTGAGTGAAGGAAAGAACAAAAACATTGTAACACACATCAGGCACCATCCCTAAAACATTTGATCCACCATGGACAAACAAGGTCTGATACTTCTGGGGAAAAGATATTGTATAAGTGCTTCTGGGCAGCCTGCCATAACTCAGCAAGGTCGCCAGCCTTTCATGTCCTGCAGTGGTCATGCTGGGAAAGCTGAGTGATTGTGCATTTACTAAACAGGAGCCAATTGGGCCCAAGTGACAAGCCCACTCATCTGTGCAATGAACACCAAGAAAGCATCTCTGCTTTCATCTACTACCACTCTCTCCTCCCACCACACACACAAAAATATCAGGCTATGGTACTCTCCCCTATTAATGCTGCACCATAATGCACTGATACTTCTATGTCAACAGGTAACTCACATAACTCTAGCTAAAAAACAGGCAGACCATCAACTGCATAATATCATACATCAGCAGTGCAGTGCAAACATACATGTGGAGCCCGATCCTAGAAGGGGCACGTCTGGGCTGTCTGGATGGCCCCAACCAGGACAGGCCTACTAGAACCCAAATCCGCAAGATTGGGCCATGGGAGACAGCCCGGTTGTCCCTGTATCACCATGGGGACATCTTCCCTGCAGCACAACCAGCCCACTGCATACCGAGACCCCGATTCCCCACTCCCCTACCCCCGATGGGAGCAGCCAGGGCCCTGAGCAGGCGTCAAGGACCCACCTTGCATGCCTCCATTGCCTCGGGGGGCCTGACCTGCCGATCGGGGGGGGGGGCAGCGCTTATTCCACCTCCAGGGGGCTGTGAGCATAATCGACCCTGTATGTCTGGATGCCAGTCCTGCTCAAGCCCCTCCCACTCTCCTCCCCAATACTGCCCCATCCCCCGCAGCACACACAGTGGCTCTGTGCATGCAGGGGAGACAGGAGACAGAATACGGTGAAGGCGATGGGACGTGCAGCCCCTTATACGCCAATTGGGGCCATAGCTAAACTATAACCGATTACAAGTGAAATACTTCATTTAAACCATTCAAGCTAACTGACAAAGGGGCCAATGCAGAAACATTAGCATGCTGTCTACGCATAGGTAGCGTGATATCTGTATATATTTTTTATGCATAGATATTGTGCTGCAATGCAGAAAAGGGATCAGCGCGAATGTAATCACTGCACAGAAGTCAGTTCCAATGCTAACTGCACAGCCCATGTAAATCCATTCAAACTACATGATAATAAAGCAATTAGCTATTCTGCCTGGATGCAGAGAACTGTGCCGAAGACGGAAGACTGAGTTTAATGCTGGAATTTTAACGCCTACTCGAAGGCTGACAATCCCCTTTGTATTTTCCCGGCTTTGCTGAAATTAGTACTTTAAAAAAAAGGCAGGGAAACTGTGCTGGAACAAATGCATGCACATATGATTGAATCCTATTTGGCACATGACAACAACCATTCTGCTCGCAGTATTGCTCAGAATAATATCACTGTCGGTTCAATGCAGACTTTCTGTGCCTACCTCATTTGTATGCCATTTGCTTGTTGGATACAGGCACACAACGTCTGTGTTATACTTGCACTAGAAAACTGTGCACACGGCTTTTAGCGCAGAACTCTAACACTGACTTTCAGCATTGGCCTGAAAGTGTTCAAGCAAGAGAGGGAGGATGGGTATGATGTAGTGAGGGTATCAGGAAGACAGCAGGATGAACTTAATCCTGCTTCCCTTCTTTAAACTTTGTCTTGTTCCGTGTGAGAGAGTTTCCTCTTTTTCTCCCCCATTCAATCTCCCCATCCACATTAACTACTTAATTCCACAATCTCTCCCTTTCCCTCAGAGATCGTCTATGCTTGTTCCATATCTCCTTTATTGCATACACTGTATACATCTTCATCTCCACTGGAATGAAGTGCAGTAAACTAGAATATGCTAGGGGGGGTACAAATTAGGATGAATTAAAAAATTGTCAGCTGCTTCTTGGCCTTGCTGCTAGGTACTCTTTAACACTTCTGACCAGGCAGGTTATGAAACTGGGAACATCACACAGCACAATCCACTCAACCCTACTGAACTGGTTTACTTTCCAGCGATTCTCAACCCTGTCCCGGTGTACCCCCTAGCCAGTTAGGTGTTCAGGATATCCACCATAAATATGCATGAGAAAGATTTTCATGCAATGAAGGCAGCACATGCAAATCTGTCTCATGTATATTTATTGCGGATATCCTGAAAACCTGACCAGCCTCAGAATGACCCTGACTGCCTTTATATCTTCGGCTTGAACCATCATACAGGGAACGTAAGGTTGCCCTGAAAACTTTCTATTTTGTGCAAGCATTTCCCCAGGTCTAATTACCATGTGGTGGAATTCCTGGGTCTTTTAACAATGTTGGCTGGGGATTGTTCTCCTTCTTTCCCTTTTGTGCCTTATATTGCATCACTTTTGGTATTTTACCCTTATTTGCATTATAAACCACTTAGATATCTATTATTTTTTATTTGCGGTATAGCACATGAATAAACTATAAACTCTATGTGTGGGATATTCAAGGGGATTAATGCGGTTAGCTGATCATCAGGGCTGCATCTGGCCATAATCGGGCTGTGGCTCAGTATCGTCATGGCTGCCCAGTTATGGAAAGGCAGCAAAAGTAAGGCACAGCAAAGGCTGGCCTTACTTTTGCTGTGGAAGCTAAGTGCAGGAATATCACTGCTTCCTGCAAACCCGGGCAACCCGGATATTCAATGTTGGGGCCAGAGACATTCTTTCACCACCTTCATACGCTATCATGCCAAGGTCTCTCTCGTGATTTCTACCTCCTTCTCTCTCACTCCCTATCGCACTCCGCGCCTTTGGATTTCTGCAACCTAAGTGCATCACTTGCACTTCTTAGCATTAAATCTTAATAGCCAAGCATTAGAACATTCTTCTAATTTTTGTAGATCATTTCTCATGACCTCAATTCCCTCTGTGGTGTTCTCCCTATTGCAAATCTTTGTGTCATTCCCAAAGATGCAAATTTTTCCTTCAAACCCTTCTGCTATGTTTTTCACAAAGATATTGAACAGAATCGGCACTCTACTATTCATCTTTCTTTCTTCCGAGTGAATTCCATTAATTACCATCCTCTGCCTGTCAATAGCAATCATTTATTCAGATGCCTTCAGAAGCAGAAGATTTGTGTTATACTGTCAGTGTCATTTTGAAGTAAGGCACATACTCCAAAATGGAGACATCTCCATGTAGCTCAATGCTATTTTGAAATGCAGCAAAACAAAAAAACTCAAATGAAGGTACTAATTAAATAAAAGTTGAAGGTTCACACTTTATCATGTTTGGGAGTCTAAAATGAGTGCTGGAAGTGTAATGGCTGCATTCTAAGAGTCAGGGGTATACCCAGCATGTCTCCCTGCAGTTACCACACTGGGACATACCTCACCATGCTAATACTTCAATTGCAATTACACAGCTGCATTTAATGCAACCCGTTGAGGTTCAATGAAACACATCCATGCCAATTGCAGTGTTGACAATTAGCACACATGAATAATCCCCACACTAATCGCAACATGTAGTCAAAGCTCACATTGTATGCTAAGCAATTATGGGCCGATGCAGAAAACTGTCTTTGAAGTTGCACGTTATTAACTCTGCATGCCTCTATACAGAGCACCAATAGCACCTGACTTCAGCGCCAGCATGGAGAAAGGGGCACAATGCAAATTAGCAGATGTTAAATTGTGGCACAAATGGCAGTGTTGAACTGGGAAAGCAAGCCAAACATATGTGCACAGAAGCCAATTAAAGTTTGGCATGCTCTCCCAGAGAAACAGGGACACGGCGTGGATAATTTCCATATGTTTCCTGACAGTATTTTTATGGCATTGGGGGGGGGGGGGTTCTACGCTGCTGGACCACCAGGGTTATTTTTTGTTGGGTGGGTGAGGGATAGGGACTGCTGGGCCACCAGGGTTATTTTTAATTTGGTGTGAGGTTCAGGGCCACTGGGTCACAAGGGTTATTTTTAATTGAGTGGGGGGATTGGCCACCAGGGTTATTTTTAGTTGAGTGGGTGGGGGAGCAGGCCACTGGGCCACCAGGGTTAGTTTTAATTAGATGGATGGGTGGGTGGGGGATTGGGGCCACTGGGCTATCAGGGTTAGTTTTAATTGGGCATGTTGGGGGATTATGGCCATTGGGCCACCAAGGATTTGGTTTCTGTCAGGGGCACTGGTCCCCTGACCATATTTTGATGGCATCGGGGGCTTTTCCCGATGCCTGGATCATCTGAGGAGAAGTTTAACACTTCACCTCGAATGATCCAGGCATTGGGGAAAGCCCCCAATGCCATCAAAATACTGTCTTGGGCACATGAGGTTTAAGTCACCTCAGATCCAGGTGTAGAGATATTGGCTCTTTGGCTGGTTATGTAATCCTCTGCGGGTTTCTCTGCATCGGGCACAGACAATATTAGCATGCCATTTTAATATGCGCAGCTCATTGGCCTATCATTTAAATATGTTTGGCGTTACTGTGTGCACTTGTTTTTCCTTTGCTGTTTACACATTCCTCAGTCTCTTTTCTGCATTTTGCTTGTCGGAAATTGTGCTTATATGTTGCATTATCTTCGCACAAAGAGTGCATTGGTCTTTCTGCATTGGCCCTTTAGTGTAGGACTTTTACTACTGTGATTTACTTAGAACATTGTAGCAGTTACTAGAATTCCCTGCTAATTGTTTACCATGCTCTAAAACATGCTCTAATAGTAAACATGCCCAAAGTGTGTTATTTCCTGCAGGGCTCATTGCATAAAATGTATAGGGGTGATATTCATAACACACATGAAACATCTATTGACATTTCCCCACAAGACCTAGCACAATACTATATAAACAAAACTAAACCACAAATGACGCCTCCAAAATTATACACTGAGTTGATCCCTAACATCTCCGATACCTGGTCAAACTTCAACCTAGTAACAAAAACCACTCTCAAAACCATCATATCTAATATAAATACAACAACCTCTCATCTCGATCCCTGCCCAGTAAAATGGATAAAGAAGACTCTCCCTACACTCTCATCCTTCATCTTCCCCATAGTTAACTTTTCATTAGAAAAAGGCTATTTACCCCCTTCCCTAAAGCACGTCCAAATAAGACCAATTCTCAAAAATAAGACCCTCGACAAGACATCCCCAACCTCTTACAGACCCATTTCAAGTATCCCTTTCATGGCCAAACTCACTGAAAAAATAGTCCAAACCCAATTACAAGAATTTGTTGATACAATAGATCTCCTTGATGAACATCAATATGGCTTCCGTCCATATCACGGAGTGGAAACTCTACTGACAGTACTCATTGACACACTAATAAGAGGAATTGACGACCCAAAACAAGCATTTATATTAATCTTTCTAGACATCTCCGCAGCGTTTGACAGTGTTAACCACGCAACAATGCTAAGCAGACTCCAACAAATTGGAATAAGATCCACAGTATATAATTGGTTTAAATATTACCTAACAAACAGAACCCAAACAGTGAGAATTGACAAGCAAACATCAAATATCTTTAATCAAACCCAAGGCCTTCCACAAGGATCTGCGCTGTCAGCACTTCTATTTAATATTTACCTCCAACCAGTCTGCAAAATCTTTAAACGCCACGGCGTACATTACCACATTTATGCAGACAATATTATGTTTTATCTACCATTTCAAATCCCACACCCACCAATACAACAAATAAAAGATTGCTCTAATGACCTAACATCTTGGCTCATTGACCACAACCTATACATTAATTTTACAAAAACTGATATCCTCTATGTCACAAAAAACCAAACATATACACTTCCAAATTCCATCAACCTAAATAACCACGAGATTAAAGCAAAAAAAGAAATAAAATACCTAGGCGTAATACTTGATGATAAACTTAATATGGACTCACACATAAAAAACCTTACAAAAACTATACATTTTAAAATTAAGACCCTGAAACAAATACGCCCATTAATTCATTTACACGACTTCATATCAATAATACAAGAAATCATCACCCCACACTTCGATTTTGCAAACTTAATTCTCCAGGGAATCACGCGGTAAAACATTAAAAAGATCCAATTAACTCAAAATATTGCGGCTAGAATTATAATGAAAGTAAGTCCAAAAGAACACATTATACCAATTCTTGCTAAACTCCATTGGCTACCTATTCACGAAAGAATACACTACAAAATACTAGTTACCACCTTCAAACTGATGAATAAACTTTCACCATCCGTACTTAATAACCTAATCAACATAGAACCAATTAAGAGATCTCAAAGAAGTAGAAATACAAACACAATATCATTACCTAAAGATTATAAAAAAGCTAGAAAACTAACCAATAACAGGGCCTTCTCTCATTGTGCACCGTCTCTCTGGAATAACCTACCTGACAATATCCGCCTCCTAACTGAACTCAAAGAATTTAGAAAAAAAACTAAAAACACATCTATTCACCTTACATTATACACCTCTGGCCTGCCAAACCATACAAGTTGACTCAGGATAATAATCCCTACAAGGCATACACACACTTAATCAAAATAAACGCATAATCTGATACTAAAAGATGGTTTTCATGTAATTCAAATTTTATAAAATTAATGTAAATATGTAAAAAGTTTGATTACATCCACTCAATACCACCGGATGAAATCACAGTTTGTATGTCTTTAATTATACTGTTAAATGTAAAAAGTTAAATCTGTTCCCTGTAATATGACTAGGACATGATTAACCATGTACCTTGAATTTTCTCTGTTCACTGTAAACCGCACTTGATACTTGGGAAAGAGCGGTATATAAATGTGTGCTAAATAAATAAATAAAAATTCAGCACTGCTATATGGATAGAGAATCCTCATAACAATTAGGCCAGCTTTTTTAATGTCCTAAGCTATCAGATAGCTATGTTTATGTTATCAGAGCAAGGTGATGTACAAATATCAATAAAACGCTACACCCCCTCCATTTAACTGAATAAAAATATAATACACAAAGGAAAACTAATACAATAAATAAACTATTCTATAAAAGTCAAAACTAAGAAAACATTAGGAAAGGAGACAAAAAAAATCATAACCAATGCTAAAAAAAAATTGTCAAGTCCTGCCAGGAGAAAGACATTCAAGCATCCCGAAGTAACAGACGATAGATGTCAAAACTTACAACCTGTGAAGGCAATCCCAAAAATATGGGCTCTGCTTACTACGCATTTTTCACATAGACACAAAATGGGAGAAGACCTTTAGTAATCAGAGACCTATGAGTCTTTAAGGTCCTTTTTAAATCACAGATGAATATTGCCCCTGTATGAATAATTTACTGCCTTGTCCTCACTCTGCCACAAAACACCCC